>WHPX01000458.1:0-702838 GCA_011057435.1 Actinia equina
GCTATTCTGCACGTGTACAGAAGGTTTCAGACAAAATTGCCAATTCGGTAAGTATAACATTTTGGCGAAATAGGCCATTTCACAGATCCCGTTACTCAACCCTCAGCTTCGTCAGCGTGTAATTATTCTTTAGAATTTGACTACGTCCGCCACTAATGGATGGATTTACACATTAACGAACAATTGAAACACATAAAAATTTCACAGGTTGTAGGCAATTTCTAAAGAAGATATTACACGCTGACGAGGCTGAGGATGAGTAACGGGATCCGTGAAATGGCCTATTGAATGTCGAATGCCATAAGATAGTTCATTTTATTATACATGTACTCACTATCATGAATTCTTATCAATCTACTGATAATATCTCATCCCTACACTTCGTGCCGCGCAAGCGCAATTATTAACAAACACTACATTATGGAGTGTGATTGTGCCTGGTGCCTGATGAACAGCATGACCAGCACGTTTATTACAATTATATCTTATAAATCAATTATAGACACTTATACGTCGCAACAGCGATTACAGATTTATGTACTTTACTTCAGTTTAACAAATTTACGATGGTTTAGCGTGGTATGTCCTCTTATTACCGAGATATGACGTCAAAAGTTGGTCAAATGTTATGGACTCACTAGGCGTAAGCCGAAAGGATCAATAACTAAATTGACCAACTTTTGGCGTCATATCGTGGTAAATAAGAGGACATGCCAAGATAAACCATCGTAAATTTGTTTTTACTACGAAACTCACCAAACGCTAGGAAATAGACGGCGTGAAATCGGGGGGAAGATAGATAGATAGATAGAGAGAGAGAGAGAGAGAGAGAGGAGAGAGAGAGAGAAAGGAAATTAATGGAAATTAAGGTCTCCATAACCTCCTTGGTGGTTTTTGGTGGCTTCTTGGTGAGACATGGTTGCATAGTCACAGCCTCTCGACATCTTTCTAATAGATGAAACTGCTTTTGCTAAGCCTTCGTTGGCCCTCACATCGACGCCGGCACCTAACAAGGTCAAATAAAACATACTATACGCAGCAATCCATCGGGAGTAGTTGGACTCATAAAAGGACTTTCTTTAATCTTGGCAATATTTGCTACTTCAACTACTGGCTTGCGCTGGACTATTTCTTTGTTTTCAGGCCTTAAAGACTTCAGTTTGGATTCAAGCATCTTGTTACTTTTGTAAAAACTCGGTTTTTGGTGATCAATACTTATCGACCCTTACCATGCAAGATGCCTTTCCATGGCATTTCTAAAGCAATATTTAATGATTTAATAAATCCGGATATAATCAAAACCTCATCCAAAATTTTTTCATTGTCGTATGTCTACGGGTTCTGTCGATATAACGAACATTCTCATTGCTTGATAGAGGACCACGTGAAACTAACAAATCTTAATATATATATCGACCGGGAAATAAGTACTTAATTCCCAGTGGGGTTACAAGTTGCACGTGAAAAGAGAGCTGGCGCCATGATATTTTGCACGAATCGCAAACAAAAACGTTTGCTTGGATATTCAGGCCGAATGGAGCCTAAAGAAAGAAACCAGAGATTTTCCAGTCTTTCTACAGAGAAATACAGATTTCATTGAAAAAAAGGTTGGGAAAAACGGAAAAAAGCGAATAAAATGCTGTTGCTACCTTCCTTACTTGGGAGTGAAATACAAGACTGTAGATAGTGGTACTTGTAAAATCGGCCTCTATCTCTCCCACTCTCGGTAGAAAATGTTTTCCCTCAAGACCAGACATTAATTGTATAATGGTTTCTTGTCAAATGTTTATTAAAGTATTGCTAATTCGAAATCTTGACACGATATTTTAATCAGCATAAACCTATTAACAAATAGCGAGTTGTTTGATTGTTTCTGTTTTAATCTCCCACAACAGGGCGTTCGTTTTGATTAGCCTGACATTCGGTTGATTTTTGTTTCAGATGCGTGTGATGTTATGCCGTGTAAAAATGGAGCTACTTGCAGTCTCTCAGGAAATAGCTTCTACTGCACATGCGCAGCTGGATTCAAAGGAATGACTTGTGATGTGGTCGACAGTAAGTTACACTTTACCCTATATTTTATTGTCTTATTGAATATGTATACAAGTTTTAGGCAAAGTATGGTTATAAAATAAATGGAACAAAAGATGAATATCATTGCTCAGGTGATCATAAAAAATGGTGCTTTCTAATGCAGATCATCTCTCAATAATCACCTACATGGCCCGGTTGTACGACGGGTGTGTGCGCGACAGGTCACCAGGCCCAAAAAGATTTGTCCGAGAGACACTGGGTACTTTTGCGATAGAACTAAGATAGTTAACACTGCACGTGAGCTTTAGTTATGAAATTTAGTTATGAAGAGGAATATTGGAGATTTTCATTGAGTTTTCTTTTGGATTCGATAGGGACACATTCGGTAAGTCTATTGTATTAGAGTTGTATTAGATCACACAGATTGATTCTAAGAATCTCTTTGATTGTATTTATAGTGAACCGCGCATCGATACACGACACATCGACTCATCAATACAGCACACCTTTGAGAATTTCTGTGTTATGTAATAATAATGAAACGAGAGATAATGAATTTCGTTTAATCTGACTGAGAAATAGATGTATGGTTGTGAATGCGAGTTTCATGAAGCTCCTAATAAATATAGATCGATGAATGCAGAGTAAATTTCGATGAATGGCAAGAATATTTTCTACAGGGTGGATAGCCGCGCTATCCAACGGACGAATCTATATCCATTGAATAATACGTGGCTGTTATCCAATAGATTTATACACCGGATAAGATTTATCAGTCGGATAGCGCTATCCACCCTTCATACAACCGGGCCCAGGTGAATATAGGATTGCGCGCGCGCCATTTGTTAATGCATTCGCTTCAACCTCGTACCCAGAGCCTGCATTCCTTCTGGCCTGCGGCGAAGAACGATGGCTCTTTATCAGCTCTTTATCAGCTTTGATATCCCGGCCTCAAACATATCCTGTTATTTATAGGTTTTCTAAAATAGTACTAAATTAGCTTCTTTTGGTTTTTCTCTTTTATTCTTCAAGGCGTTGAATGTGCTACCTACACCAACATAACGAACTCGACTCGTAACGTTAAGTACGGAAAGGTGAATAGGCAATGTGACAGCACATCTTTTGTAGGTTGGTATCGATTGACAGGTGGCGCCGGCGTTGCTATGCCAACAACATGTGTACCCGAATACCACTGTAACACTGACGCTACTGGCTGGTTGAAAGATCCACATCCTACCATACAAGAAGGAATTTTAACAAGAAGAGTATGTTTTAGTTTTCCGGCAACTGCTGTAGATGGAATTATGATATTCGTGTGCGAAACTGTGCAGCCTATTTTATTTACGAGTTTGTAAGGCTTAATTATTGTTATCTTCGTTACTGCGGCCAAGGCTAAAAGACTTGTTTAAGGAGGCTGGAAAGTGTTTTCTGCCTTCACATACAGTCACAATTATGAACTAAAATATATATTAATACGACTATAATATGACAGCAAGTAAACCTAGAAAGCCAAAGCCTATAATCAAAGATCACAATGAACATGAAAAAATGACGTAGGACGTTGCTATGACTACATTAGAACCATTCTTATGACATCAAAATGTTCATTTAAAAAAACATAATTCAGGAACAAATGGTGATTTTTTTAAGAACCAGAATATTTAAACTTTGTATCATGATTTTTTTTTTTGACTAAAAAAGAAAAACTTCTTTAAGAGGGAATTCGTAAAAATCAATAAATTTGTTTGGAATAGTTTCCTCTTACAGAATTTTTAAGATTTTTTCCTTAAGTCATAAGAAAATTTTGAAGAAATTTCACGTACAGTTCTTGATTTTTTTAAAGTTTGAATATTAAAATGTTTGAGGATAAAATTTTCCTATTGCAAGTTTTACGTGATTGGATCTAGATCGCGCGTGCGCTCAAGAAAAACTGTGTAATATAATTTCAGTCAATCTGAAAGTAAATCTTTTATTCTTTTATGTATATGTGAAATATTGCAAAGCTTAAGAAGAAATTTAATGAGATGCTTGAATCTATTATGATTGAGGTCATTAATATAATGAACAAACAAACAACATCTTTATTTGGCATTCCTTGGATTGATATAAATAAAATGTATAAAACAATAATGTATAAAATAGATGGGCTCCAGCCATTTAGAAAGAGCAGAGCTAGTCGAGCTAAATGGCTGGATCAATGGAAAATTATAGAAGGAAATGTATAGAGAAATATATATAATTTCAACAACAGAATACATGGATTTGACAAGACAAGCTGCCAGGGGGGAAATACACGCACACGAAAAGGATGGAGTGACAAAAACCACACACAAGGGAAAGAACTATTATAAAAAATTACAAAAGAGAGAGAAAGTTGATTCAATTCAATATGTGAAAAACGATAACTATTTATTCTTTATATTATTATATTTTTCCAAAAGTGACTTAAATAGAAGCTTTTTGAAACGAGAGCGGTACTTTAATTTATAATCATCCTGGATGGAATTACAAATTTTATCGCCTAAAATTAAAACGAATGTTAAATTTGCCATAATTAGTTCTTATCTTTGACAAAGAGTATGATTTTTTGCTGACAAGTCTAGTGTTATAACCATGCATTCTGTTGATAGATACAAAAAAATCATTGAAAGCTCAGTGATGGCAAACTATCTGAATGAAACCCAAGATAAACAATGCATTGTTCAAGAAGATAAAGTCAGAAAATTCTAAGAGTCTTAATTTATAGAATAGAGGACAAGAGTGAGCTCTAAAATCAGAAAAGGTCATAAGCCTAAATGCTTTTTCTTTTGAAGAACAAGAAGTGGTCTTAAAGTATTTGTGTAAGTGTTTCCCCAAGTTACAAGTGCGTAAGACAGGAAAGGACATAGAGTGCTTTTAGTAAAAGCGTGAAACGCTAATTGCTAAATAGTACATTTTTGTACAATTTTGTTAAAAATTAGCTGGAGCGTGAAGAGCAAATGCGCACGTGCGTCGAATTAAAAAAACACAACACACAAGTGAAATGGTTTTAAAGTTTTTATCAATTCCTTCAAAATCAAGACACAATACACATTTAAAGCTAAAATACCACAATACGCAAGTGAAATGATTATAAAGTTTTTATATCTTCGCACTGCTGCAAAATCAAGACACAAGGAACATTTAAAGCCAAAATAACCACAATAAGCAAGTGAAATGATTTTAAAGTTTTCATTTCTTCGCGCTGCAAAATCAAGACACGAGACACATCTAAAGCTAAAAATAACCGCAAGTGAAATGGTTTGGCACACTAGAAGAATAAGTGCTAGTAGCTCGCTGACTTTACAAGTACTCTGGCTGGCCGTAAACGTCAATGAATGTGCTAGGCATTCAGTATCACAAAAGTAATCATACCTAGTCGTTTTTGTTGCTTTTTGTACACTCTTTTCTAAAACGCGTTCGACTGCGCTTGACTTGATGATTTGCACAATCGCGGTTCAGTGATTGCACGTGCACACTAAATTTACTAATTACTAATTGTACAGAATATTTCTTTTAGAGATATGAAGAATTTGATATTTCCAATTTATATTGGAGTCAATATTGCATATAACTATTAGCTTTTTGAGGTAGGTGAAAAATAATAAAATTGGTTTTGTTTATATTAAGCGGAAGCTCGTTAGCAATAAGCCACACTGCATGTTTGACACGTTACTAAGGTTTTCATTGATACAAGATTCTAGGGCAAGTGGGCTGCTCTTAGAGTAAAAACAAATTGGTATCGTCAGGAAAGATAATGAAATCTAATACATTACTACATCTATAAAAATCATAAATGTATATAAGAAATAGTAGGGCCTAATACAGATCCCTGTGAAACTCCATAATGAATATGTATAGGTAAAATTATAGTTTCGAGTGCAATTTGGAAATAATTTGCACGAGCTCGTTCTTGAAAGAGTCCGCCTGCATGCAATTGCGTGAGGGCGAAAGCAATTTGGGCTCTTTCAAAAACAAACAAGAGCAAATTATTTCCAAATTGAACGAGAAACTATATTATTACCTATTAACATTATACTTGAAAAATATAAATATAAACTGATTAGAAAAATGTTGGGGATAATGCATCAAGCAAAGAACTCGTTTGCTTTGCGATTATTTATGACATGAAAACATTCCAAATTCTTGTGCTACACAGAGCCAATTGTTGTGTGTTTCATGCACTAAACATTCAATGCTCAATATTTTCATGGGCTCTGAACCTCAAATCGTGCGAAAACGTTTAGGTTTACGTCTAGTCAGCTGAGAATTTAATGGTATTAAATCGAAAATGAATAAGCTGTTGAATAAGCTGCTTTCTTTGTACAAAAGTATTAATTACCCTCTTTTCGGATAAAGTAGGCGAAAGCTCAAGATTGTTTAAGTTTCAACATCAAGTATCAACATCTCTCGCTTCCACTTTCGCGTCAAGCGTTTTTAACAGCTGTAAAATGGCCCATAGGATGTTTTCTCTCCTTCTTGATTCCCAAATAACAAGCATCGAGTCCTTCGTTTTCAATTCTCAACCTTTCTTGCTGGTTTTTTCTTGCTGATGACTTTTTTAGAATTTTGAATCCATTTTTAAGATGAAAATCCACCATCTTTAATTTTCTGAGATATTCCAGAGAAGGGATGCTGTTCTGTTGCTATGGCAACTGCAATAATCTGATTGGCTTATTCAATTACTATTGTTTTTTTTAGCCAATTAGAATCCTGAAAATTTGTAATCTGCACTGGTATTTGAGAGTTTTTGCACTGGTATAACAGATGTTTGCAGTGGTTTTTCATTTGAACTGCACTTACTGCTATCAGCCAATTAAGTAAATTTTTCATGTATACTATTAATAAAAAATGGCATATTTAGCATCACGCTAATTAAACTCAAAAATGGTTTTTCAGATTACTATGGAGAAATTGTTTCATCGTTTGGCGAATTAAGCTGTCTCGTATCTTGATTAGCCAACACCGCATTAAATAAAAAAAGGTGGATTTCAAGGGGTGTCGTCGAATAACTAGCATTCTTTCAAATGGAACGATCGTAGTTTTAAAGGTAGAATTAGTATAAGGCATGTGCACGCTGCGTCATATTCGCCATCTTGGTTGATAATAAGAAAGCTTTCCTCATTGGCTTCTCTTGTTAGATCAACCAGCATACGCCTCGTGGTTTTAAACACCATAAAACACGAAAAAACGCTATCTGCGAGTTTATTGAAAAACTTCAAATATTCAAGAATAATTAACGAGTATTTTGGGTCCTTATTCGTGCGATTCTTTTGTACTCTTTTGGTCCTTTATAAAGATTTCAAAGTATTTATATATGCTGGGCTATTATCAGGTATAAAGATCCATGAACGTGATGGATTTGATGGATGATAGTTCTAAATGCTCATTAATTATTCATGTATTTTTGAAATTGCTATTTTTGAACCATATACACGATGGCCAGTGAATCATCGCGCGCGCTTTATCTTAAATATTTCATAAATATGTCTAAACAACATAAAAACAAATATTCATTTGCTTAACCTAGTCCAAAAATAATAAGTACAAACGGCTGCTGATTGAGATAAAGATGCCGTGTCAGCCTCAAAAAGTACGGGTCGATATTTGCTTGTTGTTCATTATTTTACTGACTATTTGACTAATAGTACTAAGTCATAAATTATTAGTTTAACAGCATGTTATCAAAATCTAGACGAGAACTGAGCTGCTTAGTAGTGTTATTTATTAGCTTATTAATAAGTAATTACTTAAACATTTTCAAATTCGCTCGGCCAATATTAAAGGCTAGTTTTCACTTGCAACGAAATTAGAGCCCTTATCGTAAGACACGTGTCGAAATGGGATTTGGAAGGTTTACATTTTCATATTGTATGAATAATACCATTGTTTTTTGAATTCTAAACAAGTTTAAGGTAAATCCTGTCAAAACAGTTTGATATATGATTTTATCGCGGCTCACGGAAAGAAAAATGTTTGTATGAATATAAATTATATCGTATAAATGGACCCCCAAGCTAAGAGGATCTTTTGAAAAGTAAACTAAAAATGACTTTCAACAAAAACTGAATAAATTGCTTTTTCAATAATGGAACCTGCAAACTTCTTTCTAGGACATTTTGAAGTGGACAAAATTATAATTATATTGTGACATAAAATCAAATAATTTCGTTAGTCTATAATTGACTAAATGTTCGTCGATGTTGCGCTCCAGTAGCATCCGTTGATTTTAGAACGGAAACAAAGAGCTTAGAAATAGCACTACTACTCATAGTTCCAATAAATGTTTATAGTTTGTGATCGATCAGCCTATGTATATATTCGAAGAATAAGCCGGTTACCGTTAGTTAATGACGCCTGATTGGTTGTCATGTAGTTAAGCAATTTACTCCTAAGTGTATGAAAATACATTAGCGTTGAGATTCTTTAAAATTGAATGTCAAGTTTCCATGTGAAGTATATTGGAGCTGTATTGGAATAGAAACCTTCCCTGGCGTATCATTAGAACAGGAATTGATACTTCAACTAAATAAGTCAAAAAGGGTACATCTTTCATCATTTCATACCAGACAATAACTGAGAAATTAGTTTTATAATTCAAGTTTCTCAACCTTTCTTTTAAAAATGCTGTTTCTTCTCAAGATGCTTAGTTTACTAATGTTGTTGTTGGACGGTCCTAAAGTCCAAAGTGAACCAAGAGATTGCCCTGTTCGGTTGTCCTGGGGTGGATTCATCAACAAGCCAGACATCATACTAAAAGGACACAGTAAAAAGATTCTCCCTTCAGCAACATTCGTTCAATGCTCTCTCCGTTGTATTCAGACAACATGGTGTATATCTGTTAATTTTGAGGTTGGAAGGACAAATGGAATTTGCCATCTTAACGACTATGGCGTAAAAAGCGTGTCTTCGATTTCAGTGCAGCAAGGAGGAGAGTTTGAGATCAGGAAAGGATATATATATACCCAACTAAGGCCGTCACAGGTATGTAGGACCAAATGGAAATTATTCGAAACAACGATTTATTTTGTTTTACTTTGCTGCTATGTCATCTAAGATAGTAAGCTTATTTTTTTTCATCTAGTTGTGTTCTTTATTCCTGTAAGTTTTTTGAAACTATTTCATCTGAGCGATTGGACCTGTCCTCAGTGACGGAAAACGTCTACTACCAAATTTTGGCATGATTATTTTATTATTATTAGAAACGAAAAATATATCATTAAAATATTTTTAGATCATTCAATTATCAGCCAGAAAAATTCGTAAATATATGAATCTTTGCTTTTAACCAAAAGTATAAATCAGGTATTCATTAATATAGCTTTCAATACGGCTCATTAGACACATATCCATGGAAGGTGATAGCAGTAGCTGGCCTATTCATTTCCAGCACGAGATTTACTACTCTTACTAAAAAGAACAACATTTTTCAGTAGCACCTCATATCCAGCGAACAAGCATCTAACGCTAAGCTGATGAATTAACACTCGCATAGGCGTTTTGATTCTCTCTAATGTTTGATAAGGATTTGCCCAGATAGAACACCGATTACATTACTATGTATTTATTATCGGATACTATATTAATGAGTTATTTATTACTACTTTTTAAATCTTGCAAAACTATCTTTTTTTCATTTCAAAATAATTCTTAATTGTGTATTTGTTATTAGTTTGGTTGCCATAACAAGCCCTGCAGTAACGGTGGTACATGTTATGTCGACTGTGATGCATGGTATGAAACACGATGTCTTTGTCCAAAAGGATTTTTTGGATCACAGTGCAGAGGTTAGTTCTTAACATCAAACATATTAAGTAAATAAACATCGGTGTAGCGAGATATATAAAGGGGCAATCAATCCGGTATAATTAATTAGATTTTGCTGCCGAAAGCGACTCATTTTATGCTCCCGTTCCCCTCCTCCATACGGCTAGGGGAATGGGGGAGGGGAGGGGGGGTGGGGTTGTGTTCATTTATTCTAATCGCTCGAATTTTTGAGAGAAACTTAAGCTTTTTACTTTTTTCATAGTTGACAACCCTCATAAAGTCTTTTTTCCAGCACATATTAATAAGATTTTACTATGCGGTTTTCTGTTTTGTTGCTCTTTTCAGAAATAGATGAATGCGTAAGCAATCCATGCACCAATGGTGGAACATGCCATGACAAAGAAAAAGGTTACTCCTGTTCCTGTAACGACGGCTTTAAGGGAATAAACTGTGAAATCGGTAAGCACACACTTTTATAATATATTAATCTATAAAGTGCTTATTTCAAGGCAGGCGGTGTTTGCACTCCAATGGCAAGGCTTCATGATATATAAGTTCGTGTAATTTGTATATTGCAGCAGCCCAGTGAGGATAACTAGCGCGGTTACTTTAATTTGAACTTCTGATCCGCGCAGGTTGAGGTTCCCCTGCCTCTTGTAATATGAAAGACCAGATACTAGTTGCTAGTTGCCTCCTTTGGTCCTGAAATCTATAAAAAGCATTATTTCATTGCCTTTAGAAATCGTATTTAATTTGTACATGTTATTCCTGTTTTCAAGAAGGGCTCCCGTACTCCTTTATCCAATTATCGCCCTATATCACTTCTTTCAAATCTAAGTAAAATCATGGAAAGACTGTTTTATGATAGACTTTTCAAATTTCTTAACAAGCATCTAACTTTTTCTGATTATCAATTTGTCTTTAGGGCTAAGCACTCTACAACTCATGCTCTTCCCTTAATGGTTGATAAAATCCAAAAAGCTATTGAGGATGGCAAATTTTTTTCGTGGTATTTTCCTGGATATACGAAAAGCTTTTGACTCTGTCAATCTTCAAATTCTAATTAATAAGTTTGGAAAGTATGATATCAGAGGCATTCCTCATCAATGGTTTTCTTCTTACATACTTAACAGAAAACAGTATGTTTCATTAGGCAGTATTAATTCTGAATACGAGTATGTAATTTCTGGTGTCCCACAAGGATCCATTCTAGGCCCTCTTCTTTTTCTTCTTTAAATTAATGATATTACTTCTTGTTCTTCTCTCTTCCATTTTCATTTATTTGCTGATGACACCAACTTATTTATATCACACAAAAATCTTCATACCCTTGAACATCTTGTCAATGAGGAATTAGTTAAAATTGATGAATGGATGACTGCCAATAAATTAACTTTAAATATTCCAAAATCAAATTTTGTAATATTTCATCCACCACAAAAGAAGATATTCCAGATCAAACTAACTATCGATGACAAATCTCTTAAGCATGAATCTTGTGTTAAATATCTTGGTATGTATATTGATAGCAATTTCAATTGTAAGTATCATATTAAAGTGATTTCAATCAAAATTTCAAAAAACTTTGGCAAACTGAGATGGAACACGACAATGGTGAGAGATTGCGATTCGTGTTTTGTTGAGGTTTTTGAGAGTTGTACTCCGTCGAAACATTACGAAAAGGATAAGCTTGAAAATGATTTCAAATTTACCGTACTCAGAACGTTCTGATGAAACTCCAGCTGATGAAAATTGTAGAATAATTTCGTTGGTATTAGAAGGAGATCAAGCTTATTACATTGCAAGTAAGGGAACTCGAGAAAACACTCCGAATCCCTTATGGGAGTTATCTACTCATAAATTTATTAATGGACTAAATTCAGTTTGGCGTAATTAATATTTTCCCAATTCAGACCAAGTGCCATTCCCTAGAGTATCGTTTCTTTGTTAAAAGGTTGTACACAGGAAAACGAATGAATACGACTAAAACAACAAAATCTTATTCTCAAATAAAAAATGAAATCAACTAAAATAAAACAATGCAGTATCATAGTTTCTCATCTTACTATGTATAAACTAAGAAGGCTGAAAGGTAAAACACACGATTTAACTTTTGCACACCAAACGTTTCATTTTGTTAAGGTGGCTGACTACTACTACTACTGGTAAATAATAAACAGAAAATTGAAAATTAAAACTTATTTAATGCTGATTTCAAAAATACAAAGATAAAAGAAGTGTTCCGAGCTTGTTTTTGAGATAATCACTCCTGGATGACATGCATTCCTACGATTTTGGAAGAAAAATGGCGAAAATCGAGCTCTGTACGAAAAAAATCATAAAACCAAAACTAAGGAAGAAACACGAGTAATTTTCTTCGAACACGTAACTTACACTATATTCATGAAATACTGAGAGACGTTGTTTTAATAAACTATTGCAGACAAAGGAAAAACGTTTTTGTGCAGGTTCTACTACGGTGTGCAACTTATCGTAAAAATTGAGCACAACACAAACTTACAGAACGAGTTTTTAGATTGTGTGATAAACAGAAAAATAATGGGATATTACTTGATATTCCGGAAACTAGCTAGAAGGAGAAAGAAGAAAAAAGAAAAAAGAAAAAGAAAAAAGATTTGTGTGCAAAATTTTGAGGGTCTTGCTCTCTTGAAGTTCAAAAGGTATATGGTTCTTCAATAAAATCGTGAAGATTATTCAATTATTACATCGTGGGCTCGAATGGAATGTTGAAAAGTAGTCAGCCACCTTAAAAAAAGCATGCAGCTGAGAGCAATGTGAATTATGCCCTAGTGATGTGCACTCACGATGTAACCTTCGTACACCAAACGTTTCATCTTGTTAAGAAAATATGCATGCAACTAGCAAGTGAATTATGCCTGAGTTATGTCCACTTATAATGCGCCGCTAACGTCGTTTAGTTTGATCTCCGACATTCGATCATGAAATGAGGGCCACAGGGAATGTTGTCTAAAACAAGGACAGACTGATTGATTCCCTCGGCTACTCCCTTGGATCCACACTACTTCGACAAAGTGAAGACGCGATTTATCGTACTAAGAGGGCAGACACATAAAAAGCTGATGTAATATTTTTTTTACAATAACAAGAATGATAAAAACTTCTCAATTTTAGTGATCAAAACGACCAACGGAAAGAGCGCGCGGTCTTATCGATCATAAAAAATAGCCAATCACCATGCGAATGCATATCAAAAATTATGGGATATCCTCCATTATATTTTTTACGAGTTGTCTATCACTAGGGCTTTCTGAAATAAATATCAAGAAAGATATCCCGCCGCGTCTGATATACTTTTGATATATTTGTATGTATATTTGAAACGGCCATAATTTTTGCAAATGGCTGTATATATATAGTCCTATATATATATACAAATTATTCAAAGTTTGTTTTTAATTTCCTAATAATGTTTAACAGAAATTAATGAATGCGAAAGTAGCCCGTGCAAGAATGGAGGAAAATGCCTGGATGAACACAATGGCTACACGTGTGTTTGTGCAGCAGGGTTCACTGGAATACATTGTGAAAGCGGTAAGGATTCACTTCTATCTTGAAAGTGGTATTACCATCTTTATAGGAGGCATTATTAAATGTACAAAATCTTTCTGTAGCAATAAAATATCCTGTAGGAAACATTATTGTCTTACTAAAGGGATATGGAATTTTTATTGTAAATTTGTTTTCTGATAGTAATCAGCATTTCAATTTACTAATGATGACAAATAAAGTTAAATGTCTCCTATGACATAACACTCATTAACATATTGAACTAGTATGAACCTCGGTATCTCCAAGATGCATCACTCAAATCATATAAAAATACTTTAACATTCAACTATTCATTTCATGTAGAATCAATGCTGAAAATATTGAGTTATAGGTAAGCTTTCAGAGAAGTAGAGGACTGTTTTGTCGCATTTTGAAAGAATTGCCGTACTTTGACATACTTGTCGCACTTTGAACGAATAAAACTTGTCGCGCTTGGAAATAACTGGCTTCGCACTTTAAAACAAGAATGTTGGATGTTTAAACTCCCTTTACATAAAAGAACAGCTTGTGTCAAATAATTGTCAATAGGATATGTATATTCCATACTCTGTCGTAATACGCACAGGGGCTAAATATCTATAGCTAATGGAGGTAATACAAATATCAGGGTCGGCCCTTAGCTCTCCTTTTACTTCGTACAATTAGCCCAGGACAGCAAAGATATCCTATAAAGGATATGTCATATGTATTCAGTATTTTTGACAAGATAAGAAATGACGCGATTTCCCTCCAACTTTTCGTTCATGAACAATCATTTATGGAATTACACTTACCTGGAGCACAAAAACGTAACTCTGATTTCGTTGAATCAATTGTTGGCGCTTTTTAGTTACGCCACTTCTTTTTCTCTATCATAAGTGCATATTGTCTTTACTAACGGTATTAAAATTAAAGTCATTATAACAGTGGTAAAACTGATCGAGTAAATGTTTTTAAAACTCTGCGTAAAAGGTTTATGACAGCGAACAGCCAAACGTGTTTTTTTTTCCAAGATCATCATTTTACATTAATTTGAAAATAATAAGTTATTATTTTCTGTTTCTTATTTCAAGACATCGACGAGTGTTTAAGCAAACCTTGTCAGAATGGAGCAATATGCAACAACAAAGAAAATGGTTATTCTTGTCAATGTGCAGCTGGATTCACAGGAATAAACTGCGAAACAAGTAAGTACGAGGAAACATAATCATGAATATAATATACAATTAATATGAAGGAGGTTGTGCATGAAAATTTAATTCTGCTTTCAAAGAATAGAAAACGTATTTCAATCTCTATTGTGACCTGGATGAACTTAACCTTAATGAACTTGACCTAATATTTATTAGCACAAGCCTACTAGCATACTATCCTGTGATAGATAGCGAGTAGCAAAAATTAAACAAGTGCATCGGCAAGTTTCGTCGAAATCTCTGCTTGTTCTTTAAAAACATCTTTAAAAATCGATTGTAGAAAAGACAGTATTGTATATCAAGGAAAGGAACTGATGTTTTGGACACAGTACAGATAAATTAATAACTGAAGATAATGGCAATTTTAACACAAACTAGACGCATATCTGCGCGAACTCGGGCTTCATAGCAGAAAATTGAAAGGATTCTTCTTGAACATTGTCATCCTTTTAGATGGTGCAAAGTCTGTTAGACTTTCGAAGGATATCTTTTTCCTTGTAAATCATCCGCGCTAAAGATGTTGGGGGAAGGCAATCAGGATTTTTATTGTGACTTGCAAATCTCTCGTTCACTAGCTGGTTGAGAGCTATATTCAAATAATTAACTCCTTGCTTGTTATTGTAAATCAAAGAGCACAAACTCATTGCAACACATTGTGGTCACCGAATTTTGTCCAAATACCAGTTCATTACCTTGGCTATATGGTGCTGCTATTGTTTTGCTAGGGTTAATCTACATTGTTGGGTTCTTCTCTATGTCTGTATTTAGTTTAAATTTACAATAATTTGACATATGGGTCTTAGTCTTGTGGAGACACATCAAACTATTACAAGTAAACAATGATAAATACCGACTGTAGCTCTATATTTAAAATTTATTTTCCCTTCATAAACATTACTAGAGCAATTAAACAAAATATTTTTTTCATGTTGTGTAATTTTATTTAAGCTCATTCTCTTAGTATTCAGCTTATATTCATTTTGTGTAAGTTTTCTAACCTTCACATAACAATTAAGATTGGAGGACTTCCGTATCACTTGGACGAATACGTTTGAAGATAAACTATTTCAGATTTCTGGCTTCTATTTCTCTCAGACTTTTCAGAGTTCGTAGTGGTATTCTGATGGGTTCACTATCACGTCTATATGCACGATGATGCTTATTTGACTCAAGATAAGATAAAGATAACTTACTTCTATATCTTTGACTATTTCATTAGTGCCACGCGGTCCATATACTCTCAAAATAAGATAGTTCATTTGATATAGTATATATAGCATGGTTCACGATAAAATGTTCACTCGTAATTCTCTCATGAAATTCGCGGACCGTTCCGAAAACGCTCTACATCCTTAATGTGTGTGCCTACCACGAAAAGTGTGTGCTTTTGTATGTGTCTTGAGCGTTTTAGACTCCATATTATTCATTACTTGAAACAGCAACGAGTCCTTCGCCATTTATGTCCGCCATTTCTCAAGCATGTGCTCATAGTTGATTCTACGCATGCGCATAGACTTTGAATTGACGCCTGCGCCTTAGGGCTTCGAGGGCGATTTGTGACTGAAGAAAAAAAATAACGAAGCCCAATTTATACCTCGGGCATTTCCTACGGAAAGCCCGAGTCAGAAAGCAACCGTCAGATTTCATTGAGATTTTCATGTGCAAAACGACGGACAAACGGCAATTAACTACTGAGATAATGATGGCATTTATATAGGATTCCCTCAAAGGGCACTAGAAAAAATCCAAAAGACAACTTATTCATATGTATTCAAAGATATAGAAGTAGTAAGTTGTAGTGCTCAGCTGGAAGAGCATCGGTAGTACAATTCCGAAGGTCGTGGATTCGAATCCCAGCGAGGTCGGAAATTAATTTTTCCGAATTTAATTCCAAGGGCTTTCGCCCGGAATAACCTCGTTCCCAAGCACTACAACTTACTACTTCTGTATCTTTGACTATTTCATTAGTGCCACGCGGTCCATATACTCTCATATGTATTCAAGAACAATTTTAAACGGTAAGAACAGACGAAACAATAAAGAAAGTGCAAGGGAATTACTGAGGCATGGCACGGCTTAAAATGATCTGACAACGAAATATTTGTAAATAAATCCGTTCAGTTTATCACTCATGAATTAGAAAAATGATCCCAAGAACCAAGAACCAAGGGCACTAGGACACCGAACGTGGTTAAATTTCTATAGGTTTCCCCCCCTTTCGATTATTTGAATTAAATTAACGTTATACTTGTTTACTTATCTTGGGTCCCTGTTCCTTGGCTGTTATAATGCAGACGTTTTCTTCCAAAGGACAAATGGTTTGAATAGCCGATGATCGTTACTTCTTTAACGGCCGTTCCGTACTTGACTCTGTTTGTACTATACCAACAACAACGCGACCGCGCGATGCTCCTTACGTCAGTAATACTCAACCGTCCAGAGTTAATATGGTTAATCAAATTCACCTTAAGTTCCATATATGAGCCCCATATATATCTAAGTTGGTTGTGAAATATGCATTCTCTTGTGAGAATCCAAAATAGTGTACTCAGCGTTTTCGAAAAGTACGTTTTCATCGGTCACGCCATTACATGAAACATGAAAATGGTGTCCCCTGATCTGGCGGGAAGCGTTTTAAGCTTCAAAATCTTTTGATTAACATCTTCACACTAAAGTTTTTCTACAGTTTGGTTTCAATTATTGACTCAAAGTTTTTAAATTTCTTTTTCATGTATATCAGAAATGAGCGGGTGCGAAAGTAGCCCGTGCAGGAATGGAGGAAAATGCCTGGACGAAAACAATGGTTACAGGTGTGTTTGTGCAGCAGGCTACACTGGGATACATTGCGACAAGGGTAAGGATTCATTGAAGAAAAAGCCTGTTTGTGTTGATATTATTTGGCATCATTCCTGCGGTATAACCATTAGTTAAACGCTATGTACATAATACACTAGTGCACAAAAGTTTTATTCAGTGCAAAAAAGTGTAATATAATGCAGAAAAGTGTAACACAGTACCAATTACACACGGAATTCTCGCTTTCATTGGGTAATGAACAAAAGAAAATGATTTTAGCCAATAAGATAGCAGTTTTTTTTGACGAAAAATTTTGGGGAGATTTAGCAATTTGAAGGCGGAAAATGGCAGCCATTTTATCTTAGGTAAAAGTAAACAAATATTTAACGGGTCTTACCATCAACAAACAACTTTAAAAAAAGCTCAAAAATGAAAACGCAACTAGTAAATGTACATCGTAATGGCTCAATATATGGAAGAAGCATGACATGAATTGAGAGAAATGAGCCAGCCGAGCTCTAAAAGAAAATATATACTCGAGCGATCATAGTCTTTGCTTAAGAAGAAAAAACTAAAGCAGAAACGTAATCTAAAACACGATGAGGTAATTGCTTACACAATATTTTGGTCTAACTACAAGATCCCTCAAAACTGAGCCGCAATGTTTTCAGAAAACATTACCACCACATTCAACAACTGTCAAGTACAATTTTTCCGCTACGCGTGGTGGTATGCTACGCTTCTCTCATGTTCTCTCAACATCCCGCGCGTGTTGAGATCAGAGTATCTAACATGGAAAACTGTCTTAAAATTGTTAACTTTTGTACAGGAAAAAATCTTAGTATTAATGTCCAAAGTTTGATAGAAGTGAGCATATGTAATGAAGAAACACGTTCGATTCTGAATATAGTTTGGTTTGATAGTTCAGAATAAATGTCGACCCACGAGAATTACGTTGGTTTCACGACGGATTTTTTTTCGTTCAATTTTGTCCTATATGTGATAAACGAGTTATCGTATGGTCCCCGAAAATTAAGAATAAATTTTACTTGTGTTTTCAAAGTTTTGAAATTGCCCTTGTCCCTTCGTGACTGATATTGTTTTGAATTATCTGTAGTTATCTTTCATTTTTCAAGTAAAACCAAAAAAGGAAGCGAAATAAATGTCGAATATGCATGGAGAACTTTGTGGAAGGATTTTTGAGGGACAAAACTAGCCCTGTGGGTTGGCTGGTGTTGGGTCGTGTACACGTTAAAAAATTTCCGTGCGGGAGAGAAGTACGGTTGAAATTCATTCTGCCCGATTCCTACGCTGCTAAGAACCTTGACATGAGATTTCAGAAAATTTTCAGCGACAGAAAAATTTTCTGCACGAACATTTCGGGCATAGAAAACTGGGAGGAAGAGCCATTAATAATAATAATAATAAAATAAATCCCCCATCGTAGGGATCATTTTGATCATGTTTTTTATTTTACAATAACAAAAACGATAAAAAAACTCTCATTTTAAACTTCTCAATTAACCAATCTGCGCGCGTAAAAAAATCGAATTGAGCCCACGATGAGCGAGCGCTCAAAAACCGCTGAAAAATCTACAATATTTTATTGAAGAACCATACACGTTTTGAGCTTCAACAGGGCAAAACCCTCCTATTTTGCACGGGACTCTCTATTTTTTAATAGCTCATTCGAAAAAACTCCCAAAAATCTATGTTATATCAACATTTAAGAAAAATTTTAAATCAGCAACACATGAAAAAATAGATTTTTGTAGGGACTTTTGTTCGACTTATGAGATTTTTTAAGAGCACCGAAACTACAAAATATGACAAATTAATGCATCTCTTTGTCTTTTTGTCAAAAATATCTATGTACTATTGTAGAATGATTAACTAGCCTTCATTCGTGCGATCATATAGTCTGCAAATAACTATTATCTTGTGGATATTATTTGTTTTCTAATCACTAGCTTCCGGTGGCGCAATTTTTACTCCAAAAGCTTGTGCGTTGGCTTCCATTAAATGCTGATTATCTCGAAAACGAGCTCGGGACACCCTATATTTCTTTCCAGATTTGGAATCAGTATTACATTTTAATTCGGAAAATCGACGTTGTAAAGAAAGCTTAAATCAATTTTCAAAAGTAGGCAGTCACCTTAAATCAGCAACACATGAAAAAATAGATTTTTGTAGGGATTTTTGTTCGACTTATGAGATTTTTTAAGAGCACCGAAACTACAAAATATGACAAATTAATGTATCTCTTTGTCTTTTTGTCAAAAATATCTATGTATTATTGTAGAATGATTGACTAGCCTTCATTCGTGCGATCATATAGTCTGCAAATAACTATTATCTTGTGGATATATTTTTTTTCTAATCACTTCCGGTGGCGCAATTTTTACTACAAAGGCTCGTGCGTAGGCTTCCATTAAATGCTGATTATCTCGAAAAAGAGCTCGGGACACCATATTTTTCTTTCCAGATTTGGAATCAGTATTAAATTTTAATTCGGAAAATCGACGTTGTAAAAAAAGCTTAAATCAATTTTCAAAAGTAGGCAGTCACCTTAACGTATTTTTTTACGCTTTTGGTATCGAAATTAAAGTCATTCTGTTAGTGGTAATCCTAAAACTCATTAATATTTATTAGGGTTTTTGGCCAATTGCATGACCTTAGTAATACCACGTGACAGTGCCTTTATACGGCGCTAAAGGTCTTTCAAGCTTAAAGTCGGGAGCGGCTTTGAATTTTTCAGGGGAGTGCGGGGCTGATTAGAAATTCATCACGTGCATATAGAGAACGGATGAATAAAAGATTAGTTCTATATCAGTGATATAGAACTAATCTTTTATTCATCCGTTCTTTATATGCACTTGATGAATTTCTAATCAGCTCCGCACTCCTCTGGAAAAAAATTAGAATGTTTTTAGTAAAAATAAACTTTAATAAATGAGCAAGATCAGTTTATTTTATTTAATTCCAAGTATCCGAGAAATACTTCATTTTCATTGGCAATACCCTTTTGCTTATTAAAGTTACTTATTAAAGTTAAAGGTGAAAGAACAATTATTAAACACCGGCGCCCTAGCTACACCTGGCCGTTTTGGCTCTGGTAAATACATAGCTGCTAGTAATTCATCAGAAATTTCGTATTCTAGATTTTCACTAAGATACTGATCTAATTCAAGCATTAAGTCGAAGTCGAACAAAGGCATTTCTATGCCCAAATCTTCAGAATTTGATTGGGCTGTAATTGAAGTAGCAGAAGCTTGCGATGGCAAATCGATTAAAGCTAACGTTTTATCTTTAATTTCATCTTGTTTGTCATCCACAATATACTTATTTAAATCCTCAAACAATCCTAAGTCACGAGATAAAGTATTAGTGCAGGAATTGCACTGGAAACCTGAAGGCCCTAAGACCGAGCTAGCCTTAATGAACTGTTTCTCTGATGGTCTTTCGTAGCGTAACAGGGCATTTAGATCTATGCCCAGTTCTTTCTCTTATGAATTTTTTCCTCAACACCACTTTGGAATAGCTTAGACTTTTCCGATGTATATTTTGTAGAGAGCTACTAAACATCTGGGATGTGTTTCTGACCCTATATTATGGCAAACATGTTTGACTATTCGAGGATTATATTTTAGGTCTTTCAAACCCCCATGGAAAGTCTTACTTCGACTTTCATCAAAAACTATCGTATTATTCGATATTCTAAAATTACTTGTTAGCAAATTTCTATGGTCTTGGGCTCTCAACCCAAAAAGTTTACCGTTATAATAATATATGGTATGCAAAAGAGACTTAGCTGTTGAGCTGCCTAAAAGTCCCTTAGTCCACATTGTCTCCTCATCTTCTTCTGCAACTTGGAAAACAATTTTTTTTTACCAATCCACGAAGATATTTGTTTAAATGTAACTTTGCTTTAGAGTGCTATTGTGGTACATTAGTACCCCTTTGAAGTCCTTTTCTACCACAAGGGAATATTCTCAATACTGGCATATTTGCAGTAACTCTGGTTCTCTTACGTAAACTTTTAAACAATAAAAATAAGTTTTAGAATAATCATTAAAACATGGAAAAATAACTTAAATATTTTAAAACAATATCAATGAGTTTTAGAAGTCGGTTATAGAATTCGTGCCCGTGTTTTATCGGCAAATAAAGACCCGAGCCGGAGACTCATTCTATAAACATTACATAAAACTTATCGAGTGAATGTTTTTTTTTTTAATCTACGTAAAACATATTTTCATATGACGTGTTTTCCAAGATTATCAGGTTCCATAATTAATTTTGCAAATGATAAGTTGTTTTTCTCTTTAATTATTACAAGACATCGACGAGTGTTTAAGCAAACCTTGTCAGAATGGAGCAATATGCAACAACAAAGAAAATGGTTATTCTTGTCAATGTGCAGCTGGATTCAAAGGAATAAACTGCGAAACAAGTAAGTACGAGGAAACATAATAATGAATATATAAGTATGGATTTGATCTTAACAAGGACATTTTTGTACCCTAGCGGCAAATAAAAGTAGCATTCGTAAATAGCGCGACCTCATTATTGAACTTTTTATACCATAACAACTGGAATATGGTATCGGTGAAAACACCATAGTTTAATTAACTACCAAATAATATTCTGGTCATTCGCATTATGTTGCATTGCTGTTTTGCTGCAAATGATACTCTTCTCTTACGTTATAACGGCTGCATTTTTTCAACATTGCTGAGTTCGTATTTTGACAGACAGTACGAACAGCCAAACCGCACAAAGGGATTTGTTAGTGTCTCGCAAGCAATTATTTGCTTTTGCCTTTGGAATCGCCGAATAATTGCTTGCTCGCCATTAATAAATCACGATATTTAACTTAATTTCTTCCACTAATTGCTTATCATACTTTGGAAATTGTTCATAGACATCGACGAGTGTGCAAGCAATCCCTGCCAAAACCATGGAAAATGTAACGATAAGGTTAATGGCTACTACTGCGACTGCGCTGCAGGATTTAATGGTACAAACTGTGAAAATAGTAAGTAGTTTAACATTATTATTTGCTATCAAGCCATTCCTTATAATATTACATTATAATACTTCCAAAGCAATCAATTTGATGTCGAGGATCTTCTCTGTTCACATGTTATCACTTCATCACTACAATAATCCGAATCATAAAATTGCTTATGAATAAGCACAAGTCATTGAATTACCTAAAGTAGAGCCAGAAATTTGAAGAATAATATTTTTTATATACAATAATAATAATAATAATAATAATAATAATAGTAATAATAATAATGATAATTTTTTCTAAATATATATATGATAATAATTAACAATGATTATAGTGATAATGAATGTAGAATAATAAATATATATACACATTCCTTATTTATCGATAAAAACATATTTACAAAATATAAAAAACAATCAAAGATGAAAAAAAAAGAAAATTAGCGAATCTAATTAAATGACTTAATGGCTCCTTGGACAGTGTCAATGTCAATATTACAGTTATGTATATCATAAGGTGTTCGCCTTTTTGTTCTTGAACCTCTCAAGCATACAAGTGCAGAACGCAGAAGAGCAAATGATGTTTTAGCACGAATCCAAGAGATTGTTTTTGCGTATTGTTCTCCTTTCTTGTGTCATATCTTGTCGGCCAAATGACTATGATATGCGTGGCACTCGTTACCCATCCCCCTGTAGTCGTAAATACCAATGGTGTAAATGAGCCATGCTCGATGTCTATAACTCTCCTTGAGTATTGGCGTTTTTTACACACACACTTACACACACTTACACACACTTACACATATACACACACTTACACATATACACACACTTACACACACTTACACACAGTTACACACACTTACACACACTTACACACACTTACACACACTTACACACACTTACACACACTTACACACACTTACACACACTTACACACACTTACACACACTTACACACACTTACACACACTTACACACACTTACACACACTTACACACACTTACACACACTTACACACACTTACACACACTTACACACACTTACACACACTTACACACACTTACACACACTTACACACATTCTGGCCCCTCTTCTCCTCCATGTTTATGAAGGACGTAATATAACGTTGAATCAGGGCATTAAACATGCATGTGTAGTTTTTTTCCATATACAATACACAAAGCACTTTTATTCTTTACTACCCCGTGTGCAATAGACCATTTTACCGATACGGTGACCATCTTGAATTCTATTGCTTTAACTGAGACGTTATGGGATGCAGAGAGGTCAATTATTGTGAAACCTATATACTGCACAGCTGTCAGGAAGTCTTTTTACATAACTATACGATTTTTAATGAGAAGCACATCTAAAGAGCAATTAAGTTTGCTGGTATTTGGAACAGACTTCAAATATTTTGAAAACGTAACCCCGCCACTCTATGCTTTATACATTTCCTGTGTTTGCCCTCGGGTATCCCACAATTCAAAATGGCCCCCGTATCATTAATGAGGTATATTTTAAAACATGCTAACAAAATTGTAATTGTAACTTGCAAATTGTTCATAGACATCGACGATTGTGCAAGCAATCCCTGCCAAAACAAAGGAAGATGTAACGACAAGGCTAATGGCTACTACTGCGAATGCGCTGCAGGATTTAATGGTACAAACTGTGAAAATAGTAAGTTTTTCCAACAAGACAGTCTTCTGTAAAAATCACATTGCTTCAAATTGTGTGTTGTTGAGGTATTACGTAATCACTACTATAATCAAAATCATGAAATATTTCTATAAAATATATCTGTAAAATATTGGATGAATACAAGATTGATGCAAACAGATGTAAGGGAGTGACTGACACTTATACTTTAATGTTATATATATATATATATATACCTTTGTGTCGATGAAAACGGTCTATCACAGTAGTAAAAGTGTATCACGATACCATTTGTTATATTGGAGAACAAAATAGTTTTGAAACAAACGGCGCGTCATAGCTGACATTTTCTTTAATTCTCTCCATCCATGGTACATAAGCTAGGCAGATTTTTGAGAGATCTATAATAAGGAAGACTAAACTTTCCAGCTATTCTTCTAATTTGGAATGACCTATCTCATATCGCTTATATCGCTTCTAACCTATCGCCGTTTGCCACTTGAACCTTTTTTTAAAGCAGTAGCTGTATATCTGTTTGAATGTGTAAAGCATGTTTGTATGTTTGCGAATCGTATTAGACATAGATGAATGTGCAAGCAATCCCTGTATGAATGGCGCCACCTGTAGGGATGGCATCGCTGGATTCACCTGCGATTGTCCCCGAGGATACACGGGGGTAACATGCAAAGAAGGTATGTCAGTATGTCACTTGTTTGGTACCAAGGGAGGGGCGATAGCGGAAGAGTGCAAGAGTGTAAGGGTCACCTGGGTATTAATATAACGTCAGTTCTGGTGGAATTATAGTGAGTAACAGCTAACAAAATATTACACTGTGAAAGTTGTAAATTACACGGAGACTGACAGAATATTAAAACTTTCCGCAATTCTATGCGGTTAAAATGAACTAATAGATGTTTTGAGCAATGGATTTTGGTATTTTTTTGAAGGCTAGACTCTAGAGGAAAAACGATGAGACATTTTATAACACGCTTATTTTTATTCGAGTCACAGTAATTGTTTATAAAGACCATGTATACTGATTTTACAATTCCGTTAGATAACCTAATGTAATATATATACACTTTGAACTCATGGGTATTACAATTATTATATTGCGCAAATCATATAAACGAAGGATAGGAGTGAGGGTTATTAAACCTTTCTTTTTTTTGAAACCCTTTGTCGCTGTCACATTCACGATACTGTGGAAAGACAAACGTTTCCACCCAAGAGAATGGCAACTGACCTAGTTTCAACTGTAAAAGGACCTAGACTTTCACATTCAAAAGCTAGAAACTCTTTAAAATCATTTACAAACGCCAATTTACTGACAAAGAAATTAGTCTTTTTGTATTTTGCATTGCAGTTTTCATCATTTTCGATTTTGTCTCAGTTGTTCTTGTCAAGTTTAAATGAATGTAAGCTTTATTTTTGGAAAACTGTAAAAGACCTAATAAAGTAAACCCTCTTTTTTTTGCTAACCTTAACCATTTTTCAAGTCTGTTTTTTGGTCTTCATTTAGTGTCCTAAATCTCCAGATTTTCAATTTCAATGAAAGACATCCGAGGTAAATTTCACTAAACTTGATATTGTATTGGATTATCTGTAGTTATCTTTCTTTTTTTTTTAAGTAAAAGAGATTCAAAGCCCGAAAACTCTCGGCCTAGGAAAACTTTGTCGAAGAATCTTCAAAGAACAAAACTTGCACCTGGGGTTGGTGGCGAGTTGTGTACAAAATGACCAATAAAAAAACCAAATTGATTTCACTGCGTGGTTTTTTATTATGGGAAAAATTATCTTCATCTCGAATAAACAAAAATTAAACTTTTTTTCCCGATCTTATTTTTACCTTTCAGTTTCATTCAAATTTTTCTCCCTGTGACTTCCGTGTTGGGAGCTCCGCTTTTAGGCAGTGCCAAAATATATATATTACTGTAAAATAAATATCGGTACTGACCAACGAGGGGATTTTATATTATTGCTTTTTCAGCTTCTTCTCAGTAGTTCTTCTTAATATTTCTTATAAATAATTCTCGCATTCTCGTGTATTATTAGTTTTCTAACATTAGGAACCAATATGATGGCATGATTTGGTTATAATTTTTTTTTTGAGTATTATTTCTGAACCAGTAACAGCCTAGTTATTCTAGCTAGCCGGCTGTTCCGGCTTCAAACTTCTTTCAAAAACCTAGAAGTGGCGGCTTTTTGTCCACAAAAATTGAAATGTTTTTCGTGTTTATTAGGTGCTTCGGCAGTAAAATTGCCAGGTGGCTCGCCACACAGTTCTATAAGAGGCTACCTTTTTATCCTAGTAATGAAAACGTTATTATACACTTTCTTTGTGCCTGGCACATTGAATTATAAAGGAGAAATGTTGCTCAAAATAGAAAAGGGGCGAATTTAACATCAGTTCCCTTTAGCACAGTGTCTTGTGTCGGACTGTCTCATGGTAAACAGATCGAGCTCATCAATGATAAACACGTATGATTTGATTTTTTTGATTTCTACTTTTTCTTCAAAATCTTTCTAAATGCTTGAACTACACATTAAGCCGATGGAGATATTCTAAGTTATTTATTATCTTGAAGTACGGTAGAGAAGAAGGACAATCCATTTTACTTTTTTAACACCCTCTAAAAATAAACTCCTAGAAACAACAAAACTTGTTTTTTAAAATTGCACATTTTAAATCGTGCTAAATATACTTTTTCCTAATGATTCCTAACCTACGCCACAACCCTTCATGGGCGTGGGCCACCCCCTCCTCTACTTGTGTTTTATACTGGTGTGGTATATTAGTGGTATCATACCAAAAACACAAACCGGAAAATATGATCATTACTTTGGGTGTAGCTCCCCTTTTACTTCACAATTTGCGCAGGACAGCAAAAGCTTCCTATAAAACATATGACATATTTGCATGTTCAATATTTTAGACAAGATAAGAAATGATACAATTTCACATCAACTTGTCTGTCTGTTAACAAACTGTAAGTCATCATATATGGTGTTGTATGTACAAATGAAGCGGTAAAACACAACTCTGCCTTTTGTTGACGTAGTCATCGACCCCCTTCTAGTTACGCTACTTCTTTTAACTTACAGGCATTGTTCGGTCTATATTGGCTCTAATAATGAAAACTCTACGTAAAACATATATTATACAGCGTACAGCCAAACGTGTTTTCCAAGATTATCAGGTTCCATAATTAATTTTGCAAATAATAAACTGTTTTTCTCTTTAATTATACAAGACATCGACCAGTGTTTAAGCAAACCTTGTCAGAATGGAGCAATATGCAACAACAAAGAAAATGGTTATTCTTGTCAATGTGCAGCTGGATTCAAAGGAATAAACTGCGAAACAAGTAAGTACGAGGAAACATAATAATGAATATATAAGTATGGATTTGATCTTAACAAGGACATTTCTATACCCTAGCGGCAATCAAATAAAAGTAGCATTCGTAAATAGCGCGACCTCATTATTGAACTTTTTATACCATAACAACTGGAATATGGTATCGGTGAAAACACCATAGTTTAATTAACTACCAAATAATATTCTGGTCATTCGCATACTCTTCTCTTACGCTATGACGGCTGCATTTTTTAACATTGCTGAGTTCGTATTTTGACAGACAGTACGAACAGCCAAACCGCAAAAAGAAAACGGAAAAAATGTCTTAATGATATAACCATTATTGAACTCGGTTATCACAAAATATCGGGATTTGTTAGTTTCTCACAAGCAAATTATTTTCTTCTGCCTTTGGAATCGCCGAATAATTGCTTGCTCGCCATTAATAAATCATGATATTTAACTCAATTTCTTCCACTAATTGCTTATTGTACTTTGGAAATTGTTCATAGACATCGACGAGTGTGCAAGCAATCCCTGCCAAAACCATGGAAAATGTAACGATAAGATTAATGGCTACTACTGCGACTGCGCTGCAGGATTTAATGGTACAAACTGTGAAAATAGTAAGTAGTTTAACATTATTATTTGCTATCAAGCCATTCTTTATATTAATACATCATAATACTTCCAAAGCAATCAATTTGATGTCGAGGATCTTCTCTGTTCACATGTTATCACTTCATCACTACAATAATCTGAATCATAAAATTGCTTATGAGTAAGCACAAGTCATTGATATACCTAAAGGAAAGCAAGAAATTTGAAGAATAATAATTTTAAGTAATAGATACAATAAGGATTGGATAATAGGGGGTGGCGCAAAACACGATATGCCATTCTTTAATTATTCTGGCCCCTCTTCTCCTCCATGGTTATGAAGGACGTAATATAACGTTGAATCAGGGCATTAAACATGCATGTGTAGTTTTATTCCATATACAATACACAAAGCACTTTTATTCTTTACTACCCCGTGTGCAATAGACCATTTTACCGATACGGTGACCATCTTGAATTCTATTGCTTTAACTGAGATGTTATGGGATGCAGAGAGGTCAATCATTGTGAAACCTATAGACTGCACAGCTGTCAGGAGGTATTTTTACATAACTTTTCGCTTTTTAATGAGAAGCACATCTAAAAACCAATTTAATTTGCTGGTATTTGGAACAGACTTCAAATAGTTTGAAAACGTAACCCCGCTACTCTATGCTTTATATATTTTTCTAAGTGTTTGCCCTTCGGGTATCCCACAATTCAAGTTGGCCTCCGCATTATTAAAGAGGTCTATTTTAAAACATGCTAACAAATTTGTGACTTGCAAATTGTTCATAGACATCGACGAGTGTGCAAGCAATCCCTGCCAAAACCATGGAAGATGTAACGACAAGGCTAATGGCTACTACTGCGACTGCGCTGCGGGATTTAATGGTACAAATTGTGAAAATAGTAAGTATTTCCAACAAGACAGTCTTCTGTAAAAATCACATTGCTTTAAAATGTGTTGTTGAGGTATTAGTTAATCACTACTATAATCCAAATCATGAAAGGTTTCATGAATGCATGGTATATCAAGGGTAAAATTGTACATGACGGCGAATGTCACTGGAGTTGACAGCTGTCAAAGAAGGGAAATAAGTCACAAGAGAGACATATTGGATAACAAAATAGTTTTGAAACAAACGGCGCGTCATAGCTGACATTTTCTTTAATTCTCTCCTTCCATGGTACAAAAGCCAGGGAAAATTCTTGAGAGACCTATCTATATATACCTGTATCTCCCTCTTTTTTTCTCTCTTATCATTTATACATGTAGTTATTTGGCGAAAAAGGTTGAAGATGCGAACAGCGAATGACGATCAGTGATTGGAGTTTTCATGCCCGAAAAGAATTGTAGGCCTACGTCTAATCACGAATAATGAAGGTGTTTTAAATGGTTTCGTCTACTAAAAAGACACTTGTGAAAAATGACGTCTGTGTTCCTAACAAGAATAATAATGATAAGAAAGACTAAACATTCCAGCTTTTCTTATATTTTGGAATGACCTATCTCATATCGCTTATATCGCTTATTACTTTTCGCCGTTTGCCACTTTAACCTTTTTAAAGCAGTAGCTGTATATCTGTTTGAATGTGTAAAGCATGTTTGTATGTTTGCGAATCGTATTAGACATAGATGAATGTGCAAGCAATCCCTGTATGAATGGCGCCACCTGTAGGGATGGCATCGCTGGATTCACCTGCGATTGTCCACGAGGATACACGGGGGTAACATGCAAAGAAGGTATGTCAGTATGTCAACTGTTTGCGACAGGGTAATAAGGGAATGGTGATAGGGGAAGAGTGCAAGAGTGTAAGGGTCACCTGGGTATTAATATAACGTCAGTTCTGGTGGAATTATAGTGAGTAACAGCTACCAAAATATTACACGGTGAAAGTTATAAATTACACGGAGATTTTTAAGCCATCCCCCATTCTCGTTCCCAGATCCCTATCGGCGAGAAATCCAAGGTCAATTCCTTTGATATTTTGTTAAGAAGCTGAGAAGGCTTGAGTATGAGAATGCCCCCTACACTTCCTACGCTAACATTCGAAAGTAAAGAGAAATAAAATAAACAAGATTACTCCAAGGATCCACTTGAGGCAATGCCTGAAACAAAAGTAGCCATAAAAAATATCGTCAAAGAATTTTCCTGCAAAAAAACAACATTTGAAATGTTATGTGATGACAGCAGCGAGGGATCGAACATACTTCATATCATTTATGATGGTATTTAATGAACATAAACTGACAGAATATTAAAATTTTCCTCAGTTCTTTGCGGTTAAATTTAGCTAATAGATGTTCTAAGCGTTGAATTTTTTTTTGGAGGCTAGGCTCAAGAGGAAAAACGATGAGACATTTTACAACACGTTCATTTTTATTCGAGTCACACTAATTGTTTATAAAGACTATTTATACGATTACGTTAAATAACCTAATGTATCATATATAAACTCGGAACTCATGGGTACTTCAATTACTATATTGGGCAAATCATATAAACGAAGGACAGCAGTAAGGGTTACTAAACCTTTCTTTTTTTTGAAACCCTTTGCCTCTGTCACGTTCACGATCAGTGTGGAAAGACCAAAGTCAAAAAGCTTGTTTTTTTACTACAATTATTTTGGAAAGCAGTTTGAGAAAATATACTTCTTTTTTAGAATAAAGATAAGAGTACAGATAATGAGATGAAATTTAAGACGAAGAAATTGACTGGTGGTCAATATTTTCTTTTTTTTGTCTTTTGTGTTTCTTTTCGACGACTACTATTACTTCATATTACTTGACAGGGAAAATATCCAAAATGCTAAAAAAGCAGGTGAGTTTTGTATTATTGAATTTTGAGGGCAGGGGGAGGAAAAGCGCTAGCACTAGAATTTTGCACTATCGATCTTTTGACTGAGAAAGCGATGTCCATGGATGAGCATTGTGCAGCAACGAACAAAGTTTTTAAATACTCCATTTTACAGTTCCGTTCAGAGACCACGAATAATAGTCCTAAACCGAAGTTGCAGTTGCCGCACATGATAAAAAGCGTAGTTTTGCTATGCGCGGAAACTCTAACCTCGACTTGCAACTAGTATTCGTGGTCACTGAACAGAATTTTAAAATGGAGCATTTTATGGTTGAAGAGCGAGCTACAAGGCCCTCGGATTTGCATGGAATGTAATTAAGGAAACATGAGGCTGCGGTTTTAAGAGTGATTGGAAAGGTCAAAAGAATTTACACCTATGTGTAAACACATCAAGTCAGAGTTCAATTCAAGCGTAGGCTTTGTATAAGATTTTGAAAGTAATTTCGTTGGTAATTATTCTAAATTGAATAATTTTATCATTTCTCAGTTATTACTAAACTTTTGCCTTTTAATAATACTGCAAAATAAGCTTCGCATGCAGCATTGGCCGCGCCAATTTATCGTTACTGACCAACAAGGGAATTTATACTATTCTCCGATTGCACGTTACGTCATCGCGGCCATGTAGGTGCCATTCAACAAAAGATTTCTCATTAGCATCCATTGTTAACGGCACCACATTGGACGCCATGTTTTTGTCTTTTGACTCTCTTGGGAATGCTTCCAACACATCAATTGCCTTTTCAGCCTCTTCTCAGTAGTTTTTTCTTAGTATTTGTCATAAGCGATTCTCGCACTCTCGTATATTATTAGTTTTCTAACATTAGGAACCAATAATAATGGCTTAATTTGGTTATAAGCGTGTTCTTTTTAGTATTATTTCTGAACTAGTCACAGCCTAGTTATCTAGCCATCTGTTCAGGCTTCAAACCTCTTTCAAAAACCTAGAAGCGGCGGCTTTTCGTCCACAAAAATGGTACACTTTTCTTGTGCTTTCTAGTTGCTTCGCCCAAAGGCAGTAGAATTGTCATGTGGCTCGCTACAGTTCTATAAGAGGCTACCTTTTTATCCTAGAAATTTTAGTATTTCGATAGTCTTAGAGCGATAAAAACGTCATTATACACTTCCTTTTTGCTTTCTGAGTATCCGCGAAATAAGGCTGAGTACGCCGTGAGTATGCTGGTACATTGAATTAAATATATCGAGCTCATCAATGATACATATATGTTATTTACCGGCCAGGAGGTCCGGATAGGGAAAAACTGTGCCCGAGGTTTTGAATATACGGACCGAGGCCGTTAGGCCGAGGTCCGTGTTCAAGACCGAGGGCACAGTTTTTTCCTATCCGGACCGACTATAGGACGGTAAATAACTTATTTATTTTTTTTCCCGTTTATTTTTTACTTGTTTTGGTAATCGTTTTGTGTTGCCGTTTAGCGGCAAAGGATACCGGACCGCGCGCGCGGGCAGATACTTACAAAATACCGCCCGCTCAAACAGCCAATCAGAACGCACGATTTTTTAGGATACCGGACCGGAAAAAAATAAACTCATATTTTCTCCATGTCTACAAAATATTTCGAGAGTATGCCTTTGTCAGACCAAGATACTGTATTAACAAACACAGTATGAAAGACTTAGTCCTTGGGTTTCAAGCATGGACACTAAGTTTTAGCATTTTGTGAAGTCCAATTTATCAAGCATGTTTATTTGACAGTCAAATTTACATTTTCAAAAATTATATATTCAAGATTTATATGCTCAATATTTAATAAAATTTTTATGTAAACGATACTTTCTTATTCTGGATTTGACTTGCTAGTATCATAGAATGAATAGCACGCTGGATAACCTTTGCAAGAGATGAGAACTTCTTTCTCAACATAACTTCTTTCTCAACATCCCATCTTCTCGTATATTCAAGATCTTGTCTATTTCATACTCATCGTCATCCTTGATAACCATAGCCAGTTCGAATGCATAAACCGATCGCGAAAGAGTGATCTCATCTAATTTGCTTGTTTTAAATTATACACATGCGGCGTACGAGCGATACCATCTGTTCTTCTCGCTTTAGGAATCCAAACCATATACCCTACATGCCACTAATCATAACGAACATGCCATATGTCATCTTTTCTTGATTCACTAAACGAGGTTTGGTTTTGATGCTAGCAAATGATATCGATCGTTATACCCCGCAACAATGTCTTGGAAAATATATATCAGGGTTCCCTTATAGTTAATATAACGATAAAACAAGCTCTTCAATGAACGGAATGCCCTCCCAGCTATAAACTCACTTTCGTATCGGACTCCGTCGCAAAGAAAAGGATATCATTCTTCTTTAGCAAAGCCTTGAAAGGGTGACTCAATAACGTTTTTTATGTGTTCAGTCTGGAATCTCTCCTGTTCTCAACCTTTTTTCAAAATCTTTCAAAATGCTAGAACTACACATTTAGCCGACACGGATATTCTAAGATAATTCAGTTTTGTCTTGAAGTACGCTAGAGAAGAGAGACTCTCCATTTTACTTCATCAAAACACTCTATAAATAAACTCACAGAAAGAACACTCGTCTTTAACATTGCAATCGTTTTAAATCGTTTTAAAAATATACTTTTTCCTTACCATTCCTTAACATACACGAGAAGAAGGGGGCGGTCATCTCACCACAACCCTTCAAGGGCGTCGGGCCACCCCCTCCTCTACTTGTGTTTCATACTGGTGTGGTATATTAGTGGTATCATAACAAAAACACAAACCGGAAAATATGATCATTACTTTGGTTGTAGCTCCCCTTTTACTTCACAATTTGCGCAGGACAGCAAATTAAAGCATCCTATAAAAATATGTCATATTGGCATTTTCAGTATTTTAATTTAGACAAGATAAGAAATGATGCACTTTCACATCAACTTGTCTGTCTGTTAACAAACTGTAAGTCATCATATGTGTTGTATGTACAAATGAAGCGGTAAAACACAACTCTGCCTTTTGTTGACGCAGTTATCGACGTGTTTTCCAAGATTATCAGGTTCCATAATTAATTTTGCAAATAATAAGTTGTTTTTCTCTTTAATTATACAAGACATCGACGAGTGTTTAAGCAAACCTTGTCAGAATGGAGTAATATGCAACAACAAAGAAAATGGTTATTCTTGTCAATGTGCAGCTGGATTCAAAGGAATAAACTGCGAAACAAGTAAGTACGAGGAAACATAATCATGAATACATAAGTATGGATTTGATCTTAACAAGGACATATTTATACCCTAGCGACAAATAAAAGTAGTATTCGTAAATAGCGCGACCTCATTATTGAACTTTTTATACCATAACAACTGGAATATGGTATCGGTGAAAACACCATAGTTTAATTAACTACCAAATAATATTCTGGTCATTCGCATACTCTTCTCTTACGCTATGACGGCTGCATTTTTTAACATGGCTGAGTTCGTATTTTGACAGACAGTACGAACAGCCAAACCGCAAAAAGAAAACGGAAAATTTGTCTTAATGATATAACCGTGATTATTGAACTCGGTTATCACAAAATATCGGGACTTGTTAGTATCAATTATTTTCAAATTATTTTCTTCTGCCTTTGATATCGCCAAATAATTGCTTGCTCGCCATTAATAAATCACGATATTTATCTCAATTTCTTCCACTATTTGCTTATTATACTTTGGAAATTGTTCATAGACATCGACGAGTGTGCAAGCAATCCCTGCCAAAACCATGGAAAATGTAACGATAAGATTAATGGCTACTACTGCGACTGCGCTGCAGGATTTAATGGTACAAACTGTGAAAATAGTAAGTAGTTTAACATTATTATTTGCTATCAAGCCATTCTTTATAACAATACATTATAATACTTCCAAAGCAATCAATTTGCTGTCGGGGATCTTCTCTGTTCACATGTTATCACTTCATCACTACAATAATCTGAATCATAAAATTGCTTATGAGTAAGCACAAGTCATTGATATACCTAAAGGAGAGCAAGAAATTTGAAGAATAATAATTTTAATATACAATGATAATAATAATAATAATAATAATAATAACAATAACAATAATAGCAATAATAATAATAATGATAATAATAATAATAATGACAATGATGATAATAATAATTTAAATGATAATAGAATTTAGCCAAAAAATGTGATCAAAATCTATTTATACAATATGTAAATATATTTGCAACAACTTAATGAATAAATAAGTAAGTAATAATAATAATAATAATAAATAAGTAATAATAAGTGACGTGTGCGTAGTAGATTACCGAATATTCTGATCTAACAGTAGCTGTGTTCATGCTGCCGCAACTCATTTATGAAATACCGTCAAGGAATAATAAAAACGCCAAAAATTGGACATCTTGCTTAAAATCGTTATAAAGTTTTCAAAAATAAATATAACTTAGCTGCATTTACTTTAAGTTTATCTAACGCCTAACGCTATCACTAAATATCTCATTATAACTATTAAATAGAACGATTGATAACAACTGTGCCCCTTCATATATGATCAAATTAAAGTAGTTACATGGTATTAGATTACCAAAATCCAGACATTGAAGAGGATTGGATAATAGGGTGTGGCGCAAAACACGATATGCCATTCTTTAAATATTCTGGCACCTGTTCTCCTCCATGTTTATGAAGGACGTAATATAACGTTGAATCAGGGCATTAAACATGCATGTGTAGTTTTATTCCATATAAAATACACAAATCTCTTTTATTTCCAAGCTCCCATTGATAGCAGAGCTTTTTATTAAGGGACTAACCTGGCTTTATTTATTTTTAAAGAAAGGTTTCGATTTCATTTATACTTCACTACCCCGTGTACAATAGACCATTTTACCGATACGGTGACCATCTTGAATTTTATTGCTTTAACTGAGACGTTATGGGATGCGGAGAGGTCAATCATTGTGAAACCTATAGACTGTACAGCTGTCAGGAGATCTTTTTACATAACTTTACGCTTTTTAATGAGAAGCACATCTAAAGAGCAATTAAGTTTGCTGGTATTTGGAACAGACTTCAAATAGTTTGAAAACGTAACCCCGCCACTCTATGCTTTATAAATTTTCCTGTGTTTGCCCTCGGGTATCCCACAATTCAAAATGGTCCCCCGTATCATTAATGAGGTATATTTTAAAACATGCTAACGAAAATTGTAATTGTAACTTGCAAATTGTTCATAGACATCGACGATTGTGCAAGCAATCCCTGCCAAAACAAAGGAAGATGTAACGACAAGGCTAATGGCTACTACTGCGAATGCGCTGCAGGATTTAATGGTACAAACTGTGAGAATAGTAAGTATTTCCAACAAGACAGTCTTCTGTAAAAATCACATTGCTTCAAATTGTGTGTTGTTGAGGTATTACGTAATCACTACTATAATCAAAATCATGAAATATTTCTATAAAATATATCTGTAAAATATTGGATGGGTGAATACAAGATTGATGCAAACAGATGTTAGAGAGTGACTGACACTTATACTTTAATGTTATATATATATATATATATACCTTTGTGTCGATGAAACGGTCTACCACAGTAGTAAAAGTGTATCACGATACCATTTGTTATATTGGAGAACAAAATAGTTTTGAAACAAACGGCGCGTCATAGCTGACATTTTCTTTAATTCTCTCCATCCATGGTACATAAGCCAGGCAGATTTTTGAGAGATCTATAATAAGGAAGACTAAACATTCCAGCTAATCTTATAATTTGGAATGACCTATCTCATATCGCAGTTATATATATCGCTTATTACTTATCGCCGTTTGCCACTTTAACCTTTTTTAAAGCAGTAGCTGTATATCTGTTTGAATGTGTAAAGCATGTTTGTATGTTTGCGAATCGTATTAGACATAGATGAATGTGCAAGCAATCCCTGTATGAATGGCGCCACCTGTAGGGATGGCATCGCTGGATTCACCTGCGATTGTCCCCGAGGATACACGGGGGTAACATGCAAAGAAGGTGTGTCAGTATGTCACTTGTTTGGTAACAAGGGAGGGGCGATAGCGGAAGAGCGCAAGGTGTAAGGGTCACCTGGGTATTAATATAACGTCAGTTCTGGTGGAATTATAGTGAGTAACAGCTACCAAAATATTACACGGTGAAAGTTGTAAATTACACGGATATTTTTAAGTCATCCCCCATTCTCATTTCCAGGTCCTGTCAGGGAGAAATCCAAGGTCAATTCCTTCGATATTTTGCTAAGAAGCTGAGAAGGCTTGAGTATGAGAATGCCCCTATCCTCCCTACGCTAACATTCGAAAGTAAAGAGAAATAAAATAAACAAGATTACTCCAAGGATCCACTTGAGGCAATGCCCGAAACAAAAGAAATATAAGAAATATATTAAATATTGCCAAAGAATTTTAGTGCAAAAAAACAAAAATTATGTGATGACAGCAGCGAGGGATGGAATATACTTCACGTCAGCTATAATGATATTTAAAAACGAACATAAACTGACAGAATATTAAAACTTTCTGCAATTCTATGCGGTTAAAATGAACTAATAGATGTTTTGAGCAATGGATTTTGTTATTTTTTTGAAGGCTAGACTCTAAAGGAAAAACGATGAGACATTTTATAACACGCTTATTTTTATTCGAGTCACAGTAATTGTTTATAAAGACCATGTATACTGATTTTACAATTCCGTTAGATAACCTAATGTAATATATATACACTTTGAACTCATGGGTATTACAATTATTATATTGCGCAAATCATATAAACGAAGGATAGGAGTAAGGGTTATTAAACCTTTCTTTTTTTTGAAACCCTTTGTCGCTGTCACATTCACGATACTGTGGAAAGACAAACGTTTCCACCCAAGAGAATGGCAACTGACCTAGTTTCAACTGTAAAAAGACCTAGACTTTCACATTCAAAAGCTAGAAACTCTTTAAAATCATTTACAAACGCCAATATACTGACAAAGAAATTAGGCATTTTGTATTTTTGCATTGCCGTTTTCATCATTTTCGATTTTGTCTCAGTTGTTCTTGTCAAGTTTAAATGAATGTAAGCTTTATTTTTGGAAAACTGTAAAAGACCTAATAAAGTAAACCCTCTTTTTTTTGCTAACCTTAACCATTTTTCAAGTCTGTTTTTTGGTCTTCATTTAGTGTCCTAAATCTCCATTTTTTCGATTTCAATGAAAAGCATGCGAGGTAAATTGTACTAAACTTGATATTGTATTGGATTGTCTGTAGATAGCTTTCGTTTTTTAGTAAAAGAGATTCAAAGCCCGAAAACTCTCGGCCTAGGAAAACTTTGTCGAAGAATCTTCAAAGAACAAAACTTGCACCTGGGGGTGGTGGCGAGTTGTGTACAAAATGACCAATGAAAAAACCAAATTGATTTCACTGCATGGTTTTTTATCATGGGAAAAATTATCTTCATCTTGAATAAACAAAATGTAAACTTTTTTTCCCTATTTTATTTTTACCTTTCAGTTTCATTCAAATTTTTCTCCCAGTGACTTCCGTGTTGGGAGCTCCGCTTTTAGGCAGTGCCAAAATATATATATTACTGTAAAATAAATATCGGTACTGACCAACGAGGGGATCTTATATTATTGCCTTTTCAGCTTCTTCTCAGTAATTCTTCTTAATATTCCTTATAAACAATTCTCGCATTCTCGTGTATTATTAGCTTTCTAACATTAGGAACCGATATGATGGCCTAATTTGGTTATAATCTTGTTTTTTTGAGTATTATTTCTGAACCAGTAACAGCCTAGTTATTCTAGCTAGCCGGCTATTCCGGCTTCAAACTTCTTTCAAAAACCTAGAAGTGGCGGCTTTTTGTCCACAAAAATTGAAATGTTTTTCGTGTTTATCAGGTGCTTCGGCAGTAAAATTGCCAGGTGGCTCGCCACACAGTTCTATAAGAGGCTACCTTTTTATCCTAGTAATAAAAACGTTATTATACACTTTCTTTGTGCCTGGCACATTGAATTATAAAGGAGAAATGTTGCTCAAAATAGAAAAGCGGCGAATTTAACATCAGTTCCCTTTAGCACAGTGTCTTGTTTCGGACTGTCTCATGGTAAACAGATCAATGATAAACACGTATGATTTGATTTTTTTGATTTCTACTTTTTCTTCAAAATCTTTCTAAATGCTTAAACTACACATTAAGCCGATGGAGATATTCTAAGTTATTTATTATCTTGAAGTACGGTAGAGAAGAAAGACAATCCATTTTACTTTTTTAAGACCCTCTAAAAATAAACTCCTAGAAACAACAAACCTTGTTTTTTAAAATTGCACATTTTAAATCGTGCTAAATATACTTTTTCCTTATAATTCCTAACCTACACCACAACCCTTCATGGGCGTGGGCCACCCCCTCCTCTACTTGTGTTTTATACTGGTGTGGTATAGTAGTTGTATCATACCAAAAACACAAACCGGAAAATATGATCATTACTTTGGGTGTAGCTCCCCTTTTACTTCACAATTTGTGCAGGACAGCAAAAGCTTCCTATAAAACATATGACATATTTGCATGTTCAATATTTTAGACAAGATAAGAAATGATACACTTTCACATCAACTTGTCGGTCTGTTAACAAACTGTAAGTCATCATATATGGTGTTGTATGTACAAATGAAGCGGTAAAACATAACTCTGCTTTTTGTTGACGTGGTTATGGACCCCCTTCAAGTTACGCTACTTCTTTTAACTTATAGCATAGCTCGGTCTATATTGGCTCTATTAACGTTATCGCAATATGAAAAATTGACTGCCGTGAGTGGATGTTTTTAAAACTCTTACTACTACTTATATGACAGCGTACAGCCAAACGTGTTTTCCAAGATTAGCAGGTTCCATAATTAATTTTGAAAATAATAAACTGTTTTTCTCTTTAATTATTACAAGACATCGACGAGTGTTTAAGCAAACCTTGTCAGAATGGAGCAATATGCAACAACAAAGAAAATGGTTATTCTTGTCAATGTGCAGCAGGATTCAAAGGAATAAACTGCGAAACAAGTAAGTACGAGGAAACATAATAATGAATATATAAGTATGGATTTGATCTTAACAAGGACATTTTTGTACCCTAGCGGCAAATAAAAGTAGCATTCGTAAATAGCGCGACCTCATTATTGAACTGGTAACAACTGGTAGGAATATGGTATCGGTAAAAACACCATAGTTTAAGGTGGCTGCCTCTTTTTGAACGTTCGAATTGAGCCCACGATGAGCGCGCGCTCAAAAACCGCTGAAAAATCTACAAGATTTTATTGAAGAACCATACGCGTTTTAAGCTTCAACAGGGCAAAACCCTCAAATTTTGCACGGGACTCTATATTTTTTAATAGCTCATTCAAAAAAGACTCTCAAAAATTTATATTATATCAGCATTTAAAAAAAGTTTAAATCAGCAACACATAAAAAATAGATTTTTGTAGGGATTTTCGTTTGACTTGAATTTTTTAAGAGCACCAAAACTACAAAATATAAGAAATTAATTTGTCTTTTTGTCTTTTTGTTGAAGATAACCATGTATTATTGTAGAATGATTGACTAGCCTTCACTCGTGCAATCATTTAGTCTACAAATAACTATGATCTTATGGATCTTATTATTTTTCTAATCACTTCCGGTGGCGCAGTTTTTACTCCAAAAGCTCGTGCATAGGCTTCCATTAAATGCTGATTATCTCGAAAACAAGCTCGGGACACCCTGTTTTTCTTTCCAGATTTGGAATCAGTATTAAATTTCAATTCGGAAAATCGAAGTTTAAAAAAAAGTTTAAATCAATTTTCAAAAGTAGGCAGTCACCTTAATTAACTACCAAATAATATTCTGGTCATTCGCATTATGTTGCATAGCTGTTTTGCTGCAAATGATACTCTTCTCTTACGATATAACGGCTGCATTTTTTCAACATTGCTGAGTTCGTATTTTGACAGACAGTACGAACAGCCAAACCGCACAAAGGGATTTGTTAGTGTCTCGCAATCAATCATTTGCTTTTGCCTTTGGAATCGCCGAATAATTGCTTGCTCGCCATTATTAAATCAGGATATTTAACTTAATTTCTTCCACTTATTGCTTATTGTACTTTGGAAATTGTTCATAGACATCGACGAGTGTGCAAGCAATCCCTGCCAAAACCATGGAAAATGTAACGATAAGGTTAATGGCTACTACTGCGACTGTGCTGCAGGATTTAATGGTACAAACTGTGAAAATAGTAAGTATTTCCAACAAGACAGTCTTCTGTAAAAATTACATTGCTACAACATGTGTGTTGTTGAGGTATTAGTTAATCACTGCTATAATCCAAATCATGAGAGGTTCATGAATGGTATATCATGGGTAAAATTATATATCATAGCTGTCAAAGAAGGAAAATAAGTCACAAGAGACACAAAGATAAGCCTTTTCTCTCCATCCGTGGCACATAAGCCAGGCAGATTTTTGAGAAATCTATCTATATATACCTGTATCTCCTTCCTTTTTCCTCTCTTATCATTTATACATGCAGTTATTTGATGAAAAAGGTTAAAGTTGTGAACAGCGAATGACGATCAGTGATTGGAGACTTCATGCCCGAAAGAAATTGTAGGCATACGTCTAATCACGAATCTTGATGATGGTTTGTACTAAAACGACACTCTAAATATCTCAAAAATGACATTTGTGTTCCTAACCACAATAATAATAAGGAAGCCTAAACATTCAAGCTATTCTTATATTTTGGAATGACCTATCTCTTATCGCAGTTGTATATATCGCTTATTACTTATCGCCGTTTGCCACTTTAACCTGTTTTTAATGTAGCTGTATATCTGATTGAATGTGTAAAGCATGTTTGTATGTTTGCGAATCGTATTAGACATAGATGAATGTGCAAGCAATCCCTGTATGAATGGCGCCACCTGTAGGGATGGCATCGCTGGATTCACATGCGATTGTCCTCGAGGATACACGGGGGTAACATGCAAAGAAGGTATGTCAGTATGTCACTTGTTTGCGAGAGGGTAATAAGGGAGGGGCGATAGGGAAAGAGCTCAAAAGTGTAAGGGTCGCCTGATATATAGTGACTAACAGCTACCAAAAAAATCGCACTGTAAAAATAATAATTACACGGAGATTTTTCTCGTTCCCAGACCCCTCTCAGGGAGAAATTCGAGGTCAATTCCTTCGATATGTTGTTAAAAGCTGAAAAGGCTTGGGTATGAGAAATGAGAATGCCTCCTACCTTCCCTACCAGTAAAATTTGAAATTAAAAATAAATAAATAAATAAAAAATTAAGATTACTCGAAGGATCCACTTGAGGCAATGCCTGAAACAAAAGAAGCCATAAGAAATATCGTCAAAGATTTTTCCTGCAAAAAAACAAAAATTGAAAAGTTATGTGATGAAAGCAGCGAGGGATCGATTATACTTAACGTCAACAATGATGATATTTAACGAACATAAACTGACAGAATATTAAACTTTCCTCAGTTCTATGCAAATGATTAAATAACACTCTTATTAGATGTAAATGAATGTGCTAGCAACCCTTGTTTGAATGGAGGTGCATGTAGAGATGGCATCAATGGCTATAGTTGCAGCTGTATTATCGGCTTTGGTGGAGACAATTGTCAATCTTGTAAGTTAAAAATAAGTTAAAATGGTAGCACAGCTCCATATCGTTAGAAAAGGAGGTTTGCATGTTAATCAAATATGCTAACTACAAATTGCATGAAGCTCTGTTACCATATAAGATAATGCGAGCTAGCTAAAGGGAGGAAAAGTAAATATAATATGCAATGGGAGTGCTTGACGTCAAGCGAAATCGGCAAATAGATGATTGCATGGCTAAAAGAAGGAATGCAAATTAAAGCATGCACATAAGGATTAATAAGTCAACAGGGAAATACTTGTTAAAATTACTTGATCTTGCTAGTGTCAGCACCAAATTGTGTGAGTGCATTTGCAAGACGCCAATAAAGCATTGATGCCGGGCCAGGAAAGTGTTTCGGCAATACCCTTTCCCTACATATATTAATGATACTAATGACTTTACCCTCTTCTATTTGTTTTCTGTTTTGTTTACAGTGTCCATTGCATAAGTTGTTGATCCACTACCAATTGCTTATAAGAGTATTGTCAATGAATATGTTTCATCTGTCATCTGTAATGACAATTTCATCTCTCCCAAAGAGAACACAATGTTCATATCTTGAGAACAGGCTCTCCCTCAAAAATCCTTCAAGACTCAAGATTGCGTGTTCGCAGTCTACAATGTAAATAGATAAGATTAAATCAACAGATTTTTAATTTCCATATTTCTTTTTTGTATTAGTAGTCGTTGCTCCTAACCATGTATATAAATTTTGCCTCATTAATTCTGTTTAAAATAAATAGTTGATTCAACGTTTTTCAAAGATTTCACATGCAGCATTTTTAGCTCAAAATACAATTATCTTTGAGGAATGGCCAATGCTTAGCTTGCGTATATCCAGTTCTGGATGAACGTGGGAGGCTGCTAAGCACGAAAGAAGCGTAAGAGTCTTACGAGGCCTTACCCCAGCGGCCTTACCCTTACGTCAGCGCGTGCACCATCCATTTCTGGATGCAAGCACTTGCACGCTAATTCACCAATCAAAACGCGCTTTATATCTTGGCTGTGTTATAATGACAATTATATAATAATATTATAGCACGTGATCAAACTTTTTTGATGAAAGAAGGGATGTGGTTGACATCCCGAAACTTCTGACTCAAGAAATGGAATCTGAACTCTAAGATAAAAGGTTTTATTACTTTAAATCTTAATGAGTTGAAGAGGTAGCATTCGCCATGACTTTTAATAAATGTAAGTAAATTTCACTCAAAAGTCTGACAAACATAAAGCCACAGGAAGCTCAGAGATACTTAATATATATATATATACTGAAATTTAAAAATAAGATCGGGCGAAAAATATTCAATTATTTTTTATTCGAGATGAAGATAATTTCTCCCATAATAAAAACCATGCAGTGAAATCGAATCGAAAAGCACTACATTGTTTTTTTGTTTGTTTGTTTTTTGGCGCGAGTACAACTCTCCCACTTAGGAATTTTGTACACAACTCACCACCACCCCCAGGGGCAAGTTTTGCTCTTGGAAGATTCTTCGACAAAGTTTTCCAAAAAACCGACATTTTTAGGCTTTGAATCTCTTTTACTTAAAAAAAACGAAAGATAACTACAGATAATCCAATACAATATCAAGTTTAGTGAAATTTACCTCGGATGTCTTTCATCGATATCGAAAATCTGGAGATTTAGGACAAATCAAGACCAATGAACAGACTTGGAAACTGGTTATGGTGAGCAAAATATAAGCTTACTTTAATAATTACGTCTTTTACAGAACGAGATGAAGTTTACATTCAGTTAAACTTGACAAGAACAACTGAGACAAAATAGAAAATAAAGGCAATGCAAAAAGGCAATGCAAAATGACGAATTTCTGAATATTTTACGACATGCCCGTATTGTGGCGGTAATTTCTGGAATTGCTCCTGTACCTGGCCTGAAAGCCTAAAATCTAGTTGACATCATTGCTAGTGAATAGAAACGTACATACTATTTGACAGGTAAAAATGATAGTGCTTGTCAACACTGCAATGGTAGAGCTCGAAATCTTATCAATAATATCAGGGATCCTTATTATTGTAAAATAATGAGAACCCGACGAGATTTACTGGACACTGGTGATTACGACTGGATGGAAGTAACCCAGGTTGCTATTGATCAACGTACATTTCTCTTGAACAATTTATTCACTACACAACATCTACAAATACAAACGGACGAATCAGAACACCTGGAATAAGAATCTGTAACAAGAAATAGTTTGTTATTACGGATACTAAAGACCCTAGTTGACAGGTAAAAATGATGGTGCCTGTCAACACTGCGATGTTAGAGCTCGAAATCATATCAAACATGTACATTAATTATGACACCAACTTCATTTGTAAGAAACAAAATATCAGTTTTATTTCACTTGTCAATAAATGCTACAGCAAATCCAAAACAACATGTCTTTGGTATAATTATTATTTTGTCTATGACGGCGGATGTTGCTGCTGTCCAGTAGTTACTCCTTTTTGCTGTTCCCTTGTTGTCAATTCCATTTCCGGACCGAGCGCATTAAAAATAGTGTGAAGTTCAGAAGTGGTGAAAATTCGTGGTAAGTAATCTTTTCCTTGTGCCTCGTAAAATTGCGCACTGCCATCATCCTGAAGGGTTTGAATGGATCCAGGAAACGTTGGCTCCTGATGAAGATTGTTGGCTTTGGACTGACTGGATGCAGTAGTTGCGTCATTGTTCACTAACTCCGTATCCACTGTTTCAATTGCCGATTTGAGCGATGTCCATTCGTCTAAAGTCAAAGACACTCCTGAGCTAGTTAGAACCGTCTTCCCGCTCGATAAATCTTTCTTCTGTTTGCGGATACATATTTTTTTCTCCCTTCGAACATCCTTCGCAAAAATAACGTATCCACGGTTTCCTATTTGTATTACTTTTCCAGATGACATGTTAACTAATCTATCTCTCGCTGGATTATAGCTGAGTGCAAGTGGGGTTTTTCCGACGAAAGTGATGAGCAAGTGATTCTGCTGATTTTGATCGGGATTGTAATCTTTTCTCTCCATAAAAATATGTATTCATATTTCAAATTCCCGCCGCTGTCTTTGGGATTTGTACTTTGACCCTTATCCTGCATTCCTTTCATCCTCTAAAGTATTTCTCACATTCTTAAGGGTATTTCAGTTGACCACTCCTTCCCCTACATTCTTAAGGGGTATTCAGGAATTTAGACCACCCCTCCCCCTACATTCTTAAGGGGTATTCAGGAATTTAGACCACCCCTCCCCTCGTAAGTGCGGTATCTGGGGGGTCATAACTCTCCCTCTCGATATTTAAGCAATTAAGCTTCTAACCCTCCCTCCCCAAGTAGTACCCTACACTCCAATTTAATTTTTGACATTTCCCCCTTTAATTTTAACCCCCCCCCCCCCCCCCCCCGATAATTATTTCACAGTCCCTTAATCATAACTTTCATAAGAAAATGGAAGCAAGTTATTTGAGTTTCATAATTAACAAATAAAACAGCTTTTTCCTTGCTCCGCTCAGTAATAAAGCAAGCAGAAAGTGGCGTAGGCAGGAAAGAATTCGAAGTGTAAGGAGAAAAACGGGCCTTAGGCGAAAGATTCTCACACTTCTTGAGTGTTTTCGACTTTTCCTAAGTGCTTTATTACTTAACGGAAAAAGCTGTTGTAATATAGGAACTAATTCTTTTTCGGTAATGAATTTATTTACGCAAAAAAGAAAGACGTACAGTCACAGGATCTAGCAGCTTCACGTGCGCAGATGGCGTCAGCACTGTGCTCCGTTCACTTATAAAGCAGAGTTTTCAACCAATCAGCGCGCACGTACTCTATCCTAACTTTGTAATAAACAAAGATAAGTACCGACTATTCTTGTTTATTAGAGAACGTGAGAGAAATATACTATTAAGCACTTGTGACTAAGAATTTCTTGTTATTGATTGAACCAAATGCCTTATTTTATTTGTTCCTTGCAAACGCAAGGAACTTAGACTAGTTCTTCAATAGCGACCCTTTCTTCTCTTGCCAGTTGACTCATTGTAAATGCAGTCTTTTCCCTAACGATAGGGCAGTGACCTGAAATTAAATATTTTATTTTAATTTCGGCACTTTAAGGTAGTTATTTACCTTCTCCATCCATGCCTATTAATCAAACTTCATTTCCAAAGATTTTAGAACTTCTCATATTATCAAAACATTAAACTTGTTGATATAACAAAATAAGATTTTCATTATCACTATAAGAGTCAAACTAGATGAACCGTAAACAAAACGCAATATCCGATTAATTGACTTCTAATTTTTTGTTAGTAATATATATATATTGAACGACACCTGAAAGCCATGCTGTATTTCGTATCATGACTTCGTTGATTTTCGAAATCTTGGTGGGCATATTGACTGTAAGTCATGGATTTGATCCTGATTGCCCTAATACCGTGTTCTCTGTCGGAGCTATCATCACAAAACGCGACATGATACTCAATGAGCACCAAAAGGAGTTAATATCTTCAGTCAGCTTCATCCAATGCAGTCTGAAATGCTTGGAACGGGACTGGTGCATTTCAATTAATTTTGAAATAAGTAAAAAAATTAGCAAATGTTACCTAAACGACGCTGGATTGCAAGACGAGTTTTCAAGAAAAGGGGAGAGAGAAAGATTTATGAAGAAGGAAGGTTTTGTCTTCAGTCAGCTAAGACCGTACATGTACTTGGTGAGTATTTCAAATAAATCTCAATATATATATTTAGGCACTGCCTAAAAGCGGAGCTCCCGACACGAAAGTCAGAGGTAGCCCAATTTGAATGAATCAGAAAGGTAAAAATTAGCCTGCGTCACGAAGAAAATTCCGGATGCGATTAGGTAAAAATAAGATCGGGAAAAAAATTGTCAATTATTCTATATTCGAGATGAAGATACTGACTCCCATAATAAAAGCCATGTAGTGAAATCGAATCGAAATGCACTACATTGTTTTCTTTGCGCGAGTATATACTCTCCAACTAAGGAATTTTGTACACAACCCACCACCTCCCCCAGGGGCTAGTTTTGTTCTTAGAAAATTCTTCGACAAAGTTTTTCAATGCCGACAGCTTTGAATTCCTGGCGAATTTTACTTTAAAAAACGAAAGATAACTACAGACAATCCAACACAATATCAGGTTTAGTGAAATTTACCTTGGATGTCTTTCACTGAAATCGAAATTTCGAAGTTTTCCTAACTTTTTATGGACAAATGAATACGGCATATAAAGACAGACTAGAAAACTGCTTTAAGAAAAGTTGAGCAAAACAAAAGCTCAGTACTTTTACTTCTTTTACATGACAATGTTAGGTAATCCATATTAAGAGTTTAGGTTTTTATAAGAACCTATTTTTACCGCAATGAAATTAAGAAAATAAATGATTTGGTAGGAAATTGGCTGGAGATCATAACTGTCACCAAATGTGGCATCAGCTAAAAAATAGTTTTCTGATCCTAATTCTTCATTCAAATATTTTAATTCCTTAAACTGCCTTTCGATAAGGCTTGATAATGCTCTAGATTTTGAGATTCGATTTGATTCGATTTGATTCGATTTGATTCGATTTGATTCGATTTGATTCGATTTGATTCGATTCGATTCTGTTTTCATGCGCGAGAAAGATACGGACACGAACGACCGAATGGTTTTCGAAAAACAAAGCTTACATTTTAGAGTTAAACTTGTGAAAAAACAACTGAGACAAAATAGAAAATAATGCAAAATGACTACTTTCTTTGTCAGTAAATTGGCATTTGTAAATGTTTTTGAATATTTCTTTTTAGTTTTTTAAAGTGAAAGACAAGGTCTTTATATAATAACATATCTTAACAACGCAAATATATTAGCTCATTTGTATAATCACACTAGCTTGAACAGCTTAATAAACAGTTCAATATTTGGTATAGTTTCATATTGAATCGATATTTAAATAGATTATCTGTAATATCTGCATAAAGAAATAAAATTATTGAATGAAAAAAGTCTTCTTTGTTTTGCCGATGGGACCCCGCGACAGGAGGCGAACAAAGCTAATTTTTCTTGAACGAAAAACATACGATAGCTGTTAAATAAAGGACGAATATTTGTTGAATATTTGTTTAAAGTTAAATAAAGGACGAATATTTGTTGTAATATGCTCTTCGAATAATATTTCCTCCAGCATTAAAACAATTAAGATTATCGATAGAAATATCAAAAGTTTGAGAGAAAGTCTTTGATTTGTTGATTTGTGGAGAAAAATACAAATTGACGCCGAAATTATTTGTCAACAAATATTTGGTGTTTGCAAATGTCTTCGAATTTTTTTTAGCTTTTTAAAGTGAAATTCTAGGTTTTTACACAATATCATCTCTCAACAACACAAATTTAAGCTCATTTTTATAATCATACTAGCTCGAACAGCTTATAAACAGTTGAATATTTGATATATAACTATTGAATGAAAGTCTTCTTTGTTTTGCCGATAGGACCCCGCGACAGGAGGGGAACAAAGCTAAATTTTTCTTGAACGAAAAACATACGATAGCTGGTTAAAAACAAACAAATTGTTAAAGATTTACAAAGCTAAATAAAGGACGAATATTTGTTGTAATATGCGCATGCTCTCCGTGTTATATTTCTTTCAGCAATAAAATAAACTAAGCTTATCTATAGAAATATTTTAAAAGTTTTGAGAGAAAGTTTTTGATTTGTCGATTCGTCGAAAAATACTTGTCAAAAAATATTATTGCTAAAAAAAAGACACACCTGAATTCTTGAAGAACACTTCTTGATCCATCTTCGACTGAATGGTCTATGACTTGTCCTAAAGCGATTTTTTTTCTGCGCATTTGAGAGCCGCATTTGTGAGAAGTTTTGCTTTGACATCGAGCGGGATTCCTGTGTTGTGTACACGGACGGACGGACGTACGGACGGAAGTTACGTCAGCTAAGCCATGAAAAATCCACTCAACCATTTTTTTCTTAGGTATGATGCTCCGCTATCACAAAACTGATCTCAGTAAAAAAATCATTAAAAGATAAACACATAAAAACTTTACTGGCGTCTCTTTAATTACAGGTCGGTCATTTTTTTATTAAATGTGGTTAAATGTAGTTTAGGCTAAGTTAGACTCGAGGTCAATGACATCTCGCAGTAACGTTGTCCGGACGTATACCGCTATCTTCCGCTGTCAACGCATTTATTACCTCACGCTATCGTTGATCGACTCAGCTAGCAAGTTGTTTATAGCATGTCGATTTCTATTCTAGCTATGGATCTATCTATCATTATGAAATACGATAAGACGTTATGCACGTGATCAGGCTAGCTTAATGCCAACCACGCGAACCTTTACTCGCCATCGCTATCGCTAGCACTCGCTATACGACGCTATTACGCTGTACAACGCAAGTAAAATTTTCATCATGCCACCGAAACGTTCTCTGACAAACCTAAAAGAAGAGGTTCCTGAACGAAATCCGCTCAGCAGTACTCCACAATCAACGTCCACCGTGACACTCTCACAGGAATACCGACCGGAGCTCGTGGACAAAGTGGTCAGTGATCCCCCCCCCCTCCCCCTAAATTCAATTATTCCCTCCCCCCCTAAAATTTTGGCTGGATCCGCCTTTGGGGGTATTGTTTTTTTCTTAAAATAGACTTAAAAATTCAACGAGAAGTTGAATTTAATGGAATTTTTTATTCACCATCTGGCTGACTGGAATATCAGCTGGTTATGTTCTTCAATAAGAAATGGTCCTCAAAATATCACGCATGCCCTCGAAGCTGGGCAGTTTGTAACTTTTTCAGTTCTTTCGCTGATAAATTTATTTGGTTGGTCTCTTTAAGATTGGTGACAGATGACCTTAGTGTGAGTGCCATTGATGCGTGTTAGTAGTTGACCTAACATTAGTAATTAACAGTTAACTGATTTACACCCCCCCCCCCCCCCCGGGCTGATATTTCATCATTTTGGTTAATAGTATGGCCAGCGCTCGTAAAATTATTACAGGTAACTGAATTTGGCCGAAACATAAGAAGTTAACTGACAATTGGATACCCCATTGGCATCCACAATACCTTAATACATTTTCCTCGTATGTTTTTATAGATTGGAAGTCCCTTTAATAAAAGTGACATTTATCGTGGCATGTATTCCATCAGCGGCGTATGTCATCAACAAATCTTGAATTCGCATGGAAATCTATGTGAAGGTGAGTTTTCTTTTTTGGCTATGTGGATTGGTCTGTTTTCAAATTTAAAAGATGTTCCTAATGCAATTCCTGAAAACGCCTCCCCTGCGTCCCAAAACAAGAAATAAGTAGTGCATGCAAAAATTACGATTAATTCTATATAGCAAAATAAATTAGAGAGACGTTTATCAGTCGGTCACGGCATTCATTTAATAATTTCAAATTCATTGTCATTGAACCAAATGAGACCCCGGAGAATGTGGACCGAATTCTTCTGATTCGAGAAGCATTTTGGAGCGCGCTACTGTGTACATTCGTTCACCATTAGTCCAGAGCTGGACCCACTTTTACCAATGCGCGCGTGGCGAAGACGAACTAAGTAACGAAATTAGACTGGCAATGATTGTGACGATAAGAGTTGGTCCAGGGAAATTTGTCTGCGGACTTTACTGATATATGATTTATTTTTGCAACATTTCTATGCTTCAAAACTTCAAATTTCAATTTCAATTTCAAAATTATTTGAATTATGCAAATGTTTGTCGAACACGCCTAAAGAATGCTACATTGATGCTCATGATTGTCCAAACGCGTTATAGATTGTCAGTTGTTATGCTAATAACACTAATGAAGTTTCACTTTTGGGTAAATGATTGTCATGATAGATGTGTTGATCAAATGATTGTCAATTAACGCAACTGTTTGTTTGGATATGAATGTACGAACGCGCTATTGATTGTCCATTGATGCCTATGAATGTACACGTATATTCAATTATCGTTATTGAAAGTTGATCCGCGTTAATGATGTTACTTGTGGTGTTGATAATAGTATATTATACGATATTGATACAACTATTGGCGCAAAGGAATGTACATTTTCTGTGAATGAACACCAAAAAGTGTAAGGTCTAAACGCTTGGGCGAGGTTTTGAATTCTAATGCAAAACCGAGCCCATGCTTTTGAACTGGTTTAAAATATCAACTAAGCCCTAAATTCCATTGCTGCGATGCAAAACACGAAATAATACATTATGGTGAATTCAGAGAGATTATTGTTGCTTTGTTCTTTTGCAAATAAAGTGCTTACAATATTGTTCCGATAGAAATAAAAATAGTATTGTTTTCATACATTCCTTGGGCAAGTATAAGGAAAAGTAATTAAAAACCTATCCCGGGTTTACTTTAACTACTGTGATTTTGTTTGTGGTAGCTGTAGGGTTAGAGTGACCAAAGTAAATCCGTGAAACACTAATTACTAAATAGTACAAAAAAGTGCTATGTAAACAATAGAAAACAATGGAATTCGCATGAAATTGTGCTGTTTAGTATTACTAAAGTTTCACGGATTTACTGTGGTCACTCTAACGTGACGAGACAAACTGCAAAAATTGCCAAATAGAGCAGCCCGGGTTTTGACATTCTCCAATTATGATGCTGATGCAACTGAACTATTTGAGATTCTTAGGTGGAAAAATGTTAACCGCCAGTAACAAATTCATAAAGTTGCTCTGAATTAAGTTGGTTCCACCTTAAATAAAGATTATCTATCTTATCTATTTATCTATAATTCAGCCTTGCTCTCCCCTGTTGATATCAATTTCGCCCCCGGCTTTAAGAATCTGGGTTTTCCGCCAAATTTGAGAACCTACATTAAACAATGGATTTAGGGTGTGGTTGATTTTTAACATTTCGGAAATCATTAAATCGCTGACTATCCAGACCGACAAAAGCTAATAACATTGAACAATGGCATTTTGTTATAGGGGATGGTACTTTGTCATTGGTCTTCGACGTTTATATATTGCAAGGATCGAATATATTACTGTTTTCGAAGTCGCATTACCCCTGCAAACTGGTATTGAGTCGGTTCCTTTTTTTCCCCAAATTCATAATTATTTATCAACAGTAGTGTTTTTTATTCAATTTTTTAAAACAGCAAATTTGGTTAATATCTTATCTCGTAGTGGACTAGAAACGTGTTGAAAGTGGACAATTATTTACGTTATTTACGTTGATGGTTACATATTAATAATATGATTCTAAATTATTCCCTTGTATCTTATATATTTTATCTAAATGTCGTACTTTTTTTATATTTCTAGGCCTAGTTAATGTTTGTGTCGATGAAATACTTTCTGAAGCTGCTGGAGTCTGAAAGCCAAAGTAATTACGTTCAAAATAGAGCACGCTCCCGTGGCTTTATATTTTCTAAGGTTTGGTATGCAGGCATTTGAAGTACTGTAGCCTTCTTTATTTGTGAAGTAAGTACGTCATAAATAAACTTGCAAAAATTCATGACCAATGAGTAATAGCTTAATTTGTTAATCATTCGTTTCTGAGACTTTCAATCACACGCACAAAATCGTATTTTCTCCGTCGCGACAAAATAAATTAAAGAACGAAACACCTTACAGCCATTCTCAATCACACGCACCCTATATAGCCATTGTTTCTGACGCGACGAAGTAGGTTTTGGTGGACGTCAATCACAAGGTATTTCCACGACATTGCCGGAAAAAAAAAAGCTATAAGGGCACGTGCTTATGGAATGTCATGGAAACGCCTTGATTGACGTCCACCAAAAGCTTCTTCGTCGCGGCAGAAGCAATCGCTAGAGCGGTGCGTGTTATTTAGAATGGCTGTAACTGACGTATACCAAAACTACTTCATTCCGGCGACATAAAGTAAAAAAGAGTCTATACTGTTAACAATAGGCTTTGAGACAGAAAAAACTATTTTTTATGATCATGAATAATTAGAAATTTTTATTAGGATTAAACTTTGACGTAAGATATAGGTAATGTACTCTGGAACCTCAAAATCACTCGAACCCCAAAAATAGATTATCCCGATTGCGTTGGTATGGTGCAATCCAGCTAACTAAAAATGTATATGGCTGAACATCTTCCCCCCACGGAATCTCACGGCATCTCACCCATAAAGTAGCTATGAAGCCACCGTCATTACGGGCGCAGAGTAGGGTCTGGAGAGTAGCACCGGTGGCACCGAGCGTAGAGCCACCATGCTCCGCTTGCTCCGAAGCGCCGTCATTTTATAGGGGAGACGTCATTACAAGGGATGATCCACGATCCACCTGGTTCAGAACCCCTATTCTTTATCTACTTATTTTTTCTCTGATGCTACCAAATCATTTCGTTTCTTAATTTCATTGCGGTATATGCTTCATATGGATAACCAAACATCGTTATGTGAAAAAGTAAAAATAACCTTATATCTTCGCTAGTTTTCGTTTGTAACTCCTATGTTGAATTGGTCATTAAAAAGTTCGGAAATCTCCAAAATTTCGATTTCAATGAAGGACATTCAAGGTAATTTCAATAAACCTGATATTGTATTGGATTATGCGTAGTTAATTTTAGTTTTTTAAGTGAAATTAGCCAGGAACTCAAAGCTTAAAAATGTCGGCCATGAAAAACTTTGTCAAAGAATCTTTCAAGTACAAAAAAAGCCCCTGCGGGTGGGGGAAGGGGGCTGGTTGTGAGGTATGTACTTAATTCCTTAGTGGGAGAGTATAAGGCGTAAGAAAATGTATACGTCAGATGAAAACGCTCTATAGTCGCGCAAAGAAAACAATGTAGTGCATTTCGATTCGATTTCACATCATGGTCTTTATTATGGGAGACATTGTCATCATTTTGAATAAAAATAATTTAAGGTTTTTTCACGACTCATTTGATATCGGTGATATCTTACCTTAAAAAAAAAAATGAAAATAAACTACAGGTCAGCATGACTAAAATTGTATCGGACGTTTGAAATCAAATTTATTCAATATCCTAATAGTTTTCAGTTTTAATTACATAGAAGTAAAACAGATCCCCGACCAAAAAGGAGTTCATTTATCACATCAATAGTTTCTGGCATGTGTAAACAAAATGCCCACTTCTTTTGTTTCCAAGAAGCGTTGGTTAGTTTGAAGAATTGACAACATTACTTAAAGCAAATGGGAATTGAAAAAGCTGTGTAAGATCAAGAACGTTTAAGATTTTCAAAAATGATAAAAGTTCGAGTCTGTTATCGAATAACAATAGTACGTACGTAACTGATTTTGTCTCCTTCCGTTCTTTTTATTCATAAATTTCCCATGTATCATAAGTAAACTTAAATTGTTATCTTTTCATATCTTTTCACTTCTATTTTTAAATGTATTTTCTGTTTCACTCAACTATCATAACCTCTTAGTTTTATCACACACACACACACACACACACTTATATATATATATACACTTGATTGCAGAAAGCTTGTACTATACATTTATACAGATACCTAATGAGATGCAAGATATCATATGAGATGCAGAACGTAAAACATGCTTAAATACGACTGCTTAACCACTAGATTTTGTGGAAAATACTTTTTTAACTTGACCTAATGCAATAATTAATGTCTATGATACAATAGAAGATAAATAGGACCAGATAAATTACTATATATAAAAATTAATTCTGCAAAGAACGTGCGCGATACGGAAAAGGCCATGCTTGATATGAGATCGTATCAGCGCTTCTTATTTGCTCGCGATCGGATACGATACGGTTTAGAGGGATTTGAGCATTTCTTTGCATAATTAAATGATAAACAGCTTATCAGTCGGCTAAGCATCTGATACGGCAGCGCATTTTTACTCGTCACTGCCGTCACCGCCGAGACTCGTAAAAATACACTGCCGTATCAGATGCTTAGTCGACTGATAACCTCTATATATCATTAGCTAATTTCTATTTATTCTAATTGTAAAGCAACACAGTTTATGGATTTATCACTATTTTAATTATAGTTATTATGATTATGATTGTGATTGTGATTGTGATTGTGATTGTGATTGTGATTGTGATTGTGATTGTGATTGTGATTGTGATTGTGATTGTGATTGTGATTGTGATTGTGATTGTGATTGTGATTGTGATTGTGATTGTGATTGTGATTGTGATTGTGATTGTGATTGTGATTGTGATTGTGATTGTGATTGTGATTGTGATTGTGATTGTGATTGTGATTGTGATTGTGATTGTGATTGTGATTGTGATTGTGATTGTGATTGTGATTGTGATTGTGATGCATTTAGGATAGAAGGGGAATTATAATAATGGCATGTCAGGTTCTTTTGTTGTTTAGCAGCTGTTCGCTCTCTTTTCTTCCTTTAGTTTCTAATGAATAAAATGAAAAAACCTTGTTATTCATATAATCTGTCAACTTCAGCATGTCATTTTAGCCTGACTGTGTTATTCAATTCAACGGAAGTGAAACCCTATTCTTTTGAGGATAGACAGCCATTGTTGTCCTTTTTTCAATTACATGTTGGCTGCCGACCAGCTGTAACATCAAAAAGTCAGATGCTAGGGTTTTAACAAATGAGAATCAAGGAAAAAGTGTCCAGTTTTGACTTAAACGAGGATTAGAAATGAGCTGCACTTATTATGATTAATCAGAAACCTCATTACCACACAGAAGGAGTTCCACTATTTTAGGTTTTGATATAAATCGCTGGATTCAAAGCTAATAATTCGTTTTGACAGCCGTTTTTTTTATTAAAAGATGCTGGAAATATGATGAAATACGACTCTGAAAAAGCGATGGAAATTGCAGTCACTGAATTTTGTTTTACAGTATCTTAAGCACTACTAAAACCTATAACCTGAACCAGATGTCTACAGAACTGATTCACACAATTGGGATGGCTGTTGTCAATGGCATTTCTTCCTTGGCCGGCATTGCTGGTAACACTCTAGTGCTCGTTATTCTTTTAAGAAACAAAGGATATTTTCACGGAATAAACGTATTTATAGGAGCACTTGCTATTACTGATCTCATGGTTTGTATCATTGTTCAGCCTGTTTTTATCTACTTGTTGTTTGGATCCTTTACAGCAAACACTCTCAAAGCTTTTGATAAAAGCGTCTTTGCTGTCATGATTCAAATGTCTTTGAATATTCTTTTATGCATAGCGATAAGCCGTTTCTCGGAAATAACACATCCGTTTTTTTATCGTTCGTTCGCAACAACATCTCGAATCACTATCGTCATTCTAGTGGTTTCAGTCATTTCTACAGCACAAGGTATACTTTTTAACACTGTCTCATCAATGGAGGTTGCCGAACCCTTTTTTCAGTATGCCACCATTGCGATATTCCTATTGATCTACGGTAGACTATACCTTATTGCACGAAAGCATCGAAATGAAATCATATGCCAAAGCAGATCTCTTGCTTACAATCATGGTCCAACCGGAAAAAGATTTGCTCGTCTAAGGAACTCCACAATCACTACGGCCATAATAACTGGTACATTCGTGATTTGCTTTCTTCCTTTTAGCATAGTTAATATGCTGGATAACGAGCACGCTGAAGAAGAAGACAAATATGAGTCGGTGAGGCTTTGGGTCAGCACTATTGTGTCCAGCAGCTCGTCTCTTAATGCATACATTTATGCACTTAGAAGCCCAAACTTTAAAAACGCTATCACGAAAGAGTTGCAAGCAAAATGTTGTTGTAAAAAAAAAAAACTTTTATAAGCAAGAATGAATAAATGAAACAAAGAAACCACAGGAACGAAAAGGAAGAAGGGCTACTACTACTACTACTACTACTACTACTACTACTACTAAAAGATTGATTTTATTTAGCCCGTGAAAAATAGTACGCATTATACATAGTGGAACGTTTGTGTGGGATATAATCGAATTAACTATATATAACGAATATTACAAAAATTGGTGAATTTGGGAAAATCCGCGAGCCTCCGCGTTTCATTACTGGTTTGCTCTGGTTTTGTTGTTGTTTTTTGTTTTTTTTGTTGTTTTTTTTTTTGTATACTGTCTTGGTCAGAATGCAGTTTCCATTATGCTTTGAATAAATTTGTATTTGTGCGATATATATAATGTGATCTTTATGATTACGCACCCCAAACTTAACGCATACACACATAATGATGTATAAGCTGTTTGTGAGTACGCAATCGGTGGAGGAATTAATGCATTATGGCGATGCATATATCAATATTAATTAAGGGACTGACAGTTTTTCTTGCATAAACTAAAATTATCATTTACCTACTAACGACCAAGTCCATGTATCCCATCTTCCTCTGGGAAGAGCGATGATGTGGCTTTTTAGATAACAATATTTTTAATCGATCGTTTAACTTTGACCGGAAGAACATTTTGGACGGGAATAGGTCCATGTGCGATAAAATAAATCTATTAACTCACAGTTTCAGTTCATTCACAGTTTAAACAAATATCAAAGTCAAACATTCAAGATAAATGGTGCCCATTGTTCAACTGGAACTGTCATAGACGCAAGATAACCGAATGAGTGTCAGCTTGTTTTAGCGACTGAGAACAAATTAAATTCGGCAATAAAAAACTAGTTGGCTTACAGATGCCTGTCTAATTCTGATTCACTAGTTTGAGTCCACGGTGTGCGCGTACACCAAAAACGCTAAAGAACTTCCCAAAGTTGTAGAACCATGGTAAAACCCTCAAATCTTCCCTCAAAAAATCATAGTTTTTAAAAAAGTTTAAATTCTCTCCTAAAAGTAGCCATTCACCTTAAATGGGTTTTATTTGGAGTAATATAAATAAGGGTATCGAGCATACGTTTATAAACAAATAGATTTTCATTGTGTTGATAACGTCAGTACGATTTGGTTTTTAATGTAGAGAGAATAAGACAATTTCATAAACTATTTTTAATTATAAAAAAAAAACCCTGAAAGTTCTTTCCAAAACGTCTCCCCATTTGCTAGTATTTCTTTTCGTTGTGAAGGCAGAGTCAATCTCTCCAGTGGAGGGAGGGGATGGTGAATCCTAAATACATAAGAGCGGGAATCCTCGTCTGAAATTTTAAAAATGGCCGCTAAAAGATTACGGAGTCTTGTCTAGTATTGATTGGCAACTAATATTTTTTATCCCTAAAATGTACCAACAAATTTCGAGTGTTAAGTGGCAAAAGTCAGATACTGAACCGAAAATAAATATATATCATGAATTAAATCTGCCAATTCTAGCTGTCATCATAATGATAATAAGAAACCCTAAGAGGTACTGGCTTACTTTTCGGTAGTCCTTTTAGGTTTGAGACACCCATAGAGATACCGATTTATCCAATTGGAATTCAACCCCATCCCCCTCCCGGGGGGAGGCAACTTATATAGTTGAGTAGAACACGTGACCCGTTAATGCACAAGACCTATTCAAAGGTTCGGAATGAATATTTTAATTCCTCTAACCGTATATTTTACACAATAAGACAATATGTAGAGGACACAAGAGAAGAACTCTGTACTAAGTTAAAGATATAGCTGTAGCAAACTAGAAATAATAATTATTATTAACGGTAACAATGATATTTCACCAGTAACATGACGATAATAATTGCTGGTGAGGATGTCAAAACAGTGTTAAAAGAAAAAAAAGAGATAGACATGGCTTCATATTTTGAAAGTTGTATTTAAAAAATACTGCTTCCCAAAATAAATGAAATCCTTACAGTGCGACTACTCCAACCAGCAAGGCCACCTCGACAAATTTTCTACAAATTATCCAAAAATGAGTGTTTGAGTACTTAGTCGATAGATTGACGATAGATTAACGGCAAATTTTGAATGTAGATATTCTTCCGTTGTTCAGATTAGCAAAACCAAATGATAAACAAGAAATTTTAATATATTTTCTTCGCGAATTAGTGATTTGTGTAACCAAAAATATAGAATGATAGTAATTAAAATTTTGACTTCAAATACCAAACGGAAGCAAATTTGAAAACGTACAAAACCCACTCTTTATGATTACAGCTTGTTTCTTTCCGACAACGATATTATCAGGCTGACACTTTTAGATCTGATCACCATGTTGCTATGCGACATTACGTTTACAGTCAATTCACAAAACGTTGTCGATGACCGGCTCAAGCTTCGCGACGGCACCGAAAGGAATTTGGATAAAAATCACTTAAGCGGTTAAATACTCGTCCTGAATTAATTTTTCCCGCTAGTTATAAGATAAGAATGGCGAGAAACAATCCATCAAATGCATTTCTTCGGGTTTAGGGAAAAAAAACTAAGTAGTTATGAATCTTTTTACAATTTCGAAAATATGAAGGCATTAAAAAAACGCCTCCTTCGACACTTCCCGCTCGCCTACGATGGTTGGTGCTGTAAACCAAACATGAGTGTTCTAAGCCGTGTAAACCCATGGATATTTGTCCAATTTGCAATTTTATTGTTTAGATTACCACTTTTGATTTGCTAATTTGTAGAAGATTTGTCCGTGTGGCCTTTGGTTGGAGTAATTTCATTGTAATTCATATTGTTTTAATATTTGATTATCGCCTGTTTTTTTATCAATTAAATAGCTACCTCAAGCGTGCAGCGAAAGGTTTTTTTTTTATTATCATGATTACTTTCCGATACTGCTAGCGTAGATGGATTTCAATAGTTTAATGAACCAGGTTTTTGATTCCTATTGTTTGGATGCTGTTATTAGTGTCTGCCAATTCAATTCCCCCAACTACCTCACTTCTCCAACAGCTGTCTGAGTTAGGGTTTTCCTCTTTTGAAACAGAATTCTTAATTCGTTTGAAAAATAAAAACAAACGAAACTTAATCTTAGGATTGCGAAAGGCGCAAAGTAAAGGATTTAAGCAGGAATTGATGCTGAGTAATACTATCGGTAAGAATGATAGGCATATAAAAAAGGTTTGTAGTTGCTTTAGAGAATTTACCTCAAGAATGGCCATACATTGATCATAGCAGTACACGAAGAGGATTGTTGATATTAGTGGTAGTAAACTAAAGATGAAATTAGTACTGATCATTACTGCTATATTTTTAGCAAGAGTGGCATTTCTCTTAACACCAGCATTTACATTAGATTTTTTAACATATCTATATATGGGTAAATATAAAAATATACTGATAATATAAAGCAAAGAAAGCAAAATCGCTACAACAAAGGTCGAATCACTGACATTGGATATCAATGGACCGTCAAGAAATGGTAACATGCACGTAAACTCCCCGTGGTACCTAAGTCCTCCCACACGGAACAGAGGTAAAGCAGCATACGTGATGCCACAACACCAGATCATTATGATCAGCACGGATGTCATCTTCCTTCGTAACCTCTTGGAAGGATCCATACAGTAAACAATGCTGAAATATCTTTCCAAGGTTGTTAGCAATGAGGTCAAAGTCACAACTACTTGAGATGTCGTAAAGATGAATCCCATTACACTGCAATACAAATTCACCATCGTATCCATACCTTTATAGCTTTCTTCGTTCGTGATAAATTCATAAACTGTATATCTACCAATAAGAACAGTATATACACCCATGAAAAGGTCACATAAAGCAATATTGCATAGAAGAAGAAATGGCGGTTTATACAAAGTCCTAGAAAACGCTATCGTTAACACTACAACAAAGTTGAGGCCAATAGCTATAAAACCGAAGATATATTCCACGTAAAATAAATGCCTTATGATCAAGTTTAGTTTCATGTTGTAAGGTTTGTTAATCTCTGTGTCAGCACAACTCTCATCCTGACACAAGCATTGAGGTGAAAACCCGTTTTTGGCGAAGAAAATGGACATCCCATAATCTATTTCTTCATGAAAATTAAAACTTGTTTCTTTGATAGCACAGAATCCATATAATTGGCCAAATGATTCTTCTACTGCCTCAGTCTTCACTATCAAGCAGTCTTCACATTCTTTTCTCCAGGCTACCCCAATGATCATTTTGAGCATTGGCAGACGAAGAAACCGCAGGTCAGGCATGAACGCGTTCCCACTGATATCTACCACTGTGAGATTTGCTAAATCCTTTATTTGGACGATATCCCATTCCCTCAATCTGTTATTTGAAATATTCCTATAAATAGAATGAAACACAAAAATCATGCAAAATGGCAGATCGTTTTGTATCTTTATCTTTTGCTTGTTTAAAAAAAAACAACCATTATATGATCTATAGCATGCTTTGCCGTGTTTCTCATTTTTCTTTAAATATTATTCAACAAGTAAACAATTAAATCATTAATGTTTTTGTCTATCAAAATAAAATATTTAAAATCAAGCTTTCGGACTCAACACGGCAGTTGATATAAAATAAATGATAAAACAAGAAATATTTGCTAAAACTATTAACTATTGTATTTTCTATTATTATTTAATAGAAAAAGTTAATAAATCGACCGTACCGTTTGCAGGAAAACATATTGGTAACGCCTGACATAATGAATCTTTGTAGGACTTTTGAAATAAAGGTCTTCTTTCTAGTCTTTGCCTTTATTTTGAATCGTTTTGAGTTTTTTGACAGCCATTTTAGCAAATGGTCTATTCAGTGAAAAGAAGCCTGATATTATAGTGCGAACCGGGATTGTTTCTACTGATAATAATACCAATAATTTATCTATTTGCGCTTTTTAGCATATAATGTTCGAAAGTGCATTACAACAATAAATATACAATACACAAATATATAATATATACAATAAATATACAATACACAAATATATAATATATACAATAAATATACAATATATATAATATATACAATGAAATTCAGAAATCAAAATACATTACATAGTTAATAATCTATGAAATATTAAAAGCTTTTAAAAAGTTTTAAAATCAATCCTGGGCATGAAGCCTAGCTGCATCTTTCTGAACTCTTTGCAGTTTAGCTATTTCACAGTCCGGTAGTCCATAGAGGAGTTCATTACAATAATCAATTCTACTAGTCGTAGAATTAAGGCGTGCAGCACCATTGATTGAAATTATTGCCTCAGCACGAGAAATAATTATACTCACATCTTTTGAAGGGTTGGGATGTGCTTGAAGGAGTGTTCGTTAATTTTCGAAATGTGGTTGTTGGCTAAAGAACTATAAAACATAAGATAAAAAGAAATAAATAAAAAACAGAAGTGTATAGTTTCATTATTGATCCTTGTAGGATCAGTTTTTCGATAACAGGTATTTGAAGAAATCAGTATATTTGTCGATTTGTCGGAGCATGAGACTGTGTAACATACTTGTACGTCAGGTTTTTTTTCTATATTCAATTTATAAGAAAATATATATATAATTTTGTGGATTTATAAAGGTGATCATTGAATATGAATAATCTAAGGAAAAAAGAAACTATGTTTTAGGTACACAAAATCAAATTATATCATATAATAATAATTATGTATTTGAGGGCAAAATTGCTGAAGTAGAGTTGTTTTCTGCTTCGGTAACATTGCCTGCAACAATTGCGTCATGTGACATGGTTTGCAACATCGATTGTCTGCAACACCGAGCGCTTAATATGTTGCATCGTGTGTCCGGAGCTTTACTTAATAGACTAGTATTAGTTGTGAACGTACAGGCCACTTATATTGTACAGCTGAGAGAAAGCCAGACTTGGAACTTCTGTCAGATTACTACTTGATAGATCACTAAAAGGAAATAATAAGCGAAAGTCAGTCAGTCAGTCCATCAGTAAGATGGTTTGACCAACCACAGATCATATTCTTTTTCTTAAAAACTACTTACAGTTCTTGAACGGTATCTGGTAGGATAATTGCACGATGATCTCCATTTTGTATTTTGCATTTAGCAGTCAGAACTTTATCATCATCCAAAAAACAAGTACACCGTGGTGAACACTGAAATGGTGACTCATCATATGCATAAACAAAGTTTAGTACAATGTAATGGATCACGGTAAGTTCCCTAAGCTTCATTCTTTCTTTCTGCAAATACAATTTTTTCGAAATTTCAGGTAACGCCTTGGACCTGATCTAATTGTGCTACGTGGCACTAATGGACAATTGACAGTGTTTTCTAAAGGGAAAGTGCGGAAAGGGAGGAAAGCAGAAAATGCGGAAAGTGCACTAATTTATAAATCGGTAAAACGCAGAAACAATATTTGGTTTAAATTTCTAGCATAAATTAGATTAAGACATTGAAATCAAAATCTCGATCAACATTGCCAAAAAGTTTGCATGCATACTATAAAATACTGTATAGTAAAAAAAGAAAGGATATGAATAAATAGTATAAATAAGATATATACGCCTAAATATTAAGGCAGTGGGTGATTGACGAGAGGAAGGGGTACGTGCATATTTGAAATGGAATTGATTTTGTTACCCTGTTTTTACCTCCGCACTTTCCGCTTTCCGTACTTTTCGTTTCCTCGTTTTATCCCAACCCCAATAAGAGGATATATTTTTATAACAAAATTACTCGAGCGATTATTTGCCGAAGTAAAGCAAAATCCTAAACAGAAACGAAAAAGACTATGAGCAATTCAATGACACACAAGTGCCTCATGTTAACAACACCCGTAAATCGGCCTTCTATTATCTTCGAAATATTGCTAGAATCAGAAAATCCCTCAAGACCACTGAAACTCTTGTTTATACGTTTATAACTTCTAAACTCGATCACTGCAATTCGTTACTCTTTGGTCTTCCCAAGCATCTTATTGACAAACTTCAAAATGTTCAAAACGCCTCTGCTTGTCTCGTTACCTTATCTCAAAAACATAATCACATAACTCCTGTGTCCTTATCGACTTACACTGGCTTCCTGTTGCTGAACGTATTAAGTTTAAAATAAATCATAATAAAGCGCTTCATACTCTTAGTTCTCCTGTTTACCTCAAGGAACTCATCCCCGTTCAAACATCTGCTAGAAATATTCGCTCGTCTTCTCATCACTTGTTGCTGTCTTCAAAATTCTATAATCTTAAGTCTTATGTTCTACGTTCGTTCTCAGTTGCTGCTCCGCTCCTCTGGAACTCTTTACCTTCTCCAATTAGATATATTTCCAGTTTATCTTTATTTAAATCTAAACTCACGACTCATTTATTTAAGTTAGCTTTTTATTTATAATCATATTATCTATCTCATTTATTATTCCTTTAACGTATGTTACTAAGCGCTAAGAACAGACTTGTATAAGCGCTATATAAGCCATATATTATTATTATTATTATTATTATTATTATTATTACAAGATGAGCCGCAAAGTTATCTGAACTCGTTCAACAATTGTCAGGTGTAATTTTTTTCAATGCAACAGTAAAAACTTTTTTTTTTACAAAAAATATATAGCCAAATTTTGGTTTAAAATAGTTAAAAAGAAACTCTTTGATTGCATGAATTCGAAACCAAAATCACTTTGAATGTAGTTTTGGTGAACGAACGAATTTCATGAGATTATGCTTTGAATATTTCCTATATTTTAATCTCTTTATCTCTTTCTTTTGTAATGTTTTCATGTATATTATTACTAAGTAATCATACGGTTTATCGCTCAATTTGGGATAATTCGCACTCGTGTGTTCCGTGGGTTTTCAAAGAGCTGAAATTTCAACTCTTCGAAAAACACACTCGTTCGAGTTAATCCCAGATTGATTATGTCAAAATAATACACAGATATAAGAAAGCTAGTCGTATGTAAACCACGTACTGTCGAATAACGTTTATATGGCAATTTGCTCTGGACAGCAAGAGCTTGCAATCCACTAGTCTATAATGGTTTCAGTACCTTACATGGTTTATAAATAATATATACAGTATGAGTGGCCGTGTTGTATCCGATATACAAACACGAGGCGTAGCCGAGTGATTGTATATCGGATACAACACGGCCACTCATACTGTAGATTGCTTATCAAACGTCTAGGTTAGTTCCTTTGTGTTTCACTAACATTTTCAAAATTGAAGTGAATCTGGCCAAGAAAATCCAAGTTCAAGTTTATGCAAATGAAGACGAATCTATATCAGATATAAAACCTCCTTCATGGTCATGATTTCTATTGTGTTTCCTTCATGGATTATTCATGAGCTTGATAAGTAATACCATGGCACGAAGGAAATTATTGATTAAATTTCCCAGATTAACGAGGGAAAATTGTGGACTAAAACAAAAATAGAATCTAAAAACAAGTTGTCATTTTCAAATTTATCTAGACCTAGAATGTGCAGATTTGTGAACGCGTCCAACATGTGGAAGCCGTGCAGTAATATCATAAGTAGGAAAGTTGTAATCCACTCAGTTTCAGGGGCATTGAGTTGTTCCTGAGGGAGACGAGGCATTGTCTTTTAAATTTCCCTCATGCATATAACATGAAGGAAATTCTATGTCTTTTACTAAATTTCCCTCCCTCATATTCTATGCATGCGGGAAATTTGGGTTTGTAAAAGCCCTCGGAAGACAAAAGAATCCGAATTGATCATGGTGTTATAAAGACTGGGGCTAGCGACATAAGCGACGGAACATGTAGTGGTAGCGAGAGCAAATAAAGAGAGTGCAAGCCAAGAGAGAACCAGACAAAAAAAAAACGTAACGGAAAGAAGTTCAAGAATACTTGATGATCAAATTAAATACGCTCAAAAACGAACACCGAAGACGAGAAAAAATGCCTGAGTTTGTCGAGTACGCGTCGACAGTTGAATTTGGCGACCCGAACAACCGACTAACCAGAGGAAAGCCTGAAAGAACCAACCTATGAAGCACAGGTAACCCACAAGTCCATGTGTGAACAGGCCACCAAGAGCATGGGTATCATGAATAAAGTATTAGCCAAGCTAGACAAATTGCTTGAGTAACTTTAGGAATAAAATTTATAAAAAAAACTGGTGACTTGCGAATGAATTAAAGTGTTATTCTTTGAAGCTCGTAGCTCTCATAGCATCGCACCGGCATCGCGGAGGTCATGGGTTCGATTCCCGTTGAAGCTTGAAATCACTTTTTCAAGTCTTTCTTTACAGCGTTCGCTTAGATCGCTCATTCACTGTGATGATCAACACATCTATCATTATTTCACCACAGTTCTACCCATTCAATATCCACACTTATTATTACTTATGGGGGCTTGAAGAACCCAACAAAAATGACCACTTGCCAACAGGATTGGCTTCATAGTTCAGTTGGTAGAGCATCGCACCGGCATCGCGGAGGTCATGGGTTCGATTCCCGTTGAAGCTTGAAATCACTTTTTCAAGTCTTTCTTTACAGCGTTCGCTTAGATCGCTCATTCACTGTGATGATCAACACATCTATCATTATTCCACCACAGTTCAGCCCATTCAATTTTCACTCTCATTGTTATATAATCATCCCCCTTGCTAGCTAAAATTTTGCCTAACTCGAAAACAATAGGGTTTAAACGAATCACTATATCTAAAGTGAAGAAATTTACATTAGCGTGTTTAAGGTTACAGTACAATTCTCAACGTTCCTCTTTTAATACTAAGACCTATGGTAGACGTGCTTTCCAAGTCTTTGCCACAAAACAGTGAAACGCTCTTCCTTTTTAAAAAGAAACTTAAAACATACCTGTTCAATTAACAATCCAAGCAGTCAGAGTTATTATTGCTGGAGAGTTATTTATTACATGAGTTTATTTTTATTCTTAGTTTGTTTATTTTAATGTAAAGGCATTGAGATTTTGAAATAATAATTATTATTAAGGTACTTGTGCGGGAAAACTCTCTAGGATCGATCATTCCGTATAATCTAATCAGCTTTTTGTCTGACTTCTTTTTATAATCAACTATTCAACGTAAAGCTAAGGTAGATACTATTATTTAAACAGGAATGATTGCAATCACCTTTATGATATTCGCAATAACGATCCAACCAAACCAGTTTCCCGCCATTTTAACCTAGCTAATCACTCTCTTTCTGACTTCATTGTTTTCGGTCTTTCTTTAATTAACGGCAACAATGATTGTCGCAAGACCAAAGAAATGCGGCTTTTTCACATATTGGGCACTCTTAGTCCCAATGGGATTAATGAACGCTTTACTTTCAACTAACCCTTTCTTTTGTTATTTAATTGTTTGTTTTTGTTTCCTTGCCTACCTTGTTCTCATTGGTTTCTTTTGTCTTATTCCATTTTATATACACTCCTTTCTACCACCTCTTTCTATTTTATTCCGACAAAAGACTAACGTCCGAAACGTCAGTAAGTTTTTTCATCTTTTTTACGGCGTATAATTTACCTTTTTATCATTACTGTTTCATTAGAAACACCGACGCAGCTCACACTAGTTTTTAGCTAGTTATATCTTCTTATTTAAACAGGGTAAATAGTTTCAGTAAACACGAACCATAACTAAAAAAATACATGAATATTACAAAGCTTTGACTCTACATCTTGAGTAAAAACAAGCAAGGCAAGGTAGGGAATGGAAACCATCCTGAATGCACAATATATTTGTGCCAAGTTAGCTATTTTTAGAAGTTCACATGTAACTATCCCTAATTCTAACTGACATTGGCATTTGTATTTACGTTAATTACTGGGTTGCCTGAAGCAAACCAGTCATAAAATACGTCTGTATTTTTCCCTCCTCGACAAAATGGAAAACTTGCGCAACATTACCCATATATGGATTGGATGACGTGTCGAAACTTCATGTGCGAGTTCACATGCAGGCGACATGCGGGCTATTGTGGAATCGAATCTGCATGTTCTTCGAGTATATATGCGGCCAAAAATGTATATCTTTAACTTTTTATCGATGGTTTTCAACCATTCTCAAAATAATTAAATAACAAAAGACACGGCGGTTATGTTGGAGGATATAACAAAATAATTCATTGACAATTCTTTTGTTAAGTTCCTCCAACATGGCCGCCATGAAAACCATCAAACCGGACATGAGCAAAGCCCATCATTAAATAAAATTGTCGACCTTCCATTTCACGCGGCAGACTTTCATCGCGGAGTTTTACTAGTAAATCTTTTATTCTCATTCTTGTTAAATTAAATTTATTAACAAACATAAAAAGCATTAAAAAATTCAGATACAAAACCAACGAGTGGGAAAGTCTCGTTCAAAGCGCTTTCCATGCTGTAATTTATTTATTTTATACATACTGAGATTTTGTTGTTTTTATGTTTATTCACCTTTAATGGGTTCTCTAGAAAAAATTCAAAACTGTTGTATTTTAAAATTCTCTTCGAAAAGCCAAAAGCTTAAAAGCTGCATGTAAATATATCACTATTTAAATCAAAAAACATATCTGGTACAAAGTAAATAGCAAAACGTTTAAATTCTAAACTAAATATGAAACTGTTCGTTTGAAAATAACGAAATAAGCAACCAAAATAGGTAGGTTAATGAAGTCTTATCTTAGTTTGTCAAAGCGGAGGGCTGTGGATATTAAGAATGAAACCAAGGGGCATTCTAAGGAACTTTTATTTACCGCTGTTTAAACAAAGAACATTTGGCAGAGGGGATTAACCTTGTCAACCCAAGAAAGGTGATCCACTCAAAATAGTTCACAGCCTCATTAATTCAAAAATATTACTTAAACAAGGGGTCATATCATGCATATTTATACATTTCTAACGAAAAGAGTAAGTAAATTAAATAAAAAAAAGTCGGCCTATTCTTAATTCTTGTAAAGTCAATGCGTTCCATCGCTAAGAACATCTTTTGAACTCTTTCTCTTTTACCGAGTACGTTTACCGTCGTATCGTTGTAGAAGAAATGTTCATTGTAATAATCATCTTGATAACCATCGTAATAAATACTCAAAGTAAGATCAACCCCTTACGAAATTAATAAAATTAGGAATCTATATATTTCCAAAACAATATCTAGCGGTTGATAAAGTATCAACCCATCAGAATAGTGATTCAACAAGGATTTAAGAAAAGAAGCTCCTTCTCATTCGTTCCTAAATTAATTTTAAAGCTATCGGTAACAATTGTGGGGGAGGAGTGGGGTGATCTGGGGCCTGGCTCCACCGGCTCCGGAAAATTGCGAGGGAGGGGTGGTAGCTTGGCTCCGCCGGCTCCGGGCTCCGGATGTTGCAGAAACGCAAGGATTTTAGGAACGAGACCATAACTCATTCGTTTTTGAATTCATTAAGTTGTCAGTAAAAATCGTTGGGGAGGAGTGGGGTGGTCTGGGGCCTGGCTCCACCAGCTCCAGAAAATCGTGGGGGAGGGATGGTAGCCTGGCTCCGCCGGCTCCGGGCTCCGGATGTTGGTGAACTGTCATTTCATATCTACTAGTGTATGGTGTTGGTTTTCGAACAACTTTGTTTTCATAAAGTAAATCTATTGTTGTTTTTAACTTTAAAACTAGTGGAAATTATATATCAATAAATAAACAGTTAAAGGCTTAGTATATAACGAATGGATTCTTTCTCCCGATGAAGATATGCTAGAGTGACCACAATAAGTCCGTGAAACTTTAGTAATACTAAATAGCACAATTTCATGCAAATCCCAGACGTTGAAATTTGAAGAGCTTTCGCCGACTTTATCTGTAGAAAGGTAAATAATACTTCTGTACAAAGAAAGCAGCTTATTCAGCTTTCCTTTGAGTGTTTAGGAGTTTTACAGAATTTCTTCGCAATATGCTTATTCAGTTGTTTTCTCAAGAAATGTCCGAATATTTGAAGTCTTGAAGATGAAAAAATATGTGTTTTAAAACTAATGTCTAAACATGTTTTTACTTTTTTAAGATTAAAAGTATTATTTGTTATTCATTTTTCTTTCCTGTGTTGTAAATAAAATACTATTTTGTAAACCGATTTTTGACAAAAATAATCTAATTTGGTTGAATTTTTAATTCTCGTTCAATTTGGAATAATTTGTACTCGTTTGTTTTTCAAAAAGCCCAAATTACGGACTTTTTGAAAAACAAACTTATGCAAATTAATTCCAAATTGAACTCCAAACCATCTTATTACTAATTTAATTAAATTTGGTGAGAATAATCATGTTTACTAAAGAAAACGGAGTGAAACATAAATTTTTATTTATAATTATGAAGCTCTCCGTGTGAACAAAAATAATACGAGAAAAGTCGTCGGTAATTTAATCTTTGAGTGCCTGGGAAATTATTCTTAAACATTTAAGCTTTCATACAGTTAATCAGCTATTGCAAATTGTTGTTCGAGGACTTCTTAGATGATATTAAAGATTAAGAATCTTATCTGCACGTTTTTTGCCCTAATTTGTATATTTTTTGTGGTGTTGCTTTTTAAGCTTGGTAAACAATATGCAACAATACTACAAAATGTAGCGTCAGGCATAGCTCATATGGTTAGTGTACGGCCTTGTGAGCCATAGGCTCGCATTTTTATCCTCCTTCGTATCACGCTTCCCTATGTTCTTCTTAGCTTTCAGCGTTATACATGAGCCCCTGGTTTTGAAAAATTGGATACCTATCATGCCATATGCTACAAAACTTTAACCAAACCTTTTTTGAGTTTAAACTAAAATGTAACGTGAACTACTTTTTTAATCTGTTTAATGTAAACTAAACCAAAACAAAAAAGAACAAATATTTAAATTCGAACCGCGTTTCAGAAAGTACTTACCTTATTTGCAATTCCTCGAACTTCGAGCAGGGCTTATTTATTCAAAAAATATGTTTATAAAAATAATGACTTTCATTAGGCACATGATAGCTTCTGTTTTTGCTAAAACCCAACGAGAAATAACTACCATTTGTGATGCGCGGTGCAGTTGGTTTTTCGCTTAACAACTATAGGTTGATAAAAATATGAATACCGTATATCTAAACAGCTGTTTAATTTGTCCTTTTACTTACAGGAAATGCGTACCCAGTATGAGTGACGTCAGTTTTGATGCACTAAAAGAAACTTAATTCTTCATTGATCTTATTACCATACGGATGAAAACAGTATATTGGGTGTCCGTGCTTAGAATAGTGCCTTTCATCGAGTTATATCATGTTTTGAGTAGAGCACTTTTAAAGTTCCAGCCTGTCGTTCCCATGAATGCGTACTGATGTTTTAAAATATATTCATTGAAAAATGAGAAAAAAACACAAATTGAAAAATATTCGTTTGACCTAGATTGTGGTTCACAGCTGTATACAGTTAATCCAACGTAATCTAGGACTTGGATAAATATAATCTAGAAAATACAGAAATGTGTTCTTAGGGTGTATATTTAGTCCAAAAAACAGGCTTTATGAACGATTATAAATTAAAACTTTTTTTAAACAATTTTTCATTGTCATCTTCATTTTCCCTTGCACTTTCATGCAGCTGCCGGCATAATTATTTCAAAGTACGCTGTTTATACCGATTGTGGTGAATGTTCGAGACAGATCTGTTACGTTTTCAATTCGGTAAATATCTCTTTAAATCAGGCTCAGTACAACTGGATTCTTGAATTAACATAAAAGAAATAAAACAATTTTCAACTTCAGTACAGTTCCGTTACACCTAAAACTAAACATTAAATCTGGATTATACCTTTCTGTATTTCTACAGGAGAAGATATAATGAGTTGATCTTATGGACTCGTATGGCAATGTTTATGATTAGTAATGAAGTGATTTTGCACTATTTTGATTGTCCACTGCGAATTATTTTACGAAAACCGTCCTCATTAACGCCGGCTGGTTAAATAAAAAAGCTCATATTAATTTTTCTGGGAAATGAGTATAAGATATTTATAATAGGCAGAAGGAATTGCCAAGCTTTTTATTCAGTTATTTTATTATGAACACAAGAAAAAAGACATGGTTAAAAGCAATGCATGGTTGAGTGACCCTTTTTAACTTTTCTATCTAGCAGTTGTTTTATGGAGCACTTTACTTTATATAGAAGAAAGGGACTTAGTAATATTACGTATACTTTCGGGGTTTTAGGGCAACCTTGACATAAGGCATGAAAACACTATATAACAAAATACCGTTTACAACATAAAAGACTTACTTACTGACATGTATACAGTGGTGCCAAGGCAACATCTGTACAACCAAGCACTAGTACTGGTGTCCGTTCTTGTTCAAATTGATGAGTTCAAATGAATAATATTTGATGATTAAGAATTTCATTTTACAGCTGAGTCTTAAATACTGTATTTGTTGTTGTTTGTTCAAACTGTTTGTTCTGTACGCGGTCGGAAGCAGCGAACATGCAACCATTACCGCGATTTTCCATATTCGTCGAACTCCGACATTTCCACGGCTTATTGCGAACTTGGTATATATATGCCGCCAAACATGAAAGATACCGACTGATTATTTTGATTGACGGCAGCAAAACCTTTGTGCAGCTCACAACTAGAGACTTCGCAGAATATGGAAAACGGCAGCCGGTGAGGGAAAACTGGATGAGATACACAAGTTCAACCAATCCGAAACTTTACATAAATATTAAAAGTGTTTAACTTTGTGGATATTGAATGGGTAGAACTGTGGTGGAATAATGATAGATGTGTTGATCATCACAGTGAATGAGCGATCTAAGCGAACGCTGTAAAGAAAGACTTGAAAAAGTGATTTCAAGCTTCAACGGGAATCGAACCCATGACCTCCGCGATGCCGGTTCGATGCTCTACCAACTGAACTATGAAGCCAATCCTGTTTGCGAGCGGTCATTTTTGTTGGGTTCTTCAAGCCCCCATAAATAATAATAAGTGTGAATATTGAATGGGTAGGACTGTGGTGAAATAGTGATAGATGTGTTGATCTTCACAGTGAATGAGCGATCTAAGCGAACGCTGTAAAGAAATGCATACTTGAAAAATTGATTTCAAGCTTCAGTGTTTAACTTTGTTTCCCTTCCTAATGAATTTGCAGCTGAAGTTAAATCTTCCCTACAGCTCGTACTTCAGAACTTACAATCACGAAGAAATAGAAAACGCGCGTGCGTGCTGTGTGCTGTCATAAAGCACGCGGGGGTTGGCAGAACACGAGAGAAGTGTTAGGAGAAGCACGACGCGTAGCGGAGTGCTTCTCGACACTTCTCGAGTGTTCTGCCAATCCCCAAGTGCTTTATGACAGCACACAGCACAGCACGCAAGTTTTTTATTTCTTTTATAAAATACAAATTTACAATAATAGGGATGTGCTCTCATAAAGCACGCGCTCCAAACCAATCAGAACGCGACATTTGTAACAGTTGAATAATAAAACAACAAATTGAGAAGTAAAAGAAGTATTTGAGAGTACCGAAATACAAGTTGGGACTCGAGTTGGGACTCGAGCTGGGACTCGAGCTGGGGCTCAATTTTTGACATATTTTTCATAGATTAATTCAAAACAAATAAAATGCAGAATGTAGTCACGACGCTTTCTTAGCATAGTCACGATTTGTCATGTTTCGCCAGAAGTACATTTTATACGTTCTGCCTTAAAAACTTTAGTGGCTTTGGCATCTGGTAAGCGTTTCCCAGTTAATTCAGTGTTTCATCCAAGTTTCATGGCTACCTTCCAAGATGGAGAAAGGAACAGTGAAAGGGACTATTGTTAGTAGCGATGAAGAGACAAAAAAATTACCTGGAAAACTCTTACATCCTGCCATTTCATCCTCACTAAGAAAGGTTATATTATCATGACCAAAATGACCTGGTATAAAGTATTAATCCTAGTCAGTGGCATCTCGTTTCTATCATCAGTTTTATTTACACACTAATTGAAACACGATATTTTGAAATAACATAGTTCAATAATCGTTTTATCATTCAAATTATCTTGTCTGTTTTCTTACGTTTTTTTGTGATTGTTTGTTTGTTTTTGCTACATAACAAACATACCAAGTCACGGGGAAGCGAGCCATGTTAACAAATGTAAAGTTACTGCGCATGAGCAGACTATTATTTGCAGCAAAACAACTTTACACCGTAAAGCGCATGAGCAGATAATCTCGGTCGATAAAAACGATCGCGACGGGAAAAAATAATTTGAAGGATAAAAGTACAGTGTAGTATAGATTGATCGTAGACTGAAATATTTTGTCAAATAGCTTTAGTACAAATATATAGACATCTAGTTTATTTTTTAGGTGAAATCTCCTTCCTTCAAAAATCTGCACTGATTCTAGTGAGAAAATAATTTCGCCAGAAAAGAATCACACCCGCTAAATGCATAAATTGAGACCAATAGGCTAGTCTTTTTTTATCCTCTTGTTATCACTGTGTTCGAAATTAGAATTATTGGCAGTAAGGACACTTTGGATATAGCACAAAATTTTATAACTATTTAACACTACATCAAATTTTTTTTTTTCCTATCGCAATTTTCGTGTGTGAAATAACAAATTTGACTTGACTTGATAGCACAAACGTCATATCATTTTGTGTGTGTGTGAAAATAATACGTGTTTATTCAAATGCACATTGGTTAGGGATATGACTGTAAAAAAATCATTCTTGTCATTCTTGTTACGTTCTTGTTTAAGAGGCACTGGAAAAATACTACTAGTTTTTGATTATTATATTTTTTGCGTGTTTTGCGAGGGCATTTTAGCGGGTATTTTCTCTCCTGGCTAACATGTTTTCTCAATCAGTGATTTTAAAAGGAATAAATAATTTAGAAAATATATATTAGAGGAAAAGAAGTACTAATAATAGTTATCTTGCAAAAGATTTCAAGTCTGGATGGGTTTGCAGTTCTTTAAATAGCCGTTTTCTGCTTCGCGCAAGGGAGCAACTGAGCTTACTGTTGTAACGGCAAATGAATTTAGTAAAATAGACTATACTCCCGGGAAAATAACCATGGAGTTGGCGTATAGAAATAAGAATAATTTTGAAGTGCTCCAATTTAGAAAACAATCCTTTACTAAACAACTGAGTGTTGAATGAAACGACACCTAAATTGAAATAAAAACGTGCCCAGTATATATGCCATCATCATGTTGCAATGCAAAACCTTCAATATTGATCATAAAATGATACACACGGTTTTATCAATTGACACTCCTTAGCACAACACTTCATACCAGTCTGATTTAGACTCCAATTCATTGAAATTATTTCAAGCCTTATCGTGTTCAACTTGTCATCAATTTACCATATTTAGATGTTCTTTTGTTTAGCTTGCATATATAAACACATTAACCTGAGCAATACAGTCTTTACTTACTCATGAAGAAGCAGTCTGCAATAGACCGTTAAACTAAGTTATGAAGATGAAGTCTTTACTAGTTCTACTGCTTGTCTTTGGCTTTTCTAGTACTATTGAACAAGAATATAAAGATTTTGATGATATCTTTGATGGCTTGGGTGAGTGTTTTTTGTTTGTTTTCCCTCGTTTACTAGCTAGGTTTAGTTAAGGAAACCTTTTCTCGTTTTATTGAAATATATATCACTAGTCAATTCCTATTTATGGCTTAATCGCTTAATCCTATCGTAACAAATTTGGCTGGCATATCACTCAGTTGAATTGACATATTTTAGTTCATTTATTTTAGAAAACAACGAATACGATGATGCCTTGCCAACACCAGCAGCATCCCCCAAACCATTCAGTCAACCATCTACCCGTGGCAAGTTTAATAGTATACCAACGACATTTCCTGGTCAGGTACGACGTTCTGGTAAACCAACAGGGAAACAAAACAATCAATCTTTGATGATGAAGTTCATTAAATTCTTGTTCACCTCGGCCGAATCTGAGAATAATTCTGATCGTAAGTTATTAAACTCTTAGTATATCAAGACCTTCTCTCAGGCCCTTCTCTTTTACAGGTAATCCTTTAGCATAATTTACTACTAAACAATAGAATCTTTCTCTCCCAGTGAAATACGAACAGCCAGGAAAAGAGCTGGTGTCAAAGGTGGGTCGTGTTAAATATTAAGTTTAAAATTACTTCCCCAAGATGGCGTGTGAATTTCAAAGATAGAACGTAGCAAAATTTTGAAATTTAAACTTGGATAGAAAAACAATGGACACTGAAAAGCAAAGGTGCATACATGCCTGAGAAAACAACTTTCTGCATAACACGGTCAACATTTGATTCGGCCTCGTCGATCGGCTAACCTAAAAATGCAAAACAAATCAGACTTTCTCTCAATGAAATTTGTGACTTTTCTTCAGTATTCATGTTAGTCTCTAATTCAAGAATTTAAAGAAAGGTATACGTGATTCACGACTGTGTAGAATAAGCGTCGTTTAACGAGAATACGGAATCTAGATTTTACGCTGTATGTTCCTTCAAACAATGAAATATATATAAAACCATTAAGTACTATTACATACGCAATCTTTGTTGAATAACCTTTCAGAAAATATGTACTTTTGAGATTTTGTTGAGCTGATACCAAATGAACTTGCTATAACTATATACATCATTAATTGGATGACAGTAAAAAGCGTGACCAGATGATCTAATCAATGTGTACCTTACTGTTTTCGTGTGAGTAGAGCTTAATGATCTTTGTCTTTCTTCGCTCAAATAAACTAATATGAGTTTTATATATTCATTTTTAGCTTTTCGAAGTCAAGAAAGCGGTAAGTCTTTTTTTCAGCTTTTAGACAGACAGATTTAAAAAAATGAGTGTTCCAAGTAATGTCTACTCAGGACCATATTGCACCAGCGGCCGGGAGACCCTTGCCCTCTGTTGCCCCAAAACAGTAACAATAAGTGATATCTGTGGAATTAAATATTCATTTTTTTGTGATCACGTGTTGTGTCTTGGTCTCCCCTCTAATTGTAAGGCTTGCTGCAGCCCTTCGTTTGAAACTGTTGGTATATCGTGTTTTGTTTTTTTCAATTCTCTTTCGTTCGGTTTAGATTATTGGCCTGTCCAAGCCCCTAATGAAGTACGGTAAACTTCTGCTAGAAGATTTTATAGGCAAGTATTAATAATATTAATAATAATAATAATAATTATTATTATTATAAGAATAATCCATCTGTAACTTTTAATTAGTACCATCTCAAGAATTTGCATTTGCTAAACTGCGTTAACTTTAAATTTACTGATCAGATATGATAAAGAAGGTAGATAAAGCTGTGAAAAACAACAACATCTTTCAAGCCAAACACTTTGTGGGAGAATACTTCATTGCCGTTAACCGCAGGTTCGCTAGTATCTTCATCCACGCATCGAGTAGTGGTAGGTCAAGACGTTTATCAATCTTAGTAAGCCTTTTATAAAGTTGAGGTATTATGATACGTTTACGACCACTATGCGCGCAAACTTAAATAACGCACTGGCTTTATAGTATAACACAAACAAAGTATACATTTTCTGAAAGCTGAGTAAATATAGTTTATGAAGAAATTTTCAAAATACGATTTTTTCTATTGTTGTTCACATTATTGTCCTCGAAGCGAAATTTGACCATACCTCAGTGATAACGTTAACGGACACGTACATTTTAAACTATGTTTGTGAAAATGGCTTAGCATACTCAGGATATAATAAGCCCAAAAAGGGTATCCCAGATTTTTGATATCTGTTTTCTATCTCTGGCTATTTTTGATCAAATTTCAGCGATCGCTTTTGGAGTGTTGTTTAGAGTAAAAAGCGTCATAACTTTGGAAAGAAATTAAATTTCAAAATTCAGAGACACCCTTTTTTGGATCACGAGTTACTTTATAAACTCTCCAAATTTTAAGAAAATCGAATGAAATTCAAGGACCTTTTAGCTTTTTGAAGTAGAGGTTTTAGCGGCAAAAAAGATTCGAGAAAAACACATTTCTTTGTTTGAAGCCGGAAGCTGCAGGGAGCCACGATGGTGTTGGCCAAAACACCTTGAGGCTTCCATTTTGTCATCACTTGTCAAATTATCTGGCGTTCTGTACGATCGCAATGTGTAGGATCTTCTTACAATGACAAAGGAGCATGACATATGTGCATATATTGAGCGACGGTACATTTCCTGTCTTGATAAAGTCACGACTTCGATTTTCTCAAAATGTTGGCTTTTCCAATCAAAAATTGCAAGAAGTTTCAATAACATATGAAAGATCAAAGTTTAAAATTACGAAATTTAAAAAAAAATTTTTTTCGAGCAATTCGTCAATTTTCGTATCCTAATACCTTAAATGAAGACTGGTAACGAGTCCAGGACGCACAGGATTGTGGGTCAAAAAAGCCTAGAATGTGATCGATGTCGAAACTATCGCAAGCGCGCGAGAAGGAGAGAAAGAAAATTTCGGGTGAAAGGCTTCGTTTGATTAAATATTTTTGCTCGAATGTGCCTTGCTTTCATGCCGGCACACAAATTATAACTTGGGCATCAATTCTTACACCCCCGAAGTCAAACTATTCGGGGACGCGAGATGGTCAATTTTTAATTTAAATTGATTTCTTGACATATTATCTGGCTGTCTATAGGTCTATTTGACTTAAAATCTGGCAATGACAGCATTGTTAAAGCCAAAAGAGAATTCGATGAGCACTCCAAGAAAGCAAAATCGGCCGTTGGTTATATTCTCAAAAACTTCAACCAGTTCCGTGTCAGTGATGGAATCCCTGATGGTAAGTTGTAAGTATTAAGGACATGGCCAGTTGGTCAGTAGATTGCATGGATTACGTATAACAAATTAAACATATAAAACAAGATCTAATAGACGAAAGTTCTAATTGTTACTTGTACGTATATAAATATGTAAAGAAAAAAAGGAAAAATAATGTTCTGTTGTTCAACTATATTGTCTTTTGGACGAAACTATATTTTTTAAATTTAAATGTCATATCAATCTAATGAAGGAGGTTATTGAGTGCGAGGAGGTCGATACTTGTGCTTAGTAGAGTGATAAGAACAAAGACAGAAACCAGATTAATCGATGCATGCCAAAAACATATTTTTATTTTAACAAATAACGTAGTTACGCCAAAGTACGTTGCGCCCAAACTTCAAGGATAACCTCAACGTAACAAGATGCACATTTCCGATTACCCTAATAATATCTTGGCCTATAAATTCAGATGTTCTAAACATAAAAATGTTCTTCAGGTCCTTTTGTTAAGCTTGGAGTTCAGACAACTAAAATCGTAAGTTTGTTATCAGTTACTCTATTTTCAAAAAGTAATATTGATCAGATACTACATGCATGTGGTTCAGTCACGAAAACTTGACTTTTATTATAAACAATATATACTGTGAAATATTGCGCTGACGATCAAAGGCTGAGACTGCTCTTCCATTGAAAGTATGGAAAAATCTAGTACAAAATAGAGTTGAACTAAACTAGGTTGGCCTGCATCGGTTTAATTATTAAGAATGGATATTTCAAGAGTATTTATTAACATTTTCCACTGTTACTTAAAATATATATCCAAAAGACTTGTGGGATTGGTTTGCTGACACGAATTATGACCAACGGCTTCGGTTCAATGAAAAGAAGATTAATATCAGTCACAAAATCCATAGTTTTTCCACGAATTGATAACAACCAGACAGCAAAACATCAATGCAAAATATTAGCATGTGCGCTGAACTGGTCATGTCCGCATTTCTAACCCATTACGCATGCGCACCATTAAATGCTGCATACCAATGACACAATGTAATATGCAACTATGGGCGCTCATGTGAGATCAATCGTAAAAATGTCACAGCGATATGGAATTTTTCCAAACTTACTTTGCTTCACGTTTTTCACTGGTGATATTTTTTCTATGCTTACATGATTTACATATGAACCACAATACATTTCGGCCATAGCATGCAATATACAACGGAACCTTATCAACCTTTTTGAAATAGCTCGGCCGGTTAGTTGAAAACCACGTGAATACTTAACTGACCTTCTAAATGTTATTCATTAGTCGTAGTAAATTATATAGAAGTGGTGAGCCAAAAACTCAAGTACGAACTGCTCTAAGTGCAAACTAAGTACAAACTGCTTTAAACAGATAAGCTTACCAAAGTAAGCTTGCTTATTTCAATAGTGAGAACCTACAGCTAGCAAAACACTCTGCACGAAAACTTCGTAGCGATATCTGCGACGAATAGCCAAAAGAGTTTTAAAAAAATATATCCACCATCGTAAGGATATTCTTTGTCAAGTTTTTTCGTAAGTTCGGAATTTAAAAAAAGACCCGAAATCGTGATTGAAAAAGTGTGTTGTGTTTGCAAGATGGCGACTATACTTTCCTCACTTGTAAGAATATTTTTGACGACATGGGATACCATGGGGGGAATTACATAGGAAAATAAAGGCCCGACCTAAGAATGTGGCAATGCCTTTTTATTGATTATTTGCTCTTTTGCATTATGAAGGAAATTTTTTACCACAATTGTAAATTTACTCGCGCACTGATTGGTTAAAAAACGCCGTAAATAAGAGGCCATACCAACAAATGGCGTCAGGCAAGATTATCACTTTGTAAAAACTTTGTTTGTCAAGAAGTTTTTCGGGTTTTTCCAAACCAAAAAATGAGTGAAATTCTACCTTCTTTCGATATTTATATCCCAATCATCAATAACGATGATGAAGAACTACTGTCTGCTTGTATGGAAGCAGAAAAAGACTTGCAAAAACAGCCGAAAATTCGCTTGTAAGCACATCGATCACAACGCTGTCAAACTCAGGAGTCCCTTCGAGTCATATCATGGCCATTTCTGGCCATAAGGGTGAGCACAGTCTGGTCAGCTACTATTCCAGACCATTCACAAGCCAAATAAAGCGATGTTCTCAGATTATTTCCAGTGCTGTTGGGTGTGAAATGGCCTGAATCGTCCGGCTACCAAACCAAGCGCCAGTACAGTTCTTCATTCTCGTCCGTTGCTTATCCAAACGGCGTTTTCCAATCTTGCAATATTTCGCAAGCCCAAATCTTTGTTATTCCATCAGAGAGTTATCACAAGTGAAACTTTTATGTTCAACAAACTCTTAATTGAATGTTATTTCATTGTTCTTGAAATGTATTTCTAACAATCTTTCGCTAGTTTTCATCACCTCTTGCTTTTGAAAAGCCAATTTGAAGTCACATGTCACTTTCGCTTGTCACTTGTGACCAATCAAAAAGTTTGTTTACAAAAACGTTAGTGAAAATTTGCCATTCACAAATCGAGAAATAACGTCAAAATTATTTTTCAGCTCGAACAAGAAAAGTTGTTTTATTTTATTTTTATTTTAGAGTTTGAATGGAGTGGTTTCTGGCATGAATGTCCTTGCTTTTTCTCCTGTTTTCGTGCCGTCTATTTCCTAGAGTTTTGTAGTCGGCATAACATTTTGATCAACTTTTGACGTCATATGGTGGTAAATAAGAGGACAAACCACGCTAAACCATCGTAAATTTGTTAAATATTTTGACCTCATATTGGAAAAAAATATTCATTTTCGAATTCCCTCAATTTTATCTCATTTATCTAAATTGGACTCCCTGTGAATTCGGGTTCCTATTCAATTTGTAATGATTGTTCTTTTCAAATCATCTATTTAGTACATACTAGCATTCCAACAGACGATAAAAATGGCTAAATTCGAGATATCCATGATCATTGGTAAGTAAATTAAAACCATTGAATTTTCACATTGGTAACAATTTAAATCTAGCAAACATGCTAATGATTAACTATAAACTTGCCAACATGATTCCACATGGACACTTAGTGTTTCCTCATAAATGTCTTACCTAAACGTCAATTGCATGCCATCATATCCAAGGAGCAAATGGTTCGAATGCGGTACTTTATTTATTTGTTTTTTTCAACAGACATGATTGCAGACATGGTAAGATTAGGTGTTGATATGAAAAATCGCGAAGCTGCAGTACAGAGGGCCGCTGCAAGTATTCTCTCTATGGTCCGCAGACAGACCAAGATTATAGTTGCCGTTGAACGTGCCTATAGCGTTAAAAAGTGCTATAGTCCCAGACCAACGGATGTCGATGATTATGATTCTGAAGATGATGCTGACTCGTAGAGTATTTAAGGTTTGTATTTGAAATGTCAAATATACGGGCAGAAAAAGGCTATATCTATTTAATTTGACGTTCTCGAAGCATCTACATAGACCAAATACAAATGCACATCTTAATGCGCTAAACTTTATCACTGAAATCGTCCCTCTCACATTTCCCTGCGCCATCTTGAAAGGTAGCCATTCCTTTGCATTGAAGTGAGACGAACGGCTAGGTTTGCGACGATAGAGACCTTTTTTAACACAGTGGACAATTATTCACATGCCTCTATCATTGCAAGCTCACCGTTTGTCTCGCTTCGATACAAAGGCACCGCTACCTTTCAAGATGGCACATGGAAACGTGAAGGGGACTATTCGACTATTTAGTTACAAAAATTGTGACAATTTTAGAAAAAAATGATTGAGCAGAAAGATGGATGGAAAGGGAGCAAAAGCTTGCTATTATAATATCGGAAGTCGTTGTACATTCCCCATATTTCTAATCCCTAGTTGATAGGAGTATTATATAATATATATATTTAGGCACTGCCTAAAAGCGGAGCTCCCGATACGGAAGTCACAGGGAGAACAATTTGAATGAAACTGAAAGTTAAGAATAAGATAGGGGAAAAAATATTCAATTATTTATTCGAGATGAAGATAATTTCTCCCATAATAAAAACCATGCAGTGAAATCGAATCGAAATGCACTACATTGCTTTTTTTCCCGCGAGTATATACTCTCCAACTTAGGAATTTTGTACACAACTCACCACCACCCCCAGGGGCTAGTTTTGCTCTTGGAAGATTTTTCGACAAATTTTTCCAAAAAAACCCGACATTTTTAGGATTTGAATCTCTTTTACTTTAAAAAAAACGAAAGATAACTACAGATAATCCAATACAATATCAAGTTTAGTGAAATTTACCTCGGATGTCTTTCATTGAAATCGAAAATCTGGAGATTTTCAAAGCAAGACAAATCAAGACCAAAAAACAGACTTGGAGCAAAATATATGCTTACTTTAATAATTATGTCTTTTACAGAACGAGAAGTTTTACATTCAGTTAAACTTGACAAGAACAACTGAGACAAAATAGAAAATAAAGGCAATGCAAAATGACGAATTTCTTTGTCAGTAAATTGGCGTTTGTAAATGTTTTTGAATATTTTTTATGGCTTTTTAAAGTGAAAGTCTAGGTCTTTCTACAACAACATCTCTCAACAACACAAATTTAAGCTCATTTTTATAGTCAGACTTGCTCGAATAGCTTAATAAAAAGTTGAATATTTGGTGTAAATTTATATTTCATTCAATACTTAAATAAATTATCTGTAGAAATAAAATTATTAAATGAAAGTCTTCGTTGGTTTGAAGATGGGACTCCGCGATAGGAGGCGAATCTTTCTTGAACGAAAAACATACGATAGTTGGTTAAAAACAACGTTTTACAACGTTAACCGAATAGCCGCTAAAGATTTACAAAGCTAAATAAAGGACGAATATTTGTTGTAATATGCTCTTCATGTTATATTTACTCCAACATTAAAATAAATCAAGCTTATCTACAGAAATATTAAAAGTTTTGAGGGAAAGTCTTTGCGAGTGATTCGTCGAGAAAAAATTAAATGTTTGTCAAAAAATAATAAACGATTGTTTGCTAAACCCCACACCTGAATTCTTGGAGAACACTTCTTAATCCATCTTTGAATACATGAAAGTTTTTTTAATTGTCTTTGGTCTATAACTTGCACTAAAGCGATTTTCTGTGCATTTGAGAGTCCCCTTAGCTAGTAGTTTTGCTTCAAATTCCTTTGTATTTCACGTTCATTTTCTCTTTGTTCATTCGTGAAGTTTTGCCTCATATTCCTTTTTCTTTCACGATCATGTTCTCCTTGTTTATAATCGAAGGCTCGCCTGGATTTGCGTTCTCTATCTCTCTCTCTGCTTGTCGCTTTTCTTTGGTGAGTCCTTCGTCTTTGCCTTTTTCACGCCACCAGAGTTTTTCCTCTTTCGAAAAAAACTCTTATTCTGGCCTTTCTTTTTTGGCTTCATTCTCCTCTGAGCTTTCTTTCGACGTATCGATTTCGGAAAGGGGTTCCATCGTAAATAGAGTAAATATAAATATAAGCTTGTGTTGTTATCTTTCGGTATTTCTATAAGTAATAAAAGGTGTATAACGTTTTTTTACAAAAGTTTAATAGCCGGATTTACCTTTATGTGTACCCGGATGTTGCAACGCGTCGACATTCCCGCCAAAAAAAAAAATTTAACCAGCCAATCGAATTGCTTGTATACACGCCCGGACGGACGGACGGCGGACGGACGCCGTACGGACGGACGCCGTAAGGACGGAAGTGACGTCAGCCAATCAATGAAAAATCAACTCGATAGTTTACCATTTTTTCTTAGATGATGCTCCGCTCCGTATGATGCTCCGCTCGCGCGGGCCTTCGCCCCACGCGGGAGCTCCGCTATAAAATATACTGCTTTCAAAACTGCTAATTGTCATAACTCTAGTCCATTGTTTTAAACAGGATGTTTCGCAAAAAGAAGAATCGGTTGCTGAAACAGCCATACATTACTACGTGTGAAGGGAAACTATTGAATGGAAATTGACCATTGTTTGCAAATGAATTAAGTCGAGTGTCATTCAAAGATGATGAAATTCACAGGAAAAGAATATTGCTGACAAATAATAAAATATATTAATAACAGTGTAACGCTATTGTAATGGCTTGTTTTATTACTTTACCAGGCAGTGTTTTTCACGGTTACTAAAATAGATATCGCAAAACCTTGTGGGATTGATTTGCGAACAAACTTTATAAAAAGTCATCATTTACAACATAGTTAATTGAGCTCAATTAACTATGTTTACAAGGAAAAAAGTAATAAGTCGTATGAAACCATAATTTTTCGACGATTTAGAAAAAAAACATCGTTGCAACATATTAACATGCTCGTTTAGCTTGGCTTGTACCCATATCAATCCCATGATGCACAATTGTGACGACATCCATGGAAAACGTTATTCGTTAATAGATTATTTTCTGCTTCATCGCTGGTCAATTTGACTCCAGTGGAACAAGGGGCGCAACGAGTTTGGATCATATGCTGACCCGCGCCATTCCATGTTGAATAAGATTACCAGACCATAGAAAAGGGACCGAAAAATGTTTTTGCCACAAAAAATCACTAACACGCATTTTTCAACTTTTTACTTCCAAATACTCTAGCGTTACTGAATGTGGAGACATATTTCACAAACACCTCCTGCCCGGAATCCCTAACCATTTCATTGACTAAGATATGACAGCTGTCAAAATAAACAGTTTTAATTCTAGGGTACCCAACTTACCAACAAAGTGACAGATGCGGCTAATGCTCTAGGATAGTAAATAACTCACCAAGACCTACATTTGTACCAAGTTTCAGTGAACCCCAATGTAGCAACCCTTGCCTGATCCTATCGTGGCGGACACACTCTTCAGTTGTTGTTTTATCTAGTACATATATTTATTATTTTCTGAACTCTTAGATCCAAAATAAATAAACAAATTTTATATTTAATTTTTGTAAAACCTTAGAAGATGTTAGTTCGTGGGGTGCGGTGGAATATTTTGAATCGCTTGGGAGTGCACATAAATATGGTGTAATGTTTCTGTTTAGGTTAAAGGGACACTTGACTGAAAATCGCTCTAAAAATTACAATTCTTTCATTCGATCTGGAGCTTTGCTGAAATAAGCTTGAACACATTAAGAACCACCTACTGAAATATCTTTCTGAGAGTCCTTTGGAGTTGTTGAACTTGCTCTTGAACACGGGCATGCATGCAGTTTAGTTTAAGTTTCAATAGCTTAACCATTGTTTTGGAGACTTCCAGAGTGACATTGTTTATATTTGGCATCAGTTTAGTCGTTCTTCATTTGTAATATTTAATTTTTGTAAAACCTTAGAAGACGTTAGTTAGTGGAGTGCGAGAGAATAGTTTGAATCGCTCGGGAGTATCCAGTGTAGATCAACTAATAATGGTGTAATGTGACATGATAACGAGGTGCGCAACAAATAAGTCTCGCGGCATTGTTAAAAACGAACTGTATATTTTGTGTCAAATGCTGCACTTAAGTCTAGTAGTACTAAGAGGGTGACCTTTTGTTCTTCCATATACATCAGTACGTCATTCTTTACTTTTATAAGAACAGATTCAGTACTATGGTTGCATGCAGACTGGAGCTTCAGGCGCAGTCCATTTTTAGCCATGTGACTTTTCATTTGGTTACATGCGACTGACTCAGTTAGCTTGGAAACGTATCGTAAACTGCTTACCGGACAAAAATTCTTAAATTCGACTTCATGCTTGCCAGGTTTAATTAGAGGCCATACGAGTGCGAGCTTCCAGTCAGATGGAACGATAAATTATTAATCTGGTGATTACTGGCAAAAGAACATCTAACACCTGGAGAAGTACAGATGTAGGCAGAGGATCCAGAGGGCATGACTTTTGAGGAGCGTTTCTGATGAGCTGTGCAACCTGGTCTGTCGTAATTGGCTCAAAGGCAGTGAGTGGGTCTCCATCAAACTCCTCGTGAGTATCAATAAGGTGATCATTGTTGGTTGTACCGTCACAGCTAGGCAGAGAATTAGTGATTGTATCAACCTTTTTAATGAAGTAATTGCCAAAGTTAGCAGCAAGAACATAATGAGGTGTCTCGTCTGGAAATGACACTTCAGAAGAGTCACATAATAGAGTTCTCACAGTTTGGGAAAGTTTCCTTTGGTCTGAGCTGTTTTCCTCTATTAGCTGGGTGTAATACTCACGGCGTACACATAACGTGTGTTGCATGATTATGTGCTGTTTTGAAAGCATGATAGTCTAATAAAGACTTAGAAAAGCGCCATTTTCTTTCCGCTTTTCGTCTAGATCTTATTGCATTTTTGATGTCACAATTAAACCAGGGAACGCGCTGTATGTTCATCTACATCTACATTTATTGTCAGCAGGAACTATACATTAAGTTATCACGCTAACTATGGGAAAATTAAATAAATAGATAAAAAATAAAAAATAAAAATATAGAGTATATAGAATAGCCTAGATCATAGACGAGACATGCCCCCCGCCACCCCGAGTCCCACGCCCGCGCAGACAGACTTTATGGTCTGTCTTAGTGCGCATGCCCGATACCCGGAGCAACAGAGAAACATCTCCCTTCCTCCAATCCAGGCCACTCCATATAGATATAAATTATAAATATATGAAATTTATAAAATCATCTAATTTCTAATGAATTCTGATAGTTTCACTTTAAAAGTCTGGAGTGAATTAGCCTCCACAATATCAGCAGGTAAACTGTTCCATTCAACAATAGTTCTTGGAAAATAAGAAAATTTATGTACGTCCTTATTTGTCTTAATACTTTGATACTTGAATTTATGCGAACCTCTAGTTCTAGTTTCTTTTGCAAGTGTTAGCCTAGATTTATCAGTTTCAATAATGTTATGTGTTATCTTGAACATAGTCGTTAATCTTGCGTCCTTACGCCGGTCACACAAAGGTTCCCATCGTAGATGGTGCATCATTGAGGTGACACTTGAAGTGTATCTATAGTCTCCAACACAGAATCTTGCTGTATGTCTTTGTACGCGTTCCAATTTGTCGATGTCACATTTAAAATGAGGATCCCATACGGTACATCCATACTCCAACTTTGAGACCTATACAGGGTACACTTGACATCTCGATTACAAAACCAAACATTTCTCTGAATTAAGTTCAGCACTAGTGTAGCTTTGGATGTAATTTCTTGAATGTGGTAGTTCCATCGTAACTTGTTGTCTAATGTGACTCCCAAGTAAGGATGCACATCAACATACTTCAGAACTGATCCACAGAAAACATATTCTTTGTGAGGTGGAGATTTTTGTAAGGATATGCTCATAATGAAGCATTTATCTGGGTTAAACTCCATCTGCCACATATTTTGCCATACTTCAAGGTGGAAAAGATCAGACTGTAAATTATCCATGTCGTCATTACTTGATAGAGGAATATAAATAAGACAGTCATCTGCATATAGTCTAACTTGGCATCTGAGATGTTCAACAATGTCATTTACGTACAATAAAAACAATAGCGGACCTAAAACGGTTCTCTGAGGCACACCTGATTTTACTTGCTTGGATAATGAAGAAACACCTTCACACACTACAACTTCAGTTCTATTAGTTAGAAAATCTCTTATCCAGGAATTGAGGGGGCCATCAACACCATAGTAATGCAATTTCATAAGCAACCTTTCATGTGGTACTTTATCGAATGCTTTAGAAAAATCCATGATGGCCAGATGAGTTGTTTTCCCCTTATTAATTGCATCAGCAAGATCTTGGGTGGTGGTAAGTAGCTGTGTCTCAGTTGATATTTTCTTACGAAACCCATGCTGATTGTCCACAAGTATGTTGTTCTTTTCAAAAAATTTCATCATGTGGCTATGGACAATGTGTTCCAGTAACTTTACAAACGATACATGTCAAGGATATAGGTCAATAGTTTTGACACTCATCTTTCTTTCCCTTTTTGTGGACTCCACTTACATTCGCTGTTTTCCATTTTAATGGTAATGCAGACTGATCCAGTGAGGACTGCAAGAGATCAGTAAGAATGGGTGCAATTTCTGATGCCAGAGTCTTTAAAATCCATGGCGGTATATTTTCTGGACCAGGTGATTTGTCACATTTGAGCTGTAGCAGTTGTTTCTCAACTCCTCTACAATCTACCGTAATGGGAGATATCACATCTTGACCAACAGACGGGTGAATTGAAGTTAACGTAGTTTTGTTTAATTTCTTCAGTAAAAACTGAACAAAACTGTTCATTGAGTGCATTTGCTTTGATAATGGGATCACTTGATAATCTACCATTAATCTTCAGATCAGGGATTCCAATCTGATTATTGCTCTTTGTTTTCTTTATGTAACTCCAAAATGACTTGGGGTTTTCTTGAATATTTTCTGTCAGATATTCTGATACATAATCATTCCGTGCTTTAGTCATTTCCTGACGGAGATTTTTCTTCATTAGATTATAACTATCCCAGTGTTTCTTATTCTTCGATTTCTTTGCCTTATTATAGATACGTTGTTTCTCTTTGCACATCCTGCGAAGCTTTCTATTGAACCAAGGTAAATTAAAACGAGAAGATGTGATTTTACAGGGAACATTCGCCTCCATAGTAGTCACTTGATTGCTTTTTCAAACTCCGATTATTTTTCGTCGACTGATTTTGACGATAGGTTAGATTTGTAGTAATGTGAAAATTCCAAGATATCATCCTTTATCTTGTCGATGTTGGCTTTCTTTCGTAAGAAGACTTTACGTTTTGGGATCTTTTTCCTTTTACACTTTAACATCACATCAAATGTAACCATCTCATGATCGCTTATGCCAGGTAGCAGCAGTAAGGGGGACACGCGAAACGTCGGCATTGCTAAAAATCACATATTGAAAAACACCAGCCCCCCCTGGGGTTTTTGGAGCAGTGACGAGGCCGAACGGGGGGTCTTGCGCGATCCGTCGGCAGCGCGATAAGTCCCTTACTGCTGCTGTGTCGGGTGACGCAAACGGAGGTAAAATATCTTATGAATATACGATGCACGAATGTAAGAAGTTTGTTTACGACTTCTGTGTAAAGTGTTTGGAACCCAAGTTTGTACCTACTAAGCCAAATAAGTATATTTGTTGTGGTAAGAAGATGCAAATAGAAGACGACACGTCAGCACAGTGTTACGAGTGTGGTAAGAATATTCGTAATGCCGTACCTTGTGCTACCAGGGAACAATATTATTCTAACGGAGGTCGTAAGAAGACCCCATACAAAAGAATAAAATACTTCCGAGACTGGATGAGTCATATCCAAGGTTTACGGCCGGTATATTTGGACGACGAAGTAATGGAAAGGATTATAGACCATTTAGAAGAACCAACCACGCGAAGTCTACGGAAAACACTGAAAAAATTAAAGCTAGGGAAATATTACAAAGCTATTCCCTATCTTTTGTCTGAGATTACCGGTAGGCGTATTCCGCATGTTTCAGATATGCAAAGGGCCGAGTGGTTATTCTGTCGTCTGGATAAGGATATTCCTTATTACCCTGACGTAATCTATGAAATATTCCAGCAAATAGACCCCCAGCACCCGCTGTTAGAATGGATTCCGAGAAGATGAAATGTGCAGCCGAAATCCACCTACGCTTCTTTCAAAGCAGATGTCTACTGAGCGAGTTTTCTTTGTAGCTCTTCTTTTGCCTCCTGATAGATCTTCCTTCGAGATTCCTCGGAAAGATCTTTCACGATGGTTTTTTTATTCCCAGACTTTAGCTCCTCATACTTCTTTTCAAGGATCAAAGAGAACTCTACCTCGTCGATCTTACGGTCCCGCAGGGCCTGGGAGACCAAATCGGCAATGGTGTTAGACTTTGCTCTTGCAAGGGCTATATGTGTGTCATGCTTGGATATCTTACCCGACAACTGTTTCATAATGCCTGTTGTAACAGCGGATACGATACCGCAAGCTGCTCCTACGCCGGCTAAAGGAACGCCGACGACTATTCCAGGGCCGGTAAGGGAAGTAGCAACACCGGTACCTGTCAGTGCTACGGATAGAGATCCTGTAGTTATTGCAATTTTATGTAATATGCTCCTAGCTCTGGCATATTTCTTCCTAACCTCCACATAGTGTTTCACTTGGCCTTCGAAGTAAGCCAGAATTAAGTTTGCTTTATTCAAGCGGAAGTTCTCAGCGTTCATCTCGTTTGGGCCCTTAGGTATTTCTGGATACAACTGAGGTGCCGATGGTATAACATCCATTATATACTATGTACGACGCCTTTGGGAACGATATAGAGGAGCACGACAACAAGGATTATGCTAACTTGGATTTCTATAGGAAGATGTTTCCACAATCAGATCCAAATAAATTCAACCGCAGATCTGACGGAATTCACTATGGTGATAAGTTGTTGTACAGCAACGCGGAGATAGAGCCCGGTTGGTCGAATGAATTATTATTTAGTACCAGTACTTATCCGATACCCGCAGTTTCATTTGACAAACGCCTAAGTTTAGACTTAACGTTAGACATGAGGATCTCTAGCAGTAATTCCTTCCCATTAAAAGTGCGAGATATCTTCAAGGAAGTTCCTATAAACCACATCACTGCGAAAGAAGCGCATGAATGGTTAAGTGGACCCAATATGCGTTATTGGCCACAGCAATTGAACTTTGCTGTCTGGTGTGCCACCAGCGGTTGTGGCGTAAGTGCGAACTTGATGAAGAATTCAATATTTATGTTTCACTTCCACTTCACCGTCCGAAGAATACTACATGAGATGGGTATTATTGCCCTACCAGGCGACAGTGCGTTCGATCCCAGAGACAACAAATACGACTCACCTGCCTACGACAGGCTTTGTAAGGAGTTTGGCGTTCCGGGAAAGGATTTTCGATGTACTGCCGGAGCCAACGATGGTCTGGGTCACATCTGGGCTCATTGGGGAATTGGTGGACATAGGCTAAGTGATAAGGAAGTCCATGCATTACGGCTACGGTGGGACACGGGTTATCATAAAGTATCTTACGACAGCAGCACCTTCTTCGAACCAAATGCCAAAACTACCAAAGAAGTTAGAGACGGACCTCTGTTCAAAGACGAGGGTGGTAAATATGGTGGAGATAATCCTTTGATCATCCGTATTACCAACGACGAACACACAAAGCAATACCTTAATTTCATACCCATAGAAGGTAAAGGACTAACCAAAGCCGGCCTTGCCCGTTTGAACCGCAGCATAGAAGCTTACGTGTATTCTATTCTTGGAGCTCAGGTAAATACCCGATCAAGCATCATAGGAAATACCGGCGCCGCAGAAGAGACCAGAGCAGAAGCCTTAATCCTCTTTGAAAGTTCAATTTTGGAGGGTGACATTAGCAAAGGCGTACAGCGTTACCAGCTAGCTATACAAAATTCTAAAGCCCGACTGGACTATGCCGTAGCCCCCGGTTGTTGGTTAATGCCCAGTAATTTATCCATGAATACTGGCTCCGTAGTAGGATACAACAACAAACTTCAAAAGGCTACTAAGGATATGAAGTTTGGAGTGAATGACGTGAACTCTGACACGCTTAGGAGGCACTTAGTTGAACAGCCTAAAAAGATGCACTTAGTCGAACAGCCTAAGAAGATGGTTGAACAGCCTAAGAAGGTAAAGAAGAAAAGAGAGGAATATGACCATAACTTACTAAAAGCCGGACTAGCAGCCGCGAGTGTTGGTTTGAGTCTTTATATATGGCGATGAACAACCCCTACGTATCCGGAATGGATTGCGTTTATACGACTTACACAGGCGAGAAAAAATACACCCAAGCATCTTGGGTTGATGTCACGGGGATGTCCGTGGACTTGAACTACTCAGGAAAGAAGTTAATCCTCTGCAGCATTTGTATTGGCACGAGCAGCCATGCCAACGTCGGCTTTCGGTTCCTGGATGAGAATGGCATACTACAGCCCATGCGTGTTAAGACAAACAACAGGGAGCCCGTACATTTCTCTGTAGAGCCCAACCCCGGTAGCGCCGAGAATCTATCGGTTTGGACTTTCCACATGGTTGCCGATTGTCATGGGAAGGTAAAGCTGCAAATACGCGTAGATGACACTGGAAAGGTTTGCGTAAATAGCATAGAGGATCAAAGAGATAGAGCTTATAATCACGCGACCATTAGCACTCTTACGGTGGTTAGTCTTTAAATATATGAATCCGCACGCAAAGGAAGATTGGTTTCTTTATTATTTGGAGGAGAAAGACTACGTAAACGACGAATGGCATGACACCGGATTGTGGGTGGAGGTTGGGGGATTAGGATTGATCATGTGCACTATTAGCATTACTGCGGGGTGGTCATGCAATGCCGGGTTTAGGCTTGTTGATGAGGCTAACCATCCGTTGTTGCCTTACAGGACAAAAAATAATGCTAGGCATTCAACCCATTTTTCGTGTGAACCATATCCGAGAAGCCCAGAAGATATAACTCCAGTGTCTTTTCACATGATAGCTAGCTGCCAATATGCGAAGCTGCAAATTCGTCCCAGTGATGGAGGTGCGACCGCAGTAAAACGAGGCATCGTGCTAATAAATGCTGCCGGTACATCTCAACCTACCGATGATGCCACTTGGAATCATAAGACCATTAGCACTATGACCGCCATACCGCTAGTTCCGCATTATCAAGGCGGCGCGAATACTATCTTTACTTATCCCCAGTCGAGGATGCCTCGGATGTCCGACGACGATAAGCCTCCAGTAATACACAAGGATAAGCCTACACCTTCATCTTCTTCAAAAGAACCACGCCGATAGCTACGACTAAGATCCAAATGTTATTCCCCACGAACTTTAACAGTTCTCCGCCGGTTCTAAGTACCAAACTAAGAACGCTACCAAGCAGCCCTGGTAAAGCGGCTGCCATCTTTTTACCCAAGTCCGCCAGCCCTTTGCCTACTGCCTTTACACCTGCGCTCGTAGCTTTAACGGAGCTAAGGATCACACCTACTACGGAGGAGATGGCGACCGCAAATGCCAGCGGAATGCCATATTTCACCAAAGCTCTTTTTATTTTTTCTTTAGTGGTAAGCCCCAATTCTTTTTCCAGCTTTTCCTTTTGTGCCCGTAATTCCGCAAGGCGTACCTCAAGGGCTTCTACTTCCTTCCTAGCAGCCTCCCTTTCCTCTTCAGAGCGAGTTTGGTCATCGATTGCTTCCTGCTGTCGTTCTATTCGACCCTCCAGGTCTTCGATGGTCTCCTGAAGTTGTCTTATTTCCAGATCCTTTTCAGCCATTTGTGCTATGATACGCCTTTCCCTGGCGTGACTCTCCACTAATTCATTTCCTATGCGTACTAGTTGCTGATCCTTACCAGCCAAGCGGCTAAAGGCATTCTGAAAGTCCTTCACGGCAGTGGTCTTTTCATCTAACAACTTAGATATCCGCTGCCGAAAGTCGGCAACTTCGGCGGCATGACTTTCAACAGTAGCTTGGTTTCCCCTCATGAATTCGTCTTCCATTTCCTTAAATATTTCTTCGAGGACGTCGTTTTCCAGCTCTAGATCCTGGAAAGACACCTTAAGAGCCGCCAAATCCTCACTTGCTCTTAAAAGGTCCTCACGCTCCCTGGTGATTCGTTCTAAGTCGTCATTAACTGCCACTATTCGTTCGTTAACCTTAGCCAATTCTATAAGCGCTTCCGCTAAGTTATGTTTAGATGCGGCTTGCTCGGCAAGACGTACTGGTAGGGTCCGTATTTTATTTATCTTGGCCTCCGATTCCTCTTTCTGAGATTTCAGCATAGCAGCTTCCTCTGTCTTGGTTTTGAGTGCCTCATTTAGCGTTCTTACTTGCGCCCTTAACTCTTCGTGTGTTCCATAACCGCCTGCAGCGACCGGTAACCTTTTTGCCGCCTCAAAGATCTTATTAAAATCCAGTCGCGTTTCCTCCTTTGCCGCGGCCTGTTGCTCGGTTAAGTTGGGTTCTCCTAATGCCTTCCTAAGGGTCGGAGGAATATTCTTATCTGGGTAGTATTTGCCATTTATGTCCTTGATATTGTATGGCTTAGCATTAGACCTATTTAACCTTGCTATTATGACTTCCTTACCCCATTCGTTATCATCGTTGAACATTACTTGGGCTTTGTCTGGGTCCCAGTTTGGGAATTCTTCCTTGATCCTATCAAAGTCGTCCGGTTCTTCTTCTCCCATGAAAGAATTCATTTGTTCCTGAATCTGGCTAAGCCATGCAGCGCTGGGGGCTTCGGGAACCGGTCCTAAGTCTTCCATTTGCAAATATTCTGGAATGGGTCTGTATGGGTTCTTAGACCTAAATTTGTCTCTTAAAGAACGCATAGCATCGCGGAGCCTGCGGCTGCCATATCTGCGTCTTAGCTTGTCAAATAGGCCTTCTTGGTCTACGTTGTCATTAGGAAGTAAAGACTCGTATTCTTCGTCATTAATATCTAATTGACCTTCTTCGGTAAGGGGATCAAAATCCGTTCCTTCTACTTCCATTATATATGATAAGCTCAAAGTTAAATCCTAACCTCCTTCCTAAGCAGGTTGGCGGGCTGAAAGCAGAACGCACCTTTCACCGGGTCACCTTTACTCCTTCTAGCGCCAAACCAGGAGAAACCTTGTATGTAGGCGTACCCCGTTTAACGGATAACCTGGTATTGGTTCCTGGCACCTTGGCTTTAAGGTTCGACCTGGCGGTTCAGCCAGATGCCGCAGACATTCGTTATGTTGTTAATAACGTAGGCAGGAACCTTGTTTCTAAGATGAGAATCAAGTTTGCTGGTGAATCCCTGTTAGACTTAAACAGGTACGATCTTTACACCACATACAAAGATTTGTGGTTGACGGCCTTCGACCGCGCACAAAAGATAGAACAAGGAATAGCAAGTGAAGCCATACGTAAGGTAAGAAGCGCAACCTCCAGCGCCTCCGGAGAAGACGAAATAAAGACAGCCTACGGCACCAAATATCTCATTCCATTGGACTTTGAAGTTATTACAAACCACGGTGCGTATTACCCCAGGCAACTTTCTGAACTGCAGTTCGAAATAACCTTGGCAGATACGACCAACATCCTGCAAGGAAAGACGTAAGTTCATCAGCCGTGCATCCATATGCTATCACCAACTTAGAATTACAGTACGAGACCGTGTACTCTGAAGAGCTGGCCCGTAGCGCAGGCATGGAATACAGTGCTGGTAAAGCATTCCTTTACGACCACGTAGTAATGTACAAGACGTTTAGCTTCACGAACAACGTTGAAGAGGTCATCAACCAAAGTATTAATATACCACGACGCAGTTTAACGGGGCTAATGTTGCTGTTTGCAAAAACATACACCGCAGGATTGCGCGACTCCGAGGCGTTCTTTAACCCCAACATTACCAATGTCGGCGTAAACATAAACGGAGTACCAAACAAGGTTTACTCCCAAGGGATAAAACCTGAAGATATGTACCGGGAGGCAATGCAGAAGTTTGGCGATCAAATTGCCCCAAAGGAATTCTTCAAGGATAAATATGCGTTATGGATTGACATGCGCACCACCAACGACGAATCCATGCATGGTCAGGGTCTGCGGTTGGTAAATACCCAAGATGGTATTACTTTGGAGATCAAACGCACCAAGCATGCCAGCGATACTACTAAGATAAACTGCTACATCTTTGTGGTGTCAGACGCGCAACTGAGCGTGGAAATGAACCAACTTAAAAGTGTTGCATATTAAGGTTAAATATTCCTTAGATATACGATGCTCCGCGTATTCGAAAGAAACGACAACGAACTGCAATGCATAGTGCAAGGCGACAATCTGTACTTTAAAGCGAAGTCCGTGGCTAATGCCTTAGAATACGCCAACTCCAGAAACGCAGTAAGAGATCACGTTTCAGAGGAAAACAGGGTAACTCTGGGGTCTATAAAGGGTGTCAATCTGGTTGACACCCTTAATGCGCAGCCACATTCCACCTACGTCACTGAAATGGGTCTTTACGAATTGATATTTGGATCTGGGAAGTCCGCAGCCAAGGAGTTCAGAAAATGGGTGCTAGGCGAGGTACTGCCTGCGCTAAGGAAGACAGGCAAATATGAAATTGAAAGGCGTTTTGACAGTGCGAATAAATTGGTGTTTAAGATTGAGAATGAGTTCGACTTACATAAAAAAGTGGTTGACTACATCCGAAAGTTTTACCCTCAAATGCTCATAGCCCCTGGCCTGGGTGAACTACAAGACACGTCAAACAAGCGCATAAAGTGCTGGCAGAAAGGATACCAACGAGGACAGCCTGACCTGCTTATCTTGAATGCACACGTGCGATACTGTGGTTTCTGCGTTGAGCTGAAGACTCCTAAAGGCAACGGGGTATTATCTGACAGTCAACGCCTGCTATTGGAAAGATATGAGCAGAATGGTTACAAGGTGTTAGTGAGCAACGACTACGACGACATCTGCAGAGCCATCGCGGAGTATGCACGAGGAATTCGCCTACCATGTGCATATTGCTGTAAGCGCTTTAGGAATGCGCAGACTCTGGGAACGCACTTAAAGATATTTCATAGAATATATGGACAAGGATAAATTCAATGAGATAAAATTCATCCAGACGCACTGGAGGGATTTGCAGGTGGGGGAAATCTACGAGATAAAGAATTACGTCGTCTTCGAAGACTTGGACCGTCTGCGTTTGGTGTTGAAGAATAAAAAAAGAACATACACCCTTTGGGCGCCCGATAGGATAAGGTACGCCATCGAGGGGCAGCAGGTTACGCATGTTATGAGTCATGGTAAGAAGGATGGTAGATGGGAATTTGATGTGGTTACTTGGGAGCCTGAGTCTCCTCTTCACTCTTAAGTGCGTCTACCATCGTACGCTGCGCTTTAGGATCCGCCAGGCACCAATGCCCCACAAAGGATCCTTCGAGAAATACCTTGCTGCAATGAAGGCAGGTGTATTTTTTTCTTGGCTTTGGCTTAGGAGAAATTATGCAGTCGGCTGGTAGTTCGCAAGTAATGCAGTCCATATATTGAAAGGGCGATCAGGAATGCGGCGGCTGACCTTTTAAAGGGGGTCCTTATATTTATCGATGTTTCTTCTTTTCTTATTGAGTTCTGCATACCTTCTTCAAAAGGGGTCCTTATATTTATTAATGTATCTTCTTTTCTTCTTAATAAACAATCAAGGGATATTAATAAATATAAGAGTGTGTTTTGAGACTCTTTGCGCAGACCCTACTTTACTTACGGGCTTTCTTTACCTCCATGTTTTGAGCATGCCAATCATCAAAGCGATCCAAGTACTCCTTAAAACCACGGGGATGATGCTGCGGGCACAAACACTGCCAGATATGATCATCTCCTTTCCTTAAGCCACCACACACGTCACAGGGCGCACTCCAATACTCTGCGTTCTCCCAGCGCGTACCTTCGGCGCGGTCGAACTCCGTAAAGCGTTGGTCTATTTCTTTCTTACGAAGAGTTAACTTCCTTATGGTTTCCACTGGGCAACATCTCGCAGCGACATCACCATGCTCCTCGCATACGACGTCCAAATCATAATTACCACGACATCTATGTTGATGCCACGCGTCGGTTAAGAGCTCCCCGCAGCGCGCACACACATCCTTTAAACACACCCTATTTTCTTGGTGGTATTGCAACATTTGGGGCGTGCTAAAGAGCCGATTGCAATCAGCACAGCGTCTTTCCTTAGACTTCAAACACACCCTTCCTTCCACGTGATATCGCAGCGCCTGCTTACTGCTAAACTGCCGATTGCAAGTGCCACAGGTGGTGACGTTATCCACCTCTTTAAAACATACCTTCTTTTTTTGGTGATACTGCAAAGCCTGTTTGCTACTGAACTCCCTGTCGCAATCCTTGCACTTCATTATAACTAAGTGTTATTTAAGCCTTATAAGGGATACTTAATAAAGTCCACAACAGACTCTTTTGCCCACGTTGCCATCGTTATCAGCGCACCAAACCTTTCCGCGCGCTTCAGACCGCACATTTCATCATACAATTCCTGCACGCGCTCTTTCAAACGGTCGATCTCCTCCCTTTGCATTTCTATGGTGTTCCTTTTATCTTTCATGTCGCCGGCAATCTTTTTTGCTGCTTCCACTGGGTCCATCGTATATATAATGTACCCAGAACATATTCCCTGCAATGCTCTGATAGTAGGACCCACCGGCTGCGGCAAAACGCAGTTCGTAGTAGAGCAACTCCTGGGGCCCTTTAGATACCGTTTCGACTACGTAGTGCTGCTTTGTCCCACCTATGTGAATAACCGTACCTGGACGGGCGTAGGCGTGAAAGACGATGACTTCTTTGTAGATATTTTGGACCCTAATGAGTTATCCAGCCATTTGAAGTTTTGGCATAAACAATTCCCAAAGGATACGCAAACCCTCTTAATTCTTGATGACATTGCCTGCGGGGACGACGTAAAAAGATGCACATCAGAGTTAGTGAAGCTTGCTTTCAGTGGCAGGCATGACAATATCAGCGTTTGGTTGCTCTCGCAGCAGCTTACCAGTGTCTCTAAACCCTTCAGGGAAAACATAGGCTCCCTGGTCGTCTTCTACACTCCCAGTCGGAGTGATTTGGAAACCATCCTCTCTGACTACGGCGGCGAGATATCCAAAGAACAGTTGCACGAATACATGCGGCATTTAAAAACGCACCAACATTCCAAAATGATCTTCTCTTTGAGGTTTCCGTACACGATTGGAATCTTCGATTCCTAATGTATATGGATATTGAGCAGCTCTTAGATGAAGTCCCCACAGAAAGTAACCTTAAAGAACAACTTAACATCCTTGTGTCTTCTGGGAAGTGTAAGGAAGTGATAGGCAAGGAGTTATCACATGAGCAAGTTAATAAGTTGTCAGAAGAGGAGGTTAAGAAGTTCCATAAGAGGTACGAAGCCGCCCTTGCAAGTAAAACCACGAATGCCGTAGCAGACTCCGCTATTAAGCTGGCCACCAAACTGCTTGGACTTGCGCTGCCCATAGACGACGTGGAGGCGCTGCGGAAGGACATAAGTGAGGACTATGTCATATCCCAAGAACTTAAAATAACCTGCGGCTGGTTGTCCTTGAAGTGCGGTAAGTTAATGGCAGTCGCATCTTTGGGACTTCACGTGGCTCAGCATGTCGACTTGAAGGAGGTATTGGTGTCTTGGAAGGACTACAAAAAAGATAAGCAAGTTGAGGAGATCTTCAAGGCAGCACTTGCCGGGGTCGACGTCAAGTCACCCCAAGAACCTGGTCAAGTCACCTCAAGTCCTTCTGAAGTCATTCACGGGACTTAGTCAAGTCGTAAGTAAGTCGTCATCAAGTCATCTGTAAGTCATTATCAAGTTACTTATCAAGTCCTTCAAGTCCTTAAATATAAGATGAGTGACACCGAAACGAAGGCGGAGGAAACGATTACCAAGCCTAAATCCCCGGGTAGAGTCGCTGCGGGGAAGAAGCTCGCGGAGATGAACAGGAAGAACAAAGCAAAGAAGGAAAAGAAGGAAGAGGAGGACGAAGGCGAATCCTTTTGGAATCCGGGCTACGTTATCGGAGCATTAGGACTCGCTATAGCAGCAGGCAGCCTCTACTTACAGTGGCGGGCTGCTAAACCAAAAGTGGAATTAAGAGCTGTGCACGTAACGCAGCCTCCTAAGAGAAGCAGAATACCCGAAATGGAATAAAACCTCCTCTCCTTGTAATATAATGTCGTCAGCATTGATGAAAACCGTCGAAGATGCAGCTATTATTACTTCTATTGTCGCAGGTATTGGTTGGGTAGGTAAGAAAGTGCTCAAAGAAGACTTTACTGAAGACCCAAGCAAGAGCATTACGGGCTTTGCTAAGATGACTGCTGCAGTAGCAGGTAGCATTGCCCTTAAGGACTACCTACAGAAGGAAAAGTACCTGCCTAAAGTCTAGAAGAAAACTTGTTTTCTGAAATATAATGGTAAGCGTATTGGTAGGTGGCGTTATTGCAGCGTTAGCATTCACTGGAGCTAGTTATGGTGGTCAATATTTGGATAGATTTGTCAGAGGTGACAAAGTCGATGCCGAGAGGAAAAGGCATGACTTAGCCCTGGAGAAATATCAAAGGGATGTGGCGGCTTGGAACGAAAAAAGACAAGCTTACAGGGATTGGTTGGATAAGAACTACCAAGACAAAATGCAGGCGGATAAGAACTTCGAAAACACGGACTACGCCTTTAAACTTTATGCACAAACACACCCCGACTTTAGGATTAGCAAGCCTCAATTTAAGAATTACTACCAGCCGTCAAAGAAACAAAAAGACAATGAGTTGGTCTTCGTAGGAGTCGCAGGGCTGGCAGGAGGCGCTGCCTTGGCGTATTTAATATAATGATCGTCTTTTTGGAAAGCGATAAGAATGACTTTACCACTTATTTGAATCCCCCCATCAAAGCCCATACAGTTCGGCTGGTCAGTTGCTCTTTGTACAATTCTTGGTATAATTTGACCAAGGCATTGATCACCACGCAAAAGAAGCCTACAGTTTCCAAGGCGTAATGCTCCCAGATGGACATTACACCCCTATAACGCTGGCTAAGGAGCTAGCCAAACGCGGCTATACTCTCACCACAGGATTGCCCCATGAGATGACCCTCAAACATAATATGCCAAACTATTCAGTAACTTTTGGAAAGTTTGACCCATTGGGGTCTTTATTAAGTGCCTCAGGCAAGACGATTACCAACACAGCCACACCTGTGAATTGGAAAGTCGCATCCTCTTACGAAGTCTATTGTGATTTAGTCTGCAGTTACAGCAATGGAGAAAAGTCCACTCTTATGTCTAAGTTTTCACCAAAAGGTAATCCATTTGACCTGGTAGAATACACTCCCATTTCTTTAAACTATGACTTGCCTTGTGATTTGGTGGAAAGCATAAACATCACCATTAAAGTGGATGGAAAGACGGTGGACTTTAACGGACGTAAGATCAATCTCGTTTTAGAATTCATATAATGGGTCGAACTGAGGACAAACTCAAAAGGATTTACTACGGACCCGAAGGCTATTGGAGAGGAGTGGCGGCTATCAAAAAACTCGCTACAGCAGCCAGGGTATCCGACGAAACGGCTAAGAACTGGTTAAAGAAACAAACTATCTGGCAGGTTTATCTTCCCGTGCCTAAGTACATTCCCAGACCCAGCTTTACCGTAAATGCCCCTAATGAAGTTCATCAGGCAGATTTGCTTTTCTTACCACATGACACGGTGAGAAGAAAGACCTATAGATACGCTTTGACCGTGGTTGATATCGCAAGCAGATACAAGGACGCCGAACCCATAACCAGCAAGGATTCTGGGGAAGTCGCAGAAGCCCTAAGTAGGATTTATAAGCGCGTTTTGAAATGGCCTAAGCTGCTGCAAGTGGATGCGGGGACGGAGTTCATGGGCGTGGTTACCAAGACCTTGAAAGACCACGACACTAAGATAAGAAGAGCCGAAGCAGAGTACCACAGAGGCCAGAGCATTGTTGAAAGATTTAATAAGACCCTGGCTGAGCGTCTCTTTGGATATCAGTATTGGAAAGAGCTGGAAGATCCCTCTAAACGCAACAAGGAATGGACACAGAGACTCCCCCAGGTCATTGTGGCTTTGAACAACGAGGCGGCCAGGGCTACGGGAATGAAACCCAAGGACGCCATAAAAAAGAAAGACGTGGAACACATGTCCTACGTCAGAAGTTCGAGGGCCGTCGGACTAAAGGAAAAAAAGCTCCCCCGCGACATAGTGGTCAGATACCTCTATCAGCCGGGGGAACTCGAAGGTGGCAGTAAGAGAGCCACGGATCCTAACTGGTCTCTGAAAACGTATGAGATTTCAAAGTCCGTCACCAAGGAAGGGCAACCTGTGTTGTATTACCTAAATGGCCCAAGTCGTGGATTTGTTAAGGAAGAGTTACTCATAGTTCCTAAAGATTCAAAGTAGTGCAGCACCGCGCGCCCGATTGCACTCTAGGCATGTCAGTCTTACGTTGCCTCTGCAATGCCCGCGTTTGTTATTTATGCGATCCACGGAGAACTGCTGATCGTCATTCGCTAAGAACTTCCATAGTAGCGGTATGTTACATTTGGCGCAGCGTGCCCCTTTCTTATAGACGTCGTCCACGCATAGGTCGAACGTCATATTTTTTTCTTCGTCGTGTTTTTTGTAGCGAAGGAGTTTCTTAGCGATGTTCTCCTTTGCTACTTCTTCCGGGGTCTTATCGTACCGTAATATCGGACCCCAGGCTCTTTTTAACTGTTTGGCATACTCCACACGGCTTACGGCGGTGTATATCAAATTGCTCCAACACAGCCGCTGGTCTATGATCCATAAGGTTTCTGTTATGGTAATCCCCTGCGCGCTGTGGACTGTCATGCAATAACCCAAACGCCAGTCTGGATGGGAGGTAATTCTTTCCACCATTTTCATGGGCACCCAAACCTTATCGTGCGTTACTGCGTTTTCCAACCGGGTCTTAGTTCCCGGGACCCAGACGTCTCTTTTCTGCATTCGGGTGTCGTGGGGTTTGTAACAAATGGGCACCAGATGCCCAGGGAAGCGTTCCTGGTGTATCTTAAGTAAGTCTTTCTGTATGCGGGACTGCGCTGCGCGTTTGCTGCTCAGCACCAAATCCTCAGGATGCCATGCGTATAGGAAGTCCTCGTAGGATTTCGCTCGTACGCGTTCACGCAATGTTTTGCATTGCTGGCGTCACTGAGGCCCCTTAATTCCGCTTTCAGATTTCTTACTTGATCCTTACTGCGGTAGTCGGTGTTAATTTCTTCGCAGTGGTCTACCATTTCTTTTAACCATTCGTGGGGCATCTCTCCGGCTATTGGAGGCGGTTGACACGGATCCCCGGCAAATATCACTTGGGATTTCCCACGGAGGAAGTCTACGAACTCCTGTAGTATTTCTAATGGCACGGTGCAAATCTCATCCCAAAGTATCACCGGAGGTATGTCGTGGATGGCTTCCGGTACCCACTTTTGACCATTCCAGCGAAAGAAGCTGTGGTAGGTTTGTGCGTCGTAACCCATTTCGCAGAGTTCCCTTTCCAAACGATGCGTTGGCGTTAACACCTTTATCTTTGGAAAGAGTTCCAAAACCCTGGTGGTCTTACCACTGCCGCCCGTACCGTAAAGATAAGAGAAGCGTTGGTAGGAAATGGGGTCTGCAACTGACGGTAATAGCTCTTTTGTAGGCGTAATGGAACCGCGGAGGTGTTCACCAGTATACACCACACGTGCCCTCCAGGCTTTTATCTCTTCGTCTTTGACGCGCCATTGACCGCTTTCTGCGAGCTCGTCTTCGGTGTAGAATTCTTTCATCTTCTCCAACACTTCTGGCTTTACATACAGGGAATCCGTAGCTACGCGCGGGATGTCCTCTTTGTCAAACCTAAGCAACATTGCTAATAGGTTTATGTGCGCATATGCGAGCATGCTGGCACGCAGATGATAATACTGTGGTCGATGGTCTTGGTAGTAACACAGCGCATTCCATTTCTTTTCTTTTTGGCCTTCTATAAAATAGTCCCACTTTTCCACAGACACCATCGTTCCTTTTTTGTGGGCGCGTTCGATAAGGAAACTTAGTTCGCCTTCGTCCGTTATCAAGCGCCGCTGCATATGTTGTTTCTCACCTTCTTTTGCGCCTTGCGTGAATTTACCTATCACAACCCGCGCAGTGGGGTTATGCTCGGGTAACCATTGCGTAAAGGAGGAGTGACACAATATGGCTTCATGTGCAGTGTATTTTAGCAATTGGCGCTCTTCGAGGAATTTCAAAAGGGGTATAGGAATCCATTCCTTTTCCTGTAAATGCTTCCCATACCACGCGTAAATTATGGGGTGTAAGCCCTTTGCTAACTTCCAGGTGGTTAATCTTACGAATCTAGTTGCTGGGGCGTCATAGATGCCGTCTAAGGACACACGAAAGAACTGTGAGTCTGGATGTCCGTAACGGTCGTAATATTCCTTACAATCCCCTAGACCTTTAAAACTTGCGGGGTAACAATGTTTCATATCCAGCGACACATACTCATCTTTGTCGTACTCCATGTTCCACAGACCACCGTGACCGTGTTCTACACAGGCTTTGGCTATATCTCCGAACTCCTCCGGTGTGGATTTCCATCCATTTCTTTTCTTTGCGGCCAAGAAGTCCAAGCTGCGACTGCTAAGGACCTCGTCAGAGAAGTCTTCCCGTAAGGTCTCACAGGCGCTCTGAATGCGCTGGTGTTCTACTTCAGGTCGATACAAAGTACCATCTTGCGTCATAAATTGACTTCCTTCTGAATCCATCAACCATACGGAGTTCTCGTGGACTAATTCTACCAACGGAGAATTCTTATAGACCTTAGTTTCTTTCTTCTTTGGGAACCTAAGTTCGCGCCAAGCGTGTCCATTATGCTGGTAAATTACGATAGGAGCACCTTTGCCCCCATACTTGTCCGTTCCGGAGTAGATATCGCCGTCGGTGATATCTTTCACGTGTATGCGCCTTCCTAACGCGGTTTCCAACTTCTTGATGTTTTTGATGGTTCCTCCGGATTTGTAAGTGGCATTTTCCCATTTCCTGATGGCTTCTCTCCTCTTTAGCGTTAGTTTACCTCCGCGGGAGGAATCTTCGAAGAACTCTCTTACCAACTTACCGACACAGTTACCCGGATGTCGCATTGGTTTCAACTTCTTGACGTCAGGTTTCTTGATCTCATACGCGCCGTAAATAACCACGGTGACTGGGTATGCTACTTCGTAGAACATCATGTCTATTCCTTCGAGCGCTCCAGGTCTGGTATCCTTATTCAGAACGAACAAGCTTTGCTTACCAGACGCTCGTATTGGATTCCTGCCCTTTTCTATTATCCACTCGCCGTCTAAATACTTTATAAACGTCAACTCCAAACGGTATTCACCTTCGGGCATCAAATCGATTATTCTTTCTGCTCTTTCTTCTGTCATAGTCTCATCTGTATCTCCCTCCATAAATGTTGCGAAGGCAAAGTCCGCATCCAGGCGATCCAACACCTGAGTTCTGAGCTTGCGCACAGTTTTGTTTTGTATGCTTTTGATGGCGTCCATCTATATCTAAGGAATATCTTAACCTCCGTTTGCGTTACCCAAACACAGCAGCAGTAAGGGACTTATCGCGCTGCCGACGGATCGCGCAAGACCCCCCGTTCGGCCTCGTCACTGCTCCAAAAACCCCAGGGGGGGCTGGTGTTTTTCAATATGTGATTTTTAGCAATGCCGACGTTTCGCGTGTCCCCCTTACTGCTGCTCAGGTACCACTTTAAGACCTTTTATCAGCGAGGTATTGTTTGTGAATACCAGATCTAAAATATTCGCTGTGTTATCCTGGCGTCTAGTGGGTTCATGAACCATCTGTTGGAAGCCAAAATCATTCTGAAGATCAACGAGCTTGTTTGCTGGAGGATCAAGTCCTGAGTTTTGACCAGACCAGTTAATGTTTGGTATATTAAAATCACCTGCTAGGATTACATTGTGGCTGTAAATTTTGCGGCCAATCTTTGACAAGGACTCTTCAAGTTTCTCCAAACTAGAGATGCCTCCATCGGGATTATAATGTTAACCACAATCTTAGTTTTAAGTGGGGCATGCTTGTAAAGAAGCGAGCTCAGGGTCGATTGATAAGATGTAGTCCCGATTTCTTGATAGTATTGCAAGTCGTATTCTGAGTTAGGGCTTTTATTTTGTTTGCAGGGTATTGTTCAGCCTCAAATTCATTAAGCTTGGCTAGTTTTCATTGTCTTTATGCAGGGGCCTTACAACACTTGTATTTAAAACAGTTTTTTTATTAGAATAAAACAAGAGGGACCTTGTTATAACGACAGAAAGATAAGATAACCTGCACAAAAAGGAATATTCAATCAAAAGTCATCTTATTCAAAATAACTGTCATCTACCTAAGACATCTACTAAGAATATATTTCTTGCAAGAAAAGGGGTTTTTATCGTTATTTAGTGCGCTATCTTACCTTTTATCACCAAAAAACTACCCGAATCCGCCATCTTTTTTACATTCTCGCAGAGCTAAAATCCTGTAGAATGCCAGCCACAATGGCCGATTTGATCACGTGACCTCTTAGTGCAAGTCGTTTATTGCATGGCCGACAAAAAAATGTCGCCACCGATAAATTATGTTTGTAGTCAAGCCTTGTTCAACATTTGCTGTTGTTATTGTTGTTGTTTTAAGCAAATAATTAAGGTGTTTACAAAAGCCACATAATTTTATTCAATTGTTTTCATGATTTCCTTCAAACAGTGTTCAAAGCATTCCCCAGTTGACAGAATTACCAAAATTATTAGTTACTATGCTTCAGTCAATTTTCTGAATGATGTCACCTTCAATGTTGAGTGCACGCAATAACGACACTTTGGGCAAGTCTCTGTTTGTACAGCACAGTTCCTTAGTGATAATTCTATTTAAAGCATCTTTTTTTTTACTACGAGTGAACCAACTAGTTTTACTCTCGTGCTAACTGTTATTGAAATTCTGGGCAAAATAGAAAATGTTTTCGTCATTCATATGCCCAAGAAAAAAGACAGACGTAGTGGGTCAAAGAAAAGCACTGATATACATTTTATCTTCAACTTGGGATGTGCAGACCTTCTAACTTCATTAGCCTGTTACACAGTAATCATTCAGTTCCATGTTGTTTTTTTTCAACAGGCGTGGAGCTGTCGCTTGGTCGGATTTTTTGGGTATATTTTTCCTGCCATATCTATGCAATTTATTTTTGTGATTTCAGTAGATTGCTATTATGTCATGGTTCGTCCCTTCCAAACTATCAATGCTAACTCAGGTAAATAAGCAGTAAATATCTCTTATTAACCGAGTGTGAAGTCCGTACCGTACGTTATGGACCGAGTTTTTTCCACTGCCTTATGGCCCAAGCGCGTATCGCGCGTAGGGCCCAAACGCGTATCGCGCGGGCCATAAAAAAGTAGAAAAACGAGAATCCATAACTTACGGTACGGACCAAACAAGCGAAATTAATAAGATGTTATAAGGAAAGGCATTGAGATTAAAAAGAGGCGAAGCAACAAAAAGTAAAGTTATGTAGTGTTTGAGTCGCTCAGAAAGAGAAGTTTTAGTTTACTTTGAATGAATTTAGCTTATAGTTTAAAGTTTTCTGAAATACTAAGTAACAAAAGTGAGGCTCCCTTGTGCAAAACCTCCACCCGGCTAGCTCAGTTGCTAAGAGCTTCGGTCTGTTGTGCGGGAGGTCGTGGTTCAAGCCTCGACCGGACCAACACTCAGGGTCTTAAAATAACTGAGGAGAAAATGCTGCCTTTGTAATTACATCTGCAAAGGTTAGACCTTCCACTACTTAAAACCGTAGGGAAAAAAATAGGGAACATAAAAGAACCTTTAGAGTTATTCGTATAAGAGTAGGGCATTGTCTCCCGGTTCAACAGCCTATCCCAATTAATCTGGAGGCATTAATACTAACTTACTAACAAACCACTCATCATTGTAAGCTGCACGGCTGCTACTAGCGCCTAGAATTACGCAGCCCGTAAAGTCCTCCACTGATCATGATTGTGAAGCGCATGGAGACCATGTAAAATGCGCTATATAAGAACCCCGTTATTATTATTATTAATATATATTTAGGCACTGCCTAAAAGCGGAGCTCCATATACGAAAGTCACAGGGAGAACAATTTGAATCTTCAAAAAAAAAAAATTTAACCAGCCAATCGAATTGCTTGTGTACACGCCCGGACGGACGGACGGACGGAAGTGACGTCAGCCAATCCATGAAAAATCAACTCGATAGTTTACCATTTTTTCTTAGGTATGGTGCTCCGCTATTATTATTATTATTATTATTATTTTTTTTTTTTTTTTTTATTTTTTTTTTTATTATTATTATTATTATTATCATTATTATTATTATTATTATTATTATTATTAAACATGTAAATGCAAAGCAAAAAAGTCATCAAAAGAAGACCTCAAGAACTCAATTACCCTGCGAGCAGAGTCTCCTTTAAACTCTGCTCGCAGGGTAGAACTCAATATAAGTTGAAAAGAAAACTGTCGTTCAATTTTAATTCATTAAATAATATAACACAAAACAAAACAAGCATTTCCACAAGAAGATCCCTTCATCAGATTTCATAAACTCAAATTAAAATTCGCAATGGGGTTTACTGATTTCCTCAATTCAATAGTGACGTGTTTACTTCTGAAATAAATAGTTGGCTTGAAATTAGCCTAAAAACAAAAGAAAATTAATCAATCAATAAACAAGAGGACTGAAAAGAAGAATATCACGTCTTAAAGTTCTGTCAGGGCCCGGTTTTCGAAGGGTTGGTAGCATTATCCAAAAGATAAACCCTTATCCAGTTGATAAGTTGATGTTGTTAATATGCAATAAGTTAATAAACTACATTAAGATTTATCCACCCTTCGTACATCTGGGCCCAGAATTACAAGGAAAACTACAACTTAATCTCAGGGACATCACTTTAAATATGTGGGAAACAAGAAAATACTATCATACATGTTCCGCAGGTTTTGCGACACCAGACGTCCTTGGTGGGGCTTCTATCACAAAACTTCTGCATACTCTGACAATTTGATGCTTTGTCTTTGCAATCTGGAAAAAATAATGTGATGAAAAAATAAGTTTAATGAAAAAGTATTGAAAACTCTTTTCTTCAAAAACCAAAATAGACTATGAACAAAGTGAACAAGGAAAAGTATACGAGATAGAACATTCCAACAGAACGCAATGTTTGTCCGAATCTAGTATTTTTAGAATCAGTGCGCTGCGCTATTGGATGAGGGAGACCAAACTAAATATCTCTCATTAATGATTCATTATTCCTGAATCATCTAGAACTAAATGTTCTTCATGTTTTATTATTGAGGGAGATCTAGAACTAAATGTTCTTCATGTTTTATTATTGAGGGAGATCTAGAACTAAATGTTCTTCATGTTTTATTATTGAGGGAGATCTAGAACTAAATGTCCTTCATGTTTTATTATTGAGGGAGATCTAGAACTGAATGTCCTTCATGTTTCATTAATGATGGAAATTTAGTTTTAATTATTCCCTCATTCTATTCACGATGAGTAATTTTCGTCATTTAACGTCCCTCTTGAAACAAAAGGTTTCAAGATGATCTTCGTATTACTGCAAAGTATCCTGCAAAAGGCCACACACACCCAGTTACATTTACTGCATTATTGAAATGTTGAACTGCCATATACAAATATATATGTCAAATGTTGTATTCACATACCTTGATCACCTATTAAGAAGAAGAAAAAAAGAAAGCTGTATTAAAATTTGCGCTTTCAATTTCATAAATAGTTTCTTATTGCTGTAGTAAAAAGCAAGTCATAAAATATTTGCATCATAAGTTGAAATTATAGAGGACAATAAATGATTTTGATCGTAATGTATGTTACATTGCTTGGGCGTAATGCTATCCCATATCACACTGCCAAATGTCATTTTCATGAGAATAAGATTTGATTACGACCTGTAAATAAAGAAATGATACTATAGGGAATGACAAGTGGACTTTAATGGGAAAGCATTAAGTCTACATGGATTTGTTCCTCTAGGAAGAAAAAACGAAGCGATAGTTTAATATTTAGTTTGTTATTAATGAGAAAAAAAACGTTTTAAAATCGAATTTTCTCGCTTTCTGGTCGGCCTAGAGCAGGGGATGACGGAGGCATACCAATAAATTAAGTCAGCAAATCATGCGCTCGCTTGAAGCCGTTTTTATTTCAATTAAATTTTACGCTCTTTTCATATTAAGATTGTGTATTTTCTGTGCTTTGGTATTGGGATGTAGACGTATTCCCTTAGAGTTGCATTATCTGAATATCAATAATGTATTTTTACTTACAAGCATCACAGGTTTTTTGACACCATTTGTTTCTTATATTTTCTTCATTACAATACTTCTTCAAGTCTTTGCAGTTATAAGCCTTGTCTTTACAATCTGAAATTTAAACATGATTTTCATATCAAGCAGCGTAGCTTACGCAAAGGTTGAAATTCATCCAAACCAAGAGAATATGAACTACGAAGCACTGGTGGCGTGCGCTGCTAATGCGCCGATTTTCAATTATGCTTTGTAGATTTTAAGAGAAGGAATCCCCGTGCCCCACTCTGAGCACCATATGATGCTGTTTTAAGGAGCTTTGATGTTATTTTCAAAATTATTGATGCTATTTTCAAAATCATTCATTCATCCCAGTTTGCTCTTGATTTCTATTGTTTTCTTAAAAAGGTAAGCAATTAAAGAGCGTAGAGCGCTCCAGTATGTGCGTGCAGAAAAACAAACGATGGCAAATTTAAAAAACCATAAACGGTGGTTACAAGCATGAATACCAGAGATTCCTTTTCATAGTTCATTTTCTCTTGTCAAAACTTATATGTGCGTCGAGCTCACTTACTTCCTGAGGGAGTCGACGTCGGGGGTAGTGGTGCCTGCGTGGGTGGTAATGGTGGTGATGGAGGTGACTGAGTAGTGGGAGGTGGTGGAGGTCCTTGAGTCGGGGTTGGTGGTGGTGGCGGAGAAGGTGGGTTAACCCCACCACCACTCGCTCCAATACCTGTAAAACGACAGAATATAAACTCAATATTAAGCCATGGCAACTAGTAAAAAAAAGCTCTTGAGGTTTTCATTTATAGCTTCCATACCAGTGTTTTGTTTTATCCACGGTACAAAACTCGATACGCGTGCGAACACAGTATAATGTGTTGTTGGGCAGTTTCTCAACCCAAAGCTCACAGCGCCGTGCAGGAACCAAGACCCTCCGTCCTCGCATACCAATGGTCCGCCGCTGTCACCATTACATCCACCAGATGCTCCTGCTCGAGCTTCTCCAGCACAAAGGTGGGAAAAGGAATTGACTCCATAATACTTCTTTTCGCAATTATCATGGGAAGCAATGGGTAGCATAGCTTGTTGAAGAATATCTGGCGAAGGTCCACCACCTCTGATAGCACCCCATCCTTTTCACAAACAAATTCATTTTGTTACAAATTGGTAAAGTTACCACCATTTTTTTTTCAAACACAAAAATGACTAAATTTTCAACATTCAATATATCGCTTACTGTTGTAAAAAACTTTCAATTGAGGTTGCAAGAGTCATGATATTTAATTTTATAGCTTGCAGCCTGGTGTGTTAGAAATAAAAATAAGATGCATGTTTTTGAAATGTTTTAATGGACGTACACCTACTTGCAAGAACGTTGTCATACAATATTAGAACATTAGTGATTTAGTGAGAAAGGAAAACATTAAAAGACAAAAGAAAAAGTTCAGCTTCAGTGAGCTTCTTTTGCTTTTTAATGTAATTCCTATCCCACTAAATCACTAATGTTCTATTTTCGTATGACAACGTTCTTACAAGTAGGTATAATATCAGGAAAACTAGCTTTGTACTTTACTAAACTGCTTTATCTTTTAAACAAAAAGTTTTAACCCCGTTTGGTAAGTTTTTTTTAAAAATTTCGACGAGTAGATTGTCGACAGATAGGAATTCTTTATGTATGTCCAGTTTCAACTAAAACGTTGAATAATTTACCTGTTATATAACATTTTGTTCCTGGTGGAGGTTTGGCTTCTGTTAAGCAAACAGATGCAACCTTGTCGCTCATTCTGACTGGTCGCGAAAGTTTTAATAATGCGATGTCGTTTCTTGTTGGTCTGCTTGCATACTTGGGATGCTCAATAACCTTTGAAACACGTGCAGTCTGTTGAACACTTGTTCTTCCTCTTCGGCGATGCGCGCCTAAAAAACATTTAGCAGTTACAGATAACAGTATCACCATCACCATATCGAAATCACAATCCCATTCATAATGATAATCACAGTCACAATCAAATATATATTGTAATGAAGTGTTTTAGTATAATTTCAGATTTGAATATAGAGTTTCGCCTGCTTTGATTGGTCGAGTGGCCAGTGATTATGAGACGATATTCTCTGCTTGAGCGGTGATTATGATGTTTCCCAAAGTTTACCAGAGCGGAAATATATTCATAACCTCCCCCTTCCCTAAATTTCGCATTTTCTCTGATATCGAAGTGTAAAGTTATACCCAAAAAGTTATTCACCTTAGGTTCAGTGAACATGGGGAATGATTACCTCCCTGCTCAAAACTCGTGTCTCCACAGTAAATAACACCCAGTATCCGCTCTGTCTTCCGTTCGGTGAATAATTGATGAATAATTCGGCAAATAAACGTTAAGCTTTATCTGGCTATAACTTTCTTACCTACAACAACTGTGTAGCGACTTGCAGAAGGATTCCTGTGAACACAATGGGCAGCGGTGACTACCCATTCAGGGCTAATCAAAGATCCTCCACAAGTATGTCCTCCATAAACTCGAAGAGAGATTTGCCATGGCCAAGAATGCGGGGCAGCGTCTTGTCCATTAATGACACGGCTACCGACAGGACGACGTCCACACTCTATTAAAAAACATACACAATGTCTCCTGAATAGAATCTATAGTTGCTGGACCATAAGATTCATATCAGGGTAAGGACAAATGATCTGATGCATTATAAAGATATTTTTTCCTATTCCTAATGGTTTTCTATGAATATGAAATATTCTACAGTTACTAGTGGGTAGCACATTAGCGGACTGAAAACGATATCGATTATAGAAGTAAAGAAAGTGTCGAACTGAAGTATTGGTAAGAGTTGGCACATGCAACTGGTATGAAGATTTATCAAGAATAAAAGCGGGGTTTAAAATATTTTCAATTTCAATATATGATATGAATTTAGTTTCTCACAACCAATTGCAATTTGAATCACAATCTATTAACTTCATGCTGCAGGATTCACAGTACGACTCTCTGTATACATGCCATAAACTTACGGGAATAAACCAACGATATGCCAACGAAAAATAAAAGAGCTACAAACCAATTCATCTTCACAATCACTTACAAATATGTATGGTTGATGTTTTTGGGTATCAGAATATAAAGGTATTTAATGGTACAGCTGATTTGTACCTTACAAACACTGTCATCACACCTAAGAATACAAGCAAATAGAAAAACATAGATTCGGTGACGCTGCTGGTTAGACGCACTCATAACCTTTGAAACTTCTTTTTTTTTATTGAAAACGTGACTCCAAAAACATCAAATGTATAAAATAGGAAAGGCAAATACATCTATTCAATTCGTTTCAGAAAGGGCAACACCTGTTTCAATACAGCCAGTCATGTTTCTTAAACCTTGCCAACATTTGTCGAATTGTGAGCATCGCTACCAATACAGCTGTACCACGTAGTTGACACAGGGATCTAGAGAGCTGAAAATACATTCTGTATACTTGTTTCACGACTATGTACCGAGAGTTGGGGGAGTACAAAAGGTGAAACAAAATGATCAAACTGAGGATGCAAGGTTGCGGGAGGTGGAAGAGGGGGTTTGGGGAGGGCTTGAGTCGGCCTTTAAAATAGGCCCTCTGCCTTCTTTTACTCATTTTACAATTCCTTAAACATTGATTAAGATTTTGACACATATTTAGGAGGTATAGCTAAACAAATGGGACCAAAATACCATGGACATTTGAAATAGCGTGCAACTGCTCAACTACCATCACAGTTCGGTAAAGACGAAACCTAAAACTGGAGTTGTGAGAGAAAGATATGTTAATGGAGGAAAGGGTAATTAGTGCCATAATATAATATTCAAAGCAAAGAAGGTAAAAGAAAATTAAAAGAGGGCAACAGGCGACTTGTACTAAGAGGTTACGAGATCAAATCGATCCGTCATTGTCACTGGCATTCTACAGGAGTTTAGCTAAATGTGAGAATGTAAACAAAGATGACAGATTTGGGTAGCTTTTTGGTGATAAAAGATAAGTTAGCACACAAAATAACGGATAAAATTCCTTTTTTCTTGCAAAAAATATTTTAAGTAGATATCTGAAGTAGATATTTGCTATTACTGCGATAATATTCTCAGTCACACAAGACCAAATGAGACCTAAATCACAAACGAAAAATTTGACTTTTGGTAGACGTCAATCAAAGGTTTTCTTAAATAAAGGTTCAAACGCTAGGGCGAGGTTTTGCATTAGAATTCAAGCCCCTTTCTCCCCTATTGATATCAATTCCGCCCCCGGCTTTAAGAATCTGGGTTTTCCGAAGAATTTAAGAACCTACATCAAACAATGAATTTAGGGTGTGGTTGATTTTTAAACATATCTAAAGATTCGGACTTCTAATTTCAAACGTTTGATTGAGATCCACCCAATCTCAATTTTTCGTTCGCGACTGGGAATCGCAGTAACTCGCCAAGAAGCCTAAATAATGTTCTTATTTTGTGATACGATGTGAAGACCTATCTACGAATCATTAATTCTTGTTTCACCAGCCTCATGACCACACAAAACATACCATATTTTTCATCTTCCTTTTTTTCTTCCAAGAATGAAGTTGAAAAATGATTTTCGTCAAGAAGTTGTGTTTTGTTTTGGTCATGAAGCTGGCAAAACAAAGTTAAAGGCTTATACTTCCAAAGATATGTAACTGACTGTCATCATCATTATACTGTACTCAATGTTTATCGTAAATTTGATGTCTCATAATGGCTAGTGCTTAAAACTCAAAATTAAAACAAATTAAAACTCAAAAGCCTGGGGTGACGTCACATTCAGTAACATAATGCAGCTCAAAAGGAAGAAAATATTTCGCCATTCAACTACTTCATGTAGAATTAACACTTAAAGTATTCTATACCTTTCCTCTATACCGGAAAGTGCTGGGACCGATAAAAATTTCCGGTTTAGCGGGGTTTCCGGCATACTGATATTTTTGGAAATTACTTTTGTTTTCGATTTGAATAGCAATATTTTATACAGTCAATGAAAATAGGAAGAAATTATTCAAGATTGAAATATAGGTAAAAATGAATAAATAAAATAAAGATAATAATAATGTGGCCGGGTCGCCTGTATATTCGGGTTCCGCAAGGGGACTGGGGCTGCCAGGTGAGAGAGGTATGAAGAGCCGCCATGTTGTGATATTGTTGATAAGCGTTTATGTAATAAAACTACATTCGTAGAAATATCTGGGCCACAATAATAATTAAGTTCAGTTATATGCTAAATTGAAAGGAAACGTTTTGAGTCTGTTTTTAAAGAGTTCAACTTTGTCGATGCATGTTCTCAATGTTTTCTGGTAAAGTATTCCAGACTTTCGGAGCAGCTGCAGAGAAGGCACGATCGTCACCGAAAGATTTACACCGGGTTTGAATAAGTTTAAGTAACATTTGGTTGTTTCTTCTGAGTGAATAGCGACTTTCAGGCTGGACAACGCGCCTCATCAACTATCTGCTGACTCATAGAAAAATCGACCTCCTAGTCTAATAGGACGTTTGCATGATAGCGTCATTTGACTCCCACTACCAAGATGCTTCGCGAATTTTCTTTCTTATTCAAATTTGTATTCCCTCATGAGAATAGTAAGACATTTGGTGCTACATTAACTGAACAAGAGAAAGCGTGCAAGGGAGTCTGGTAGTAGAGGTCAAGTGAAGCCATGATGCAAAGGTCCTATTGTTAAGTATAGTACATATGAATACATGAAGTTAATACGATGACCGGTCACTAAGTAGATCATCAGTTCCTGATGTTTAAGCATGGTTACGATAATCATTTATATTTTCACATTCCTTAATTTGTTGTTATTTAAAACTTCGCTTGTCCAGTTTCACAGGCATCGATTGCATTTGATGGCCCTTTTGCTTATGTTTGATCTACTGTTTATGTACAAATCTCGCACTCTTCTGGTAAAACCAAATGCTACAGCAATATACAGACCTTGCAATGTATTAAGTAACACAAATGGGTACATCAAGTAATAAGATGTGAACGGTGCCCAGCGCGTACAGGTCATTACCGTGTGGAGGAATGGGTACAAGTGCCAAACAGAAAACAGATAAAAATTTCAGCTGGAATGTTCGGAAAATCTTCAGAACATGTCCCTCTTTGAACGTAGTTCAATAATACAAGCCATGATTGCTCGATCTACATTTTCATTTTTCCTGCGAAAATTCCCAGTTCTCGCGCGATTTTCTTTCCCAGCTCAAACTCGCGTCTGCTCGAACAAAAAAGAAATGCGTTTGGAATAAAAACTAGCACCTAAGTCAATTGTTTCCCCAGCAACACAAGAGGCCTTACTTGGTATTACAAATGGCGGACAAAGAATGATAAAAACATTGGAAAAATGGACGCGATTGTCGAGCAATTCTGGCCATTCTGGACTCCTCGAAGCAAAAATCAGCCTAAAGGATGACTGAAGAAATACGTCAGAATTGAATGCAGGATTTATTCACCGGAAGCGACCCGGAATTGTACGTGATGTATGATGCACAAACCCAAACACCCATTAACCCGATTAACACAGCTATCCTTGCGTACACTGGCGAGCTTGATGTTGACTGATATACATACATGATTTACCGAATTGTCTTACGCAAGGTATACCTAGAATGTATGCTGATGACACAAATATTAGCTATACAGCCTCAACAATGAATAATCTTCAAGCTCAAATTAGTTTAGAACTTTTAAAATATCAATATCTGGCTTAGAGCTAATAAATTAAGCTTGAATATTGCCAAAACCGAATTCATGATTATTGGCTCACGCCAAAAGCTACAAAATCAAAGAGATAGTACCATCACCTTACAAGTAGATAATAAGCAAATAAAAAAGGTTGATAATACTAAATCTCTTGGGGTGTACATAGACGACACCTTGTCATGGAAAATCCATATTAAAGAAATCTCAAACAAGATTTCCTCAGGAATTGGTGCACTCACACGAGTCAGACCGTTTATTAGTCACTACACTGCAATAACAATATACAAGGCTTTAATTGAGCCACACTTTGATTATTGTAGTTCTGTTTGGGATGGATTATCACAGCAAGTTAGTGATAATTTGCAAAAACTACAAAATCGTGCAGTCCGATCTATCACTTGCTCGGGCTATGATACTAGTTCAGAATTAATGCTAAAGACTCGAATAGGCCATTCCAAAAACGAGTTGGGGACTGGCATGAGTTGTGCCTTGCAAGTGCTTATGGGATCGTTACCAGGGACAGAATTCGACTACGTGCCTTCGATGTCTTCCAAATTCTTCTAGTGAATTAAACTGTTAACCATCGTAACCCTACGAGATTACAAAATTGACCAATAACAAAAAGGCTTATAAAGCATGATTGTCAACGATTTCGAGCAGATTTGTGAACGTTGTCAGTCGTTTTTTTTTTGAGCTTTGCAAGTGAAAGAAATGATTTAAATAATACTGGGAAGACCAAGGAAAAATACTGTCGTGGTTTGCTACGTTTTTCATGTGTATATGCAAAATATAACAGACGAGATGGATTCACGGAAACAAAATCTGGGTGAAGATTGTTCATATGGCCGTGATGAGGAACTCGACGTCTACTTTTCGAAAGAAATGTAAGCTCACAGAAAAGATAGTTGATGGAGCAAGTTCAAGAAGAAAAACTGGACAAAAGTACTAGGATAATTACTTTGAAGAGAAAGCTGCTGCTTATGTTTTTGATTGCTTGTAAAATGAATTTATACGGCCTCAAAAGCATTGGAGAAAAAATCGAGTCGAATGAACAAAGGCTTCTTTGAAATTTGTTAGTTGAAACTTTTGTTATCAACAGACAACAGAATTGGATTTACTTTAAAAATGTAAGTAAGATCTTTAAATAGACTCGGCCTAATTCCTTTTAAACCTCATTATCCTATAATAAGGAAATATGAATAAGGTATTCACAAAGTTTGACAAAATTGGAGAAAACACGTAGAAAAGGGAGATACGATTGTTCAAGCGTTCAAAAAGCGAGTAAAGAATTCGCTTGAAAAAGTCCAGTAAATATTGTTCTCTTAACGTTTATTTTTCAAAAGCAATGTTTATATTTTTGATGGCACAAGAAGTAAACAACCTGGAAAAACTGCTGCGATTGTCGCTTTGAGAAGAGTGAAAAACTTTCTGAAAAAAATATGATGACGTGAGCATTTTAGATACTCTCATCTAAAATGGCTTTTCGACCAATCAGAGCGCGCGTTAGAACTCAGTTATTTAAAAATGATGTTCTTATTCGAAATGACAATCTGAAGATCTTGTCTACAAACACAAGGATCTGTGTGTGGATCATTTGGAAGGCGGAGAGAAATTGAACCGAACTCATCTGCCATCATAGTTAATATCTTTTAACTATACTGCCTCCTATCTTTCCATAGCAAGAAAGACATAGGAAAGCATTAACGTAAGAGAAACAAATTCGAGTCACGCTCAACATGTTGCCAAGAGAATCAAACAACAACAACAAGAGCCAGCTTTCCTTACTTCTACTACAACTCAAACAGATTTACCATGCTCTTGTAATGCTGAAAAAGAAGACAAACAACTCCAAGAGGAAAAGATACTACTTCAAGAAAATGGATTCTATAAAAGTGAACTGCAGAGATTGAGAAGTAAAATGAACAAAGTCAAAAAGGACTTGACGAAACAACGACAACAACAAACTAGGTTTGATATCGATAAATACAAATCAAATGATCGCTAGATTTAGTGATCTCTCTTCATCATTCTGTTTGCACAGACCATGGAAAGATAGATGGCAGATGAGTTGGGTTCAATTTGAAGTGAGCTATTTTTATAAATGACATATTAGAAGGAGCAAGCACAAAGCTGTCATGATGTACAAGTCTCTGAACTGTCTCACGCCCAGCTACTTACGAGATTTGTTCACCATGTAAAATACTCCTTATCTATTTAGAGAATCCGACAACAAGGTTAATATTCCTAAACCTAGGACCGACTACTGTAAGCGTAGCTTCAGCTACAGTGGATCTGTGTTATGGAATGGATTGTCAGTTGACTTGAGAAAGTCAGTCTCTCAATCATTTTAAAAAAGGACTCCCACACGGCAAACAAGTAAACCAGTTTTAATTTTAACTTATCTGAATTTAGGATGTAACTGATGTTTTTACATGTGGTTAAATAAAATATTTAAGCAAAGTTACTCTTGAACAAGTTGCCAGTTATTGCAAGTATCTGTCATCAAGAGGCTATAGCTTCGTGGCCACCTGATAAACAAATTAATGTCTCACGCAATGAGATCAATGATAAAAAGATGGTATCGGGGGACGAGGCTTGCATCGGGTGCTATCCAATTTCGCTAACGCCATGTGCTATCCGATTTCGCTAATGCTAGCTTACGCAGTTTGCACGCTACACCAACGCTATTTGTTTTCCCACCCACCCTCCACTAAGGTAAGTATAGGTAAGTATTCCACTGCCAAGTCAGTGTGACGGTGCTAGGTGGGAGGTGATTGGATTGCCATAGTAACCGCTGACCTCCGCCGAGTTCCCGAGGCTCCTCCCACCCAAGCACCAACGCCAAGCTCATCTACGTGTGATGAGTTTACCGTGTATAAATAAAGTTTTCTGTCTGTCTGTCTGTCTGGCCACCGTCTTTGACTGATCGCCTCCCTTATTTCTTTGACGATAAGCACGAAAAACTGCATTCCATAGCATTAACAAACCGACTGGTATGGCAAAGAAGAACAGGTTAGCTCTCGAGCTATTGATCCAGCAACCCCTCGAGCTATTGATCCAGCAACCTTTCTCTCCCCCGTAACCAATAACAACAGTTCCTGATCTGTCAAAAGCTATGCACAAATTGACACATACATAATCAAAGGAATCCATCCCACGGCCATCGTGTTCAAACGATGCGTTTGCGTTTCTGTCCTTTGTCGTGTCTGTAATTCCGCTTGCTTACTTTACCTGAAGAAGCTCTCCACGTGTTGAAGGCGATGATTGACATCCATAAGACTCAAAAAAGAAAACTGTAGTGAAATACGATTGCTATGGCCATACTATGCTATGCTATGGCCGGTTGATTAAAGGTCAACTCTGAGACAATTACAAAGACTTAGCCAAAGTGAAGCACAGCACAGATTCATCAGGTTTATTCAGGGAATGGTTCTCAGATCTGCAAATACAGAGTATGTCACAAGAACGAACAATGAGAATGAGAATTAGTTTATGCGGGTGAAACAAAGGTTTTTATTCTCATGAAGATAAACATGGCTGCCGTGTGATAAAGGTCCATGAGGATTTTGGTGAAGATGGTGTATTATTATTCATATAAAAGTTAAGAGAACTAAGCTCCACCTCCTCACTACCTGAAGTGATCCATATGTACATTAACCATAAGATGCCGTATTCGAGTATGAGCGGTTTACTCTTACTAGATCTATGAATCACTAGAATCATGAGTGTTGTTTGGATTGTTAATAGTTTCTTGGTAACGAATAAACTATAAGATGTAGTATCCGAGTATAAGTCTAATCTTATAGATTACTAGATAGTATGAATCACTAGAAGCATGAGTGTTGTTTGGATTGTTTATAGTTTCTTGGCAAAGAATAAACTATATGAGATGTAGTATCCGAGTATAAGTCTAATCTTATAGATTACTACATAGTATGAATCACTAGAATCATGAGTGTTGTTTATAGTTTCTTGGCAACGAATAAACTATAAGATGCCGTAATTGAGTAAGAGTTTACTCTCATAGATTACTAGATAGTTTGAATCACTAGGGATTTTATTGTTCTGCCAAGCTGTATTATGGGCGCCAGCACGTGATGGTAATAAGCCTGAATTGACATAATTTTAATGTTTTCCAGTATGTAATATATTTTTTTAAATAAATTGAAGTGCTCGAATTTCAACTGCTTTTTGCAGGCTAACCCTTACCCGGATTTGCTAAATGTAACAGTTAAAATTTGTATTTGTTATTTTTGTTCATAGTTTCAAACAATATTTGGCACAGAGTTGAAACCAAAGTCTCTAGGACGAGCCGATCTTTTAACAATGGTCTCTTTTTTAATGTTTGCCCCTGGAATACCGGATGACTAAAATGTGTTATCATGAATATGATATATGAGATAGCTGGAACGCTCAAGACTGATGCACTTGTCTTTTGTTGCAACATTTTCGGAACTGCACGCATAAAAATAGCGAAGACTGAAAATTGCATTATCTATCCGCCATGCTTATTCGCAATGCAATAATCCTATTCAGACTAGCCAATCAGGATTTTATACTGATTTTTACCCAGAAAGTTTATTTCAAACCTTTTTGATATGGTAGACAGGTGGTGTGCGACACGGTGCACGTGACATGCATCGTCCAATCAGATTCCCTGATTTTTCCCCCGAATGTCGCGCAAAAATTGAGTTTAAAGCATTTTACCAAATTCCTATTGCTGAAGAAAAAGTCTCTCTATTTCTTCGAAACTAAAAATTAAGAGCTTGTTGCAAGGACTTGGAAAGGGTAGGCCTTCTCCTACTGATGAGTGAAGTTTGAAGTAAAAGTATAAAAAGTATATAAAATATTTTTCGTTTTTCGCTTGAAAGTGGGAAGTTTATAAAGTGATTGTTTACGTTTCACTTAATTTCTTTTCTGCCGGAAGTTCCTAAAACTCCTTTCTGTTTGTAGTCGAAATCATTTAATTTAGGGTTTGAATGGACTAAGAATAAGTGTAGTAAAGAATGTCCTATTGAAAAATTCCGGTCGACCCACGTCGACCTCTTCTAGTTTCTCTGATATTTTAGTTTTACTTGGAGCGTATACAAGTGTATTTGTACTGCCACACACATCAACATCGATAAGACGAAGCACCGTACAACGTCTAGTTTTTTCCCTAAATTACGAATTGGAAACCAAAAAAAATCTAGAAGAAGTCCTAAACATACACAGCAGTATCATGTACTTGCATCGGCATTTGCATCCATTTGCAGTCGTGATTCACCTCTTTTGGTTATTTGACGCGCTGTGTGATTGGACAACTAGCTGTCAAAAGTGGCAGCTAATGATTGACGCCGCACTTTTTCTAAAAACAAGCCGGAAAGGAGTAAACTTTGGTCGTAGTATTTGCTATATGTACTAGAATCTATGCCTTTTATACAGCAAAAAAGGTATAATTTTCAAAAGTCTGATGTCTTAGGTAACCATGAGGAGTCTCAATTGATAGGATTTGTCTTTGGGCACCAACTCGAAGAGTGGACTCGTAAAAAAATTTCAAAAAGGTTTGAGGAGCTAGTCTGGAAAGGAACTAGATTTAACTTAACTTATATGTTATTAAACTACATTCAACTATTTCTTCAATTGTTATTTGGTTGAACTCTCACAAAACGCCAGTATTATCTTAGTTAGCTTTGAATCTAAACGACTCTAAAACTGTTTTCTTTTTCATAATAGAAATAGCCAAAGCCAGTTATAAGCTGAAGCTGTGAAGTTTTTTAACTTTTCAAACTTTTGTACGAGTTTACGTATTTTATTGAACATGGAGAGGGAGGGGTGGGTTATTTGCAAGATCTTTAACCATTGAAAATATCATCAGAAATACAATTAATAAGAAGCAGCTGGAGCTCTGTACCATTACGACGGTCGGAAGCAAATGATCACATTTTACGTTTTCACCTATCATGCTTTGCGAACCCGTGTCGCACACCACCTGGTTTCGCTGCAAAAAAAGTGAAAATGCGTTACGAGCGCGAGAAAAACTTGCAGCATGTATCGGCAGCTTATAATCTACACGTAAATCAAATCCAACTTCGATATAAAACTTTATTTTGTTTTATTTAAGAATTTTTTCAGTTGGTTACTCAAGGAAATGGCTAGATATAGAGATTATCACCTGTTAACAGCTTGATATCATTTTTATTCACGATTTTCCATATCATATCTCGAACGAGCAAGTGATATCATATGAAAACGAGTGTATAAAAAAGATATCAGGCTCTAACATTTAAGGTCGATAAAATGAAAAAAATTCCCCGTTTCCAGTTTACCGTAAAGTGATATCATATCACTTCCCTGATATGGTCTTTATTCACGGCTTTATCACACGGATATCGACCCTAAATTTGTACTAAATATTAACACCAACTGAAATAAGTATGTTTTTTTGAAATGTGTTACAACAAATTTGTGTTTATTGAAAATAAAATTAAAATTAAAATCCTAAAGTGCATTTTATTTTACATTACATCATTTAATTTCAAACTGTTTTGCTTCAAAGTGCTCTACTAGTATTTTTTCGACCAATCACAGGTCGAGCGTATAAATTCGGCCTTTGCGTTTAACGGTTGTCACGACGTAGCAGCGGGAAACTAGATGTCTTTTATATAAGAAAACGCCAAGAGTTATTACATTTTAAAAATTCAATTGTGGCAGTCGTAAATGGCTAATGTATTCTAATTCAAGTCATAGCACTTTATCAGCCGTCTCGAGGTTAGAAAAAACTGGGTCGAGTCAACATTCCAGTGCATTTTGGAGCTGTTTTAAAGGACGAAATAGACGCCATTTTGTAAATATGTCCCCTAGAAAAATAGCCCCAAAATGCACTTGTATATTAACTCAACCAAGCAGACTTCATATATATTCATTCCTTGAATTTTTCCAGGTATTCGCGTAGATATGAAATACAAAGAGGCTGTCTTCTGGCGATATAATTGATCAGTCTAACAGGAACAACTCCACCGAAGTCAACCTAAAAAAGAGTGAAGTTTTTTAAAGTATTATTCTGAGGTCAACATTTTTCACCATTTCTATTTTTGATCACTTAAGGTTGCTTTTTAAAAATGATTAACAGTACAATATCTAGAGGATATTACATGGGCGCGCGGATATACGAACTTTATCTTCCAGTGTACAATTGATATATCACGAGTGAGCACAACGAACGAGTGAGATATCTAAATTGAACACGAGAAGATAAAATTCGTATCTCCAAGCGTCCATGTAATGTTCAGTTTATTATATAGATATCGATGAAACTTAAATGAAACAAAAGCTCAAAAATTCTTTACTTCTTTATTCTTTATTGTCAACAGCGATATCTTTACGTGTGAAAGATATGGTATCTTCCACTCAGGTGAAAGATATCAAGTTTTCGACACTAGAGAAAACCTGGTATTTCATCGATATCGATATAATATAAGATATTTTATTACGAATATAATGATATAATTTTTTTAACAGTTAGTTATTGTTGTTGTTGTTGTTTTTTCCCTCAGTTTTTTCCTTCCTTCTTTCTCTTCTTATATTCTTAAATCCAATACGTGGAAATAATTATTTCAATACCTGTGACAAATACGACACCATACTGTATAATTGACCATCCTGAAGAACAGGTTCTACCACCCATCCACTGGCGTACACCTGATAAAAAGTATGTAAAACATATACTGATTAGACAGACAGAGCAGATAAACGACAAGGCTGCTACGTACTTTCGCATATTTTTTTCCTCTCTCATTCATGCTATAAAATACGTTTAGTGTTTCATTCGTGTCTTTTGTGCTTTAAACTTTTCAAAAAATTCTGCTAACCTCAAGCAATTTTACTTCGAGGTATTAGCGAAAATGTAAGTTGAAGGCGTTACATCTCAAATACGCCATTCCTTAAATTTCCCCAATTTTGGTATTTTGATAATCAGCCCCAAAAGAGTCTGTTTATTTAATATAAAGCTTATTGACGCATAAACGTCGAAAGTAGAACCCGTTTTTCTGCCCGGTCGGTTAGACATGATATATCAGAGAGCTTAAACTGTTGGCTTCTTTGGGATATATTCAGCCTATACTTGGTTTTCAAAAGCCATAGTCAATCTCGCATTAAAATAGAATAAAAGTTTCATAATCTTGCAAAGCGTGCAAGACTACATATACTGGTCAAATTTCGAGGGGTTAGAGGCGAGGTTGCGTGCGCATCCAAATTTATAGAACTAGACGGGCCACGACACCAGTCTGAGAACACGCTTATTATCATGCATTGCTATTATTATTATTATCATTTTTTTCGATAAGAATGCCATAAACTAAATCGATTATTCTCCTCTTTAAAACTGTCGTCAATTTTACTGAATTTGCGTCTTTAGCTTGTGAATAGTTATCGAAGTGGCTAGATTTCGCACTTTTCTGATAATTCCCGTAACCATGGAATCCATTATTATTCGCCAAGTGGCGTCACTGGAAGAATTCACGCACGTTTGCAGAGGAAGCCATTTTGGATTTTCGATCACTTCATAATAAGCAGCATATTTTGGGTATTCTTATTGACTCCGACGAAGGACTAACGTCCGAAACGTCAGTTCCTATTTTCACTACGGTGTAAAACTTATCAATCTACGATAACTGTTTGGGTATTCTTAGTTTACTTTATGCTCTTTTTATTGGACATTGAGATATGAAATTGTCGTATTTATCATTGAGTTGGAAAAAGAATCCGAAAACAGCCTTGTTTGTCATATATTGGATCGATTAGACTCGGTCCAAATATTCTCAATCGTAGAAAATTTCGTAACCAGAAATCGGACAAGAAAGGATTGTAGCCATTAGAAGCCAATAATTTAATTGCTAAAGACAACAGTTTGTATGCACAAAACATAACCCCGACTATCGCCTTACTAGGGCCACCAAGTGTCATTTTTTATCAACTTAGTTCATTGGTACTCAAAAACCTTCACGAGCTTACCATGAGTTACATTTCATTCAGTTTTGTGGCTTGTCAAGTTGGAAACCTTAAGGAAACGGCCTATTTCAGGAAAAAATGTATAGAGCGGCCATCTTGGTGATTCATGTTGGTACAACAACATGGCGGACGAAACTTCAAAAGCTTAATATGATGGGATATACAATATGTTTGATTATAGTTCACTGAAAAATACTTTAAATAGATATTTCAAAAGTGTCTAAGGGAAAATCTTACAACTATGGTAAATTATAAAGTACCTTGCCACGAATAAGGTCTTTTACTGGAGGTGATTCTGGAGCGTCAACAGAGACTCCTGCAACAACATAACTTTCCGGCTACAAGCAAAAGTAAGGCAGAAGTCAATAAAAATGCCTTTGCCATCCTAGCTAAATAACACCGGCTATTTCACATCTTTATTCCTTTTTTCCTTTCATTTTTTATCATAATCTCATCCTTGCTTCTTTCTCCGCATAGAATTTTTTAATCCACTTGTCTTTCCCAGTTTATCTCGCTCTTTCCTCACTTTTCGGTTCTATTCAATTATAGTTTCTCCTTGCTAAAAGGTTGTTTGTTTAATTGACATTCATTTACCTCGATACGATCAACAGTTAATAAGACGAAGTCTCTGGCCTGTTTGACAAAACACTGAGCAGTCTCATGATGCAGATACACTATAGCAATGGGAAAAAAGAGAGATAACAAAATATTATAAAAGTATAAACACACTGACAATGGACTAGAAAATGTGACATAATACGCTAAATTTGTGTTTGGTTAAAAAGGCTAAGTGTTTTAAAGATAAAGGTTAATCTTTGCGACCGAAGTCATCAACGAAATAAACACTTACTGAGTTTTGAGGATTCGTCAATTTGCTTAAGGATTTTCGTTTTCTGTGTAGAAAAAAAAAACAAAAAAAAAAACAAAAAAACAACAACAAAAAAAACAACAAAGAAGAAAAAAATTCATTGAGTTCGTAATTTTATGGATTGTTTATTATATCCAAGGCTACATGTAGCTATTTCAAATAAAGGTCAAGGTTGCATGTTGCATGTAACATGTTGTTTTCCAAGCTTGAAATGTATCATATTCATGTGAATACAGTTGTTTGTTGGTTCTCTTCTATGCTTCGATGGTTTTTGTCCGTGTTCTCGGTTTTCCTTTCTCCATAAAGATCTACTCCTAAATTCCAATCCAATCATAGGTCGAGGGCCACAGGTTTGTCAACCACTGGCTATGAAGTGCTACCCTCGTAAAATTGAGAACGATTATGACCTTTCACTGACTGGATTTACATTACCCATAGTGCATTTCGGGGGTTAGTAGCAACATGAAATAAACCATTCTTCGACCTTTTTTTGAAATACCTGTATTCAAACACGTGCCCCAAAGAGCAGAATAGCGTATCAGGTAACGATCCTGTTCTCTTAACTATATCAAATTTAGGTTAAGAAAGAAAGGGAAACGGCGTTACATCCCTTCCTAAGGATGCGAATAAAAGGATTCGAGCCCACAGCTTTCCATGCACAAAATATAGACCGATGTGGCATTTCATGATAGCATAGCCATGCACAAACCTTTAGAGTCTTGTCGTATACGTGTCTAGTCATGTGGTTCTTCACAGCATTCCAAACATTTATTGGACTGGTTTTAATCATGCCTTTACCAAGAAAACTAGAAACAAAGCTGAGTTATTAACAAGTATACTATACCATCAGGGCTTCTGACAGAAAGTGAAAAAAAAGTTAAAATTATGCGGGATTTTTTTCCGAATTCGCCTTTTCGGCGATAGCCGGCACGTCCTAAACCCCTTTGATAAAATTAAGCTAAATAACGACGAGCCGGCGCCATCTTGAAAATTACTAGTTACCAGACCCTTTCAAGATTTTTAACAAAAACAAGATGGCGTATGAATAAATCGAGTTTTAAACTTTTATAAAAATTCCTTTTTGACCAATATCGAGGGATTTATGACGAATAATGCGGAACGGGGCGAATTATGCGGATCCACACCTTGCATTCTGTCAAAAACCCTGTACAAATGTTATAATATAGCTTATATCCTACAAAATTTCGAGAGAAAAAATGACAAAGAATATAAGGTGATTTTATGATAACACTTCAGTCGGTAGACCTACTATACCGACTATGGAAACCACATTTTGTTTAATAAAGTAACCTTGATCAATATTTTGAAAAAAATGGTTTATTTCCTTTCTTAAAACTCCGGGATCCTCCGGGATTTCAAAATGGCGTATACATATAGGTCAAGTGGTGATGAAGGAGGGGAAGACAATCTTGAATAGAAAGTCTCAAAAAAATTCACCTGTGTATTTTTTCTCCAGGATTTATTTTTCGTAGAATAACAACGTCCTTTTCGATACTTTGATAACTAAAGAAAGAGAAAGAAAACAAAGAGGAAGAGAGAGAAATATAAAATAATGTTAATTTAACGAGCTATTTTCTACAGACAAATGAAAAGCAAAAAATAAGTTAACTTCGTACATGCAAGGTTTCAACGCCATCAGAACCTCCACTAGTATAACGGATGTTTCAAAGTATGAAGGAAAATGAAACGGAAAGGTGACAGGACACAGAATTATACATTGCTCTATTTACTCAGTATTACAAAAATACTCACCTCCATTCACCTTCCTTACTAGTTTGTTGACCAGGATCTTCAGACATTGAAATTTCAGCTTTGGACGCCAAAAGCACCTACAGCGAACAAGTCATATAGTAAAACACAATCACCAAAATAAGATGTGGAAACAATTTGGGCAATTACCTCTCCTATGAGTGTAGCAGCAATCTGGTTTCCTAGAGTCTTGTAGTCTATTTGATGTCTGTCAACTTTAAGCAAAACAGAAAACTAATCTCATAAAAGGCCATATGGTCGCTTGATCTCAACTTGTTGGTACAACAAGTATCTTATCACACTAAGAGGACCAGCTGACTAAGAAACCAAGTAATGAAGACACTGGTGAAAAACGCACTGCGCACGCTTGGAGAAGGCGTAGCGTAACTAAGGGCAACTTATACTTTTGATGCCAGTGTTTTAATTGCTTTACAAAATCGCAAAACTTAAGAAAAATACTGAAAACTTAAGTTTGTCCTTTTCGCAATAGCAAGTTAATTTCCATTGTGATACACAGCTGATTTATACAAAAAAAACTGTTGTTTATACAAAGCAAAAATTATCTTTGAAAATGTCACCACTCGCGGCCCGATGTCGACATCCAGCATGGCCAATTTGCAGATAATCACATGGTCGGATTCTATGTAAAGAAATCCAGAAATATCTGTAAAATTCCAAAACGAATATTTAAAAAATAGCCCTGTCGGTTAAAATAAAACCTACCTTTAGATTGTTATTGTCCGCCTTTTTGTTCTTTTTCTCCCAACGCATGCGCAGTGCGTTTATCAGCAGTGTCAGTAATGAATGTAATATTTGATAGATATTACATAGAAAGAAACCAATGATTGCAGTTTGTATGCAAATAGTGTGCGAACGTTTCCCCTGCTAAAATATGCAACGCTTTTTTATTTGATAATTCATCATTGTATCCAAACGAATAGCTTAGTTCCAGTACAAGTCATAGAGTTCTATCTAAAACAACGACATACCGAAAGGAAGGTTCATATTTTCTTCATTAATTTGGGCTCCACTAGCACTAAGTTCCTGTGAAATAAGTAAATTCAGTAATTAATATAATTGCATGCAATTTTGCTGAATCTTGCTTTAATTTCCATTAGCAAGTCACATAATAAGCGGTCAGTCCTGGTTTTTAGTACAGCATTTGTGTTATTAATTAGAACTACAGTGATTGCTCCAGTAATTCACAAACATACCACACTTCGTTCTTCTGTTTGATCGTTCTCTATCGATACATCTGTCAGAGATTTTTCGTCGGCCGTTCTCCTGCTCTCAAGAGACTCCATACTTTCGAGAATTTTATTGTAGAGTTTTGGAGATTTGTTTGAATTTTGACGCTGAGGACTTCCTAGCTGTCCTTTTTCTTTCATTTCTCTCATTTTCATCAGCTCGACCCACAGATCAACTCCTTGTTTCTGTAGATCAGACATTTCTTCCTTGTCTTTAGCTTGTTTTTTCTCGTCATTGTACAAAGTTTCTAGTTTCTCACGAAGGACTGCTATTGCTTGAGGCTGAGACTGAGTCACTCGGTTAACTAACCTAGGAGGCAGGTTTCCTATAGAAACAAACGAAAATGTAAAAATAACTATAGTCTAACTTGGACTTTAGGTTGTTTTTTCCAGTCTACTTTAGAGGAGATGTGCGCCTCAGTAAAAATGAGTTGTGGCTGATAAAGGTGAATCGAGAAAGTCGACATTTTTAAAACAAGAATGCCTCTGATATTCGGGAATGTATACGCGTAACAAATTATACTGTGTGCATGTTTCTGTGATAAACACCCTAAACTGATTCCCTAGATCTGCTGCTGGGTGCATCAATTTTTTGGATATAATAATGTGTGTACCCATTTTCAGAGATGTTTACAGAATAGTGCTGCATTCATTATGGTATGGAGTTGACGGGCAACATCTCAGTACAGGAACTTGAATGGTGCTACAAAATATCATCATGGTGCCTCACCTTTCAAATCTACTCGTGAAACATAGGTGACTTGACAGCAAGGAGGATCAGAACTAACCTCTCTCACAAAGAACCCTCCGCACAGTATTTCACCTCTAGATAAAAGCAATCAAACGAGTGATTTATTACGAGGGGAATTAGCGAAACTTCAATCAAGACAGTCGATCAATCGCGGTCATCGGTCTTGACTATGCTTAACAGTCATTGAAGCAGAGATTGGAATGACCGGACGGTTAATGTAGATAATTAGGAAAAATTCCTTCATTCGAGGAATAAAATGGAAAGCAGAAGAAAAAAATGTAGTTGTCAAGTTTCCTGTTACATGTATCCCTTACCGAACAAGCCCTTTCTTTGGTCCACAACAAGAATCATCGCACTGAAAATTGAATTTAACAAATAATAAAAAAACAGAGAGAAGAAGAAGCAAAAAACAAGTAAATCAAAATCTTCACAGGAATCACAGGATGCAATAAAACCTCAACTGTGTTGGGGAAAGAGGGACAACAATTGATAACCGAAAAAAAACATCATCTGATATTACCTCCGAGTTGAGGCCGACGTGCGTGGCGCAATACTTTTGCCTTTACACTGTGGTCTTTACTCTCCTAGCATTATACTAAGACGTCCTTATGGTCGAATAGGTTTTACATGACTGTGTAATGGTGGCAGAGCGTGGAGCAACCGTCAAAGAAGAGCCTCTTTATAATACTGGCTTATTATTGGAAGGAGTTTTAAGTTCCAAAGAGGGTGTATTTTTGGTGGGGATTCAGGGGGTGCGTATTTTCTTTGGTTTATGCCTATTTCAGTGATTAATGCGGAATACCAAACCCATTTGATTAAACATTAAAGAAAACTTACGCCAGCAGCTGCCACTACATAAAGCCCTTCATTAACTTCCCTCAGAGCGACAAAATTAACAAAGTCTCGCCCAGAGGTTGGCCAAACAGCTTTGTATTCCATCCATACAATCTATTCATAGATAAACAAACAATACTCAAGGAATTGCTAAAATCACAAATCACAACCGAGTGGAAATGGTCATCAATAAATATAGCAAATCATTACTAAAATACTAAAACGAAATTTCAAAACATTCCATGTCATTTTCTATACAAACTGAAATAACGAGGCCGGTTGGGCGAAATATATTTCATCAGAAAAGAACAACCCAAGAGTGAATAGTGTACAACAGATACAGATATAATTAGAATCTTAGTGAATTAACAAAAATGTGCATTACCCTGGTAAGTCCATCTAGCTTTTTAACGACTTCACCTGCATATACAAAGTGAGTAGTTATCATACGATACAATGCGATACGATACGATAAACTTTATTTACAGAGGCGGACGCAATTACACAGTCCACAGTTAATAGACGGGAACTGGTACAGTCTAACTAACGCCTCTCATGCTATATCATGCTACCAGCTTCGACAGATCAAACAGATTATTTGCTTAGGCGTTCGTTTTGCACAACATATATGCACTCAAAGCAAGCGCCTACTGTTTTTTTCTCCAAAAATCAAAGCGCATAGGTAAAGGATCTCGGAAGCTTCAACACCAGAAAGAAGAACAAACATTAACACGACAAATAGAGAGAGAAAAAACGTGCAGCCAATGTAAAGCAAAGTCAAAAAATAAATACAATCGAGTATAAATTGGCTAAGCTAAAAGTGGTCTATTTCTCACAAGTTAAAACAATGTCGTTCGTTCACACCCAGATGCAAACGATATATGAAACAACAGAATATTGCACCCACCTCCTAAAAACATGTCATCCCACTGTTCTCTATATTCTAAATTGAATGCATAAGCAAGTACATAATGAATAGGAACTTTTATCAATCCGACACCCTTCAGTGTGTCAAATGGCTTTTCTCCTGGTTGAGCTATTCTTTTAGTGATTTCTACATCCCTACAAATCAAAGCAATTGGCGGAAAGAGAACATGCATTAGTCCTTGAGCACGTACATTGGTTGGTCGAAAACAAAAACAAATGTTATCGCCGATTCTACTGTATTGTTAATTAGTTATTCCTATAATAATTCCATTGATGCGAACAATGCATCGAACAACATTGAGGTACTCACTTTATATTTCCAATCAGTGACCAGCCATCTGCGCCAGTTTTCCCATTGTATGCCTTCATTGAAATCTCTAGTATATCCTTTACCCGAATACTTATTAATAAAAATATAATAAAATCAAAATTAACAGCTGTTAAAAGTTAAGGTTTCAATTTTTTTCAGATCATGTTATCCATTAATTGAATGAAAATGAAATACTGCCTCTGAAGAACACAGTATTACACACTGGACAGTCATTCAATTGACAGAATTGCCAAGTAGTTATTTCTTCTTTTCTATGAATGAAAAGATGAATTATCTTTGTGTTTAGATCATGACAATGTATCTATTTATTTATCATCATTTTTTGCTATCTAAGGTGCAAACATAGGATGATGGGCAGGTTGTTGATTATCTCCACACTTAACTAGCTTACCCTACTGACAATGATTTCGGGCTGTTATTTTTTACAAATTTGACACTTTTAGGTAAAATCTTAACTTTTCTATGGAATATTATAATATGTATATAATATATAATATGAAGTACACTCAAGTTAATGGGATCCAAGAAAGCACTAAAGAGTGAGGGAGACTCTTGCAGGACCTCTCGGAAAAACACCTCTCGGTGATAAGAGCTTCCTGTTTAAACATTGTTATTTTTATCTAGGTAATGTTTTTGTTTATCCAAAAAATTTTTGAAACCATTTGTAAATGTATAGACTAGTGATTTGTTGTAGGGTTATGCTAGCCTTCAATCAGGTTTGTTAGTTATACCCATCCTTTCATGTGTTAGTAAATTTCACTTTGGTTATGGCCCCTGGGGGGGGGGGGGTACTCTTGCCCATTTAGGGTGGGGATGTGGCGCTGAGCCCTCTGAACCCTGACCCTCTTCCAGAGTAAAAATCACTGAAATTCATACCCTGTTCCAGAGAGGAGAGAGCGTGATTTCATATACCCTGTTCCAGAGTGAACGCAATTTGATATACCCTGTTCCAGAGTAGAATCACTGAAACCATACCCTGTTTGGCAGGAACGTACCTGTATAGTGAATACAGGGGAGTAACCCCCCCCCCCCCCCCCCCCACCGGGTTATGGCCACGATATTGTGCAGGATTGTATGAAATCTTGACGTAACTAACCCTTTTTAGCTACTAAAAGAACTATTCATAAATTACTTTACGAATTATTTTTTCATTATTAATTAATGATTTAGCATTCATCAAAAGCTCACTTACTCATTTGAAATCTTGTTATTGGTATCAGACATGGAAACATGAGTGAATTCTCCCTAAAAATATAAACATATGCAATTACTTTCTGATGGGAATCAATTATTATATCTTAATCCTTACATCAAGTGTATTTTTCTTAACTCCATTTTGGAAGAGGAAACAGAAATATCTATTTCCTATTACCTAACCCCAAAGAAACCTTAAGCACAGCCAACGGTATCCGGTCTTTTCGAGACACAGTCGTTTCGAGACAGGTCGTTTCGAGACACTAAGATACAAGTTCGAGACAGGCATATATCCGTTTCGAGACACATCATACATCGTTCAAAATATATCATATATAGAGGATATTACAGGTTCAAAACGATCTTATGGGGATAAGTATTTATTACAATGTTGAGATACAAGGATACCAGGCCAAACGTTACCAAGTTTTCCCTTAAATTTTTGACTCGAAAACTCGTCACACTTAGGCTAGCAGATCTTAATAAGTCAGAACTCTATATGAATATTTCCAAAACCTTTATCAGAAAATCACATCTTCTAAACTTTATGAAGTATTTTTATATAAACATGAAAGGGAATTCAAGTTTATAGAGAAACACGCAAACGACTCGCTCAAAAAACTTTAGACGCGGACAAGATGTTTTGCGACTCAACAACAAGAATGTTCGACTCGTTAAACTACCAGATATTAATCAGAATTCTATGTTTTTTTTTGTATGTCGATGTGGTTTCGTTGGCGTATAGTGCATCTAAAAACTTTATTATTATTATCAAGTTAAAAGCATAGGAATTATTGACTTTTGAAGCATTTGGTCGGCTCCTAAAAGAGCCATTTTTAACGTAAATAGTTGTGCGTCTTTTTCTGGTTAGGAGTTAAAGAAAGCCAATAAAGTGCTGTGATGGGTAGATTTTGATCCGCTTAGAGCTCAAAGCTCGATGAATCTACTCTGGTGGATTTTTAATTTTTTTGACCCGACGTGGATCGAATTCGTATGCTTTCACCTTGATAAAATAAAGGTTATACTAGTATATTCTCTAACTTTAATGCCAGACGACTGCTGAGTGCCTGTTCACATTTCTGTGCCGGCCCGAGAGGCTAATCTCAACAACAAAAAAAACACAAAAAAATGGCTCTTTTAGGAGCCGACCAAATGCTTCAAAAGTCAATAATTCCTATGCTTTTAACTTGATAATAATAATAATAAAGTTTTTAGATGCACTATACGCCAACGAAACCACATCAACATACAAAAAAATCATAGAATTCTGTCTAAGATCTGATAGTTTAACGAGTCGCAAAACATCTTGTCCGCGTCTAAAGTTTTTGATCAAGTCGTTTGCGTGTTTCTCTCAAAACTTAAATCCCCTTTCATGTTTATCAAAAAATTATTCATAAAGTTTAGAAGATGTGAGTTTCTGATTAACGATTTCGGAAAAAATCATAGAATTCTGACTATGATCTGGTAGTTTGACGAGTCGAACATTCTTGTTGTTGAGTCGCAAAACATCTTGTTCGCGTCTAAAGTTTTTGAGCAAGTCGTTTGCGTGTTTCTCTCAAAACTTGAATACCCTTTCATATTTATCAAAAAATTATTCATAAAGTTTAGAAGATGTGAGTTTCTGATTAACGATTTCGGAAAAAATCATAGAATTCTGACTATGATCTGGTAGTTTGACGAGTCGAACATTCTTGTTGCACTTGACCCCTGATAAAGTGGACGTAAAAGATCCTGTAGTATTTTTTGTAAGAGTAGGGGATTGTTACCCGATACAACAGTCTGACCTTTGTTCGTGGTTTCGTCGTGCGTGCGTGTGTTTATTTATTTTATTTTATTTTCGTATCATTTATTTATCTATTTATTATTTTATTTCCTGTGGTATGGGTTGTGTAGCGGCAGCCACAGGCGCCAAGCAAAGCTCACAGCCTACCACAGTTTGTGGTTTTTCTTTTTGTTTAAAGCGCCTAGAGCAGATTTGGATAGGCGCTATATAAATATTTATTATTATTATTATTATTATTGTTGAGTCGCAAAAAATCTCGTCCGCGTCTAAAGTTTTTTGAGCAAGTCATTTGCGTGTTTCTCTATAAACTTGAATGAATTCCCTTTCATGTTTATCAAAAAATTATTCATAAAGTTTAGAAGATGTGATTTTCTGATAAAGGTTTTGGAAATATTCATATAGAGTTCTGACTTATTAAGATCTGCTAGCCTAAGTGTGACGAGTTTTCGAGTCAATAATTTACGGAAAACTTGGTAACGTTTGGTCTGGTATCCTTGTATTTCAACATAGCAATAAATACTTATCTTTATAAGATCGTTTTGAACCTGTAATATCCTCTATATATGATATATTTTGAACGATGTATGATGTGTCTCGAAACGGATATATGCCTGTCTCGAACTTGTATCTTAGTGTCTCGAAACGACCTGTCTCGAAACGACTGTGTCTCGAAAAGACTGGCATTCCAGCCAACCCATGCCAAGTAAAAAAAAAGGGCAACCATGTGGGCAACCATGTGGTAGGGGGGGTAGCAATTTAAAAAAGCTTGGCTCAGAGGACCTTCCTGAGCATTGTTAGCACGCATCCTTTCTACGCAAAACTTTAGTGAGCTGGTACTCATCTTGATTATGTCATTCCACTATATAAGCAAAATATCATGAAAACATCTTAATATATCTCTGATAGCCTTAAATAATTATTGGGACCCCTTTTTTAGTTTTTTTGAAACTAATATAAAATACCCAACTTTAGGGTAAAATTTAAAACATTTGACGATGGGATCAAATCAAAATGCATATATTGTGCATAATATTGAAATAGAATTTCACATAGCGTGAAGGCTTCAAGTCCACACTCATAGCCCAATGAAAATTTTAAGTAACTAATTTTTTGATTATAATTTCTAGAGTTCTTTGAAAAATAAGGATGATCCATTTAATATTTTTTTCAGTAAAAATAATATGGCTTATTTTTTATAGCTCCAATGTCTAGGTTGTTTGCTAATCTATTTTACCATGGAAAGAGTGAACTTCCATGCAATCTGATGGCTAAATGAATATACAGTAGGAACCCCATTTTTACTTGCTTATTTAACTTTTAGTATGATGTACTTTAATCATGCAAAAATTGAACAAAAATCTGATGATGGGAAGTCTTGCCCTTGAACTTCTTTAAGATAATACTGTATAGCATTGTCAAATACACTGGGTTTGACCATAAGTTCCCCTCTTTTAACACGATTTGACCAAATTTGTGATCCCTGGAAACAATTCAACATGATCAAGTTTCAAATTTTAATCCTATAACCCACTGATCACTTTTAAAAAACTGCATAGCATGGTACCACAGCAGAATATCTAATTTATAAAATTGTATTTGCAAAGACTTCATCTTACAAATAAAACACAATTTTCCATGCTCCGTTCTTTAACTGTACTGCACAAGAAAAGTAATGTAAGAATTAATGACACTTCTTTTAGTACTTCATGTGTGCAATGAAACTGAATGTACTGTAACATGCCAAGTGCTGTAAGCTAAGGGAAGCATGAAAACAAGTTATTTTATTCCTTTTATTATTAGAAAAAATCCTTTACATAACAATAACTGTTAAGAATGTAGCATTCTGATTGGTTTGGAGAGCATGCTTTTATGAGAGCACATTGCACTCACACTCACTTTCAGTTGTGTCATTCCTGTCTATTATTGTAATTTGTATTTTACAAAAGAAATAAAAAACTTGCTTGCTGTGCCGTGTGCAGTCATAAAGCACTTGGGGATTGACAGAGCACTACTTGAGAAGTGTCCAGAAGCACTCTGCTACACAACATGCTTTTTCTAACACTTCTCTCATGTTCTACCAACTCCCACATGCTTTATAACTGCACACAGCACGTGCGCACGTTTTCTATTTCTTCATTTCTTGCACTTCTTTGCAATTAACTTTTGCTGCATGCTTTAATCACTAAAAAGAGCTCAGTGCTTTACAAATCAGAGCATGCATTATTATCGATTAAGCTGTCATACTATGAATGAAATTACATTGCCAACTCACCACTTCTTGCATTTTGTACTTCCTTATTGGTTTGGAGACTGGATCAGTAGTTTCTGTTAAAAAGAAAAAATTGAAAACTTCTAAACTAATCATATGGCATTTTATTATTCATATGTTTTTTTATATTGCTCAACATTATTGATAATGCCATATCAACTATAACATATTATGCTGTTTTTCCTCACAATTAGTACTTAATGTTAAAAACTATTTACCAAAAGACTTTGTGTCGTTTGCCTCAAGTGGTTTCTCAACACTGCTTTCCACCAGGACATCACCATTAGGGACAACTCTATCATTTGACACTGAGGCCTTCACAAAGAAATCTTTTAGGCCTGCAACACGAGCCGACGTTAACATCTTTATTTGTGAAGTAGAAATGCCTGGAAATGAGGGAGCTGCTACCATGGAAACCAAGCATTGAGACACTTCTGATTTATCTGCAAAGTAAAAAAAATCCAATATCCGATTTAAAACTCTTATTAAGATAAAACCAATAATAGTAGATGTTATTCGTATAGGAAATCGCATGATCTTGAGTAAAACTTGGAAAAAGGCTTGTGCAAATACAAGAACTTTCAAAACATTACTCATGCCTTTTGATTCCAAATTGATCATGCGGTCTTTTGTTTAAACATGTAGTTCACTCAACAAAATTTCAGTAAAAAATAAAAAGCGACGCCTGTCATATTTGTCAATTTGGCAGCTGATTTTTAGTCCATGATCTAAGTCGCAACTAAGATGCATAAAAAAGATTAGTTTTACAGCTTTAAAGTTTTATTTATATGTCTTTTAAAGTACAAAATGATAGAAAATAATTGTTTTGACATTATTTTGGCCGTGTTGCCATAGCGACTTAATTCAGTACTCATACAGGGTACGATTAAAGCTATAATTGTACTCCTCTTGACCAATCAAAGTCGAGTAATTTTGTTGAGTGTACACGCTGTACTATAAATCAGCATTAATTGTCCATAATTTCATTGTCTTCAAATAATCTTCATAAAAAATATATATCAGTATTCTGATCGAGGCATTTGGGATACTGAGCAAAACTGAGAGTGACAGCCTATTAGAGCTCAGTTATTTTATGAACAAATTGATTATATATATATATATATATATATGAAATTGGGAAACCAAAATTGGTATTAATGACTAATTGACAGAATTACAAGAACCACCTTGAGCAACAGGTAGGATAATAAAACCACACCACGAAAATCCTGAACTGGGAATGTTTTGCTGCATAGATGATGTAAAAACCCATCCTTCATTTGCATTCCAATGCCTTAAAAACACAAAATGAAACAAAATAAGCATTTAGTAAAGAACTTAGGGTCAAACTGTCATCAAGATAATACCAATGATAATTTCTCACATGATAGCTACATTTATTTAAAATATTAAACAATATATGGTACTTTATAACAATTCAAATATCAATATCTAAATTCAACTGTGGCTATAAAGAGATGACCCACAGCTATTTCCAAACAGTAAATGTTTGATCTGTTTAACATAAAGTGATCACATATATCTTAACATACTGGAGAGTTATATTAAGTACAAAGAGTACATGACATCATTGATGTTCAACTACAGCTGTAACCTATAATAATTAGCTTTGATAATGTCACCTGAGACTCAAAGTTTCTCACTTATGAGTAATGTCTTTTTGCTTATTGTTAATTCTGAATGTAATAATAAAGCAACTCTGATCCATGTTTAATCATTAATTAGTTCAACTGCAAGACAGCTACAGCATTATATATATATATATATATATACCTAGAATATATTGCATTGGTATCAGCACCATACAGATCCATCAGTTTTCTAGTCCATTTTTCTACTAGTCCTGCAGATATAGCTGGAAGGACAGACACAACATCATGATTGATTGAGACAGTCACTTTTGATACTTGCTTTACACAGGGATCCCACTCTGTGATGCATCTCAAATCTTTTATTGAAGTCAGAATTTCCTAAATAGCAATAAATTAAGATAAAAATGAAAGCAATCAGTTGATTATTCTTTATTATTGCACCCCGCACAAAAATCACAGACCTTTTTCAGACTTGTTTTTAACCTTTATCAGACCTGTAGATAAGCTTAAATTCACCTAAAATATGTAAAGTGGACAAGTCTGCTGTTAATCTGTTTTTCATAGGGAGTTCGTCTGTATTTTACAGGCGAAAAGAAGGTCACAGAAAGATCTGTTTTGCACTTAAATGCAATTAACATAAGTCTAAGAAAATACATCGCCACATGCCTGTAACAGACCTGACAGATCTGTTTCAGACCTTAAAGATGATATAGATCGGCCAATAAAATGCCGTAGCATATGTTGGAATTTAGTTCGTCAATCATCACATTTGATTAGTGTATGTCTTTAATTGACCTTACAGACCTGTTCCTAACCTTAAAGGATTTATATACTGACCAATAAAATATCTCTGCATGCTTATCTCGACGGTTCATCCCTTAACAATTTTGATAGCCACATCCAGGGTCATGTTTCTCACGAACGTACTTTCCTTTTGTTGCCAGCTCGGACATTGCCAGTTAAATGACAGCTACGGATCTCTGCTCTACTGTAGTAGAGTACAAACACTAAAAGTGTGCAACATAAATACCACTAAATACTGCTAAATTATGCTAATTATATTGTTTTCTATCGTTAGTAGTCTAGTGTTTGTACTCTATCTTGCTACTTTATTTAAAATCATAAATGTTTGCTAAATCTTGATAAACCCAGTTTAATGCGCAAATTTTTTATATATACCACATTGCTGGTTTAAGCATGATTCCACGCTTAATAGAAACACAAGTACTAGCTGCGAGAACATTTCAAGTATATATCATCCTACCTAGCCAGCTAGTCTAAATGAAAATTATTTTCTTATTCCCCACTTATAGACAACAACACATCAACAAATCGAGAATGCACGTCCATTAAGTCTGCACTCCTTAAGAAAATACATTTTGCTTTGAATTCACATTGAAAATATTTTTTTCATATTGATTTGAGGCGCGCAGTATATCTTACTTTCAATAAATCATTTTGTACGAGTATATATAAATAATTTTAAAATATGTTTGTATGATAAAAATTCTGAGTTTGACAGCCGGTACTGGTCAACAAAATCTATCACTGAAAAAGACATTCGTCCCTTGGAGAGCTAACCGGTTACTAGTTATTAATGAAGTCATAAAATTCAGCAATAATAATAAGAAAGTATCAGTAGTCAAAATTTACAAAGCTTGCAACAGTACCTCCAATTTTAACTAACTTCACTTTCCATTCTTTCCTTTCTGCTTTCACTGTGGTAATTGCCCTTTCTGATCTACTTTCTTTGGGCACTATCAAAAACGGCACCACATTACAATTTTATAGTCTCAACCCAAAACAGTATCATAAACATCATTTTAGGTTTTGCTTGACTAGCTGGCTTTTCCAGTGCTACTGTCTCCGACAGCGACAATATTTTTAGACAATACCATCGCTTCGGTCATGACTTTTAAGGGCAAAAATAAGAAGAACCGTGCTGTAACTCTAACGATGTCGCAGATTCCAACTTACTACTATTTGGAACTCAGCTTTGAGTGCCAAAAATTCAAAATTCGAAACAAATAGCCAATCACAATATTGCGTGCTTCATACTACCAGTTGGTGTTACATTACAGTACTTCGGAATGCATTCAGTCAGTGCGATAAAATTATCCTTGAACCCAGAGATGAAATAAAACTCACCTCGGCGGTAAAAAGAGGCAAATTTTCCTTAATTTCAATAAAAGTCAACAAATACATATTATCAAATAGGATCTTATATGTTCATTACAAGCGCTGGTTTCTCTGCTTCGGTAGCGTGACTTCTATAATTAGTATAGGCAGAAGACATGCAAAAGAAGATTTGCACGAGAGGATTGCAATAAAAGTTGATTGACTAGATAACCCTCAGTTGTTGTAATGATCGACTCCTTCTTTTATGTATTCATTTATTCAATTGTTTTCATTTGTTTCATGTCTGTGTGTGTATGTACGTGAGTATGTGCTCCTTTTCAGCTAAAAAAATCGCCAGAGAGGAAACTGCGGCTGATCGACTTACAGGAACAGTCCCTTCTGTCTTGTACGTGTCACGTTACAATCGACCCGAAGATAATAATTTTGGCGCAAAATGAATTCACTTTCCTGTCATGACAGAAAATAATAAGTTTGTAGTTATTTGTTACGCACATTTCGTTTTGCGTGTCATTTGATGATCAGTGAATGATAAGGCGACATACAGGCATGTTACAAACCTTTATCAGATCATGATTGCAGAGTGATTTCAACTATTCATTTTACAATAAAAGGTCTGTTACAGGTCTGTGACAGGTCAAAGAAAAAGCCAACTCAAGTCAATTGAAAACCGATTTTTTAAGTTGGTCTTACGCAGACCAACGGCAGACTTGCAGACATATCGTTTTGCCCCTCTTGGACTGCAGTTTGGCTGTAAATACAACACTCAGACCTGTAACAAGTCTGTAACAAGTCTGTGATTTTCGTACGGGACATGGCATCATAGCCACAAGCTTGGTTTTATCATAGTTAATAGAGGGGAATGGTTAGGAAACCTATTGTTATCAGGTCTTTGTTTGCTTGTGAGGTTGAACCGGTCTTGACCGTGCAATATGTTTGATTTATGCTCATCCGAAATTGCAAAATAAGTAAACATAAACTTTGTCTATGGAATTATTGTAAGGAATATTCAAATATCTCTCATAAATCTTTAAGTATTTTGAACTATAGCTGCCAAAAGAAAGATTTTGGTCTGTTAGACTCAGCCATTGCCAACAATGGTAAAACAATGGTAAAAAAAAGGATTGTGCATGGTCATGCTTGAAAAAAGTGAACAATAACCTATAACAATAGAGTTTCCTAACCATTGCCCTCTATTAATTACTATGGTTTTAGTTATGGTTTTATTTATGGTCTTAATGAATTATTTTGTTATATCAACCAACATAGCAGCCTTGGGAATAATAGAAAACCAGCAATAACAACAACTGCAGTCATATTATGTTCAGATCAGCTCTTAGAATGTTTTTAGTTATACCTGTAACGAAGCAGAGACTAAAGCAGAACAACCATAAAGAAGTCCAGAATACCAAGAATCTTTAGAGTAAATCTCTTTCTTCCACACCCTTAAACCATTATCAACAGTCAAAAGACTCCATCCCTTGGCATGGGAAGCAGGAGCAATCTGTTAAACAAAACAAAAAAAAAGATTTTTTCAAACTTATTCTTAATTCATAAGCTCAGCAACAAATCAGATAATAATAATCATTGATCCTGCTATTTGCTACTTGATCAGATCGAGTCAGGAGGCCAATTGATCCCAAGTAAAATATTTTGTATCTTTTAATATGCATTTTCATTTCAAATATTAAATTATTTCAATACAAATGAATGTCTACAGGTATCAAAGAAGGAATTCTTAAATTGACAAGAGGCAGAACTGACATAACCGGCAAAACTGATAAATGTTTTATCAGTAAGATTTTATGCAGATAATTACATTAATGATGTATAGCTGCTTGCAGGTGTGACATGATTTTTTAAAATTAGCAGCATCTTTAATGTAAGGAAAAAAGTTGCAGAGTGTCTACAGAGCTATAGCTATATGAGCAACAATTAAGTGTGCCAGGTTTTGCCAAACAAAATTCAAATAATTTAATTTCTAGTGACTTTTTTTTTGGCAATTTACAGCTGTGGCAATGCTTGTTACCACAAGACTGGATACATGATTTTCTCTGAATGTTCGTGATATTAAAAAACATGTCTCTTGTGCAAGAAAAATATTGCCAATGTAGTTGGCCAACTGGTTTACAGTTCACTCGAGGTCACAGCAGAGATCAAACTACTGTACCCATTCACTTGTTCAAGGAGACTAAATGGTTATTCTCATCTTTGTCAAAAAAAAAAAGATTTAGTTTTCACAAGACGTTATAAATTATCAAGAAGTTTTGACCATTTTATCTGCCTCGGTCTGGAGATGTTGATATATCATGATCAAACTCATCTAATAATAATAATTTATTAGGCTCAAATAGTACAAAGTATGATCACGATGACAGGTATTGATGGCAAATGCCTTGTACATTGGACCTTTACAATAGGTAAATTTAATGACACCTCATGCAGTACGTATATACGGCTGTATTTTTTTAAGAATACCTAGCACCAAGAAAATTCCAGTATTTATGAACATTAGATCAAAACACGTTTAATGTATTCAAACCCCACATCAAAATCTCTTAAAATAATAATAATAATATTACAGTAATAATATAGAACACAAATGTAAGTAATAAGACGATTGCTACAAGTACCTTCCTGACGAAGCTTATTTTCTGCTGTACTGATACGGAATCATTATACATTTCCTGCTGTATAAAAAAAACATACCACCTTATTCTAATTAATCCAACAAATTAAACAATTAAACAAATAGTGATGCTAGTAAGCTTTCTTCAGAATGATGAAGTCCTTGATGAACAGTCCTGATTGACTTTCATCTTTGCCTCACATGAGATAAACATGGATTAAACTAATATCAATGGCTTTTCCAATATCATTATTTCCTTACCTTTCTATAAAAATACATAAAAGAGAAAACAAAAATACAGATGAGCCCAAAAATGCACGTAAGAAGCCACATCTTTAAATACTTTCTGCACAATCTCTAGGCACTGAATGACCTGTTTGATCACGACACGGGAACAAGAGCCCGCGATAGTCACGTGCTGACTGAACTTTGTTATGACTCGATTGGACTTCCGGTGATTCCGACAGCTTTCAACTTCTAATTGCGATACAGGTATCCCAAACTCTATAATCAGGGATTGAAATTTCAAATAAAATCATGAACTATATTAGTAATATTATTTCGAGAGAAATTATACCGGCTGAACACAGGCTAGGACTATATATGTTTATTTAAACTTGTCTAGTAAAACCAATGCAAACTGATTCATCATAAAAGCTATAAAATCTTAATGATCATAGTCAATAACTTCCTATTTTTCTACTTTTAATTTTCGCAAAATAAATTTTCAAGAGACTTTTTAATTTTTCAGATGACGAAAACAAATAGTTGAATAAATTGAATTAACGCCTATAAAGAGACGAGAATGCAGCACAAAGCTTTATTAATTCTAGGAAGATACATCCACTAACATACTGAAAACTTGCACATCCTCAAAACAACACATAAGATGATCGCGTGTAAATAAGTTTCCAATTTGCTTTTCTTCAAACTTCGCATGACAAAAGAAGATAAGTCTAAAAAATGGGAGTCACCGACTTAGTAGGAGAGCCAGACGACTCAGTGCACCCCGGTATCTCACGATAATAAACCTGAAGCGAGATGACGTTTTACCCCCGTCTCTAGACCATAATACTTTTCATGCTGCTTTTTTTCTTTAATTATGACTATTGTTCCCGTAAGTCTCTAAGGAATCAAAAATTTTAATATGAAAGAATTAAAAAAAAATATTATGGTCTAGAGAAGGGGGTAAAACGTCATCTCGCTTCAGGCTTATAATCGCTGAAGTGCAAGTTGAGGAACTTCGTAAAGGGGAGGTATCAAGAGAATATGAACTAGTTCATTTTCTCTTGGAGGTATTTTTGGTCAAAAAAATGAAAGATTTCCAAAGATATTTCTTAAACTGTCTTCTAAGACACTTAAGAAGAGTATTTTTTAAGCATTGATTACAATGTCCATTTGCCTTTCAAAACATTGTAATGACGTGTTCACGATGCGCGTGTGAACGATGCGCACGAACGTCAATAAGGCTTCGTAATCCTTTTTGTCATCGTATCTTAAAATCGAAAGACACAATACTTTACGTACTTTGATAGACTACGCACGTCAAATTCTCGCTTCGCTCAAATAAAAATTTTCTCGAGAGACAAAAGAGGTCGACTTGGAACAAGTCAGTCTAGTGCATACTTTGAGGTCAAACTGCATTCGTTAGTTCGTGTATCGCTCGTGCGCGATAAGAAACAATGTTAACCGTAGTATCAAAAAAAGCGAAAGGAGAGTATTACTCGAATCTGATCAAGGTTGTAAAGGCAATGCTAAACAGTTTTGGCGTGCAATTCTTAGGAAATGAAACAGCCATATTAGAATAGCGATTAGAATAGCCCAATAACCTACAGAAGACAGCGAAAAAAGCAGGTGCAATATGTTTTATTTTACTCAGGTTGGTATTGATGCAAACACTGTATTTGCTGGTGCTGAGGTGAGTTTAAGAATTTGTTCCTGAGAAGGACTCCATGCACAGTGTCTGCGATTCCAAACAAGATAGTATATAGAAAAGGCGCAGCCTTTTCTATAGTAAATAAAGTTCAAGTGATTAAGAAGATGATGAAGTCCTTCCTCCATACTGCATGGCATCACTGCTCGCGCACAATTTACAGGTTTACAGATTCTCAATGGCAGTGTCACTGGAGTCGCCTTCCTGGGTCTCAAGTTGGCGTAGACGATGGCGCGTGGGATTGGTTCAATTAATATGTACGCAGCTGCTGAGGATACAACTATATCCTATGTTAGCCATATAGCAGATGAAGCTATTGCCAAGTTAAATAAAGCTTTGAAAGACTTCTACCCGGGATTTATACAGGCCCTATCGCTCCTGTTTATATTAGCACAGGGAACCCGGATTTTTTTTTTTTTTTTTTTTTTTTTTTTGCTTCTTTTAGAAAATTAACTTTGCTCTTTGTGGGTTTCCTGTGTTGTGATCAGTTTTCCTTAAGCTGTAATCCGATCTGCGCGCTGTAAAAGTTAGATCGGCGCTATAAACTGGTAGCCGATTCAATAACCGTTGGTGTTTTGTTTCTTATGGCTTGCCTGTGGTGTGTAACGCACTTTCTAGTGATTTAGACTTTTTCGCAGTCTCTCGCTCGTCCTTTTCGTCTCCACGCTTAGAGACTGTAACGGTACAATGACCGAAAGGCCTTATTGAAAATATTGAAACGAGAGAGACTGTGGACGAGTATTTTGGTTACCAAAGCACGCTGGCTCCAAGTTTTCGGGACCCATAAGTCCTTTTGGTTATCAGGTACAGTTACAGTCTCTAAGCGTGGAAAGGCCGAGCGAGAGATTGTGGAAGAGTGTAGAGAGTGCGTTACCAACGGTTATTGATTTGAATTTAATCGGCTATCAGTTTACAGCGCAGATCTGATCACAACACAGGAAACCCACAAAGAGCAATTGCCGGGTTCCCTGTGATATTAGTAACTCATTGGGTTTTCACAGCAAGGCTATCGGGCGTAACGATTGATGATAAACGATTGATGATAAACTATTTTTGAAAACATATATTATCAATTTCAATTTGTAATGTTTTTACGTAATACTTATTCCGTAAAAAAAATGTTTATCAAGACGTTTAGTAATGAAATGCTATTAATCATAAATGCTTTATTGATAATAAAAATTGTTTTTATAGTTTTGCTTCTAGTGCGTGCGGCTTTCATTGCGTAGAAAACTTATGGCACGTACGGCCGTAGCGTAAAGGTCAATCGTCAATCAACCATTAATTTTTCAACGCATTATCTATTTAAATGACATACCCTCAACGATTTGCCAATGACCTTTTGTTGCGAATCCCCCTCCCCTCCCCTTTTCCAAATTGGACCTCTCCATGACACTGTATTGTTATACAACACTGCACCTATGGTTTCATCAAAATACGTAATGTAGATAGGTATTTCCTTTGGCTTTTTACCAATATTTCTAGGTATTTTGCCACAGAACGTCTTCTTGGGCTTCGGAGTGGACAAAGCCATCACTACAACAACAACATGATATTTCTTCGTGCATTTCGAACGTCATTTGTTGTCACAGTACTATGGTCACTGGTAGAGAGTCATCCTCAATGTCTTGATTATAGAGCTCCATTTGAGTCAAGAGGACAGCTTCAATTCTGTTCTCAATATTCAGCGTTTGGATGCTGTACCACAACAAAGGACTCGCAAATCCAACAAACATTTCAAAAAGTTCAAGCAAAGTTTCTTCTTCAAACTCGTCCAAGATGCAAACGTCTGCTTAAAGAGGTTCTTTGCCTGTCATGTGATCCGTACGCTGCTCATATCTTTGAAGCTGAAGGAAACATGAAGTTTGACTTAAACAAGGCTACCCCAGGACTGTGTAATGAATTTTGCCTTCGATTCTACCATGAATGCTCTGATATCATCAATCATTTTTTAAGTACTTCCAAATGGACCTTCAGAGGTTATCGCACATCGTCAGCAAACACTACTCAACCTAGCATCTTGACAACAACTCGAAGAACTCCTTCGGAAAACTTTTGCCACAGCATTCGGCTGAGGGACATGGATTATTGTTACCCTAACGTTAAAACAATAGAAAATAGAATTCTTGGGCGCAAATACAACCAGGGAAAAAATCAGGGATGTATGTGTGTTGAGAAAGTTGCGAGTAGCCTTCGTAACCCAATCGCTGCCGTCCACTCAGGTGATGGCACTTATCGATTATTTATCGCAGAGCAGATTGGCGTTATTCATGTTTTACTACCAAATGGCCAGTTATTACCAAGACCGTTCCTCGATATATCCATCAATGTGCTATCAACAAAGAGTTACGCCGATGAGCGGGGTTTACTCAGCATTGCATTTCACCCTGAGTATAAGATTAATGGCCGATTCTTTGTGTACTATTCAACCCGGTTAAGAAGAAGCAGAAGCATTAATGATTCCAGTAGCGATGACGATTTTAAAGACAATCACAAGACGGTTCTAAGCGAATTCTCGGTGTCAGATCTTGATCCCAACCGTGCAGATCGTGATAGTGAGAGGGTTATTCTGGAAATCCCCCAACCAGACGAAAATCATAATGGCGGTACAATATTGTTTGGTTATGATAATATGTTATACTTGACCCTTGGTGACGGAGGAGCTGCGGGCGACCCCTTTGGAAAAGATGGAAATGGCCTGAATAGGTGAGTAGATCAGGGGGTCCATATATAGCAATGGCTGTTGTACGCCATCTGGTTAGCTCAGTTAGTAAGAGCGTCGGTCTGTTGTGCGGGAGGCGGTGGTGCAAGCCTAAGTCAGACAACACTCAGGGCCTTAATTTAACTGAGGGGAAAGTAGAAATCATCTCCAAATGGATAGACTTTCAACTGGCTCGGATGACCACTTTTAATGACGGTCCCGTCGCTGCACTCAGTCATTATTACTAACGAATATCGGAGGGACGTAATAGAACTACTGAGGACGTAAAGAAAGCCCTGGCAGTCACCACCCTCTTTGTGAAGCGCCCATGAACATATGCATATGGCAAAAGGGCGCTATACAAAATAGATATCATTATTATTAGTACGGGATGGGGAAGGGGTAGCCGCTTAAGCGTACACCCTGTCAGAAGAGATGGGGAGGGGAGTCAGAAAGAGCTAGCGCTCGGAAAAAAAATTGGTGATCATACAAGAATAGAAGGTTACATACCGATAAAAGGACAGTTAATTGGTTAAAGGGAATGTATCTCTAGTTATTTATCGATTGACACGGTTTTCTTCGTCATTTACAAGGATTTATTTAACTCTCGTTTTGGGATGCGAGGTCAATATGTAGTTATTTACTCGGAAAATCAAGCAAACAATTATTATTATTATCATTATTATTATTATTATTATTATTATTATTATTATTATATGTATGTATGTATGTATGTATGTATGTATGTATGTATGTATGTATGTATGTATGTATGTATGTATGTATGTATGTATGTATGTATGTATGTATGTATGTATGTATGTATGTATGTATGTATCCAAGTATATATCTTGAGCTATAAGCCTTTCATTTCATGTAAAACTGAATTTAACTTTAATTCAAGTAGCCGATTGCAAATTACCTAGTTATTAGCGAGATTTGCAATTGTAAAACAAAAAGCATCACAATAAAGTTTTCATTATTATAATTATCATCATTATTAATATTATTGCCTCCGTTTTCGGTAATTATTTATTTCCTATAGAGTAGCTATTATCATCACTTGTTTCTCCTCCTCTCTATATTATCCCAAGCGTGTAAGGCACGTGGCTCAATGATCGAATTATTTATTCACATCTCAAAAACGTATATAAATTTAGCATCATCTATATAATAGAGCTTACCACTCGCCACTTCCTTGATAACATTTTCTGTCTTTATATTTGTTTGACTTTGATTTTTTTCTAGGGAGACTCTTCTCGGATCTATTTTGCGCATAGACATCGATACAGACGATGATAAAACCCCATATAAAATACCACCAGACAATCCTTTCATATATGAATACAAGGCGCGTCCCGAAATCTATGCCTACGGTGTTCGTAACATGTGGAGGTGCTCTATTGACCGTGGTGACAATACAACAGGAGAAGGACGAGGGAGATTCTTCTGTGGTGATGTTGGACAGTATGATTATGAAGAAATCGATCTTATTGTCAAGGGAGGGAACTATGGCTGGAGAGCTTACGAGGGATTTTCATGTTATGATGACACCCAGTGTTACTCTCCTAGATTAAGTAAGTGGCTTCTTTTCTATGTTTTGACTCCTATAATAGCGGAGCGGAACACCATACTTGGAAAATGGTGAGCCATCGAGCTGATTTTTCATGACATGATTACGACATTTCTGTATGTACTTAAGTAAAACTCGCAAATGCACAAAAACAACTGCAACTTGTCTCTCAACAGCGTTGTGACAACTTGCTCCGTGTAATCGCGCCTCAGTACTAATTTTCGGAAAGATTTCGGAGGGCAGCCAAGCGCGATTAATTTATGCATGGTGCAAAGGAATTCGATCATATATTTTCAGTTTTGGCGTTACTTAGATTTACCTTTTTTGTAAATAGATACCCCAAAAGTAGCAATTTTGGCTACAGGAAATCCATTGTTTAGTTTTTATATAAATTATATTCTAATTTAGATGTCCCCAAATACCTACAAATTCATTTATAATATAGATTTTAATGAAACTGCGCCCAGAGGAAGACAAACACTCAAAGTATAGGCAGCATAAATCGTTTCGCTAGAAAATGCTATTGAGAGGTATATACAATTCGACTCAGAGTTAAAGCAGGTGTAAAGTCATTTCCATGTAATATATGATCCGATCTCTAAATATTAAATTGTAGTTTAGTGTATATGTAACATAAGTATCCTTGTGGCTAGAATCAATCTCTTAAGGCAGGAGATGTTCAAAGTTGGTATGTGTCTATGCAAAACTTTTGGGTAGAGTAACCTTAAGAACACCATATCACTGCATGATTATCACTTATAATATATTGGATAGAGTCACCTTAAGAACATCATATCACTACATGATTATCGCTAATAATATATTGGGTAGAGTAACCTTAAGAACATCATATCACTGCATGATTATCGCTAATAACATATTGGATAGAGTCACCTTAAGAACATCATATCTATGCATAATTATCGCAAAATAACACATTGGGTAGAGTCACCTTAAGAACATCATATATATGCATAATTATCGCTAATAATATATTGGGTAGAGTCACCTTAAAAACACCCTATCACTGCATGATTATCGCTAATAACATATTTACATATTGTATTACAGGTAACACCGTTTTCCCGATACACGCCTACAATCATACAGTGGGTAAATCCATATTAGGAGGATATGTTTATCGTGGATGCCAGAACCCAAATCTATATGGGTATTATATATTTGCGGACACTTGGAGCAGGTTGGTTATTGGTTTGTTGGTATAAAAAAAATTATTACATTACTAGTTACTACTATAATTATGGTATTACTATTTTTGAGCAAAGTCAAACTATTACTATGGAGTTCAGACAACATTAATTCGTAAATAGCACTAGATAGCACTGAAGCACTGATTAAACAATCCTCATACAGGTTTATAACATATATCCGTGAAAAACGTTGTAAACAAATTGTACAAATTAGTAAGTTCAGTAGACCGTAGACCTGCACGACACTTTGCACTAATCTGTACAATTTCGATAGTTAACTTTTCCATGTATATTTTGCATTCACTTAATTTACAATAGATTTCACACTATTTTGTACTATTAACTTTATAGTGTTTGCGTTCTATAATAAATATACAAGGATTGAAATTACAAAACGATAAACACAATTAGTGGTGATGACTAAAAGACGTTCAGGTTTATGATTTTCCTCTCATCATATCTTTATCACTTCATTTGTTTAAGCCGTTTCTTCACTTTGATACAAAACCGAAAAACAAGAAGATGGGATCACCGTGATCTTTGTTTTGGGGATGACAAGTATTGCACTGATAAACTAACGGGAAACTTTGAGCAGTTTGTGCTCTCTTTTGGAGAAGACGAAGCAGGTAGGAAAACCATGTACTATGCACGTTAGGAAACTGCCTGACTGCCTGACTGCCTGACTGCCTGACTGCCTGACTGCCTGACTGCCTGACTGCCTGACTGCCTGACTGCCTGACTGCCTGACTGCCTGACTGCCTGACTGCCTGACTGCCTGACTGCCTGACTGCCTGATTCTTTTATGATTTATTAATCGTTACAGGGGAACTGTACATACTTGCTACTTCTCGCCCTAGCTCGCATCAACCAAAAGGCAATGTGTATCGACTGGTCGATCCCGAAAGGTAATTGTATATATTCAAACATGCGCTAATTAAAAATAATTGCATGTTATAGCAAATCATACTTTTTAAAAAGTAAACACGTCTTTTTTAAAGATTTTATGTGATTTTTAAGTTTGGCCCAGTGTCACTATTGGCCCAGTGTCACTATTAGCCCAGTGTCAACATTTTGAGTTTGTGCACAGTTCATGGCACATCAACCAATAGTGGTTGTTTATTTAACTGGTGGTTGTTTATTTGTGCACTGCCCCCCCCCCCCCCCACTAGATTTTTTTGGGTGGCCTGGCCCCCTCAGAATGTAATGCCTCACACACAAAAAAACGCATGAGATTTGGTTATGATTACCATTATTTATTATTTTGATATTACATAATTTTCTGAATCTAAAAAAGATACCATATATCTAGCGACGACTTGCATCATTTTTGTGTCTCTCAGCACAATTGCAAGTGGTTTAATGCCATATATCTAGCGACGACTTGCATCATTTTTGTGTCTCTCAGCACAATTGCAAGTGGTTTAATGCGCGCAAAATGTTACTGATTGAAATATCACACATACACGTTTGTAATCAAGCTAAACAGGGAGTGGGGGGGGGGGGGGATCATTTCAAGGTACCGTGAAATATTGGAGTGGCCCCCCAAAATTTTTCAGCTTCCGCCGCCCCTGGGCTTAATACAAACTTTACATGAGCCGAGCCTAATAACGCAATTAATCATCCATGTTTTTTAATACGTTTGTGGTCCAAGTTCGATGTGACCTGAGCCCTAGTAGCTGTTCTCCAAAGACCTTTGTGGGAAGCACGGGTGGTGTGGCGATAAGAGCGTTCCCCTTTCGTTAGTTATTCGAACCTGGTTCATTCCCGAAATCAAAATCGTATAAAACTAGAGTTGCTTGTTGGTTTTCTCCGGTTTTTCCCGAACAAATCCAATTCTAAATCATAATTCAATCTATATATAGAATTACGTAGATGAAACTTATTCTGTGTGATTCTAGTAACCATACCAAATTGTATAGTTTTGTATAGTTTTTACTACAAACAAGAAGTTTACAAAGTTAACGATGAATTTTGATTTCATTATTGTCCTAGGAGAGGCGATCCAACTGCGTGCTCTTACACGCCTTCCTCGCCCGTTTCTCGTACACAACGTAAACCCAAAAAGTGTCGTGATACACTGGATACGTATTACCCTTCAACAGTAAGCAACTGCATCTATTACAGAAGAAGGGGATTCTGCGTACTGCATTCAATCAAGAAATACTGTAAGAAGACGTGTGGTTTGTGTGATCGTCAATGAATTAAGTCTGTACATTTGATTCTTGAAGACAAGTGTTAACACTCATAGAAAGTATTTTTATTTTTTTTTCATTAATAAGCTAATATTTAACAATTATTCGCCGGGGAATATTTATCGAGACGCGAGTCTTCGAGAGCGATGAGGTAAATGTTCTTCAGTATTCACTGAGGCTGAGGCAAATAATTGTTGTAGTATAAATACACAGGGGATTCTTTAAAAAAAAAAAAAGAAAAAGAAGATAAAAGATATATTTTCCGGTAACAGCAACAACGGGGCTGGCCGCCATTTTGGATTCAGCTGGAGGTGGCTATCGTGTGCTAGTGTGAGTTTCTCGACCAATCATCGCGCGATAATTATCGCTTGTGTAATTTTACTAAATATATATATATATTTTTTTCTTTTACTTACTTCTTTTATAATCCAGTCTATCATCTAGCAGTTTTAATAGTCAGTCAACCCGCTTGTTTGTGTTAGACAAGGAACATAAACCTTTTTAGAAAAAGGCTGTTCCACAAGCACAAAATACATAAAATATATTATTTGAGCTAGATGGGTTGTTAGAAATTAAAGAAGGGTTAAAGCCCGTCGTCTATAACAAAAAGCAACAAAGATTAAGCTTAATAAAGTTTATCGAAATTTATATAATAGATTTTCCTGAACGCGCGCTCTGATTGGCTGAAGATATGTTGTAAGATATGTTTTATCAGAGTATAGAAACATAGATATGACGTCAAAACCATGTTTTCTATACAAAATTAAACATAAAAATGACTTCACAGGAATTCTGTTTTCAATTTAGAGCATTTTGACATTTTAAATTTAAGGTATTTATTTATTTTTATTAGAAATATATCTTTCCTCTAAAAAGGGAAAATACGTCGTTTTGAAGCACATTTGATTGGTACTACATTTCGACGAGTAAAGCTTTCTTTCGCTTGTGCTGCGACTATTACAATGACCTTATTTCGCTAAATTAGAATCTTTTTGCTTTACCCTTGATGGTGTCGAGAAGTCAAAAAATGATTTTAAACATGGTAAGAATGTTTAAAAGACGAGCATCGGTAATTTTACGCTCCAGTTACGGTACATTTTTTAACGAAATTTGTTTTCCAATAACCCGAAACTACGAGTACAAAATACTACGACAAGTGGCACAAAGTTTTCACTTAGAGTTCAGGATCAACTAAAAAACTAGCACTGCTAGCTTTCTCCCAGTTTCGATCGAAGATCAAGATATTTTTCTCTCGGCTCCTTGTGCAGTGTTTGTGCAGGTTAAATGTCCATTTAACGATCTGAACATTGAAAATGCTTTTCAAACTCTTCAGTACTTGAATTTTCTTTTTTTTTTCTTTCAGCTAAATGCTTGTTTTATTTGGCTTTTTTCTAAGATTTACGAGCAATTCTTCTTTCTTGTTGAACAAATGCGATGAACCAGTTGTATACCAGCCTGCATATATAGAGCTGCCATTACCTGTCAAAACTGGACCAATCAGATAGCCATATGTCGCGTTTTTAACCAATCATCGCATAGATCAAATTTGTTTACGTGATTTTGACGACAAACGCGCGCTCTTTTTGTAAACTAACCTTTTTTTGTAATTTTAAATAATTTCTCGTAAAAATCTATTATATAAAGCGAATACGGCTCGTGATTTCTATAACTTTTTTCGTGTCCTACAGCTCCAGTCGTGTTTTATCAGAGAGCAGAACATAGCTAAGCCTGATCTATTTGTTAAATGAAAGTCAACATGCGAGGTGCATTTCATCCCTCTCATTTGATCAAGACGCGTTCTGGAGTTAAGGAAACTGGTCCAAAGCCCTTATCTTCTATACCAGCGGGTATGTTCTTTTACGACATTCCGTTTCAGGGTGAGTTATTATTATGGAGAGACGGGACCGCCATTTTCCGTGATCATTCAAGCAACGTGAAGGTCTAACCATTACGTAATTACAAAGGCAGCACCTTCTCCTCAGTATTTTTTTTTTTTCGCAAAAACTTCTGATGCTCAACCAACCGGGTGGCGGTAAATGGTGAAATTGCATCAGAACACCATGATTGACATATCGTAATATAAGGTAAGATTCAATGTTACAACTTTTACTTATTACTTTGGGGTAAGGATTAGGGCAAGGGTCTTTATTTTTTGCTTGTTAGTTTGTTATTATTTACAACTTTGTTTCACAGCATGTATTTGTGTTTTATGATGCATTTTGCTCCTCTTTAGTCTACTGTGACAAACTGAGCAAATGCTACAGCAATATATACTAAAACCCTACAATGAACTATGTAACACAAATATCTTGTTATTTACAACTTCGTTTGCATTTGATGATGCCCTTTTGCTTATCTTTGATCTACTGTTTTTATAAAATGATCACACTCTTCTGGTAAGCTGAGCAAATGCTACATTGGCATATACGAAGACCTTACAATGTACTTTGTAACACAAATATCTTGTTATTTACAACTTCGTTTGTCCAGTTTCACATGCATCGTTTGCACTTGATGATGCCCTTTTGCTTATCTTTGATCTACTGTTTCTGTACAAAGCTCGCACTCTTCTGGTAAAACCAAATGCTACAGCAATATACAGACCTTGCAATGTATTAAGTAACACAAATGGGTACATCAAGTAATACGATGTGAACGGTGCCACAAAACCAAACACCCATGTGAACCCCATTAACACTGCAATCCTTGCGTATACCGTTGAATCCTGGCGCGCTTGATGTTGACTGGCCACCATCTTCGACTGATCAATCGCCTTCCTTATTTCTTTGACGATAAGCACGAAAAACAGTACATTCCATAGATTTGAAAAACCAACCGGTATGGCAAAGAAGAACAGGTTAGCTCTTGGGTTATTGATCCAGCAACCTTTCTCTCCTCCGTAACCAATAATAACAGTTCCTGATCTGTCAAGAGCTACACAAATAGACACATACATTACCAAAGGAAGCCATCCCACGGCCGTCACGCGAAAGATGCGTTTGCGTTTCTGTCCTTTTTCGTTTCTGTAATTGCGCTTGCTTACTTTACCTGAAAAAGCTCTCCACGTGTTGAAGGCGATGATTGACATCCACCAAAATGAAGCAAGAAAACCGTAGTGAAGTACGATTGCTATGGCCATGCAACCCTGTTGAGTAAATGTCAACCCTGATCCTACCAACCACAATAACTGTGCTACAAGTAAAGCACTGCACAGATTCATCAGGTTTATTCCGGGAATAGTTCTCAGATCTGCAAATACCGAGTATGTCACAAGAACGAACAGCAAGCAAATCACTGATATACAGAACCCAATATAAGTCAGGATTGTCAACGCCTTGTGGTCATTACCAGTTATTGACTGTGATTCTCGTTTATAAATTGCTGTAAAGTTCGTACAGATCATGATTGTTCCATTTCTCCACGTATAGGTACCATGTTCATACAAATGTCCTGAAGCTTTGTGTAACACTGATCGATTAAGGAAAATGGTATACTCGTGTTTCTGTAGAAAGATGTACATGCCAGAACAATTGGCTGATGGCATTTGTCTGCATACAACGATTTGTCCCACTGGTACTTGCTTTCCCTCGATTATTGTCAGATTGGATGTAAAATAATCCCTCACGTGCAACACTTCACCCGTTTTGTTGATGTAAATGGATGCTGTTTGACCTGGAACTACATGATATTCATGAGTTAAATAGGTGTCTGTCTGGAAACATGTTAGGAGTTTGGTAGTAACTTTCATGACAATATAAGTGTCGTCACCAATTTGCAAAACGAAAGGTTTAAAGGATTTGAACAACAAAGTTATATTATTATCTTGATTGAACTGCCTTTTTTTGCTATAATTTGTGATGTCCATCTTAAACTCAACTTTGTACAAGTACTCATTCATATCAATCAAGTCGAGCCTAATTGATGTTAATCTTGTAGAGTTTATACATAAAGCTGATGCTAAATATTTTCGAAATTTAAAAGTATCAAGAAAATGAAAGGGTTTATAATTTCCAACAATCTTCATCCACAACGCCACTTTATATATTTCCGACCTCGACTCCAATGGAACCATGGTTTCGCCTAGGCGACAGATTTCAAGATAAACGTCATAAACGTTTCCTCGCGGGCAAGATGTCATTCCTGACCCTTCGCCTGCCTTTGACGATTTCCCTCCAATATCCATAACGACAGAAAATGGTCGTGCAGAACCTGGCGCCAAATGTACGCCATCCTTTGCCACAAATGGTAAACTCGTTGGGCCACATTCCATCGTGAGTACGTTATTACACCACCCACAATAAACATTTTTATACATGATTTTGGTAACTGGCATATAAACAAGACCGTAACGTCCTTCTGAACATTTGGTTTTGATCTCGTTTGGCAATGAAAGATTAGTACACTTTGCCTCAGACTCAAAACAATATCGTTTGGGTAATTCTTCCTTGATTTTGGGCGAAGGATTTCTACAAAAGTCAAAAAGAAATTTCATTGTGTTTTCTTTTATTGCTTGACGTGATGGAGCCACCAAACATTGAAACTCTAATTCATAGAGTCCCATTATCATTTCCAAGTTTTGTCCATGGCACTGAGCACAGAATCGGTTTGCATAGGTTTTGTTGTCAGCTGTAACTACTGGAAGAACATCTTTGTAATTATCAGCAGTGATCGAGGATCTCTTGTTGATACAAGACTGGTTAATATCTTGGTTGGTCCAGCTTTGTGGACATGAAGCAATCATCCAGGTACCAGACCTGCATGTCCATTGTTCTTCTGGTACTTTCATGGCTTTCATGGCTGTTTTAGTGGTGTTGCTTGATCGCTGTCGAAGACAGTATTGGACATAGTCTGCACAACAATCCTTGAAATAATCACAATACGGGTCACATGAACAGCGTAGTTTTTGTGTTCCTCCTGCATCTCGTTCATTCATACATCTTTCCTTACATGATAGAAGTGGAGAGCTACATTCTTTGATAACTGGCCGTACTGAGTATGAAATATTATTTCTACGCTTTCTTACTCCCAAATGATTTGCCTGTTTTAATTGGGCATTGATGTCCACGAGTGTGTTATTTAAACAGCCAATAAGACTTGGATTCAAAGAATGCCTTTCTGAGAAAATTGAACGAAATAATCTAGGCAGCTTGAGGTTTCGTTTTCCTTGAAAAGAAAGGTAGAAGGAAAGGTTTGTTACCAACGAATCCATGCTAGTCCTTTCTTTTTCTTTGTTCTTGCTCGTCTTCATTTTCCGCGAATCTTTTGTTTGTTTTGCCGTTGTCATTATCGGATTATGACTCGCAGCTGTTTTTATATTCACCTGATCATAACCTTGTTTAACATGGTGACAAAAAGGAAATATAGCAAAACAAATCATTAATATTGTTTTCATTTCTGTAATTCCTCGCAGTCGATGTCGTCTCTGGAGGAAATCAAGGAATCTCTCGCGTCAATGGGGTAAGCAACCCCTGAGTTAACAGTAGAAGAGTGAGAGAAACTGAACTGCTTAACCATAAAAGTGACAGACCAATTAGCTTTTTCAGTCAGTATGTTGATATTAGAAAGTGCAATAATGCATCAACGATCAACGATGACTGATTTGGTTGACCAAGAATCAAGGTTAATAGCTGCAGAAAACCCCTAAAACATCTGGTCCACCTTTTTGTTCGATCAGACACGTTTTTAAATAATTGTCCAGCATATAAAGTTTCTTTTAATATTATTATTTTTTCATCAGCCACCTGAAGCACTGATCATTAATATTAAATGCTCTTTTCTGTATTTACTTGGTTAACTCACCATGCAACCATTATGCATCCTTAAATTTCAGAATCTTTTTAGTTTTTCATAAATAAAGCTTTTAAGAGTTTTTTTCTCTTTTTTGTTGATACTTACCAACTTTGGGATTTAATTTTGTGAATTACAGCTTTCCAGCTCAATACTCAATGCAATACAACACCATATAATATACGATATTTATTCGCACTATATCGTAGTGTTATGAAGAATTATCCATGATATAATATACAGCTCTATTAATTAATTCATTTTTGATATGCCATTACCCGAAGTACTAATTATTAAAGCTATATTGTGCCTTTATTTGTTTAACGACAATCACTAACCATTATGCCTGCCTAAAATTTGAGAAAATTGTTAATTATTTTTAAAGCTTCAAGGAGCATTCGGCTGGGGTGGGCCGGGAGAAATCCCAATTACCAGTATCTTTAGACACTAGGAAAAAACGTTTGCGCACGCGTGCATTTCAGCACGTTTTCTAAGAATTTTGAAGAGTTTGAGTGGGAAAACAAATGTTTTCTCCTAGTATACAAAAAAGTTCAAGTTCACTTTTGTCAGACCAAGATACTGTATTAACAAACCCAATATGAAAGAATTCGAATTACCCTTAAGTTTCAAGCATGGACACTAAGTTTTGGCATTTTGTGAAGACCAATTTATCCGGCATGTTTGACAGTCAACTTTACAAATGTTTTGACTAATTTTCATATGGATTCAGAGCATGCGCATCGTATCGTTATATAGCCACGACATTTTCCGATATAACGACCCCTCTCATTGGCTGAAAGATTACCACGTGACAATAGCTAAATCTAAATGTATCCCTACCGGAAAATAAGTAACTTATTTCCCGGTTAGGACTTTCATTGAGAAAATAGATTCGGAATACGTAAAAAGCGGCTAAAAAAGCTTCTTTGCTTTTTTGGTAGAGAAAATACAAGACCGTACGGCGAGTTGTATTTGTAAAATCATTTGTCAGTTTTCATGTATTTAAAAAAATTGCTAAATAAAGTTCTTATTTCGTAAACTGACTCCTCTATATACTGCCCGAGAGTTTTCTTGGACGTTGCCTCGTGAATCGAGACTCTCGGAAAAACAAGACTAACTATTTCCCTCTGGACCAGACATCATTAATATATAATGCAAAATATGTAGACACCTCTTTCTTCTATCTGCATGAAAAGTGACCTGCATGAAAAAGTGGAAGTAAAAAGTAATAAATTACACACAAAAAATATTTTAATCAATTAAAATATTTTAAATATTGTTCATTTAAAATATTTTAATCATTAAAAAGCAAAGAAGTTTTTTTACAAATTACGGTTAGATTTGTCAAGCTCTTTAAAGTATTCGTATATAGAATACTGTTGCATACCAGTCTTTGAGTCCATGAGGCGATATTAAATTTTCAATATTAACTTGTGTAAGAACCAATTACACAAGTTAATATTCATGAAAAACAGAAGGACGTTCGTGATTTTGTGGTTTCCCCGGTAGACGATACTAATAACGGCTGCTGGTTAGACTGAGTGATTGTGGTAATCATGCATACGGTGTAAATAAACTGGCCATAAGTCAGTATAACAAGGTCTGTTTAATCAACATATTAAGTGATAAAAGAAGAGGGCTTGAATGGATATAAAAAAATATTTCTAAAAGTTTAACGTTATTTTAGCTCATACTGAAGAAGGCTAAAGAACGAATTGTCGAAATAGTCGAATTGTCTACGAATTTTTAATTAAGTCAGCGAAAAATCTTTGTAATTTTATAATCTATTCAAGCCTAGTCTAGTCTAGCCAACTATTAACATGAAGTAGATTTATATTTGCTAGTGATTCAAGGTAAGACTTATGGGAACAGAATATCTTAAAATTGAATTGGAGTCACCTGCAAAACTGCCTGAGGTGAAAATCAAAGAAAGAAGAACAAGTTGTAGATGATTCATTAATGTATACATTTTTTTTTTCACTATAAGATTCTTATAGTTTAGGTTTTTAAAATACACTTGCGTATCTAGATATATATTTTATCTATTCTATTATATATATTATATTATAATATAGCTTGTATGTTCTCCTGTTTTTGAAGGGGTTTACGTGTGTTTCTTGTCACGGGCCTTTTTGAAGGCAGGTGAATGTATTGTATATCTTATCTTAGATTTATACTTATATTAGCATTTATTTTTAACTCTTGTATCATATTGCAATTTGTATTTATCATTGCTTCTGAAATTCCCTGTAAAAGGATGAGGTAATAAAGTAATAATGTATGTATGCATGTATGAAATAGGACCGGCTCTAGCACAGGTCCTTGGGCTACCTCAAATGCAGTATACTACAATTGGATCTACTGTTTTTATAAAATGATCACACTCTTCTGGTAAGCTGAGCAAATGCTACATTGGCATATACTAAAACCTTACAATGTACTATGTAACACAAATATCTTGTTATTTACAACTTCGTTTGTCTAGTTTCACAGGCTTCATTTGCATTTGATGATGCCCTTTTGCTTATCTTTGACCTCCTGTTTCTGTACAAAGCTCGCACTCTTCTGGTAAAACCAAATGCTACAGCAATATACAGACCTTGCAATGTATTAAGTAACACAAATGGGTACATCAAGTAATACGATGTGAACGGTGCCACAAAACCAAACACCCATGTGAACCCCATTAACACTGCAATCCTTGCGTATACCGTTGAATCCTGGCGCGCTTGATGTTGACTGGCCACCATCTTCGACTGATCAATCGCCTTCCTTATTTCTTTGACGACAAGCACGAAAAACAGTACGTTCCATAGTATTGAAAAACCAACCGGTATGGCAAAGAAGAACAGGTTAGCTCTTGGGTTATTGATCCAGCAACCTTTCTCTCCTCCGTAACCAATAATAACAGTTCCTGATCTGTCAAGAGCTACACAAATGGACACATACATTACCAAAGGAAGCCATCCCACGGCCGTCACGCGAAAGATGCGTTTGCGTTTCTGTCCTTTTTCGTTTCTGTAATTGCGCTTGCTTACTTTACCTGAAAAAGCTCTCCACGTGTTGAAGGCGATGATTGACATCCACCAAAATGAAGCAAGAAAACCGTAGTGAAGTACGATCGCTATGGCCATGCAACCCTGTTGAGTAAATGTCAACCCTGATCCTACCAACCACAATAACTGTGCTACAAGTAAAGCACTACACAGATTCATCAGGTTTATTCCGGGAATAGTTCTCAGATCTGCAAATACCGAGTATGTCACAAGAACGAACAGCAAGCAAATCACTGATATACAGAACCCAATATAAGTCAGGATTGTCAACGCCTTGTGGTCATTGCCAGTTATTGACTGTGATTCTCGTTTATAAATTGCTGTAAAGTTCGTACAGATCATGATTGTTCCATTTCTCCACGTAAAGGTACCATGTTCATACAAATTACCTGAAGCCTTGTGTAACATAGAACGATTAAGGAAAATGGTATACTCGTGTTTCTGTAGAAAGATGTACATGCCAGAACAATTGGCTGATGGCATTTGTCTGCATACAACGATTTGTCCCACTGGTACTTGCTTTCCCTTGATTATTGTCAGATTGTTTGTGAAATATTCCTTAGCACCCAACACTTCACCCGTTTTATTGATGTAAATGGATGCTGTTTCACCTGGAATAACGTGATATTCATGAGTAGGATAGGTGTCTGTCTGGACACATGTTAGGGGTTTGGTAGTAACTTTTATAACAATGAAAGTGACATTACCAATTTGCATTTGAAATGAACTGGATGAATCTAATAGGAGACTGGTAGTGTTTTTCGATATCGTATTCTGATTATTTGAAAAACCTGTTAAGTCTATCTGAAACTCAACTTTAATCAGGTCATTATCCAAATCAATCACTTCTACCTCGAACGTAGATATTCGTGTAAAGTTAAGCCCTAAGCTTGACGAAAAAGATCTTGAAAAGTCAAACTTGTGCAAAATGTCAGAAATGTCTCTATGGTTTGTCTTGATTTTTATCCACATCGCGATGCTGTATATTTTTAAGCTTGAAACAAACGGCACAAGTTTTTGTCCTTGACGACATGTTTCTAGATAGACGTCGTAAACTTTCCCTCTAGGACAAGATAGCGTTTCCGATAGCTTGAGCGGATCGGTGGTTTCTCCCCCGATGTCCATAATGACGGAAAAGGGAGCTGCTGTTGAGGATGGTTTGAATTTATTAATTTTACCGTGTTTGGGAAATGGACCACAACTCAAGAGCACTGCATTATTGCATAAAGCACAATAAGCATTTTTGAACATTTTTTTTGTCTTTGCTTCATACACAAGTCCGTATTGCTGCTTCAAACATTGGATTCTCGTTTCCTCTGGTGACGTAAAATTGTTGCATTTTGCTATAGATTCAAAACAAAGTCTTTTAGATTTATCTTTTTTAAAGTTAAGCGAAACTTTTTTGCAGTGCTCAAACATGAACTTTATTTTCTCTTGATTCGTTGTATGACTCGGTGGAGCAAACAAACATCCAAATTCTATGTTTTCTACGAGTCCCGTTATCATTTCCATGTTTTGTCCATGGCACTGAGTACAGAATCGGTTTGCATAGGTTTTGTTGTCAGCTGTAACTACTGGAAGAACATCTTTGTAATTATCAGCAGTCAATCTTTTGTTGATACATGACTGGTTGATATCTTGGTTGGTCCAGCTTTGTGGACATGAAGCAATCATCCAGATACCAGACCTGCATGTCCATTGTTCTTCTGGTACTTTCATGGCTGTTTTAGTGGTGTTGCTTGATCGCTGTCGAAGACAGTATTGGACATAGTCTGCACAACAATCCTTGAAATAATCACAATACGGGTCACATGAACAGCGTAGTTTTTGTGTTCCTCCAGCATCTCGTTCATTCATACATCTGTCCTTGCATGACACAAACTTAGAGGTACAGTTCTTGATATCAGGTACGGATTTAGCATCCCTACGCTGCCGCTCTCCATGTCTTCGTCCTTCAAAGAATGGCTGTCTTGACTGATTCCTGACTTCCATATGCTTTAAAGCGATTCTATCACTTTTACATTTTTCTTCTTGCAAATGTGATTTGCGAGTTTGATGTTCGAAAGTTTTTTTTCTCGAAGCAAAAATGTAGTTTGTCTTAGTTTTCTTCATCTTTAATCCATTTATCAAGCTTTTAGTTGCTGCTGTTTCTTCGTTCATTTTTCCCTCGGTTCCAAGGGTGACTTCATGAAATCCGTCTGAAGATCTTTGCTTTACTTTTATCATTATCTGTTTATCCAGTCCAGCTTTTTCTTTCTCCATCTGAGCATAGCCAATCTGGCTATCTTCTCTTATAACATAGCAATAACAAAGATATAATGATGCCAAGAATATCGTTAAGGCTTTTACCTTCATCTTAAACTGAAACCAGTTCCAATGACTCACGAGTTATTCTCGTGTCTGAATAAAGATAAAACCCGAGCCACTTATTATATTGTTAGTTACCAATTATTGTCAGTGATAGTTATCACAATGTAATTAAATGATAAGCGATCGGGGTTCAAGCTACATGTAGTGTTTAACGTTTTTTGATCTCTTAATATAATTCCATGACGATCACACTTTACTCATACGGCAACAATATCTAATTGTCAATAAATATATTGTTGTTTTGTACAAATTGTACCATTTCATTATATAATATTGCTAACAGTTACATCTTATTTTTGAAGGTTTCTACTTTCAACTCTGGCACTAATGCGTTATTGTATTCAGTATCATTGTTAGTCGAATGGCGCCGTTTATTCGCAATTCGAAATGGGTTTCTATTAGGTTTCTATTAAAAATACTTGAATCGAAAATATTATAAATGAGAAGGCTATCGAAATTCAAAAATACGCAAACAAAGTGGTTTGCTTAAGAGTTCAGCTTAAGGTATAAAACTTTTTGCGTATGTTTTGATTGTATGTAAAAAGCAGTGGACATCAAATAATCGATTGCAGAAAATTCAGTTTTCAGTTTCGGATTTAAAGACCGGGTATCCTGGGGTACAGAGGTCATGTATTCTCGCTTTGGCGTTTGCTGTTGAATATATTTTCACCAAAATATATTTTACAATTGTGCGGCGTTTAAACTATATCTTAAAAACAAATGCCGTAAGTAAAGTCGCAGTTCTCGCTGGGGACAACCTCATATTTAAACAATTACATGCACAGTTTCGACTGACTCATTTACGCTTGACCTTGGATCACTATACATATAGAATTTCCTGTATATTTTTCCCATAATAGAACAATCCGGCCAAAAGCACAAATTAAACTTGAGAGATTGTAGATCTCGCCAAGTTCTTGCATGTCTGAGTACTTCAGACACTGTGATGCAAGATAAGAACCTTTGTGTACATTTTTGTAAGTAGAGGTGTGTATCTAGGAGCGCCTTATAAAGGACAGTCTAATGAGTGATCTATGGAAGCTAAAATTGTCCAACTGAGTTGCCTCCTAGTGCCAACTATAAAAGATTAAATTATAATGTCATTTTCAAGTGAATGAAAATTAGGATATTGAATAAATTTGAATAAAGAAAAATTTGTAAGGAAAATGTTATAAATGGCCTATAGAGGCTTTGCACCATCACGTGATGGCAGCCATGACAGGAGGCAGGAAAAAAAGTCGTTCTCCCATGGGAAACTGAATTATTTCTCATAGATTAGACCAGATTCAATTGTTCCTGCTTCTTGTCTTGTCTTGCCATCACGTGATGGTACAAAGCCTCTATTGAGCCGGAAAGCTTGTGGATTTGAAAACCATTACCGGCCCGAAAAAACCCATAAACGAGATATTGCGAATGTTCTACACAGGGGCGAAGATCCACGGTAGAGAAAACTGGCGGTAGTTGACCAGGTTGGCAGTCATAAAGATTTTTTAAAATGATAATGACCAGACTCTTGTCGTGCATATTCAATTTATTTCCTTTTGTTGAAAGTATTTATATTAAGAAAGAATATAAGTTAATTTTAGTTGGCAGCTGGTAAGAAGTTTGGATCCAAGTAGTTGTACCCTGTAGTAGATCCACTCATACCAACGTAATCACCGTCAACAAAAAAACAAGAGTCCTTTGAGACTGGTTCCAAGTGATGATGCCTACTGTGACTGCGAGACTCGGGTATTCCCCTGAAAATAAAGTTAAAAACTTTAAAGTAAATATCTGCAGTCTTAGGGAAAGTAGTGTCTTTTCAGGATGTAACCGAGTAACTTTACTCTGTATTAATTTTTAACTCTGGAGTCCAACGGTTAGTCTCAATCGGAATCACAAGCGAGTCGGAAGCGAGTTTTTCTTCCGACACCGATTTCGATCCTCATGACAGTTGTAAACCAGAATCGGAAGAAGAAGCGGAAGTATAAGTGTAAAACCTGTCACAACGCTAATAAAGAAGACGAAAACAAAAATGGCGACAAATTTAGTGTTGAATGACAATGTTATGAACTCTGATTATTTTCTTTTTCTTTTTTATCGTCGTGGGTGGAAAAGGAAACGTCAAATCGATTCACTTCCAATTCTTACGTATGAACTGCTTTCGTCACCGATTCTGATGTAAATGAAAACTAGGCTTTACAAGTCGGTCCTCTGGGAACACGAGTGAAAAATGTCTGCGCAGGCTCTGAATCCGTATGAAAATTAGTCAAAACATTTGTAAATTTGACTTTCAAACATGCCCTATAAATTGGACTTCACAAAATGCCAAAACTTAGTGTCCATGCTTGAAACTTAAGGCTAATTCTTTCATATTGTGTTTGTTAATACAATATCTTGGTTTGACAAAAGTATACTCTTGATTTTTCTTGTATACTTGGAGAAAACAAACATTTATTTTCTCACTCAAACTCTTCTAAATTCTTAGAAAACGTGCTGAAATTGACGCATGCGCAAACGTTTTTCTCTAGTGTCTCTGCTGGGACCAATCCCTCCGCTACCCCAGAACTAGGTCATACTTGGACCGCGTCCTTAGTCTTAGATTCATTGAAATTTGTTATGTACATTTTAAAATGTGCAAGAAAACACGACTTACTTTTCAATACAAAATGAACAAAAGTCAACACTCTTGTTATCTGGACAATCTTGACAGTGCCATCTTGGACCATTAATAGGTGATACACCACAGCCATCACACTGGAAATATAACAGAGCCATATAATAACACCGATACACAGGGACCAGTTGGTGGGGGACGAAGAGGAAGATGCTAATTGAGTGGGTCTGCGAGAATTCCCTCATCCCCTAAAAAGTTTGAAATTGAGAGTCTCGGAAATCGGATTTTTTTTTTTTTTTTTTTTGGAGTCTCTTTTTTGGAGGGACAATTAAAGGTATGTCAACATGTAATGACAAAATCCCGAACAGCATGAAAGAATAACTCATCGAAACATGTTCCCTGCTTAAACCACTTCACACAGTTAAATAATTACACTGAATTCATTAAATAAGCTTGTATAAGTGTTTTTGGGGGATGCAACCACATAAATTACAATCCCTTCATAATTAAATAACAATAAAGGTGCCGCCATGTTGAAATAAGCAAGAGATCTAACATTGACGTCTCTAACGTTGTTGTCAACCAACATGGCGGCTATGACGCAACGTGCAATCTAATAATTTGGGATAGCCTATTCTTTCAAAAAAATTTTGTAAAAACCATGCCTTGGGAAATATCTTATCCGTCCATCAAGTGCAAGGAACACCACTTTAGCCACAGGTAGCCCAAGTACTGTTTGGGAGTGGGGGTGGGGTGGGGGGGGGGGGGGGGGGTTACTAAGAGTTTGTATTGTGGAATTTTTTACTGAAATAAATGTTATTAACTTTTCATGATATCTTGTCCTGTGCTTTATCTTGGTCTGTACTAATTCCCAGCCGATTTGAAACTATTTTGATCGCGTTGATCCCTCCCGTTCATTTCTCAGCGAGGGATCAACGGCTCAAAATAGCTCCAGATCGGCTGGAAAATTAGTAAAGACTATTCGACATTACAAACTCTTAGTAAAACCTCCACAAAAGCAGTCCTTGGGCTACCTGTGGTAACAGCGAGACAGTTAGGTATATGGTAACTTAGTAACATACATACTAAATATATGATTCAACCATGAATTCTTACCATGTAACCAGAATGAACAGTTGAAGTTTGCTGCTGCTGTTGCTGCTTAAGAAAAGATACACAAGCAATATTCAATAGGATAATTCCACCATAATAGTAATAAGGATAATATTCAGCAGTAAATCTAGTGACAAGCAATATTAAAATTTTGGTTTTCATTTGCAATGGAGCCAATGAACATCGAAACGACCAAATGAAATTTTTTGGATTTAGCATGACAAAAGTGAGAGCTTACTGTTTACAATGTTTCTTCGTCTGTCTGTTTGTCAGGCACAGTTCATACGCTGCCTTGTTTACTGTCTATCAAGTCTATATTGTTTGGCTCGGTCCAATCAAGAAAACACTTTACCTGGTCTACATGATGCAACTTTCTTCGCTTAATGTTTTTGAGCTGAAGGAGCTCTTTGTATTCATTCGTCTGTCGAAGTTCTTCTGGAATGATTTCATCATCCTTGAAAAATGAAAATCATTAGACTTTTGCTTTCATTACAAATGCCTCAAATGAGAATAAGAAACACTCAGTAAACTTATATCATAATCAATCAATCACTTCGTCAGTCAGGTCTTTATAAAAAAAGACGTGAAAAGTCTGTTTAAAAAACTAGTAAACTTATGATAATAATATTAGTAATAATGATAATAATTTATTAGAAAAAGAAATGAAAAAAGCTGAGATAGCTATGTTTAACATATCGTGTATCTATTCCCATCTATCGGTCACTTGTTAATGACATCGCATGTCGAAAAGTTATTGACTGTTAAGGGGAACCAAACTAATTCAGAGCGCTCGCTCCCTTTGAGAGTTTTGCTAAAAATCACATTTTCGCCTTTTTCTTCAAAAGGCCCCAAGTTTTTTCTTTAAACCACCTACATCAATAGACCCGAGCTTTATCTAGATGGTAGTGAAATTTCTACAGCTCGTCCTATCCAAATGTGGGAGAAAACATTTTTAAAGTGAGGTGTTCCTACAGCGCGATGTCTTATATGCTTCAAATTTTGGATCGAATTTTCAAGCGGCGTCATAACTTTTTTCTGCCCAAGACTTTCCATCCAAATTTATACACAGGCTGCAATGGTACTAAGTGATAAGATTCTGAAAATTTCAGATTTTTGAAAAATCGTACCTGGGGATGAGGAGAAAAAAGCCAAAAACTAAAAATAGCACTCTTTGATTTTCGACCGTAATTGGCTAAACATTAAAATAATCTTAAAATAAAATACACTGTTAGAATCTAGGATAATCCAAGCACATTATATGAAAAATACAATTAAATTGACGTAATAGTTTTGGGAAGGGAGCGAGAACAAAATTAACACCTTAACCCTTCGAATATTGCTCTTGGAGTCACAATATCACTACATGCTTTAAGTTCTAAATTATATATTCCAATTCAATACACGCTGATGAAAGAATAAAAAATGAAGAAGTAACTTTTTCCTATGTGAAAAATGAAATAATAAACAATCTTGACGCCTTATTAGTGTCTTATTGGCGCCTTACACGTCTGCAACTTAATAAATAGTATTTGTAATGTACACTGTGTACTTTACGACTGATACGTTTACGACTCTACCTAAGGAAACAAAGACAACAAGACTAACGATGAATTACGGTAAAATTTTAAATGAAATAAAAATCCCCTGGCGTTTGTTACTGGTCGGTAAGGTAACGGTAAGGTAACGGTAAGGTAACGGTAAGGTAACGGTAAGGTAACGGCAAGATAACGGTAAGATACACGACCCGATTTTAAGCTGATTTTGTCGTATACGTCAAGTCGCGCGCGGCAAATCGTGCCGTGTAAATAGGCCTTTTTTTATTGTTCACTAATTCCATAAGTGATATAGGTCATCCCAAGATGCAAGAATAAATGGACTGACTTGGTGTTTCTTATTGTTATTCTTGTTAATAATACAGATGTTGTTGTTAAGATATTTAGTCTTTTTTTGCAGTCGACAAAATTATTATTAACACCTCGACAAGATAATATGAAGTATTAATATTAGTAGTATTATAAAAAAAGACGTGAAAAGTCTGTTTAAAAAACTAGTAAACTTATGATAATAATATTAGTAATAATGATAATAATTTATTAGAAAAAGAAATGAAAAAAGCTGAGATAGCTATGTTTAACATATCGTGTATCTATTCCCATCTATCGGTCACTTGTTAATGACATCGCATGTCGAAAAGTTATTGACTGTTAAGGGGAACCAAACTAATTCAGAGCGCTCGCTCCCTTTGAGAGTTTTGCTAAAAATCACATTTTCGCCTTTTTCTTCAAAAGGCCCCAAGTTTTTTCTTTAAACCACCTACATCAATAGACCCGAGCTTTATCTAGATGGTAGTGAAATTTCTACAGCTCGTCCTATCCAAATGTGGGAGAAAACATTTTTAAAGTGAGGTGTTCCTACAGCGCGATGTCTTATATGCTTCAAATTTTGGATCGAATTTTCAAGCGGCGTCATAACTTTTTTCTGCCCAAGACTTTCCATCCAAATTTATACACAGGCTGCAATGGTACTAAGTGATAAGATTCTGAAAATTTCAGAAAAATCGTACCTGGGGATGAGGAGAAAAAAGCCAAAAACTAAAAATAGCACTCTTTGATTTTCGACCGTAATTGGCTAAACATTAAAATAATCTTAAAATAAAATACACTGTTAGAATCTAGGATAATCCAAGCACATTATATGAAAAATACAATTAAATTGACGTAATAGTTTTGGGAAGGGAGCGAGAACAAAATTGTCCAACATTCGCTCTGAATAAGTTTGGTTCCACCTTAACCCTTCGAATATTGCTCTTGGAGTCACAATATCACTACATGCTTTAAGTTCTAAATTATATATTCCAATTCAATACACGCTGATGAAAGAATAAAAAATGAAGAAGTAACTTTTTCCTATGTGAAAAATGAAATAATAAACAATCTTGACGCCTTATTAGTGTCTTATTGGCGCCTTACACGTCTGCAACTTAATAAATAGTATTTGTAATGTACACTGTGTACTTTACGACTGATACGTTTACGACTCTACCTAAGGAAACAAAGACAACAAGACTAACGATGAATTACGGTAAAATTTTAAATGAAATAACAATCCCCTGGCGTTTGTTACTGGTCGGTAAGGTAACGGTAAGGTAACGGTAAGGTAACGGTAAGGTAACGGTAAGGTAACGGCAAGATAACGGTAAGATACACGACCCGATTTTAAGCTGATTTTGTCGTATACGTCAAGTCGCGCGCGGCAAATCGTGCCGTGTAAATAGGCCTTTTTTTATTGTTCACTAATTCCATAAGTGATATAGGTCATCCCAAGATGCAAGAATAAATGGACTGACTTGGTGTTTCTTATTGTTATTCTTGTTAATAATACAGATGTTGTTGTTAAGATATTTAGTCTTTTTTTGCAGTCGACAAAATTATTATTAACACCTCGACAAGATAATATGAAGTATTAATATTAGTAGTATTAATATTCTCTTGCACCTCGATTAATCGTCTTTAGATGCATGCCCACTGCGACCGCTAATCACTGATCCCCATTTGCCGTTTGCCCAACGTTTTTTGAAAAATAATATTATAATATATAATAAATACTCACTGATAAACAAGATGTATCATCAGAGAATCCTACACTTGAGTCATCATCGTCATCATCATTGTTATCATCCATGTAGACACGCGGTTGATATGAAGGGAAAAAGGTGGAATTCCTAAAGCCAATAGTACTGTAATGATTAGATCTCCTATTCATCTGCAAAAAAGTTATTACACAAACTTGTTATCATTTTCATTGCATTCTTGTATCATTTCTATTGCTTTTGTCAAGAATAAATTAATAATATGAGAAATACTGGTAAATAATTTTCACACGTCGTTGCAGTTTTATTTCATGTTATATTTTCACCCTACTTTCATCATCCTATTACTTTACAAGGTTTAGTTCATATCCTTACCAGTCTTTTCACTGCTACACGCTGATCAAGACAACAGTCATAACAGGGGGAAGGGTAATACACTGCCGCCAATCAGAGATTATAAAGATACCGACCAATTAATTTGATTGACAGTTGAAGTGTATTGCCCAATTTCCCTGTTGCACCTGTTGTCTTGATTAGCGTGTAGCAGTGAAAAGAGTGGTAATGACTCTGGATTTGTGGGAATTTGCTATACACAGTATACTATGAAACTAGTCATTAGTTTCTTTGACATAGTTATTAGTCTGTTATCTATGGAACTGAATAAGTTTGAACAAAAGAAAAAGAGGGTAAGACAAGAATTGAAACAAGCAGACATTGTTGTTAAACCTATTCATATAGTTTATTAGTCAATTCCCCCAACTTACCCTTGAGCCTGCCTTGGGTACATTGGGAATCCTTCCTGGTATTGGCAGTCCTGCTCGTGCTAATTTGATGAAATACTTCTGTGTTCTGCTTGCAACCTTAAGTGAAATATTATATTGATAAGGTAATTAACATATTATGGTAAGTGTACATATGCATGGTTCCAAGCTGCCCATTTGCATGTTATAACCTGATTATATACATTGTAAGACCTTAGTAGGAGTATAGACATATGATACATTTTATTAGTATTCATTGCAGGGGTCTATTAAAGGTAGTGGGTACCTGCTTAGGTGTTCTATTTCCAAGAGCCTTAGCAATTTTTTCCCATCTCTTGGATTCAACTTCTTCTTGAGGGTAAATTTGCAACAGCTTTTCAAGTCGAGTCTGCATAACAACAAAAGTACTGTCAATGGCACCATATACATAAAATTAATAGGTTAAATATTATTTAACTAATTCATTTTCATTTTTATCACATCACTGTTCAAAAATTGTCAGGTTGAAAAGGTTAAATCATTGAAGCTAAGACCAAAGGGTGTTCTGGGTAATCAGTAAATGACTAAATATTATGCATATTATAGTTCTGTCAAAACTTGTATTCACAACAAGTTACTCACTACACAAAGTATTGTTCATGTGTCTGAATGCAAACTTTTACTATTTACCCAGGATATAGACTAGACAATATTCCTCAGTCTTTGATGATTCGAAGGTAGACCTTTTCAATCTGACATGTTTTATTAAAATTTGGTGTACAAGAATAAGAAGAAAAGAAGGTTCTCAATCAGAGGAGGTTCCACTAGCATCCCAAAATGCATTAAAACAGCTAAAATTTAATATTTTGGGAATTGAAAAATCAATAAGTACTTAGACTGTAGACTGTGTATGTCATACCTTTTAGCGATTTAAAGATACTCGTCAAAATACTGGTGGAGTGCTTTTGGAGTACTGTCAGGTTCAGTACAGATTCTACATGTACAATAACTACTAACAGTACACTGTAACTAGTATTTTAATTTATTTGCCATATAATGTATGTCGAACATTTCTTTATTAAATGCTAAAGCAACCCCTTAGGAATAGTTTTATTTGTGGTAAAAGTATCATTACAAAAAGATTCACACAAACCATTTAAAGCCAAAGAAAGCAAAAAGTGTGTAAAGGCTCTTGAGTACTACATGTACAAGTAAGGGGACCCTCCTCTGGTTCACTATTATTATGATTAACAAATATTCTCAGATTGTAAATTACTGTACCTGTTCCTCTGTGGTCCATGGCTGGTTAAACGATCTTAATTTACTTGAGTGTCCACTCTCTTCTAAAATATTATTCTCTGCTGATACAGAGAATATCATTTCGCTAGAAAAAAGGTAAATAAACCATAAATATAATATATATATTTAAGCACTGCCTAAAAGCGGAGCTCCCGATACGGAAGTCACAGGGAGAACAATTTGAATGAAACTGAAAGTTAAAAATAAGATAGGGGGAAAAATCTTCAATTATTTTTTATTCGAGATGAAGATAATTTCTCCCATAATGAAAACCATGCAGTGAAATCAAATCGAAATGCACTACATTGTTTTATTGTTGTTTTGTTTAGCGCGAGTACATACTCTCACACTTAGGAATTTTGTACACAACTCACCACCACCCCCAGGGGCTAGTTTCGCTCTTGGAAGATTTTTCGACACATTTTTCCAAAAAAACCGACATTTTTAGGCTTTGAATCTCTTTTACTTAACAAAAAACGAAAGATAACTACAGATAATCCAATACAATATCAAGTTCAGTGAAATTTACCTCGGATGTCTTTCATTGAAATCGAAAATCTGGAGATTTAGGACAAATCAAGACCAAAAAAAACAGACTTGGAGCAAAATATAAGCTTACTTTAAATAATTACGTCTTTTACAAAACGAGACGTTTTACATTCAGTTAAACTTGACAAGAACAACTGAGACAAAATAGAAAATAAAAGCAATGCAAAAAGGCAATGCAAAATGACGAATTTCTTTGTCAGTAAATTGGCGTTTGTAAATGTTTTTGAATATTTTTTACGGCTTTTTTAAGTGAAAGTCTAGGTCTTTCTACAACAACATCTCTCAACAACACAAATTTAAGCTCATTTTTATAATCAGACTTGCTCGAATAGCTTAATAAACAGTTGAATATTTGGTCAGTGTAAATTTATATTTCATTCAATACTTAAATTATCTGTAGAAATAAAAGTATTAAATGAAAGTCTTCGTTGTTTTGAAGATGGGACCCCGCGATAGGAGGCGAATCTTTCTTGAACGAAAAACATACGATAGTTGGTTAAAAACAACGTTTTACAACGTTAACCGAATTGTTAAAGATTTACAAAGCTAAATAGGACGAATATTTGTTGTAATATGCTCTTCATGTTATATTTACTCCAACATTAAAATAAATTAAGCTTATCTACAGAAATATTAAAAGTTTTGAGGGAAAGTCTTTGCGAATGATTTGTCGATTCGTCGAGAAAAAATGCTTGTCAAAAAATAATAAACGATTGTTTGCTAAACCACACACCTGAATTCTTGAAGAACACTTCTTAATCCATCTTTGAATACATGAAAGTTTTTTAATTGTCTTTGGTCTATAACTTGCCTTAAAGCGATTTTTTTCTGTGCATTTGAGAGTCGCCTTAGCTAGTAGTTCTGCTTCAAATTCCTTTGTCTTTCACGCTCATTTTCTCTTTGTTCATTCGTGAAGTTTTGACTCAAATTCCTTTGTATTTCACGTTCATTTTCTCTTTGTTCATCCGTCAAGTTTTGCCTCATATTTCTTTTTCTTTCACGATCATATTCTCCTTGTTTATAATCGAAGTCCCGCCTGGATTTGCGTTCTCTATCTCTCTCTCTGCTTGCCGCTTTTCTTTGGTGAGTCCTTCGTCTTTGCCTTCCTTTTTCACGCCACCAGAGTTTTTCCTCTTTCGAAAAAACTCTTGATTCTGGCCTTTCTTTTTTGGCTTCATTCTCCTCTGAGCTTTCTTTCGACATATCGATTTCGGAAAGGGGTTCCATCGTAAATAGAGTAAATGTAAATATAAGCTTATGTTGTTATCTTTCGGTATTTCTATACGTGTGTAAAACGTTTTTTTTACAAAAGTTTAATAGCCGGATTTACCTTTCTTTATGTGTACCCGGATGTTGCAACGCGTCGATATTCCCGCCAAAAAAAATCTAACCAGCCAATCGGAATGCTTGTGTACACGCCCGGACGGACGGACGGACGGACGTACGGACGGAAGTGACGTCAGCCAATCCATGAAAAATCAACTCGATAGTTCACCATTTTTTCTTAGGTATGGTGCTCCGCTAATATATATATTTAGGCACTGCCTAAAAGCGGAGCTCCCGATACGGAAGTCAAAGGGAGAACAATTTGAATGAAACTGAAAGTTAAAAATAAGATAGGGGGGAAAATCTTCAATTATTTTTTATTCGAGCTGAAGATCATTTCTCCCATAATAAAAACCATGCAGTGAAATCGAATCGAAATGCACAACATTGCTTTTTTTCCGCGAGTATATACTCTCCCACTTAGGAATTTTGTACACAATTCACCACCACCCCCAGGGGCTAGTTTTGCTCTTGTAAGATTTTTCGACAAATTTGTCCAAAAAACCCGACATTTTTAGGCTTTGAATCTCTTTTATTAAAAAAAAAACGAAAGATAATCCAATACAATATCAAGTTTAGTAAAATTTACCTCGGATGTCTTTCATTGACGTTGAAATCAAGACCAAAAAACAGACTTGAAAACTGGTTAAGGTTGAGCAAAGTATATATAAGCTTACTTTAATAATTACGTCTTTTACAGAACGAGACGTTTTACATTCAGTTAAACTTGACAAGAACAACTGAGACAAAATAGAAAATAAAGGCAATGCAAAAAGGCAATGCAAAATGACGAATTTCTTGGTCAGTAAATTGGCGTTTGTAAATGTTTTTGAATATTTTTTACGGCTTTTTAAAGTGAAAGTCTAGGTCTTTCTACAACAACATCTCTCAACAACACAAATTTAAGCTCATTTTTATAATCAGACTTGCTCGAATAGCTTAATAAACAGTCGAATATTTGGTGTAAATTTATATTTCATTCAATACTTAAATAAATTATCTGTAAAAATAAAATTATTAAATGAAAGTCTTCGTTGTTTTGAAGATGGGACCCCGCGATAGGAGGCGAATCTTTCTTGAACGAAAAACATACGATAGTTCGTGGTTAAAAACAACGTTTTACAACGTTAACCGAATTGCTAAAGATTTACAAAGCTAAATAAAGGATGAATATTTGTTGTAATATGCTCTTCATGTTATATTCACTCCAACATTAAAATAAATTAAGCTTATCTACAGAAATAATAAAAGCTTTGAGGGAAAGTCTTTGATTTGTCGATTCGTCGAGAAAAAATTAAATGCTTGTCAAAAAATAATAAACGATTGTTTGCTAAACAACACACCTGAATTTTTTGAAGAACACTCCTTAATCCATCTTTGAATACATGAAAGTTTTTAAATTGTCTTTGGTCTATAACTTGTCCTTAAGAGCGATTTTTTTCTGTGCATTTGAGAGTCGCCTTAGCTAGTAGTTTTGCTTCAAATTCCTTTGTCTTTCACGCTCATTTTCTCTTTGTTCATTCGTGAAGTTTTGACTCAAATTCCTTTGTATTTCACGTTCATTTTCTCTTTGTTCATCCGTCAAGTTTTGCCTCATATTCCTTTTTCTTTCACGATCATGTTCTCCTTGTTTATAATCGAAGTCCCGCCTGGATTTGGGTCTCTATCTCTCTCTCTGCTTGCCGCTTTTCTTTGGTGAGTCCTTCCTCTTTGCCTTACATTTTCACGCCACCAGAGTTTTTCATTTTTCGAAAAAACTCTTTTACTTCTGGCCTTTCTTTCTTGGCTTCATTCTCCTCTGAGCTTTCTTTCGACATATCGATTTCGGAAAGGGGTTCCATCGTAAATAGATTAAATATAAATATAAGGTTGAATAAAAAATTTAGCTGTTATCTTTCGCTATTTCTATACGTGTGTAAGAGGTTTTTTACAAAAGTTTAATAGCCGGATTTACCTTTATGTGTACCCGGATGTTGCAACGCGTCGACATTCCCGCCAAAAAAAAATAATAATTTAACCAGCCAATCGGAATGCTTGTGTACACGCCCGGACGGACGGACGGACGGACGGACGTACGGACGGAAGTGACGTCAGCCAATCCATGAAAAATCAACTCGATAGTTTACCATTTTTTCTTAGGTATGGTGCTCCGCTATAATTTAGTTTATAGAAATAGAAAACAGGTTCCAGTAACAAAACTAACAAAAACATGCCCAAATATAAACAGAATATTGAATAATCCAATCATGTTGTCATATATTAGTGATTACAATATTCTACCTTCCTCTGTTGGATGGGGAGATGTTTTCAGGTGCAGAATCATTAGCAAAGTTTGATGGTAATTGTGGTACTAGAATAAAAATCACACATGTCAAGTAAACATTAAACATTGATTTATGTTACTGTATATTGAACCAGACACAATAGTTATCACTGCAGCTAGTTAAACTGAATCATCAATACCAACAAACTACAGCCACTACTTAGCAAAAGCAATTTTTGGGTTTAATTCCTTTCTTTTGTTACTAGAGGGCAACAGGGTCATCAGCTGAAACATTACTGTTACATGCTACTCTCATGAAATAAAGTGTTGTATGATCAAAATGAATATTATTATAGGAGTAATTTTAATAAAATATTCCAGGTTGACATATATAACATTTGCAGCATACATGTCTTGATACCTTTTTCCACATGGTTTGCTGTAGCCCTGGTATTAGGATGTGCAGATAGACTTTCTAAAGGACCAATTGATGAAGCATATACTTCCCATGGTATGTTAGGTAATTTTGTAACATTCTGTGCAGCTGGCAGATCTAGTGGCTCCTGTATTGCAATACATTAAGTAAAACTACTAATACGAACAATAATTGAAAGTACTTTAAATTTTTAAGACTTACCTATTAAAAAAAAATTAATTAAATAAACAAGGGAGGTGGGAGGGAGACGGAGATGAAACTAAAAAAATTATCAGGAGTGGAGTATCCTAATTGGCTGAGAGTCACCCCTTTGAAAAGAGATGATGAGTATGCCCTTGCGCCAAACCAAAGACTTTTGTGTCAAAGTGTTTTCATTACCTGATCCTTCCATTGTTTAAAAATTTAAGTATCCTGATATTTATGTCATTGATGTATAACTGACATGCAATAAATATTCTCTCTGAAGTAGAATTTCTATGTGATTATCTCTGAAGGGTACCGAACTTCCAGGCGTGAAAACCAGTTAATTTATTCATAGTTGAAGATAATATAGGTAAGTTGTAGTGCTTGGGAATGAGTTTATTCCGGGCGAAAGCCCTTAGAATCAAATTCGGAAAAATTAATTTCCGACCTCGCTGAGATTCGAACCCACAACCTTCGGAATTGTACTACCGATGCTCTACCAGCTGAGCTAGAGGTCAGACTGAGAGCAGGCTGGGGTGAAATAGATGTTAGGTCACGGTAATTATGATGCAAAGATGAAAGTAAGTATGTGGACCGCATGGCACTAATTGAAATAGTTGAAGATAATATAGGTAACTTGTAGTGCTTGGGAACGAGGTTATTCCGGGCGAAAGCCCTTGGAATTAAATTCGGAAAAATTATTTTCCGACCTCGCTGGGATTCGAACCCACAACCTTCGGAATTGTACTACCGATGCTCTACCAGCTGAGCTAGAGGTTAATTTATTCATGTTCATTTCCATCAGCCTACCACCTCCCTGAATGATCTAGCTAGGATCTAGGATTCAATCGCATTAAATTTATTCATTCATTGATAAAAAAATTATTTGAATCATTGTCAGATTCATTTGTTTGTTCTTCCTTTGTTCATTCATTCATTCATTCATTCATCCATTGATTCATTCATTCATTGATTCCTTGATTCATTGATTCATTGATTCATTGATTCATTTATACATTCATTCATTCATTCACGTTATAAACATTCACCAGTTGTCTTTATCTCTCAAACATTTGGATACTCAACATTTGATATTAGGAAATTTTTTGCTACATTATTTTACAATCAATCATTTTACAAAAAAATAATTTAAGTGTAAACTATATAATCATTATTTTACATACACATGTTAATAGTGAACTCACTTTGTTTTGTAGCTTTTCTACAAACTCAATAGGATCATCCAATGCTTTTGCTTCTTCTTCACACAGCTGGTCTAAATCCTATCACATTCATTAAAACAAAAATTGGTTGTTGTATTTGAAAAAAAATTCATAAAAGCGACCTCATCCTTGTGCTACATGGAATGTTAAGTTATAAGCACTTGGGAAATTTTGAGAGTATTCACTGACCTATGGCTTGTGCCATAGGTTATAAATCTATGTGTTCTGAGTGCGTGCTTTATGAGAGCACACATCAAGTTGTGCCATTCCTATCCAAAATAAGGCTTTTGTAATTTTTATTTTAAGAAGAGGAATATAACATTGGTTGCCTTGTTATAAAGCCTTTTGGGTTTGGAAGAACACTCATGAAGTGTAGAGAAGCCCTTCTTCGCTACTTCTGCTAACACTTCTTTTGTGTTCTGGCAAGCCCCTTGGGCTTCAGGGTTTGGCTGCTAGCACGAGTCTCAATATCTCTTTAATATAAAAATACCTGAGGGAAGAACCACAAGGTGGGAGTTTAAAGTCATAGGGATGTGTAGATGGAATCCAAAAATCCCTGACCCTCACTTAAACTTAAAATGTATTGAAATAAAATACCCGGCCTGTTCAATACGAAACACTGTAAATCTTAACCCCTTTCAAAGACCTACAGTATTAGAGAAAGTAACAGTGTTTATGGTGCAAGTTGCAAGCCAAAAAATGTTTGGGGGGGGAGGGGGGGGCTAAGGGGGGCTGAGAGCTTTGATAAAACACTCTAATACTTGGAAATTCTAAATAGCACTAACCTATATCCAAGACAATATAATGGAAAATAATCATATACCCTGTCTAAGATCTTCATCCTGAAAAGCCATAGCCCATCCAGTGGAACATCCCCATATATAAGACTTTATATAGCAGTACAAAACACCCCCCCCCCCCCACCCAGGATAAAAATGGATGTCATGATGTCATTGATAAAAAGTATTTTCAAAAAGTGTTATCTTTAAACATGGCCAGCTTTCAACTTCTCCAAAACGTCATGTATATTTCAGGTGTTGTGATGGAACCACTAAAGTACTAAACCACAAATTAAATGCAGCAAGTTGTCAAAAGATATGATTTGTTCTGATCTATTTTTTTATAGCATACCTTTATGGCTTGTATTCGTTGAGCTTCTAATGCAACAAGAGTCTGCAGCAGAAGATGATAGCTAAAAAAAGAACCATATAAGAAAATATATAAATAAAATAAAATTATATTTGAATACCAACCCAATCCTAAAATGAACCAATTTTCAATATATAATTTAAAATCCTATTATTTGGAAGTATTTTTACTTCTATTTTTATAAACATGCGAGAACTCTTTAGCTTCGAGTGGCAGCTTGAAATTTGTTTTTTCAATTTAGGAGCTTTTGAAAGAACAAAGCAACATGGTGTTAAAGTGAAACTGTTTTTATTCTTTCTTTCCATAGTTCTGCCACTTGTAGGCAAGTTTATTAATTTAATTTAGTCAAAAGCAGACAAAAATAGTATCGTGCATAGTATAATATATTGATTTTATCAACAGAACTTGATAGTAAGTACATTAATGTAGAATTTGTTCTAGAAAATCAACCTTAAAATTGATAGTGATGTAAGTTAGTCTTAAAGCCAAAATAAATTATCCAATGGGCTATTGCATACATTTTTGTACCCCCCATTGACGACCTAAGTTTGTAAGAACCCCGTAAGAAATTTCTGGAGACATGAAGGCCCCTTTGGAAATCCCTGCTGTTCATGAATTACCTCTGAGGAATACAAATGTAAAAATCGGGGTCCTCAACCCAGCACAGCACAAAAAAATACAAAAACGGCCCTGAAACCCAAAGAATTCCAGCAGAAAAACACTCCCAACCCCTGAAGAATTCAATCACAAAAACACCCCCGAGGTGGGGGGGGGGGGCACAAAAAATTAATGCAATAGCTCAATATAGCAACATTAAATTGACATTGAGGCGATTTCGTTACTTACTGTTTATTATCTTTTAAGGCGAGATAGTCGGACTCGAAGAAGAACCTTTCATATGGTTCACTGGATTTAAAATCATCGTCTTCATAATCAGATAACTGACTGTATTGGCCCGTAATACCAGATTCGTTATCAAAAGTCTCTTGTTTTTCATTTTGTTTATTGGAATTGTCGGTGCTGATGGAGCTTCTCCGGCTTGACTTTGTACTGCTGGATGTGCTACTGTTTGAACTGCAATCATTACATGTATAACTGTCAATACAAGTCAATTCTGCCTTTAAACTGTTTACATCTGAATCACAAGTTGTAGAAATGTTCGATTCTAGTTTATCTTTGATTTCTGTAGCATTTTTTTCAGCTTCACAGGAATGGTTTTTGTCACTACCATGATTTGCTGGGTTTATCTCTTGCTCAGATTTCGAAGAAAGTAATTCTTCATAGTTCAATATTTTTTCTTCGTCCTCTACTTTTCCATTTAATTGATTCCTTGAGTTCTCATCTCTTTGTTTTTCATTTGTAATACCTATAATATCTATCTCCTCTTCTTCGCCACCCTCTTTACCAAACGTTTCGTCGCAACGATCAATAGCTTCCCTTTTAATGTACGCCATCGTTCTTAGAACATAAGGATTTCACAGGTAAAAAGGAAGGTTAGAGAAAGAAAAAAAAAAGGAAAAATATGTATAAATGCACAATCTGTTCCACTGTTCCACCGGTTGCTTTAGCAAAAAGACCAGCTTAGTTTTCTAGTTTCCTCCGCCATTTTCGATGAAATCCAATGAGCCCGCGTAACATGTCCGCTTAAATCACAGGTAACCCATACTAAAAGATTTTGCTTAAATGTCCTTAAAGGTTTCCCACATTATACTCGCCCCACTTCCATCAAAACACTGCTCTATGGTCCCTGGATTTATTTCCCACTATCAATTAATCAGCAATGATAAAATGGGAAAATTTTACACCGTGAAAAGATGAAAAACCCAGTACTGACGCTTCGGACGCTAGTCCTTCGTCGGAGTAAAGAGGTTTTTTCATCTTTTCACGGTGTAAAATTCACCTTTTTATCATTACTGTTTCATAAGAAACACCGACGCAGCTCACACTAGTTCTTAGCTAGTTATCTCTCATCAATCAATGAATCGTTTATTTAATCACGTATCATGATCCAGGAGCTGGTTCAAAATACAACTGACGGGCAATAATGATTACAATATGATATATATAGATAGATATATAGATATAGATATATAGATAATGCTAAGAATTAAGAACTGAGAATAAACTAAAACTACCTAAAATATTTAAATATGACAAGTAACTGAAATATTGTACTACACCTTTTGCTGTTCATTAACCGCAAAGGAATATTCATTGAAGCGAAGAAGCATTGTCATTAGAGCGAACAGGCATACAATAAGGCGAACGGAGTCTCAATAGTGCGATGGAACTTTCATTAAGAAATTTAGCATTGAATTTGACAATCATGAATATGTTTGCGTAAGTTCATTAACGTTTTCAAACTTTCATTAGCGTTTTGGTGCAGACAATAAACCACAATACACATTCAATACAGTGTTTTGGACATTTATTTACGCAATACAATATAAGTATATTATGCTTTTACGATTGTACATTTCCAAAAACAAAAAAGTGAATTTATTCTTGAACGTGTTCTCTATTTAAACATCTTGGACGATATGTTTGCATGTGGTTGTACCATTTTATGCATTTCTGTGGATCTTCATAGGCCCTCAAAAGACGCTCGTCTGACTCATTTGGAAGTTGGTTTATTTGTTGAACCATTGCAATATCCAAAAAATAGGGATTAAAAAACTCAGAACTGACTGATATCTATACCTAACGGCGCTTTGTTTGTACGAAATCATATTCACGGCTTGTAAAAAAAAAATGAAAAGACAGTTAAAATCTTAAAATTCCTAGTGGAAAATATACTTATATTGTATTGCGTAAATAAATGTCCAAAACACTGTATTGAATGTGTATTGTGGTTTATTGTCTGCACCAAAACGCTAATGAAAGTTTGAAAACGTTAATGAACTTACGCAAACATATTCATGATTGTCAAATTCAATGCTAAATTTCTTAATGAAAGTTCCATCGCACTATTGAGACTCCGTTCGCCTTCGTATGCCTGTTCGCTCTAATGACAATGCTTCTTCGCTTCAATGAATATTCCTTTGCGGTTAATGAACAGCAAAAGGTGTAATGTATTAGGGGGAAATGCTATTTCTATAAAAACATAATTACATGTAACTTGAAAGTAACGCTCCTTAGATCATTCGACTTGTGAATTTTTGAAGGAAGCCCATTCCAGAAACTAGCGGCAACATAGGTAATGGAGTTCTTCTTCCATTGCAAATTATATTTTGGGAGTAGAGCATGTGGCTGATCACCTCCGTCTTAAATTATATTTGGTTTTTCTAAAATTGAAAAGATTTCTAATATATGAAGAGCCACTACTAATACCAAATAAGAATTTAAACAGTAGTACAAGAGACTGATATATTCGACCAACATTGTTGGCAGTTGTTGGATAATGTTGGCGGTTGTGTTCCAACGATCCGACTATAAGTTCCAACATGTTGAGCATTATGATGACAATGCACGGGATCCTGGGACGAAATACACTCACAATACCTTTCAAACCTAGTGTTTGTTTATCCGCCATTTTGCTTGAAATCATCATGGCTACATTTATACAACGTGTAAAGAAACGAAAATGCGTAGCAGTTTAGTTACAAATGAAGTCCTAAGCGAAGAAAGCAAATATAAGTGTCGTGGAACTTCTTTCTCTCTGACGCCATAACGAAAATGATAGCTTTTCTACTTCAACTTTTGTGCTTTGCGTTTGTTTGAAATCTCCATGGATTCGGCATGCAATGCGCGTGCGCAAGCGCAACTTTGTTGGACCTGCTGTCCAAACGAACGCAACATTTTTTGGGCTACGCTTTGATGAGCGCGAAACAAAAGAAAAGTTGGGACTTGTTGGCTCAAAAGTTTGACGAATTCCAAACTTTACCCAACAACATCCAACAAGTCCCAACAACACGCAAAATGGTGTTTAAACGCTCACAACATGTTGGGCCCAACAATGTTAGCTCATTTGCTTGGGCCTTTAGCGTTACTTAGTAATAGTTTATGTGGGACAGATTTCCGATGACCTAATAGTGCTCTGAGAATATAATAATTGGCGTTATCTACTTTCATTGGCTTTGTACTTTTCGTATACTTACAAGTAGAGGGCCTCAATAATCCAAATGTGGAAGCCGAATAAATGCCTTATATAAAATTATTAGCTTATCCATAGGCAAAAAAACTTCTGATCCTTATAAGATCTGAAGCTTTAGGACATGCTTTTTTGAGCTGTTCAGTAATGTGAGTTTTTAAATTTAATTTACTATGTATCGTTAATCCAGAAATTCTAATATTACCAGATAGCTTAATTTTAGTGTCATTCATATTGAATCCATACACATACAGATAAAGCCTGTGTCTCTTTGTGTTGTTAACCTCTAAAGATTTTCTTCTAAACCAGGAGGATAGTATCTTCAGATCATGATTGAAGACAAATTAAAGTACATTTGGTGAGACACCAGCAGCATGACTAACGGTCCTCGGCATACAGCCTAAGAGAGATGTTCGGGATGCAGTAGTTTAAATCGCTAATGACAATGTTGAAAAGGAGAGAGGCTAAGAAGGAACCTGTGGTACTCCGGCTTCAAAGCGGATACTATAGCTTGATACTTCTCCTTGCAACTTGACTCGTTGCTTGATTTTTGAAAACACTGCTCCATAGTCCCTGCTTTATTTTCCACTAATATTTTCCCCCTCTAAATCATTTATATGCGGAAAACCTGAATACACAGGTAGATAAGCCCTGAACTACTTCCGGTTGACAACTTGCGTTTTATATTTAAAGCTAATAACAGAAGCACTTTATAATTATCACAATAAGGACAATGAAAATGATCAATTAAGAATGTCAGTTCATGTTTGTATCTGGCAGCCAGGGTTGCAGCATTTTCCCGTATCTTCAGTCTATTTAATTCTCTCAATACGAACGACTAGCCCGCGGCAACGCATGACAAAGCGAAAAATCATTGATCGTATGTTGTTTTGGGAGATTGTATAGATATCCATGAAGGAAAAGTCCACTGCATACAATATGACATCATTATCCTCCCCTATAGCAGGTGGCTTATTTCATTCGCTTCTTTAATAAAATACGTATCGCTAGCCAAAATAATCATTGATTAGACTATTTTGTAGCCAAACAATCCACAGTTTTGTCTATGTTTCGCGGGATCTAGACGGATGAGGACTTTGTTTATTTTGCTCTTCCTGGGAGTTCTGGTCTTGAGCTCAACGGGGAAAAAAAAGAAGCTACGAAAAACAACATTAAAGAAAACCACAAAACATGGTAAGAAATATGACTAGCACTAAACTGATGGACTTACTGGTACTCAGACCAAAGTTCAAGGGAACTTTGGTATTCCTTGAACGAGTGAGTAATTAAATCAATACCATCAAATATCAAGTTCAGATTGTCGAAACGTGAACCCCAGTCGGATGTATGTACACATGGAATTAGGAAATATTTCGAGTGTGTGCCTATTGAAATAATTAAAACAATCAAATCTTGATGCTTCAGCCCTAGTTGAAGTGTCTTAGTGTCTTTATTAAATATTTTAACAAACATTTGGACTAGTTTCCGTCGATAAATTTATATACATATATATAATTATATATATTCATCAGTTGACTTAAACTGCGATAGTGAATGTCAAACGTCCAGAGATCTTTAGCAATTACGAATCGTGTGACGAACGTACAGCATTGTTATTTATTTATTTTATTTCTTATTAGCTATTTATTGTATTTATCTTTTTTTTTTTTTTTTTTTTTTTTTTTTGTTGTTGTTGTATTTATCTTTTTTCCTTTTTTTCTTTTTATTTTTTATTTATTTATTTGTTCGGCGTATTTTGATCTACAGACAGGAACTGATCTTAGGTTTTGCAATAGGGGATCATCATTGACCACTAGGGATGAAAGATAATGTTATGGTTTTTGGATAAAAGTGCGAAAATATTAAAAGATTTATACGCTTGAATAATGTTCTCGGGTCGATAAAAGCGGGAGGAGAGAGCATATCCCCCACCTCCTCTCACATTCACACACACACACCACACTCCATAGAACTTTTACTGAATGGGAACACTTACGGCTATTTTGTAAAGGGGTTAGTTAAGATTATATAAACCATAAATATTTAAGAATACTCAAAAGGCAATTAACAGTTTTAATGTATAAACGACTACCAAGAGAAGGCAAGTATATAAGTACAAGCATAAGTCCAAAAAGTCTAACAATTCTAACCATTCTCAAACGGATGGTTTTCACTCGATTGATTGAAAGTGCAGTATGACCAGCGTAAACTATTGTATTCTTTTTTCATATGCCGTATTTGCTGGTGGAGATTTCCATCATCCGACCGAATTTCAACTTCTAGTGTTTTTCTAATTATATCCAGACAATTGCGTTATTCGTTTTACTTTTGAATAACAATCTTTTCCATTTAAAGTGTATGTATAGGCGACAGGACTTCTCGAGATCTTTAACGAGTCAATGTTTTCACTAACTTAATGGTAAATGAAATAACAGAGCCGCATTGTCTCCTAGTTACTATGGTAACATTATTCTTACTGGTACTTTATATTGGCTATAGCAAAGCACACGATGTCCATCATTAGAATATTACGATATCTTTAGTATACGATATCTGAGATCGCCTGAACCGTTGCATCATGTATATACTATTGCATTTTTAATAACTAGATGAGTCTAGTATATATCTCTTAGCCTAAATTGTCTAAAACGAGTAACAACGTCTTTCCTAAAACAATATAGTATCCAATATTATAAGGTAACCTCTTTGCAGGTAGCTCTACTGTATTCTTAATGCAACCAGTAAATACAATAACCTTATTTGCAACCGCAATATTTGTAAAATCCACATTGATATTTACTAAAGCTTTTCTATCACATAGTTTTGTTTTGTTTTTTTTCTTTTTCTTTTTTTTTTTTTGGAAATTTGACCTATTGAATTCACTTTTATAGCGTTCAAATAAGCGTTGAAGCTAGGCTACTTATGTGTCGGTAACAAAGCTAAGACTGGTTTTGACCATTTGACAGAAGCCGGTAGTTTTGGGCTGACAGGGTGGTGTTCACATGACGTTTTTGGCTAAAAAAATTATAGATTTCTTTTATCAAAAGTTTTAGCCGTTACTCCTCGTTAATCATGATCGATTATACGATCTTGGGTGTTATTTTTCCAAGCTTTGTTGCCACTAAGTATTGGTAAAAAAATAGGCTAGGTAGAGTGATCTGGCTTTATTGACATTTATAATAGTAATTGAACTCAGTGGAGTGCAATAATTTGTATAGATAATAATCGTAGGGTTCCTTGCAAAATTAGGATTGTTAATTTCACTTGTGTTTGAAGTTTTGAAATTGCCCGAGTCGCAAAGCCTCACTTATACAGGGTTAGTATTATTTCAGTGTTCAAATATTCACAAATACCAAAAGTAAAGTAAATAATGCACAACTTCAACAATACAAACACTTTGAAATTCCACGACCCATCACTGGAATGCATGAATATTCAAAACTAATCTCATAACAAATTGAGGCTAACCCTATAGAACAGATCTGGAGATTCGAAACTTGAGTATTGCGTCTAAGTTACGACCAAAACGTCTCACTCTCCCAAGCGCGTGATATTTTTCATCTTTGACTAGCACTTTTGTCTTGATTGGTCTCCCTGTGGCTGTGATCAAATTGAAGTTTTTAGTCTTGGGAAATATTCTTGAACATGCACCCCTCGAATAAATGAGGATGGAAGTCTAGAAATCGAATTCCAGACCATTGGGGTGAAAGGAGAATTATAGCACGCTACTTCATGGTTCCTCATACGTAAACTTTCTAATTAGAACTGCAATTTGCCACTGTTTTTGGGATAACCCAATTGTTTGTTTGCACTCTACATGGCGGCATTAAACGTATGCAATAATTTGGAAACGAAAGATTACTATTCTTGGACTCAATATATGAGCAGTTATCATTGAATACTCATTGCAGGGAAAAGAACTTGCGCTGTAGTCCAATAAGTTTCAATGATATTCATTGATACCTATGATTAAAACCAACCATTAAATGATCTTTCCTTTTTCTAGAGAGTCAAAAAAGACAATTTATTCCTCCAGGAGTCTTTCCAAAGATCCGTAAGTTAAGGAAAAGGTCTATTATTTATAATTAAGAACTCGTAACAAATATAATTTTGAATGTTCATTGAATGCGTGTATTCTATTACCTATTTGTGACTTTCAGCATTGAATTAGATGTGTTAATCTTGTATATAATGCTATATTCTTTTATCATCAGCTCTAATCACTGCAAATACGTCAGTTCTGCATGCAGCAACCGTCGGCGCTTATGCAGGAGCCAAAGCAGGGGCAAGTAGTGGAGCCAATGCTGGAGCTAAGACTGGTGCCAAAGCCGGGGCTGATGCAGGAGCCACGGCAGGCCTTGAAGCAGGGAAAAAGGCAGGAGAGGAAGCAGGGAAAAGAATAGCTCATGAGATTGCTTTGGAAGCTATACAGAAGATACTATTAGCACAAGCTAGTGCTGGACATATATTAAACGTATATGCTAACAACTCGGCAGGTTCTGAAGAAGGGGGAGGGGAAGGAGGTGCAGCAGGTGGTGGTGGTGTTGCGGGTGGTGAAGAAGGGGCGGGTGGAGCAGCAGGTGGTGTAACTGGTGGAGCTGCTGGAGGAGCTGTTGGTGGAGCTGCTGGTGGAGCTGCTGGTGGAGCTGAGGTAACAGGAACCGAAGGAGGGACAGCTGGAGGGGGAGGAGCAGGAGGCGGAACTGAAGGAGGAGGTGCAGCAGGGGGAGGAGCTGGTGCTGGAGGAGGATCAACCTCTCAGGGAGGAGGTGGTAGCTCAGCCGGAGAAGTAATAGGCGCGGGTGCAAGTATAGGTATTGGATCTGTTTCTGGTGCCAGTGCTGGAGGAGGAGCAGAAGCTAAGGTCTCTACCTCAGTATCCGCTGCTGCTAATGCTGCTGCAAATGCTGCTGTGAGTCAGTCTGGTGCGGCGATAAAAAGTAAGAAAACTATTAATAAGCTTTCCTGAAACTCACAAAATATAAGCTATTATTTTATTTACTCATAGGAAAGCATTATCGTTGAAGTGCGACCCCAAAAATTAGATTTCTCGTTTGCCTACTAGCATTTCAGCGACTGTCAATCAAAGAACTGCATAAAAAACAATATCTTAATAGCAAATTTTAAACTGAATGAAACAAAATAGAGAATAAGTTGAATGAAATCTTTCATTAAGTATTTTATTATGGCTCCTTAATTGACGGTCGTTAAATGCTAGTCGATATGCTTAGTCGATAATGCACCTAAACGATAATGATAGTATATCAAAATTAAAAGAACGGAGTGGTTCTGTTTGCGGACCTTTTGGGTTTGAGGTGCAGATAAGAACAATGGGGTGGGGTAAAACGGAAGGGATTTAGTGCAGGGGTGTATATCATTAATACTAATGCAAGCGTTCCTTAATTCACAGTTATGAATCAAGCAGCTTACGTAATCTACTCTATTAACACTCCAACTTTGCAAATTTATTACAACAATTTCTGCGCACGAGCCAATGGAATGCGTATGTTTTTTGGTCAGCATTGCCAGTACTTTATTGCGCATGTACCAGGATTGAACAAAGACCCTGATACAGTGTCGTTTGAGTCTATTTGCACTTCCGGGTCATACATCATACAGAAAGACTATCGCTTTGTTCTGATGGCTTATCAAAGGGACGACAACTACGGTAAATTGTCTAATCATCTAATCTTGATAATTTGATGAAAATTGTCATCATTATTATCATACCTGATTACCTGAATATTATCATCATGTTCACGAACATTATTTAACTTCAGATTCTCAAATTTACTTTTTCCCGTCTTTGGCTTTAGTTAACGATTACTTTTTTGAAAAAGGTGTTGTCTTATCCACAACCTTTCACTCGTGTTACAGGAGAAGAAATGTGCATTTGTAATCTTATTGGACAAGATTGTTAAATTAAATAACTGCAATTCACCTTTCAGTGAAAGAAGCTACCTTCTATATCCGTCGCCACGCAGACCTTAAAGAAACTTTCTCGTATGCATCTTTTCACGACGGTTGGTATTTAGCTGTTGGTAGCAAGGTCGGTGAATCGCTCTACGAAATGAAAGTGGCCTACAGCAATAACACTAAGGAGTTTGATGTTCAAAGTTCTTTTGTACTCAAGCCTCAAAAGGCAGGTATTGACCCGAAGCAGTATTGTGCAGAAGAGACTATCAAACCAACTGTCGAGCCTAGCCCTGTATTAACCCAATCACCTGCAAACAAACGTAAGTTTTAACTTGACATGAAAATGATTCTATCAAATCAACACTCAATAAACCATTCAGCCACTTAGCCAGATTGTCAGTGAGTCATTCAGCCACGCAATCATGACAGAGAGACAATAAGCCTATATTCCTTCCAAAGCACTGATGTTTCGGCTTCTTATGTATTGTAGGGTAAGGGATCACACAGATCACGTGAGGTGGTTACATTGATGATGTTGTCTGTAGTTCCGAAATTTAGATTAAAATCACGGCTAAACCAGATTATCCACTTTTATAACAGAATGTATTTTAAATTGATTTTTTTACGATTTTGTGCGCGCGATTTCAGAGCAATCCCCAAATGCGCACAGTATCATCATCATCAACATCATCATCACCATGATCTTCATAGTAGTAGTAGTAGTAGTAGTAGTAGTAGTAGTAGTAGTAGTAGTAGTAGTAGTAGTAGTAGTAGTAGTAGTAGTAGTAGTAGCATTGTAGCAGTTACTTTAGATACGAATGACGCAGCTGAAAGTGCGCGCGGATGGTGCGTGCTATGAAGCACACGCTCCCAACCAATTACAACACGATATTATAATGACGCATCAAAGATTGTTTGTTGTTTGAAAAATAAAAGAAGCAAATAGAAGTTTTTTCTACATCTAAAACTCATTTTTCCCCGTTAAGATTACAAGGCCCTCCTAAAAAAAACTACAATCCGCATGAGCTTCAGCTAAACATGTCTACTTAATTCTATAATAAGTAGTTTTCGGAATATATTGGTCATATAATCAATGTTTTTGATAAAAATAATATATTATCATTGACAGACAAGTGCGTGGCTTTGAGATTCAAGAACCAAGTTGGATCTCAATTCAAGATTTTATCAAGTCTTAAAAAAGAGGGCTGGCTAGTTAATGGCGAAGAATTTAAAATGAATTTCACTTTTAAGCGCCCAGAGCTGCACAATTTTGTCTCGTTCAAAGGAATTGATCCTTCTGGAAAATTCAAGATTTTTCTGGATGGAGATACAACCATTTCTGTCATGCCTAGTTTGGACTGTTCCAGCTACATTAACGTTGCAGTGACTGGGGTTGAAGGTAAGAAAACAAAAACTCAAAATTGCTTTTAACCAATACCATTACTTCATTTCGTATAGCTTGTATAGCCGTCATTTTGGTTCAATAAAATTCATGTTTTTCATTTCTCTCTTTTGCTTTGCCACTGAAACAATTTGGCTACCATATCTTTTGTTATTTCATTCTCTTAGGAATTATTATAAATGATTACAAATGAGCCTTTATCTGGTTATCCTCATAATGCTACAAGTATTCTGAGTTCATATTTGTTGGTACTATTTCAGAGCCACATCCAAGTACCACGTTGCCACCAACCACTGTGAAAAATGTGCCCACTACTTCTCCACCTACTCATACTCCATCTCCCGTCCCAACGACAGAACCAGCCTTGCCTCCACCTCCTCCCCCGGCTCCAGCACCTGCACCACCTCCGATATCAACTACAACCACACCTACCACTAAGCCACCATGCATTGGACCACCGCCATGCCAACCACTACCGCCGCCACAACCAGCACCAGCACCAGCACCGGGACCAGGTAAAAACAAAAAAGACATCACAAAAATATATAGCAATAATTCAGGTATTATCCATCGATGTCCTCATGTGAAGTCGCTTTTCATATATATATTTCCTCCCTTTGCTTGAGGGAATTTTCGGCTCCTGTATATTTATATATTGTGGACCAAACCGTTACGGATCAGTCCCTCTTGGAATTTTATGTTGTCGAACGTAGCAAAACACTTTGCCTTTTTTTTCTTTCCTTCTTTGCTTCTTTCCTCCCTTCCTCCCTTCCTTCGTTCCTAGGCATTCTTTCGTGTGTTTGAACAGAGTTTAGTATAATGTAATAAGAAAACAACAGCAGCAAAGTTAATTACAATTTATTTACAGTTATATATCTATTTATTCCATTACAGGAATTCATTACCACATCCATTACCATAACAACCCCAATGGTGAGTTAGTTTACCGATAGCCTACTTGTTTCCTACAGTGATGCACGTTTCCAACTGTTTGGCTTATGCACCACACATAGGTTAATAAAACAACACAAACTCAATTTTATGAGAACTCGCAGTAATTCTCTCACAAAGATGCTTTTTAAGTAAATTTGCTCTCACGCTTTTATTGGCTGGCTGTTCTTGAGGAGAAATAAACCTGGAGTCCGCGAAGTTCCATGTATTGTTCGTCGTCGTCAATTATGAGGCTCTAAGTCTTCAAATATAACTTGTTTGCACCTTGAATCTCTGATAAAAGCATCCTCATTAGTATTCTTTATATAGAGAGATATTTAAACGTGTATTGTCGCTTCAATATGATCAAATTATGAATTCATGTGTTTTTGAAGCGGTCAAAAGTCCAGTGAATATAGCTTTACTTTTAAAGTTCTTTTAAAGTTCTTTCAAATATTAATGGATTATTGATCACTGAGTTCATTGCGATTTCTCAATCATTTTTAGGAGCTACTATAGAAAACCGCGGTAAACCAGCTGGTTAACCCTTATCATTATCTATCGTCAATAAAGGCGACTGCACATCTTATATTAAGCCAACCCCCACAAGCAAATAAACTATTATGTTTCAAAAAAGGAACTCTGAGAAAAAGGTTAACTACTTTAAGCCCCAAATCAGCATTCTTCCAGCCTTATTTTCTCTTTGCAATAATTTTGCTGAAATGAAAAGTATAACATTGCAACTGTTGCAACATATTCTTTACTAATCTCGTCCAGACCATGTGCATATGTGAACATCACAGAGCCGAGCTTTGCTTAAAGTGTTCTCCTTCTGTTGCCTTTATTTCTGAAGTCAACGATGATTAAGGTGTTTCAGGCTCCATAACCCAGGTTTCATTAAAGCCACAACGTAAAACTCAAACGCCCGGTTTTAAGAGTCTTTTAGCCGGTACATTAACTATTATGTAGTGGTCTAGGCAAGAGAACTGACATGTTGAATGAAGTGGCAGATAGACTAGACACCTGGGTCATGGAGTCAGTCATCTAACATACAGGTGAGATTGAGTTTTTTTCTCAAGCTGTAACTTTTCTAGACTTTTAAAGTCGTTCTTATTTTTTTGAATGAGATTATGCGAAATGCAATTGAAACGCATTATTGCCAAGATAAATTCATTTCACAGCTATATAAAAATGTTTGTTCTAATTCCAAGGTACTTTTTACATAGTAATTTCAGTAATGCCAACGACCAAGCCCCCTGCAGTTTGTAGCAAGCCAGTCTGTGTCGTAGCTTGTGCACCAGCCTGCCCTCAGGTGTGCTGTAAAAAGTCTAACATACAAAAAGTTGTAAAAAGATGGACCAGATCCAACACCGAAAAACCCAAGAAAAATTGTGCTTGCTTCATGGAATGTGGCATCCAATCCAATGAAAATAAAGAAACTTGTACTGAAAGATGCAAATGCCATCCAGTTGCTGACGTACATCCACTTCAGAAAGATAAGAAAATTTTACATAAGAAAAGCCCTGGTCGCCCAAAGCAACACATCCTTCAGATACACAAGCTTTTTTCCAAGTGGTTTAAAAAACCCAAAGAAGTGCTTCAAAATGAGTCTAGCCAAATACGTATGTTCAACCTAACCCAGAACCAGCATGAGGATGAAGATCATAGCGTTGAAAAAGCGCGTTATGCTTTCATTGAGAACATGCTGAAAAACTATGAGTACTACAGAAGAAGACAAGAGGAATTGAAGAAAATACAAAATCAACACATGAAACTTAAAAAGAAAAGAAAGTATTTGCAAACCATGCTTGATTCCAGAAAAAAGCAATTAAGAAGCAATCACCGTAAACAAATTCACAAAAATTCTACGAAGGTATCGACTTCTCTGACTGATAACAGTAAAGAAAAGGCGTTCGATGAATACGTAAAAAGTATCAAGAAACAGCTTGAAGCTTTAGAAATGGAGCAAAAGCGACTGCTAAATCAACAAGATTTTACTGAAAGCGAATTACAAAAAGAAGACGACTTTTTCAACAACATGAACCTGGAAACTCAGTATGATGATGGCCGGGTTCCAGATGAATTGATGAAGGCTTTTACTTACGATCCAATACGACAATATCAAGAAGCAAAGCATAAGATAGAGCAAAATGAAAAGCAGCTGCGACTACATCAACAAATACGAAATCAGGAGTTACAACAAGAACAGCTTTATCTTACTCCACAGGAAATGCAAACAGCGTATGCAGCTCGACAAAGTACACTTGATGACGGACAGATTAGAGATTACAGCAATGATGATATAAGAGATACTGGCCCTGGAACGATTGAGAAGGAAGACAGTTATGATAATCAGGATATAGTGCAACGATATGAAAATATGCAAAATAGTTTTGAAAGCTTGACTAACGCGGATTATGATGATGCTAGTCTCATGTACGGACCGATGTTCCACTGAAAAGAAAATGAACACAGATAATAACTGAGATGAAACATACGTCCTGGCATCACTAAGACCGGCAGAATATAGCAAAACCAACATCCCCTTCAATGAAAACATTTCTAAAGCAAACGCAAACGCTTTTATACCGGCGGGGAAAATATAGAAAAGCAGCCATAGTGCAAAACTATGACAACTCCCAAAGCAGAGCTCATACAAGCACAAGTTCATTAAGAAGATACTCAGTTATAGTAGCTTAGCTGTGTGGCTAAAAAGCTACTGAACCGTATTTATTATTTACCAGAATAAGACAAAATTATGGATTATACTACGGAATAGATTTACGCATAGATGATATTCGAAAGGAGTTTGCGCGAATATACCTTGGAGTAATTTCATTAAAAAACTGATTTGTCCTCTAAGTTGCCGAATAATTATCTGGAAAACTTTTTAATTTGCCTCCAAATGCAATAAATATTTGAGAAAAAGTCCTTCAGTTCTGATTTAATTTTAGGTTAAGGTTATTTCTTCATAATAGAAATTACCATTTTCATAAAACTTTTCAATACTTCGACATAGAGGTGCAGGTCCCATTCCCATTTTTACTTTTAGATTTTTTTAATTCGTATTAAGCGTCTCTAACTTCTAAAGAACATGAATATTCTCTTCCCATTCCTATTCTCTTCCGATCCATACCTACTGGCTCTCTCAAAGCCACTCCCTAATTAAATAGTTACACTCTATATGGGGTTTGTTTGCTCCGCGTTTATTTAACGGTTATTAGGTTTACTTTTTGGTTTTGTTTTGTCAAAACGAATTGAGTTATACATGGTAAAGTAGTAATAAATTATGCGTTCGGTGTGTATATAATGAAGTATAGAGAATAAGAGAAAAATATCAAATTATATCAATTTAAATATCAATTTACGGTGCTCAACTTACCTATAGAGAAAAAATATCGCTCTGGGATCCTCACGAATACCCTACATTTCATATTCTGGCTGCGTTACCAGCCCTTGTAGTGTAGTGGTTAACACATCGGACTAGAATACCGAAGACGTGGGTTCAAATCCTGCCAAGGGCATATGTTATTTTTCTCTTATTCTCTATACTGAGTTATACATGATACATTATCGTTTTTCGCACGATTGAGGATCATTTGTAGTTCTTGTCAAATACTAAAATATGGCAAGATGAAAACTCAAGATTACATTTATAGTCAGCCGTAGAAGATTGCACCAATAATACTCGGCAAATATTTAAACATACAACCATTAAACTGCTAAAGAAAACGGTTCTTTTTGCTTTTCGATAGTTATTGGATGCTCAGCAACTCATGGCGGGAACTCAGAAGGTGCATGTTGCATGTTTCCATTTACTTACAATAACCAGACATACAACAGCTGTACCAATGTCAACAGTAACCAGAACTGGTGTGCAACCACAGCAAACTATGACCAGGATCACAATTGGGGATATTGTCAAGGTTGGTCATTAAAAATAATTTTTGAAAAGTAATGAAAACAAACGCATGATGAGATGATTAAATTTATCTAACTTTAAACGTGAAAACTAGCGTTAGGGTTAGGGTTAGGGTTAGGGTTAGGGTTAGGGTTAGGGTTAGGGTTAATTCTAATTTGGCAGTCAAAATGATGACAGTTTATTTATCAAGAATCTAAAGTGGAAATCGGCAATATTTTTAAAAACCACTTTGGAAAATACACCGTAGAAAAACCTAAGTGTTTACTATGGATGTTATATAAGCTAGATTCAGAAAGTTACATGCATATGTTTTTGATATACTCGCAATGATGTCGCAGTCGCCTTAAATTGATGCATTGATGTTTTAAGCTTGAATAGAGGTAGTCAAGTTCAAGAGCCCACACCGAATTAAAAAACGATGTCAACCGGTGAACGTATTGAGGTCTGATCCAGTGTGAAATTTACTTGAAATTTGCAATGCTTTGCAAACTACATTTTCTTAACTATAGAGGAAGAGGATAATCGGGTATAATTGCCCTAACCCTAAAACTTCGATTGCATTATGTATATGTGTTTATGGTCAGTTTTAGGCCTATCATGCAGTTTTAGGCCTATCATGATATATTTTTTTAGAAAATAAACTAGTGTTTTTGAGTCGATGCGAGCAAAAATCGCCTTAACAAACATGTAATCAATTTCACAAAGGATGTCATCAAACGCATGGAGGAAACGCAAACAGTGGATGTTGCCAGTTTCCATTCGTCTATCAAGGAATGATTTACAAAAGGTGTATAAAAGGAAACAGATCCAAGCCTTGGTGTGGGACCACATACAACTACGATGACGATAATAAATGGGGATATTGCAAAGGTAGGTTAAAAAAAGCTTGACTCACGATTTCCGATTCAATTCTTTAAGGTATTAGGATACGTTTACGACCACTATGCGCGCAAACTTAAATACCGCGCTGGCTTTATAGTATAACACAAACAAAGTATACATTTTCTGAAAGCTGAGTAAACATAGTTTAGAAAAATTTTCAAAATACGATTTTTTCTATTGTTGTTCACATTATTGTCCTCGAAGCGAAATATGACCATGCCTCAATGAAAACGTTAACGGACACGTACGATTTAAGCTATGCTTGCGAAAAATGGCTTAACATACTCAGGAGATAATAAAAAGGGTGTCCTAGATCTTTGATATCGGTTTTCTATCTCTGGCTATTTTTTCTCAAAGTTCAACGATCGCTTTTGGAGTGTTGTTTGGAGTAAAAAGCGGCATAACTTTGGAAAGAAATTAAATTTCAATTTCAATTATTTGGATCATGAGTTACTTTATAAACTCTCCAAATTTTAGAAAAATCGAATGAAATCCAAGGGACTTTTAGCTTTTTGAAGCTGAGGTTTTTGTCATCACTTGTCAAATTATCTGGTGTTCTAGACGATCGCAATGTAGGATCTTCTTACAATGACAAAGGAGCATGACAGATGTGGATATATTAAGCGACAGTACATTTCCGGTCTTGATAAAGTCACGACTTTTCCAATCAAAAATTGCAAGACGTTTCACAAACATAAGAAAGATCAAAGTTTAAAATTACGAAATTAAAAAGAAAAACGTTTTTTGAGAAATTCGTCAATTTTCGTATCCTAATACCTTAAGATCAGTTATTATTTCAAAACTCTAGGGATAAATGTTGTTTCAAAAGAAAACTAACAATTCTACGGCATAAAACTAGAAATTTATTTAAGAAATATATCTATTTTTTTAATTCTACATGACAGTCAAAGTACACTTGGATAAACCAACGACAGGCATTCATTATCACATGCAAGCACCGTGCCCCCAAAAATGTGCCTCTGATTGCACAGAAAACTGTCCACATCACTGCTGTACTCATTTAAATGATTGCCCTCCTGGATGTATAACCAACTGTATGCCTACGTGTCCACAGCAATGCTGTAAAATAGACAAAACAAAGGCTGCTTTAGGAATTGCTCAGCCCTCTTCATCGCCATTCGTTTCTTCCACGATTCCTTCATTTACTGAAATGTTTCAAGCAGGATACCCTGCTTCATTCCCTCCCCTTTCTGTAATAATACCTCCTGCTTCCCAATCTATGATGATCTCTCCTCCTGCTCTGTCTCCTGTGGTATTTCCTCCCCCATCTCACTACGTATTGCCTCCTCTACCTTCTATGCCAATGATTCCACCTCCTCCCCCTCCTGCACAAAGGATGCCACCTTCTCTACCTCCTGCACAAATGATGCCACCTCCTCCCCCTCCCGTACCCATGATGCCCCCTCCTCTCCCTCCTGCAGCAATGATGCAACCATCTCCTCCAGCTCCTGCACCAATGCCACCGCCAAATTTTGCTACGATGCACTTTGTTCCTCCTCCTCCTCCTCCTCCTCCTCCACCACCACCACCACCACCTGTAATAGTTCATCCTCCTACTCAAATAACTACGACCTATTCCAAACCCTCCAGTCTTCAGCTACTCTCTCAGCCATCTTTATCATCTTACTACGACCCAGTTTCTCGTTGTCCAGTTGTGTGTACTACATTTTGTGTGGGATCTTGCCCACTGTCTTGCTGCTCTGCGAATCAGCGAGGCTACTATCAAAGGCTTCAAGCTCGTGCTTTTCTTCCCTCTGGGGTTCGTTATAATAATTATGCAGGTAACTGGCAACGGGCCTATGCTAGGTCTCTACCATCAAATCACAATGAATATTCTACCAAACCTCTATCTAGCATAAAGATTATCTGCCCTAAAGCGTGCGCAAAAATATGTGCCAGTTATTGCCCCATAAAATGCTGCAAGAAGACATCGTTAGAACGACTAAGATTGCTATCAAAAACACAGAGAAAGGTTGCAGCCTTTAACAAAATGTCAAAAGTGTTCCAACCACCACCCATGCCTCTGTCCCCTCTTCTTTCACCCCAGTCTCACTCCACCTCGACGGGCACCTGCCCAGCCGTATGTGCAACTCACTGCACACAGGCATGCTCTCGTGAATGCTGTGTTACAAGGTCTCAAAATACAAAAGAAACGAACAGTAACAACAACAACTACGACATTTACAGCACAAAGACTGACGACATTGAATTAAGAGGTAACGAAAAAGTGACTTAATGTTTGTAAACGTTTTGAAGTAGATGAAAATCATCATGGACGACGTATTTTAATTATTTGGCATTTTTCAGACTGTGGAGGAGGTGTACCTACTCTTGGTGGCAATGCTGGTGGTGCTTGCTGTGCTTTTCCTTTTATTTTCAAAGGAAAGGTTTATGACCGATGTACTTCAGATGATGGTGTTGATAAGTGGTGCTCGACAACACCCATTTATGATGTGGATAAAAAGTGGGGAACATGTATATGGTAAAATTTGATAATATGCTCCCATTTATAAATAAATGAATAACTATTAAATAAATAAACTGTTGTACTTATATACAAGTATATCAAAAATCTATCAGAAATTTTCGTACACCATGCCGGATATGTTTTTCAGGTTGCCTATCACTAGGACTTTAAAAAATATTAGATATGTTATCCCATAATTGCTAATAAAATTTAGATATACTTTTATGTATGTGCAAAAGTATCATAATTTCTGCATATCGCTGTATATATATATATATATATATATATATATATATATAGATAGATAGATAGATAGATAGATAGATAGATAGATGTGTTAAGTGTAGAAATCGCACGACCATGATTTGTTCTCTACAGAACTGTTCCGTGAGTCGAAATCACTCGTCAGGAGAATTTAATGTATATATATTTCGCTCTACATAAAGTATCGAGCACTGTTCTACTGGCGATCGACTACACACACACGCACACACATACACTCACACACACACATATATATACACTTGATTGCAAAAAGGTTTCAGTATACATTTATACAGATACCTAATGAGATGCAAGATATCAAATGAGATGCAGAACGTAAAATATGCTTAAATACGACTGCTTAGCCACTACATTATGTGGAAAATACTTTTTTAACTTGACTTTGTGCAATACCTATGTCTCTGGGAAGCACGGGTGGTGTAGCGGTGTGAGCACTCGCCTCTCATCAATGCGACCCGAGTTCGAGTCCCGCTGGGTTCGGTGTTCAATATGAGTAGAGTTGTTTGTTAGTTCTCTCCTGTGCTTCGAGGGTTTTCCGGGTTCTCCGGTTTTCCTCCCTCCACAAAAATCAACTCCTAAATTCCAATTCGATCACGGAATGAGGGACACAGGTTTGTTAGCCACTGGCTATTAATTGCTACCCTCGTGAAAAAAGGACGTGTATATATATATAGCGATATGCAGAAATTCTGATCCAACCAAGTATATAGTATATAACTATATAGTACATGAACTTGCACAAAGTCAAGTTAGAAAATATTTTGTGGTTTAGCAATCGTATTTAAGCGTGTTTTACATATGATATATTGCATCTCATTAGGTATACTGCAACCTTTCTGCAATCAGGTGTATATATATATGTTTAAACTGACACAAAACAAACTTTGTTTTGATTCTTATATACGCTTTCTTTTTTGCTTAGATTTGAAAGTCAACAAATCTCCAAAATCCTCTTCATAGATAGGCAAAGATGTAAACAAGTCTTCGGAAATTCCACGTATCATCAGTCATTGCTCTACACACCGACATGACATTTTGTACAAAACTGTTCGAAAATAGTACCTTAAAGGATTATACCGGGGGATTATATAAACTTTGACTATAGAGTTTCGTTTTTGTACGCTAAAAGAACTGTTTTGCAAAGCATCTGCGGGCATAAAAGTGTTAGGTATTATATATACTTTATTGTCATTCATTGGAAAATAAAACAGAATATATGTCAAGAAATGTGATTGTTTTTGAGAAAAAGAACGGTGACTTGGACAGCAAATAAGTACACCCCACCTATTGCATTTATTACCTTTTCTTTGCAAATCTATTTAATGCAAAACATGCAAGACTTTTCCAATTTTTTTATTAATCTAACATTGTATTTTGCGTCTCTGATTTTTCTTGTAAGCGTATGCTAAAAGGGAGGCAAGACGTAAATCTACTGTATCTGAAACAGCTGACTACAGGGATCCCAATCGAGATAAAATGTAAATGTGTAAATAACTTGGGGCGGAAATCAACATTAATTCGTTGTGCTGTCCTTCATAGCAGAAAGAAATAAAAAAAATCGAACAAAACTGCAACATGGTACTTTTTCGGCGCGTGCACGTTATAGTCATTAGCATATTCATTATATGCCCTTTTAATTTAGCGTCGTTATTATTTATAAAACGTTTCATATAATTTTTTTGTGAAGATTCTACGGTTGACGCACGCTTAGCTGGGTGATTTTTATTTATATCCTTGAGTCATAATATAAATCGTTGGTCCGTGTCAGGTCATAATCCGTAAAGCTGTGCCATGGAGCTAGCCCATTCTCTGATTAATAGCTCCTTGGCCCATACCTTGCAAACCACCAGCCATTCCTACTCCTTGCTGAAAGCCTCCTTGGCCCATATTCTGTAGACCTCCAGCCATACCCATTCCTTGCTGCAGGCCTCCTTGGCCCATATTCCTCATTCCTCCTGCCATACCCATTCCTTGCTGCAGGCCTCCTTGGCCCATATTCCTCATTCCTCCTGCCATACCCATTCCTTGCTGAAGAGCACCTTGGCCCATATTCCTCATACCTCCTGCCATACCCATTCCTTGCTGAAGAGCTCCTTGGCCCATATTCCTCATTCCTCCAGCCATACCCATTCCTTGCTGAAGAGCTCCTTGGCCCATATTCCTCATTCCTCCAGCCATGCCCATTCCTTGCTGAAGAGCTCCTTGGCCCATATTCCTCATTCCTCCAGCCATACCCATTCCTTGCTGAAGAGCTCCTTGGCCCATATTCCTCATTCCTCCAGCCATACCCATTCCTTGCTGAAGAGCTCCTTGGCCCATATTCCTCATTCCTCCAGCCATACTCACGCCTTGTTGGAATGCTCCTTGGCCCATATTCCTCATTCCTCCTGCCATACCCATCCCTTGCTGAAGAGCCCCTTGTCCCATACCCTGCAATTTTCCGCCGAGGCCTTTGGCCTGATTAAATGCACCTATTCCAGCTCCTAAAATGCATACACAATATTAGTATCGTTCTAGATGTGTATTGAATAAGTTGTAGTACTCTAACCTATGACACAAAGTCAAACAGCTGTAGCTTGCTAGAAGCCCAAATTTTAACGTCAATCGCACGATTACCTAATAGGTTCTGATCGGCTGGTATGATATAATTCCTTCTCACACGCATTCTGATTGATTTGGACCTCGCACAAGAGTTCTAGTGGTTTAAACTGCGCATGATAGTATGTTACTTAGATTACTCATATTCAGAAGTACGACAACAATACCATAAGTACCTTGAAGACTAGATAGTGCTCCGCGTCCTTGGTTAATAGCACCCTGGCCCATACCTTGAAGTTGGCCCGCTAATCCCTGTGCCTTAATTAACAAACCATTAATAATTATTTGTATGTAGCTGGTATTACATGATTAAGAATACATATATATGTCTATATTGTTTCTATAAACGATTTTTATTGTCAAGCCAGTTAAAAGTGTAGAGAAAGAGATGAAATGGTCAATACATTGATAAGGCTTTAACTCCCTGGAGCGTATTGCAGGTGAAATGCGCGCTTTGCCTAGACCGCGGAGCATATTGAAAAGTTGGGGGGGGGGGGCTGCCATTACAAAATTAAACATATTCAATTTAATTTAATCTAATTTCGGGGGAAAAACCTCTTTTATTTATATTTCTATCTTTAGCACGAAACGGGGTGCAGCAACCCCCCCCCCCCCCCCCCTCCGGCTCCGCGGTCCCATTGTCTGGAGGTGGCTTTTGTTCTTTTATTAACAACCTCTCGTAAGTTAGACAATCTAACAGCGCACTTCCGATATATGCTTCCACTGTCACGCACAAAGGTTCTAGTACGAGGCTACGTGCTAAATGGAATTTATTCTTTTCTCATTTCACGAATCACTGAGCATTATCCACGAAGCCTCACATTGCACATTTAGGAAGCATAACTCGAAAGAGGGTTCTTTGGATTGGGGTGGTTCTTCAAAATATAATCTGCCTTATAAAATGTAATTCTAAAACATTTTACATAAATGTAATAATTGCAATTTAATAAGATATTTTTGTTAAGAAAGCCTCTACCCAGGGTACTCCATCCCGTTGGCGTCTTCGGTGTGGTGAAGGGAGATGGATCAGGCAACATTTAGTGAGGGAACCCAAATGTAGGACAAAGGCAACCCAGAAGTAGAAGACCACCTACCTGTCCTAAAGCACCTTGCCCTGCTTGTTTCACTTGATTTATTGCACCCATCCCTTGATTTCGCAGATTATTGAACTGACCCAATGCCTGTTGTTGGGCTTGATCTGTAATAAACATAATATCAATCTAAACTTAATGAGTGCTTACTTATCGATAATAGTCTAGTTTCGAGTTCACTGTTGCTCAGGTCTCAATTTTGAGAAAATAATTAAAGGCCCGTTGAATTTCGCCCTTTGTATAGTTAAAGTTGTGCATTCTTTATTTTACGGTTGATATTTGTGAATATTTTATACACTGAAATTGGCCTAACCCTGAGTAAATGAAGTATCGTACAAATAGGAAAATCTATCGACCGGTCTATCAACCGCTGACTCATTATTAAAGGATTCCCTAACAAGATCAATTCGATTGTCCTACACACTACATTGTTAATACCTTGAACAAACAATATGGGTACTTTTAAGGAGTACTAGTTAAAGAAAGGTTATATATTCCAAAAGAATGTCATTTCGAATTTCAATATTAAATGACTAATCATAAGTATCTTTTCATAAGCAACTGTTAAACAAAGAAAAAATACTCTAGGGAACAGCACGTGATTTGTAATGGGAAAACATTGCATCACCACCAATAAGGTCTCTAAACCGCATTCATGATCAGTGGCTAATATCCTGTCTTACATCTATAAAATGCTTGCAGAATCTAAAACATACTTGCAGCATTTTTTGCTTGGTCAATGGCACCCATTCCTGCTTGTTTTGCTTGGTTGAATGCTCCCATTCCTGCTCCCTTGGCCTGGTCAACAGCTGACATACCCTTCTTCTGTAGTTGTCCTCCTACTGCCTGGGCCTGACCTATTGCTCCTTTGCCCATCGATTCTGCTTGACCCGCCAAATCTTCACCCATATTCTTTGCTTTTTCGAACTGCGAATTTGAAGTTTACATCAGTATATATAAGTATTATATATCTGAATGTGTATGAATGTATACTACAACGTTTCGGCAATCGATTGTACTTTGACAATTATACGTTTATGTTTTGATGCTATTTTTTGGTCTTCTGGACAATAAGGAATAAACGAATAGCAAATAAACTTTAAACTTGCTAAAAAGCCTAATTAGGTATTCAAAAACAAATTCAAAACTGATGTTGATAAAATGTAATCAAGAAATCGAAGTGGCTTTTCTAAAGTCTGTGCTTTTTTTTTTAATGGAGTCAGCATACAAACTCTAGTGGGACCACGAGCAATACAAATCAAAACTGGTATTCTCTATGTTGGCTTTTTACAGTGTATTAATGCCGCCGTATGACCATGGTTTTTGTATACTTCAAAATACGGTAGTTATTGATAGTCATATAATATAATAGTCACTTTACCTCTTTCATAACTTGGTCTTTTATTTTTACGAATTCTTTTTTCCCCTTTTCAAGCCATTCATTAGCCAGCCTTTGAGCTTCATCAATGTATTTTGCGATTAATGGGCGCATCTTTTCAACTAGTTTTCGGACCTAAGAAAATATATAAATATATAGAAGACTCAAAGACCACAAGTAAAGTCAAACAGTCCATTTAATTCATAACACCGAGTCATCTTTATCAGCGATTCAGTTTTACTTTGTTTTATTCAAATCGTCAAAATAGCTCTGCACCTCCGATTTTACAATAGAGTTTCGTAGTGTTTTAAAACGATCGGAATCTTCCCGTAAGCTTAAGAGCGTGATTTAAATAGAAAAAAAATGAAGGGTAAACACTTTCATGGTTGAATTATTATGTAGTTAATTAAGGCCAAGATAATGTGCAAAATAACACAAGCAAATGGGAAAATCAAGCAAAAATACGTGTATGTTTTAAATTTCTATATAATTCCCCTATGGTGTCTTTCTACGGCGACCATAGCCACAACTGTGAACCACCACATTTAACCAGCATCTTTTTCAAATCCATGCAGGTTAAATAAACCTCGATCAAAATGAACTCTGGTAAGGGGGAATCATTTTGTTGAAAAACTACTGAGCTTCCTTTAATGTCCTTCAAAGTTCTCTTCGAAAATACCGCGGCGGGAAAAGCTTTTTATTCGCGTCACAAAAATCACCGACTGTGCTAATAAAAATAATATATCGGGCGTGCCTCCGTATTAACTTCAGCAGCGATAAAAAAACCTCTCTCCCTCAGTAGTAATATTTTTTGACAAGTTTATACTTCAAAACTACAAGATGGTTGGTTTTATTTTTTTCACTCTTTACCAGTTGACTTTACTTGTCAAAAGAAATATAAATACAAAACTTCTACATGGTTGGATTTATATTTTTCATTTCTTTTTCTTCGTAAAATGTAGATAAACAACACTTATTTGACGAAGCCTACCTTTGTCTTGTTCACGTTATCCAACAGTCCATTGATGTTTGAAGTGTCGTAGTTGGTCAAAGAACCCAGCTCACCTCCTACTTCACCAGCTATGCCTCCTACCATCCCTTGTATTTCTGATAAAATTGTCTCCTGGAAGATCTTAAACGCCTTCATGCCTGCTGCCTTCCCTTTCGAAAAGTAATCTTTAAGATATTCCAAATAAAAGGAACAATTCATTATTTGTGTATGAGAATATATATGAAATATATATACATATAGATATACTGCAAGGAGCAGAACAATTTGATATATTTATTAATTATAAGAATGTTGGGAGTGTCCAAGTGGCTAATCGGGAAATCTTGATTTTAGGATTCTCATAAGGATTTTATTTCATTTTCTTCCAATACTGTGTTCGAATGTCAAGTTTTGATAACTTACTCATTCCCATTTTATAGTATTTTCCTTTGATTTCTTCTTCATAATAACGTTTTGCTTTTTCAATCATAGGTTGAAGCTAAAAGAACAACGTTAATATTAAGATAAAATATCAATTGCTATTTCAAAATACATGTATCATATTGCATGAACCCTATGTAAATATGGCACCATTTACAAATTTGTGCCACAAAGAGCCACTCTTTAGTACTTAAAGTATTGACTCTACGTCTAAAGAATAGTTTGAACAGTGAAATATTTCCTGAGTGCTGCTTCTTTAACAGCTGAGCGGTGAAAACGCTGCGCAAAACATGAGTGGAAAAAATGACCAGCCTTAGGCATTGTTGGAGCTCGAAAGAACGGAGCGAACATGGTTGTTTTTATTCTTCCTTTCCATATTCGTGCTTCTTGTAGGCATTATATTTTGGTCAAAAGAAAACAGAAAAAAAAATCAAAAGTTAGGTCATAGTAGCCTGATTATGAGGGCCGGCGTTAAAAAAACAACAACGACAGCTACGCGCGCTGTGATTGGCTGAAACAAAATTCACCGCTCAGGAGGTAACTCATAACGGTTCACAATTAGTCCAAAACGGTAAATAACTCATACAGCTTAGTGCAGGTTTCGATTGAACTAAACAAATGATATATTTGAGGAACTTCTAAATCGGGAAACGACAAGGAAATTAAAGGTCATTTACTTACTTGCTACCAATCGACAAACGCAAGTTTTCCTTCTTCAAAGGTAAAACTAAGCGCGGCTGTACGTTTATATTCAATTTATAACAAACCATATTTATTATAGCTTTGTTATTAATTTATTAATTTATTTAGAGACAATATAGTTTAGAGATGTGATTTAGTGCCGTTATTAACAACGCCAATTACTCAAGCGCAAAAACTAACCTTTTTATATAAGTTCATTGCCTGCAAAGAAATAAAGAAAAATGAGTCAGAATCTTGCATGTATTGATGTTTACTCGATATACAGGGATTCGTATTATGACAGTTTGTACATTTCTTCCCAGATTGGGTATCGGTAAACTTCGCTCCTTCCCCCCCACCACCCCCACACCCCCCCCCCCCCCCCCACACCCACCCACCCAATCAACGTTTATGAACGATTCACTCTTTTCAATAAACACTCAAAAGAAATAGATCTTTTACTCTTAGAACTGCTATAATGGAATATCATAACCCACATTATAGTTTCTATCAACCACCTCGTAAGATGTGTAACTTGCATTGAAAATCCTTATATATTGTAATCTTAGTCCTTTTTAGGTTTACACTTGTTTATTAATAAGTTTTCAGAAAATTCTAATAGTAAACAAGGCTTTAAGGTGGCTGCCTACTGTAGTAAAAATCCATAAAAACGTTTTGAATCACGACTTTTCAAACCCAAATTTGATGTTGTTTTCAAATCGGAAAAGAAAAAAGGTGTCCCGAATTCTCTTTGGACATATTCTTGATTAAAAGACAATTGTATCAACATCATTTTACAGAAAAATAAGTTTTAAAAAGCTTCCTACGAAACAAAAATAAAACATCACTAGTAAGAAGCAAGTCTTTGACTTTATTTCTTCAGGAATTCTTGAAGGCCTTAGGTGGTTTTTGTGTGCGCGCACATCGTGGGCTCAGATAATGTATTCGTCGTCTTTGCATAAGAATATGCACAACAGCTTCATTTTTCTACAGTAGGCAGCCGCCAAAACGTAGTCTTGACACCTTAACGTGGTCTTAAATCTAGGTATAATCACATGAACATTGTTGCCAGTTACAAGTTTCCTTCTTTAACTTACGCATGATGAATGTATAGCTACCCTGTAGACATGTCATCATTAAACCGTTATTATTATTATTATTATTATTATTATTATCATTATTATTATTATTATTACCTTTTTCATAAGATCATCCTTTGCTTTATCACCACTAAGGTCTTTAACCATTCCCATTCCCTGATTTTGCAAGCCACTAGCCACATTCATTCCTTGTCCTTGTACGTTGTTCAACATGCCCATTCCTTAAAAAGTGATATTTAGCTTCAAATAGAACAAAAAAAGGTTTAAATTTTTATAATCTTTTACCTTGTCCTTGCATCTTATTAAACATGCCCATTCCTTGTCCTTGCAACTTATTGGCCATACCCATTCCTTGTCCTTGTAGCTTGTTCACCATACCTATTCCTTGTCCTTGTAGCTTGTTCACCATACCCATTCCCTGTCCCTGAAGTTGATTAGCCATACCCATTCCTTGTCCTTGTAGCTTGTTCACCATACCCATTCCTTGTCCTTGTAGCTTGTTCACCATGCCCATTCCTTGTCCTTGCAGTTTATTCACCATACCCATTCCTTGTCCTTGTAGCTTGTTCACCATACCCATTCCTTGTCCTTGCAGTTTATTCACCATACCCATTCCTTGTCCTTGTAGCTTGTTCACCATACCCATTCCTTGTCCTTGTAGTTTATTCACCATACCCATTCCTTGTCCTTGTAGTTTGTTCACCATACCCATTCCTTGTCCTTGTAGCTTGTTCACCATACCCATTCCTTGTCCTTGTGCTCCAGCTAGAGCTCCCAAACCATTGCTTTGTAGTCCACCAAGCATTCCTTGTCCTTGACCCATCAGACCACCCCCTTGGCCTTGCAGTCTACCAAGCATTCCTTGTCCTTGACCCATCAGACCACCCCCTTGGCCTTGCAATCCACCAAGCATCCCTTGTCCTTGACCCATCAGACCACCCCCTTGGCCTTGCAGTCTACCAAGCATTCCTTGCCCTTGACCCATCAGACCACCCCCTTTGCCTTGAAATCCACCAAGCATCCCTTGTCCTTGACCCATCAGACCACCCCCTTGGCCTTGCAGTCTACCAAGCATTCCTTGTCCTTGACCCATCATATTTGTAGCTCCGTCCGATGCGTTACTCGTTTTGGTACCATTGGCTGTTTGATAGGTACCGTTTATATTCTGTGTATTGTTTAACAATTGCCTTAGATAATTAAGATAAAGAAGTCGTTGCAGCTGCAGTCGGCGAAGAAGGATTGAATTTCTGAGTCGAATAGCCCTCACTTGGTTTACGTAACTTAGAGCTTCTTGGGGACTATAGTTAACCAAGGATGGATCTTTACAAAGATACAAAATAAGGAAAATGCATCAATATCGGATATGAAATGATTATTACTAGCATACAGTAGAAATGAGTGGAGAGCAAATCGTATAAGAAATCATAAGGTTTTGGGTAAAATTTAAATAAACTTGAACTAATGGTTTTCAGGGAGTTTCAATGAGCTTCACTTGAGCTCTTAGAAAACAGCTTATTCTAAATTACACAAGAAAACCATATGATTTCCTCTTAATATTATACAGTTAAAAAAATGAAAAGGAATATATGTAGTATTTTTCTGAAGAAAGAGCAAAAATCTCTCAAAAAAACTATGAGCGCGCGTCAACAGCGAGCCCTCTTCAACCAAAACCTTTTTCAAAAACAGCAAAATTCTCATTTTTTTCAAATTGTTTTCCATCATAATTGCTTTTTTACTGCAAGGTTTTGATGCTTAGTTATGTTAACAACAGACAGCAGAATTAAGAAACGTTTGACTCTAAAACCATTTTTGAAAACGTTTAAGATTTGTACTGCATAACCATTTTTTCTGCGCGGGATTCTTTTTCCTGCACAGCGTTTCCTTAAAAGAGCACTGCTCTTAGCCAATCAAAGTCGATAGTTTTTTCATTTAATGCTATAGTATTTGGTCTTAATTTCGACAAAACGGATTGAAAAAAAAAATAATTGGTTTTCATCTAGAAAATCCCCTTCAATATTTTTCTCGTGCTTTTTGCTGCTTTTTGTTTTTTTTTTGTTTTTTTCATGTGATTGGTCAAATGCTATGTTTCCTCCAATTTCATTACAAATCAAAATAGTGTGATTAGAGGCTAAATCGCACTGCTGAGAGCCTATCAGATTGCAGAAATCACCAGAATTTCAAGATAGATATAATTAAGTAACTTAAAAACATGCATCATTACAGGATATTAAATGAACAAGTTTTGAATAAGTTATGAATATAATTTAGTTTATTTCTGTTATTATAAAATTTAATTGTCATTAAAATAAGGCATATGTTTTTTTGTTACCCATTCCATAAGGGACCACTTCACAAAGAGAAAGTTGCTTGTTGTTACCAGGAATGCTTATATGAATGTATCGACCTGTGTTATTGCATGTGATTGTCGAGAACTCTCCAGGCTCGATTGTGTGTTTGTCGCCGCACTTCTTGTTAAACTTTCCTCTTCCTTCTAAGCTGTTACCGATTCTTATTTCAAAATCAGATAATTGTCTTCCTGTATCATCCTTTCGATTGGCAATGTAGAGTTCTTTGATGGCTGTAGGAAATCCCAAGTCAAGGTACCACCATGGATCAGATTGGAGCTGCGTAATAGCGCATGTATTTTCTACAATAAAAAAGAGGAAAGGTTTGAAACACAATTGGCAATAAGAGCTGTATGTTTTAGATAAATAAAGTTTTTCACTATTACTATATTATTATATTATCTGACATCTGGTGGTAGTTCATTAAATATTTTTGATTCTAGTGGGGTACAAACTTAAGGGGCTTTGTTGAACGTCATTGCCTTTTCGGTGCGCATGCATGCATCTAGCTCTAATGAGAGGTATACTGGCCAACAATGTTACATTAATTGTGGACGGTTCTTAGATTTTTAACATCCTTCGAGAACTTAGGTTTGTAGTAGTATATATTTTTCAAGCATTAAAAAAGACACTTGATACGTACTTTTGTTGAAGTATCTATCTATTTGTCCATCCACTGCTCTTGACGAGAAGAATTCAAAGCTTGTACTTGATTGCTCAGTGGTTTGGTTTACTGCAATATCAACTATAAAGTGAAAAGAATCGAAGAAAAACGAGTATTTTAAAAGTTGTTAAATCAAGAGGCATTTTGGTAAGAGGAAAAGTCATGTTACATAAGTATAGGATAAGCAGACTAATGCGTAATAAGTAACTACGTAGACCAACTTACTACTATGGTTTTCTAATAATAATTAGCGGTATAAATTGGGTCTGCTTGCATTGGTGTGGTAAATACAGCAAGCAAATAAGAAGTATCTAATGCAAAAGGATGACCGAAATCAAAAAGTATGTTAAAAAGTAAAATTTTCATGTTTTACTTTCTTAACATGATTTTTTCAACACACTGTTACTCACTTTGATTGAAAGAGCATCCCAAAACTTCAACTCGCATACACATTAAGTATCCACGCCAGGCCTGAGGTACGATTCTGATGAACCTTCCAACAACTCGACGAGAAAAATAGTTAAACTTTGGAGTATTACGATCAGCATTTCCATTAAATACCTAGAACAGCATAAGAGAAAAAGCCAATGTTTAAGTTACACAATTCTAAATGAGCATTGAGGCCCAGTCTCCCTTATTGCTCCTTAATGCGAGTGCAAACGCCCAATAAATGAACTGCCATGAAGTCGATAAAACAATTGATGGTGTATTATTACCAATATGCTAACATTGACCAATGAAATAAGGAGATTCCTAAGGGATATTTGATTAGAGTGAATCTATGGATTAAACATAACTAGCGTACTAGCTTACTTTAGTTTATTTTCAACGGTCATAATTTCTCCTTTACGGGAGCTTTTATTTTTTTCAGTTGTCCCCTATGAGCCACCGTAGTAGCGTGTCTAAAGCTAAATCGTAAATAATAGTAAAGATGTAACTACTGATGCATTTGAAAGATGAAAGAGTTTTACCTTTTCTTTGCCTTCTTCCTTATAATGCAACCATTTATACCCATCCAAGCTATAGAGTACATGATATTGTGTTATCCAGTCATCTGTATCTGGTTTACCTTGTGTAACTATTCCACTTATCAATTTCAGATAACCTACGAAATAAAATAAAAACACAGTATTGTATCGCGTATTCTAGCTCATTTTGAAAAATAAAATAAAAGGACACTTTTCAAAATTAAGTTCTATGCGTGGCTAAAATGAAAGCACAAAAGAAATCGCACTCTTTTTCGATGGGATTTGTGTCATTTAAGATAATTTTGAGAAGAGTGCATTAATGTCACTTTTGGGAGCGACTTTTGCATTATCATTGTCATTATCTATATAATGACCTATATTTACATACCTGACATCTTTTTGTTATACAGCAAGTGAGACACCGCCAGGGACACCGGGACACCTGGACATCTCTATATACTTAGCTTATATCTTAGTCTGTTGTACCAGATGGGACTCTTGGACACTGGGTCACCTTAACTACAGCAGCTGTACCATATAGTACAACAGACACAAGATACAACAACAAGATATAAGCCGATAAATAGAGGTGATCAAGTGTCAAGGGCTGACAATGGTCGGCTCGGAACAGTAGCTGAGGTGACCCATAGTATGTAGTTTTCACCGCTTTACCAGATTATGAACCTTATATTTCTTCATAATGTAAATTTACGCTTTTGAAATTCATGATGACGTAGGTGAAAACCAAGATAAAGGCCATCACGTGACGGTTACCATGACAGGAGGCAGAACAATTGAATCTGGTCTAATCTGATATACATAAGAAAGAATTCAGTTTTCAAGGAGAAAATGATTGTTGTTTCGGTGCGTCTCCTGTGATGGCTACCATCAGGTGATTGGTGCTAAGCCTCTAATCGGATACGCTTTTATGTCACCATAATTTGTGGTATGGGCTTACCAAAGTCAATCTGTATAAATGTCCTTGGTTTGGCGTCTCTGCTTGCACACCATGCATTTTTATTCCATAAACGTCCTTCTTGAGGCCTCAAGTGGTCAGTTCCATAATAGGAAGAAGCGGTGATTTGAACATCTTTAATGGCGTTTCTATTTGATACACCAAGTTGATAGATGCAAACTATAAATGAAGTAGTATGAAAAGATTTTATTTTTTTACTCCTGAGTCATTATTAGAAGTAGAAAACCGTGAATCCTTCAAACACATATTTTTGTATTTTTACACCCTTTCTCATGTATGGTAATGATGAAAAGGTAAATTATACACCGTGAAAAGATGAAAAAACTTACTGACGTTTCGGACGCTAGTCCTTCGTCGGAGGACTAGCGTCCGAAACGTCAGTAAGTTTTTTCATCTTTTCACGGTGTATAATTTACCTTTTCATCATTACTGTTTCATTAGAAACACCGACGCAGCTCACACTAGTTTTAGCTAGTTATACCCTTTTCTCATGTATGTTTATTCCTATATTTTCATGCAAAAAGCTTTACGAAGTGTTTAAAAACCAGTATAGGAGTGTTTTATCAGGTATAAGAAAGCACGTAGCGTAGCCGAGTGGTTTTAGAACTGTTAAAACACGATTTACGAGTTTTTTGAGCTGTTTCAAAAACTCATGAACAATTGTTTTTGATTTTGAAGATTTTGGTTCAACTGGAGCACGTCACGACTTTTATACATCGATATATACGACTTTTATACATCGATAGTACGGCCTACGGGTTTAAGTCCTTGTCCTTGTCCTGGGAGACTTGAAGCTCTAACCATTTGCAGATATTATTACAATGGCAGCACCTTCTCCTCAGTTATTTTAAGACTTACTTGGATAACGTATTCCTGTGCCACCAATTCCTGGAGGAGCTTTTGCTATTTTTGACCCGTTATTATTTCCTGTACCATTGGCTGCTATGGTATCGCTTCGCCTAACTGCAATTTTGAAAAATCGGAAGAGTGTTGACTGATACTACAAAACTGTTCAAAACGTTCAAAATTATGCATTAGCTTAACAAACACTAAAATAAGAAAACGAAAGGCTATCTATCTATTATATACATAGTTATATTAACTATGATTATGTATTATCTGCGTGGAAGAGTACAATTTGTATCAAAGATAATAACAGCCTAAAATCATTTGATAAATTCATTGAGAGTTATCATAACACTTAACAGTTTCTCAGTGCTTTTTTTACCTAGTATGCGATGACAAATGAATGTTGATTACCCTGCGAGGCCTAGCCCCCCTCTTGTTTTGTTTTTATTTAAGCTTAGGTACTACCCATCAGCAAACTAAGAATTTGGGTGTGGTGCCAATATTTTTTCTTTTCACCAGTCGAGAGAAAAACCAGCTTTGGTTACTTTAACGGCATTACAGGCTTTCAATCATTTGAAAGCAGGAAAATTGACATTTGAAAAGTCTCTACAATATTTAACGCCGTGAAGTTTTTATATCTTGAATGAAGCTAACATTACGTTACTTAAAAGTTTGATCATCAAATCCGAAAGCAATTTCTTTAAAAAGAAAACTTCATTCGATTGCTAGCTGTAGTGCTTATTACCTCGCTAAAAAAAATATCTGGAGAGAATATTTTTGCAGAGCTTGATTGCAAGCTACAACATTGGACGAACTACTGACCATGTTATTAAAAGAGTTGTACAAATTTGAGAAAAAGTTGAAAAATAATATCAATATTACCTCTTTTGAAAGTTTGTTTACCAAATGTAAATGGTAAACTACGAGCTTCCAGAACAAGTACAAATGTGAGCAGACTGAGAAGGACGAGATTCATCATGTCCACATGTAAAACCCGATGCATGACTATGGCATTCATGTGCGAGTCGCTCGTCTAGTTGTGTTTCATGCTGCTTGAAGAAGCTGCAAACAAAAAACTGGTGCCTACAGGTACATTAATCAATATTCAACGATGCTGTCGGGTCTTCTGAATATTTTTTGTTATAATTTAGTGTTTTGTTTACTCTAGTATGTACCAGCTGATAAACACTACAGTCTAATTCATTTTCATAATGTCCATAGTTGTCACGCTGAATTGGGAAAACATTGTCACACCACGAATAAGGTCTATTACCAGTATTTATACGGGACCTTATATAAAAGAAACATAAATAATGGCGGGAAAATTTTAAGGAACAAACTTCGTTGTATGCCACTAAACTCCAAAGCTTAAATAATCATGTAATAAGTACCAATAATATTAACTTTTACCTAAACACTGCAAAAAATGGTTGCGTAAATATAAAGATTGGTAGCAAGAGTTCCATGGTTTGCACGGTCTAATATATAAAGTATCCATTGCACTGGACAGGTGTACTGAGATAATGGTTTAGATAATGTATTCGCGAACAAATATATCACGAATAATGCAATCAGAAGACTGCAAATACATTAGCTTACAACTTATAACTGGATTTTATGGTACATTTTAAAATTTGGAAAAGTTATTTGATTCATTGATATATTTCAATTTGTATATATTTATATATACCCACACATTTCAATTTTGCAAAACATTGTAAACTGCATTTACAAACAAATGAGGTGCAAAAAGGGTCAAAAATATCAATAAATATGGAGCAATTACATGAAAAGTATGATTTGAGTGTCATAAGATATTGTTAAAGGTGTATTGTACAATTTTTAGAGCTTTAAGGATATTAATTGTATTGTATAAACTTATACCAAAAGCTAATTTAACCCATGACACAGTCACGGGTACCTGACATCAACAATAAAATACCTGCTAAATGGACCAATCTCCAATGGACTTGGGTGTTATCAAACCAAATACAACGTATCTTGCCATATTGACATTTGCTCCTTGGCTTCTCATCTTGCCTGTTTTTTTCATCTCAAACTCGGCCGCAATGAGAAATATACTTGCGTTCGTGTTTATTCTGTGTTCTTTAGGGTTAATAACACCGACCTATTCTCGAGGTAAGACCTTCACAGTGTTGTGAAAGAATGTGACAGACATGAATTCAATCAAGCATATCAACACGGGTTAAATTAGTCCCCAATCAAGTCTCCTGCACTTGTATCTTGTCTTTACGTATTAACAGTTATTATAAATGAAACCTTTAAACTAACATATTGGCAAAAATGCAAATAACAAACATACTTAATATATTAACTTTACATTGCTAAATAAGTGTAGTTACTCTTAAGTATATATCTAGTTTTGTAAATGAGGAAGTTGACATTTGTGAGACTTAACGGTTTCGTTCTTTGATTCTGAACTACGACATTATCAGTCTAAAACATTCTGGAGGCAAAACATAATTTATTATAGTTTTTGTCGTCCAGTTGAGCATTTAAGAGATGAAAATGATAGTCTGTGATTTGCTTTCTTTTCAGTCCATTGCAAACGATGTTTGAAAGTGTTAAACTCAGATATCAAAACTGCTGCTAAGAAAAGCTTGACTGCTGTGGTTCAAGCTGGTCTTGATCTCACCAAGATACGTGACCAGTTTGGACAGGAACAAGCAAGTCTTGAAACCAATCTGAAGAAAGCAAGGGAGCTAACGAAACTGATCAACGAAAAAATCAAAAAGGCTGTGAAGGAGACAGCAGAAATCCTGGAGGAAGCAACAAAAAGAGCCAAGGAAAAGATGCAAGAAGTTACTGGTAGGTTTCAAATTCTTAGATACAGTAAAATGAATTTCATCAAAATATTACATTATCACGACGCTGCAATATATTTCTTTCTTGAAAACCTGAGCACATAAGGGACTATAATTTCATTCACAATAAGTAAATAAGACATTTCAGTATTAATGACAGCTTGTTAAATATATAAACAAAACACTATGTTTTTAAATGATTTAACTGTTTAGTCAAAATGTTATCCATAGTAATTTGTATGCCTCATGTGGTTTGAGAACGCCATGGTGCACCTATCTTCTTTTTTTTTGAATTGAGCCTCTAATGGAGCTCAAAATCTCAGGCCTTCACTGGTTTTATGTTCGAAATCAATATATGTATACATATAAAGTGTTTGATTTTGTTGTTTTCCCTAAACGTACCCCCGTCTACGTCTGCTATCAAGCCAATGCAAACGCTCAAAGAAAACGCAAACAAAATTACGTGTTGGAACTACAGCAGCTCAAAATCAAATGCAAGGAATGGGAACCAAGCTTTTGATAACTCTTTTTTTGTTTACTTTTCTATCACCAAAGCGGCATCAAATGCATTGGGCGATATCGAAGAAAAAGTTGGAGTCAAGAAAGTCCAAGATAAAGCCAAAAAAATCCGAAATCATATTGCAAAGAAAGACGATGCTGGTGTACAAAACAAGTTGCAAAAACTGGTATTGGATGAAAATGGCGTGATTGCCACTCTTGATGCAGCTAAGATCTTGGCAAAGGCCAAAGTAGATGCCAAAGAGAAAAATATGAAGCAAGCAGAAGCTATTGTTAGGCATGATGTTCAAAAGATAAAAAGTGATATGTCTTCTGCGGAGAAGCAGCTAGACAAGGAACAGCAAGTGGAGCTTGAAGATGAAAAAGAAGCAAGAAGCAAGATACAAGAGGCAGTCAAACACAATCAAATTGCTATTAATAAAGCTAAAGGTTTCTTAAAAAGTATCGAAGAAGGATTACAAAAGTTTCACAGCGACATAAAAGAAGTTCCAATAAATTTGTAAAGTTTAATTGGAGGCGTAACAGATGATGATGATGATCATTGCCTTTATTTTTGTAAATATACAAATAATATCTTCCCAGAGAACGATGCACGGTGCTAACGTCATCTTTCATCATACGTAACTTCTTACATAATGTGCTAATAAGTAAACAAATAATTATAAAACTATTTCATTGGTATTAAGTAATGTTATGGTTGCCTGGTTATGAGACTACCATTCAACAAAGAAAGAGCAGTAGGTACTACTATACACAGTTCACTTAGAGCTGCCAAACGATAAAACAGTTACGTTTATGATTATAAATTATCGACATACACTCAATAGCGCAGCGCAACCGTGACATCATAAAAACGAAGACAATGGCGAAATTCGGACAAACAAACTTACAAGTTTACTTTCAGCAGATAATTTTCACGGCCGATCGCAGTTGATCTTAGTTTACGTGGGTTATTATTGTCACTTTAAATAAAAATTATAAAATCGGTTCGTATAATCCTCGTAACGGTTAAACAGAATGCAACGTTTGTCCGAATCTTTAAGTTATTTTTAGAATCAGTGCGCTGCGCTATTGAAGAATCGTTGTCGCGTTCAGAAACATATAGAACATAGAAGCTGAGACCGAATTGGCACATGTGAAGTACGTTAATTAGATGCATGCTGTGACTGGCGACCCCTGGCATCATCCACTGTTTTTAATATGCGTTTGGCATTCTAAACCGACTGCATGGATGGCTCAAATGAATAAATTATAATATAATTATGTCATTTCCCATGTGCCTTTTCGGTCTCAGCTTTTATGTTATATATTTCTGAACCCGACAACGATTCTTCAACTCAGAGCGGTATAACACCGTACAAGCACGGCATTAGTATAGGTAATAGGATTACATGCCGTCCAACTTAGAAATAATTAAACTGATTGTGCATGCAAACAGAGAACTTTTTTTAATTTAATTATTTTCGAATTTGATAAGGTATAACTAGCTAAAACTAGTGTGAGCTGCGTCGGTGTTTCTAATGAAACAGTAATGATGAAAAGGTAAATTATACACCGTGAAAAAGATGAAACAGTAAGTTTTTTCATCTTTTTCACGGTGTATAATTTACCTTTTCATCATTACTGTTTTCGAATTTGATAGGCAGGTAGAGCATATTGCCCATTCTCCTCTCTTGGACTGAATCAAGCAAAAAACTTCGTCTTGTCCACATACTCTACTATGATATTTCAAATACTGAATTTGCTATCATAGTTCTAAACAAGAGTGGTCCTAAAGAGAACAATTGATAAAACATCAATTGTAAAGGTCGACGTATTTGCTAAATCATTAATACTCATAGGGGCATTAGCAAGAGAATATTCTCTTGGCATTAGTCTTTTCTTATAGACTAGGCTTCATTTTTGAAAATCCCACAATGCATTATTTTCTGCGTTTGACGTCTAATTTTTCTTTTCAATAATATTTAAAAAACATGCACAGAGCTTAACCGCTTCCTTATTAGTAGAGTAGTTTAGTAGAGTGTATGACTGTGAAAAACTAACGGCAAAGGCACGGGCGGACACGGTCACGCAAAGGTCACGGCACTTTCAGACCAATCACATTACGCGAGAAAAATCAGCCAATTGAAATTCGAGGCTAAAAATCATCGTGCACGTTCACTGCACGACAAGCTTACGCCACAGAGCTGAAAACTGCTCTTCATTTATAAGACACTATGATGAGACAATACAATAGTAAAAATACATTTATTCAGAATAATGTTCATGTCCTGGTAAGAATCTTCTAGTAAACTAAAACATCCTCAAAGGTATCCCGAACTTTTCATTTTGTCATTAGCGGTGGAATAAGAAACAGAAGGTAATCTACGACATGTCACTGGTAGTTAGCTAGCCCAGTAATTTGGGTTGCTTGTTGGTTTTCTTCGGTCCCGTTTGAGGGTTTTTGTACGGTTTTCTTCCTTACGCAAAAATAAACTGCAGAATTTCAATTGCAAGTCAGTGGATTATTAAATTACTTTATTTTATTCCATTTTATTCCATTTTATTGAAGTATTCTTAATAAACTATACAAGCATAACTTTTTGGGCAAATATCTGCTTAATATATTCATCGCGTACATTTGAAGGACAACAAACTTGACTTAAAGTATAAGCCTGAAGCGAGATGACGTTTTACCCCCGTCTCTAGACCATAATAGTTTTTAAAATTCTTTCATATTAAAATTTTTGAATCCTTAGAGAATACAAGAACAATACTCATATTTAAAGAACAAAAGCAGTGTGAAAAGGATTATGGTTTAGGGACGGGGGTAAAACGTTATCTCGCTTCAGGCTTATTGACTTTACTTCTATTTACTTTTACGAATTTTGCTTCTAAACATCTTTAAAATTACATTAAAAGTGGCAACGGTTAGTATAGCTGGAGCTGTAAACAGGATTCCTCATTTTGTCTATTTACCTAAACATGCCATTACCCGTGGCATCTCAGCGTAAAGTACTGTCAGAATAACGTTTTTCAGAATCTATAGAAGTCACTCAGTGACAAAGCAAGATTCTCATTAATAACAGTACACTTTTGGACACATCATCCAAACATAGTTTTAAACAAATTTCCAAATTAAACTGTCAAATTGCCAACATGTTTCATCCCTTTTCAGCTAATGTGCAAAGTGATAAAGACATACGACGTGTCAAATGTACAGCGTGCCCCCGCCCTTAGTTACTGCGGTGATCAAATACCACCATGTTAGCCCAACCTATTTCACTCCACCCTGATTCAATTATAAGTTAACACTGCTCTAACGAGTAAACATACGTATTCTTGCTGGCAGGAAGAAAGGATTTGTTCTTACACAGAGAATCTGTTCGAGAAGTTCATGGCCAAATCCGTTTCGACTATTCTTTTAGCCAGTGTGTTTCTTCACGTCGTAGAAGGTAAGTTTTACTCTACCATATGCATGTTATGCACAATACGAATACGATTTTCCGAACTAGCACTATTTAAACTAATATTATTATTATATTAAGCATTATTCATTATTCAAACGACTGTCGTTCAATTCAAACTCACAGCATTATTAGCATGACAATCATTCAAATTTTTAAAATTTGGCTTAACATTATTCATATGATTGTTTTTAAAATTAAACCGTAAATGTAAAATTATATACATAACTTATACAATATTCAGTGTGTGCTTATGTTCAGGCTGAAATATAGATTTTAATAAATTTTAAAGTCAAAAGTGTTTCCTGTAGAACAATGGCAAAATATGACTAACCTGACATGTAAACAAATAAAGTTACCATAGCAGACTTACCATATTTAAAAAGCATAGTTCGTATAATTACCAAAGTAAAATTTACAACCAACTCTAATTATCTAATTCAGTTGCACATGGCATGCGCCTTTTGTGTGGTCGGATCAAAACTTTGTTATAAGAAAACTATTATCTAAAAACGTAAGTGTCGCTTAGTTTGCTAGGAAAAAAACATTCAACCTGCCGATGTCACTCGCTCGAGTCACAATAACATATCTGCTGGTACCTGCAGCAGAATGGTTAATCGATATATTTAAACTGAGTCTTAAACCTTATACAGACAAAGTATTAAGATAAGTGCTCAGAAAAACATGCAGCAAAATATATTATCATGAAAAAGGATGTTTGTCACTTACTCCGTATATTACCCTTTAGTTTAACGACGGCCGTTTAAATGTTCCAGAAAACAAAAACATGTATTACTGATAAACTTAGGCTGGAATAAGTAAGAAGAAATTCAATAATAAGTGAAAATATTTTGCACAAAATTGCACACTAGTAAGTTCAGTAGACCTCAAACAAGACCGTAGACCTACATATCTTTGCTACAGTATACACTCTATATAAAAATCCTCACCACCCTTGCTGATTCATATTCCAACTCCCCTTAGTTAACGTTGCTGTGTCCAACAAGCTCAACAAAGTGGCTAAAATATCTCACATGCAATTCGTAAAGATCCCATCGCAAGAAATTAGCTATAACTGTTTCAATTATTTACTCTTCTGTAAAAATAAGAAAATTGCCTTGTAATCCTTGTAGTACTTTTTCAAAAAGATGCTGTGTAGTTGTGGGACAAGTTTTTTATCCCACTTGGAAAACTGAATGAATTGCGACGCGAGGTGATTGAGATCATAAACACCAGCTGAAAATCACATGTCAAGATGTTGTCAAACAGATATAATGGACAGTAAAAATTATTTACTTAGAACTAAAGAATTTTAATGTACAACCGGATTAGCTTGCGTTCTTGGTTTTCAGTTCTCAGTGTTGTCCGTGTCATGATCGTCAGTTAACGCGGGACAATTGAAATGGCAGCCATATTGGTGTATATATCAAGAGAAACTACACCAATGTGGTGGCTGTGTCGTCATGTGAAAATATTTTATCAGATTATAATATCGCTGCAACTGAATATTGCTTTACAGCTCATGTCCGTTGATATTGATTAGATGGCAATCATTATTTAGGGCCTTTAGTATGATTTTTACATATGATATAAGCTTACTTCAATCGCTATGGGAGTGTATCTTGTAAATTAATGTTTAATTTTAATATTAGGTTTCAGCTCATCAGAAAAGGAACTACCCTCATTGATCAGAGAGAAACGTCTTTCAGATGTCCTAGACGAACCAGGTGACGATGATGCAGCTGAAACTAAAATAAATTCAAAAGTTGGAGGAAACAGTAGATTCAGCAGTGAAACGCATAAGACTGCGATTGAAAGCCAATCAACGCCCAAAACTGATAAGAACAGACACCAAGAAACAACGTTCCACTCTCAGTTAAACCGAGAAAAGCATCACACGGTAATTTTGCCGGGAGTTAAATTTGGCTTGTTGAGCCAAGAAGTGCCAGGAGCTTCACCTCCAAATGAAGAAATGCAGCATCGATTGAGAATGAGAATGAAGCGTAAGAAACGCCGTCGTCTTAGAGCCCTGAAACGAATATCTGAATCTAAGATTGATAACACGCAAACCGAAGGGCTAATAAGGAATCCAGAATCATTAAAAACGTCATCAGTGGAACAACGACTGACGTCCGCACCGAAAGAATCAGAGATGAAATCTTCATTTTCAGAAGCCCATACAACTAAACCTGCATCTTCTTCTTTGAGGTCTCCAGAAAAATCAAAAAGAAATCCCTTACTATTATCAAAACAATCGAAAAGTTCTAAAAAGCAAGAAGTATTTACTGATTCTTATAGTCCATCTTCACTTAAACGACCCAAACGCATCCCATTAAATAATGATAATGTTGCCACAAATCGTTTTTCTTCCTTGGAAATTACATTAAAGTCAAAAATACTGTCACTTAATCCTTTACCAAAGTCATCTTCGACTGGTCTATCATCTAGCCGTAGTTCGATCGATGAAATGCCAGCAGTGGATATGCTCAGTAACTTCTTCCAGCATGCTGGATCAGCAAGTGCTACAACGATTGAGACAAACAGGAAATTGGAACAAGACGATGTCAGAAATCCACGAAATGAGATTCCAAAAAAATTAACTCGGGAAACAAGAAGGCCTGTACAACAGAAGCATGAATATATTGAAAACGCGAGGCAGGAGAAGAGGGATCAAAGTGATGATGATTATGAACTAAAACTATTGGAGTTCCAGAAGAAAGCAATAGAAGAAGAAGAGAAAAAGCTAAAAGAACAATTTGGACCTGAAAGACAGAAAATTGAAGTAAACAAGGAAAGTAGATTGGAACAGCTGAATCGAAAAAACAATGAAAAGGAAAAAGAGGTTCAATTGTTATTTGAGAAATTTTCGAAAACAGATAAGCAAAATGGTAACAATCACTTAAAACCAAGTACTCTTGAACAAAGCGGTAATAAAGGTGTAGATGGTAATGACCCCGGTCAGAGGAGAAAAATGCCCAATTCTAAAGGTAACCGAATTATTAAGAAACAGAGAACCATAAACGCTGGTGGAAACTCAGGGAATGATGACGAAATAACAGAAGTGGCATTTTACGAGAAGCAAGATGACATGACAAACCAAACCAAGAACAACGACGGCTTAGACAATTCAAAGAAAACCAGTGATAGCAAAAAATGGGAAATAACTGAGGGGAAACATTTTGAGACAAAGGATAAGATTAGTTTACCATCTAATAGTGACAATGATACAAGCAGCATATTGATGGACAACAACATAATAAACAAAGCTAAAGATGTTCAAAGTACAATCAGCTTACGGGAGCCTGTGAAACTATCCGCAGATCAAATAGACGGAAAACAGACGCAAAATATAAAAGAAAAGCCCAATAGAGAAAGACTTGAAGATGAAATGGAAAACGAAGATTTGATGGAGAGCAAACAAAAGCAGTTTAGGAAAAAGAGTAAAAGCAAGATTGAGGTTGACATTCCAGAGGAGCACACTGCAGAACTACAAATTAATAAATACAGAGAAAAAGGAAGGAATGCTATAAATACTGATTCAACGGAGAGCAATCATGGAAAGAAAAGTACTGACGATGTTGGTGTAGATATAGATGTTGTTTCCGATGACACAAATCTACCAATATTTACAGAAATAAAAGAACAAGAGGTAAGCGAAAGAATAAAAGCAAATGTTGGAAAAAAAGAAAGTAAATTCCTGAATAAAGAGAAGAAAAAAGAAATGGCTGACTATGTTAATTCAGAGACTGAAATGAGTGACAATAACTACAAAAACAACAGCAACAGTAACAGTAATAGTAACAAATACGTCGAAAACAACAACAACAAGAACAGTGGTAAAATCAACAACAACGATAGCAACAAAATCGACAGCAACAACGATGGCAGTATGAAGCTGCAGAAAATAATAGATGATGAAGATGATAATGTCATGTTACATGATAACCGTTTGATGTACATTTTAACAGGCGAGGGAGCAAAACCTCCCAAACAGAAAAATACAGAACCAAGCAACAACAGAGAAGCCGAGAAAATACAGATCAAGCAAACAAATAATGATGTCAGATTAAACAACGAAAAACCGCTCGTTCAAAGACAAATAATTATCAACAAAGGATTGAAATCAAAAGTCAAAGAAATGCATAACAGAATCCTAAATGCTCATAATAGAGTTAGCCAAGAACTGGAACAAATGGAGCAAGAACTGAGCCTTAAATTCGAAACTTTGCAGAAATCAATGTCGATGGCAAAGACAATGACAGCCAATATTGACAACAAGATTAATAACTCGGTACTCAGCGTGATGAAATTAGCCACTTCTTCTGCTAAACAAGCCAAAACTAAACTTGATCTGGTACAAAGTAAGTATGACATTTCTTAGATATTGCATTAAGCTGAAATAAGATAAAGGTGCTTGGGTGTCATTATAATGCAAAAAAAATTTCAACGGATTATGACATGCCAAATATAGATTGGCCGGCTAAACAACTTCAAAATTAAAATGAATTTCGATTGGCAAATTAATATCCACATACTGAACAGAAAGACATTTGTTCTCACAATATTATTATAAACTAGACTGAGCCGGATTGAACCTTGAAGCCTTCACTAGGACTATAAAAGAGCCCATTTATTTCACAGTTCCCTGAGCCATCTTGAAAGGTAAACGAGACAAACCGATCAATGTCTCAAAGGTAGATAATAATTGCCCATTATAGACACTATTGCAGCGTTAACTCGGGCTTCGTCGAGTAGGAATACGTCATTTGTACCCCTAGATACAATATTAGAACAGATGCTGCAAAGGCAATAGTTTTGGCAGTCTTTTCGAGGTTTGTGCTCTCGAATATAGCTAATTTGTTACCTCGTGAGCACTAGTATGAATTTGGCTAGTAAGCTTACATGTTTTCAAAGATTTCAACGCCTTCGATCCAAGCTATAAGATTCGTGGACCGACCCGTTCCGAAAAAGCTCTATATCTTTTAGTGGTGGGCAAAGCACTTTCCAAACATTTCTTTACGCAATAGCTTTATAATTCCACGAACCGAAGCAGATGGAAGGAAAGCAGGAAATTCTTATCCCTAGTTCTCAGCGACTCAGCTAGGAACGCCTGGGACCATGACCCCCATTTTGGCGACCAAATACGACGAAAAAGAACGGCCTGCATTTTTACACTCGGGTTCCTGCGGAAGCCCGAGTAATATAGTATCTATCAATACAAGCCTATCGTTCGTCTCGCTTCGATGCAAAGGCACGGCTACCTTTCAAGATGGCACATGGAACTGTGAAAGGGACCATTAAGTATAATGGTCTCTAAAAGTAATGACTTAATGGGTTCTTTGTTCAAACAACTCTTAGCTTTAGTGAAGAAGTTGAACTTTTACTGCGTCGAATTTAATTGCCTTTGATCAGAGGTCGACTGATATCCATTCAATTCAACATAGCTAAAGCACTAGGATGTTTTTATCTATAACCTCTGTAATATTGAGCTTCTATAATTCATACATTGCATTTGAAGCACGGAAAATTCTGAAGATTATATCAACGGCAAATATGTGGACCAAATGGGAAACCAGCCCTTAAACGTCATATTTTATATCCACTTAAAATAAATATTAATATCAATATCATAACGCCGATCTTTGGTCGCTGCTTGCAATTGGCTTAGCTGATTTTTCTTCTTTTTTCAATTCAATTGGTTATAACGTCGCACTTGTCATGTACGAATTATGCAACTTTTTACAATAACTTACACATTTCTCGCGCGCTGATTCGCTAATTTTTATCATCAGTAAGAGGACAGACAGATAAAGCTGACATCAACGAGCGCGCGCTCTTTTTATTGTTGAAAAACAAATAGACATCAGTTTTTTGTGTCTGTCCTCCTATTGACAATACAATTCGTCATCACATTGTCAAAGTAGTATGTGGATCAACTCGGCTACGCCTCGTTGGCCCACACTACTTTGACAATAAAAATCGGATGTCAATTTGTTAATTGAATTCCAAAGTCGAAGCGACAAAAGTTCGTCGTCTGAATTGGAACTTCGTTTAAAATATTGGCTATACTGCGAACAGTCCCGGTATTTCCAATAGTCGCTGATGTTTGCCGGCTGTTGTCAATTTTGCCGAGCGAGGATTGCTAGTTTATGTCCCCAGGGGAGGGGTGTGGGGAATGAGGAATGAAAAAGTGAGCACCAAATAATCACCAAGGGAAATACAGGGACTGCTCGCAGTCTACGTATTGACAAGATATGAAGCCTGTGCACCAACGAAATTGCGCCCTAAGTGAATTGGTCTTCAGCCAATCAGAACGAAGTTGTTCTGTCATACGTCATAGGTATTATTTTGAATCAATGTGGTCATTTTTTTGCTTTTGCTTATATTTTTAGAAGCTGCAGCAGCCCTGAATAATATCGAAGAAAAAATCGGTGCGAACGAAACCAGGAACTTTGCAAAAATGCTGAAAGACAAACTGCCGGATCTATCTGCCCAGAAAAACAACACATGCCAAAAAATACTGGCAATAAATAGCGTCATCACAAAAATGGATGGAGCTAGATTAGTTGCTCTGGATAAAGCAAACACTAGTTATAATAGTAAAGCAGAAATAGAAAACAGTATGTCCAAGGTTGTGGGCAGCGTACTAGAAGAGCTGAAGACAACAGAGAAGGAGTTAAATGATGACACCGAAATGGAAATAGAAGACGAGATAGAAGCAGACAGAAAAATAAGAGATGCTAAAACAAGGAATTATAAAGCAGCAGTAAAAACAGCAGAGGCGTTAGAAAAGATTGAGGGATACTTGAAACAGCTAGAAAATGACGAAAACAGATTGAGAACTTTAGAGAATTGAACAATGCTTTTCAGTTATGATTAATAGAGATGAAAAAAACCAGAAACTATACCAATGAAAGAACTGCGTTATTAGTAAAAAAAATTTTTTTTCTTCAATAGGGAAACCTTCCGCATTACTGAGAAGCTATAATGTAGACTTATTTCAGGTTTACTTGTTCAAAACTATTTCCCGTATCTAATCTGGAACATTTCAGTATGTTTCGCATTAATTGAATGAGCGTAATAGCATTGGATTTTATTATCAGTGATACTGAAAAAATAACACATGAACAGAATTTGATTAATATATATTTAGGCACTGCCTAAAAGCGGAGCTCCCGATACGGAAGTCACAGAAAGAACAATTTGAATGAAACTGAAAGTAAAAATAAGATCGGGGAAAAAAATTCTTCAATTATTAAAATAAGATAATTCTCCCATAATAAAAACCATGCAGTGAAATCGAATCGAAATACACTACATTGTTTTTTGTTTTTTTTTAATTATTTGCGCGATACCTCCCACTTAGGAATTTTGTACGCAACTCACCACCACCCCTCAGGGGCTAATTTTGCTCTTGGAAGATTCTTCGACAAAGTTTTCAAAAAAAAAAGACATTTTTAGGCTTTGAATCTCCCTTACTTTAAAAAAAACAAAGATAACTACAGATAATCCAATACAATATCAAGTTTAGTGAAATTTACCTCGGATGTCTTTCATTGAAATCGAAAATCTGGAGATTTAGGACAAATCAAGACCAAACAGACTTGGAAACTGGTTAACGTGAGCAAAATATAAGCTTACTTTAATAATTACGTCTTTTACAGAACGAGACGAAGTTTACATTCATTTAAACTTGACATGAACAACTGAGATAAAATAAAAAATTAAGGCAATGCAAAAAGGCAATGCAAAATGACGAGTTTCATTGTCAGTAAATTGGCGTTTGTAAATGTTTTTGAATATTTTTTTTTACGGAAAGTCTAGGTCTTTCTACAACAACATCTCTCAACAACACAAATTCAAGCTCATTTTTATAATCAGACTTGCTCAAATAGCTTAATAAACCGTTGAATATTTGGTGTAAATTTATATTTCATTCAATACTTAAATAAATTATCTGTAGAAATAAAATTATTAAATGAAAGTCTTCGTTGTTTTGAAGATGGGACCCCGCGATAGGAGGCGAATGTTTCTTGAACGAAAAACATACGATAGTTGGTTAAAAACAACGTTTTACAACGTTAACCGAATTGCTAATGATTTACAAAGTTAAATAAAGGATGAATATTTGTTGTAATATGCTCTTCATGTTATATTAACTCAACATTAAAATAAATTAAGCTTATCTACAGAAATATTAAGAGTTTTGAGGGAAATTCTTTGATTTGTCGATTCGTCGAGAAAAAAAACTTGTCAAAAAAATAATAAACGATTGTTTGCTAAACCACACACCTGAATTCTTGAAGAACACTTCTTAATCCATCTTTGAATACATGAAAGTTTTTTATAACTGCCTTTGGTCTATAACTTGCCCTAAAGCGATTTTCTGTGCATTTGAGAGTCGCCTTAGCTAGTAGTTTTGACTCAAATTCCTTTGTATTTCACGTTATTTTTCTCTTTGTTCATACGTCAAGTTTTGCCTCGTATTCCTTTTTCTTTCACGATCATGTTCTCCTTGTTTATAATCGAAGTCCCGCCTGGATTTGCGTTCTCTCTCTCTCTGCTTGCCGCTTTTCTTTGGTAAGATTCCTTCGTCTTTGCCTTCCTTTTTCACGCCACCAGAGTTTTTCCTCTTTCGAAAAAAACTCTTTTTCTTATGGCCTTTCTTTTTTGGCTTCATTCTCCTCTGAGCTTTCTTTCGACATATCGATTTCGGAAATTGGTTCCATCGTAAATAGAGTAAATATAAATATAAGCTTATCTTGTGTTGTTATCTTTCGGTATTTCTATTCGTAATAAAAGGTGTAAAACGTTTTTTACAAAAGTTTTTAAAATAGCCGGATTTACCTTTATGTGTACCCGGATGTTGCAACGCGTCGACATTCCCGCCAAAAAAAAAAGATAATTTAACCAGCCAATCGGAATGCTTGTGTACACGCCCGGACGGACGGACGGACGTACGGACGGAAGTGACGTCAGCCAAGCCATGAAAAATCAACTCGATAGTTTACCATTTTTTCTTAGGTATGGTGCTCCGCTCCGCCGAAGGCCCGCGCGGGAGCTCCGCTATTAAGTAATATGTCCTGCAATAATCTCTTGTTACTATCAAGTTGTTGAATTCATACAAAAATGACAGCTTTAATTTGCATTTCATGATGATTTGATGTCAAATTGATTAAGATTGATTTGAAAAGGCTTCTATAATGTACCTTATTATACAATTATGCAAAGAACGCAAACGATATACACCAGAACGCGCAAAATATGAGCCCTTATTGTGAAAGTCAACAGTACAGCAAACAGTTAAATTGCCCACGAAAAAACATCTCTCCTTCAGCAAAGAAATATTGAGCTAATCTTGATAAAAGTTGCCGATCATATGATTTGAAATCAAGAAGAAGACAAATGCATGATATGCATGAAATGTTTGATATGCGGAATAGTCAGTTACGATCTCCTCTGCAAAACTTGAAACTTGGGGTTAGAGTGCAAAAAGTGGGGTCACGTGACTTATTAGAATGTCTCGCTTAACCCTTTGACTCCTGGGCATTTTTGGAGTTTTTTATTTTTCTGAGACCTAATTTTTCTCCAATTCCTAGCAAAACTCATATTTGGAGTTTTGATTGCCATTGTCAGCGTTTTATGCAAATGAAGTACAAAGTTCACAAGTGGCTTGATATTTCAGCGAAGAAACGCTTATTGTACGAAGCAACGGAAGCTTGATTTAGACTGAGGTATTTCGAAAAATAAAAATTTCTAGAGCCATTGTGTCCATCTATGGAGTGCTAGAGGACATCATGAAGCCCTAGGACAGCTTAAATCAGCACTGAGGTTTTGCAAGGACCGTGAGATTATGCAAAGATTTTAGTGCCAAAAGTTCGTACATTCATGTATTCCGTACATTTGATAATTTTTGGGGCGATATCTTATCATGTAAGCTCGTAATAGATGTGTGGCATCGTAATGCTTTGTGCGAGAAACACGGACCCTCGTGAATTCAAACTTGATTGTTTACTTGTAATACTCCGGATCGTTTACAATAATACTTCTCTGCATTCATCTGAGATTCATATACACTTCAATAACAGCTCATCTACGGTTCTGAAGCATTTACAATAACTTTACAATACATTCGCTACAAACATAACGAAATTCAACGCTAATTCTCGCTACATACCTCGTAGTAAATTCTTCAACACAATCTAAACGATGCCCAGAATGAAAACCTGTGGAGCACCCTACTTAAGAAAAAATGGTAAACCATCGTGTTTATTTTTCATGGCTTGGCTGACGTCATTTCCGTCCGTCCGTCCGTCCGTCCGTCCGTCCGTGTACACGACACAAGAATCCGGCTTGATGTCAAAGCAAAACTACTCACAAATGCGGCTCTCAAATGCACAGAACAAATCGCTTTAGGATAAAATATAGATAAAAAACAATTTCAAAAATACTTTCATGTAGTCAAAGATGGATCAAAAAGTGTTCTTCAGGAGTTCAGGTGTGTGTTTTTTAGCAAACAATCGTATATTACCATTTCAGTTTGACAAGCATTTATCTTGGCGAATCGACAAGCACAGCTCCCTTCTTCAGTAGTTTCAGAAATATCCCAGTATTCAAAGATGCATTGACTAAGTTTGTCAAAGGGTTGACAAGTTCATCAATGCACTGTTTTTACAACCGTAGAAGGTAGCGGGTCCAAAACCGAAGATTTTGGTTTAGACTGTGAAATCACATCGCTAATGTAGCTCCAATATATACATATAGGAGAAAAACTACTGAATAAGCTGCAACAAACGGTGGAATCCAGTGACACTGACAACTCTTCACACCTCAGGCTAGATTTCCGAAGAGAGTTCCTGAGCTTGTATTTTGTTACAGAAGTACTTGTTAAAACTCTTAGCCAGACAAGAGAGGGAGGTATGTGACGCACAGGTATGACGAGAAAAAGACCAGATAACATATGAAAAAGCTGATTTTGGTCAGCGGTCGAGATCTTTTCACGATAATAACAAGATTTAGCAACATCAAGAGCATCAGCATATTCTGTACACTTGTCCCTATATATCTGCCAAACGACTTCCAAGCGAGTCGATAAAAACTTGTGCTCTGCTCGTCGCTTCTGCCTTTTCAATAACCGTAGATCATCCGTATACCAAGCGGCACGCGGGCGTAACGCAACGGAAAGAGTGCGCTCTGGCGCAGGTTGTCTATTAATGTACGCATGACAGCATTATATTTCTCCATCAGAGCATCAACATCGCTGATGCAACTCGGAATCTATCAGGATGTCAGTTTTAAGAATGCTGAAGGTCCAGGTGACGAAGGTTGCGACGACACATTGTAACTTTTGATGGGCTTGGCTTCTTCATGTCTAAGGAACACACAACCGTACTGTGATCAGATAGCATAACAGAAACCACATCAATTTCTCCAGAAAGAATGGCTTACTCTTCGCGGTAAACAATGAAGTCTAGAGTGTGACCCTTTTTGTGCGTAGGACCAGAAACCCTTTGTTTAATTCCCGCTGAGTCTAGAAGATCAAAAAATCTTGCCGCGTCAGAGTTACATAGGTCATCTACGTGAAAGTTGAAATCAACAATGAAAATCAAATCTCCAGTAGTAGTAGTCAAATATTCTAATAAAGTTGAAAACTCCTGCAGGAACATTGATACAGTAAGTTTAAAGTATTTTTTAATGAGAAGTTCATGACATTTCTTCAAAACAATTTTCATTCAAGACGTTTTTCTGTTTAGTAGTAAAGAATTTAGACTGGCATTCATGGCTCTACGCTCAAAATAATTGCTGAAGGTAAATTTTTAAAGTAACGTGAATTTTTTTACGGCGGCCGGTTTCGGATGTCGTAGGTGTCAAAGGGTTCAAGCTCAAGGGGATCTTTCATGACGTTAAAAAACTACATGCATGATTGCTATCACAAATTATTGATCAATTAAATGTAAGATTACGGTTAAAATGCGTAGAATTAAAAAAAAAAACATGACGTCTTGGCTATAACTCATTAGTGATCTTCTGATTAATTATGTCTGAATGCGAGAGCCTCAAAGATTATGGATTGATTAAAAAAGGATAGGAAAAGAACGCAGGCTACCATTCCACTTAGCCTTCTCTTCAGGCATCTCCTTGGCTCTTTTTGTTCTCTTTTTGCTTCTTGGGCTTCCTGTGGTGAGGACAACACTAAGAATTAACACAGGGGTCCCAACAGAGAATATGTTGTATGATGTGAGAACTTACTATACCGGAGCCAGTCCGCTGATCATCCGCCATTCTGTAGAAAACGAATAATAAGCGAGAAGAGGAGGTAAAAGGAACGAGGTTGTGTTCTGTTTGGTTGTTGAAAATATCTAAAATATACTGCGAGCGAAAGAAAAAAGCTTTCTGGTAGAAAATAGTGATAAAGAGATTGTAGCAAGTGGTGACATGCGTCGTACAAGGCAAGTATAACAAAACTATTGTAGGTTACAGCATATCGTTGTGTGCGTCATTTAGTACCCCTTAGACTCCCTTACACACTTTCTTCGTTTTGCGGAGCTTCGACTGTAACACACTATATTGAAAAAAAATTAAAAAAATAATAGCTCAAATTAACTGGATCCGAAGCTTAAGACTTACTTTATAAATCGCAAAATGTTCAGTATAGTGGCTGCATAATCGAAAAATGTTCAACTTTCTAGATGACAGGCCACTTTCCTGGATTTTCAGCTTTGTATTCAAGGATATGTTAGCCGTCTTTAAGATAGGATCACTTATGATCTTATGATGAAAAAAGTAATTGCCCTACTTCGCTATGACGTCATTGCTTGTTTATGTGAGGGATAGAATCGCCAAATCCAATAGAAAATTCAACAAAACTTGTGAAACACTTTAATCTAAAACGACCTGGTTTTCAGATATAATATGTGTTGATATGTACTAAAAAATATTCTGGGAGTGTGCTGGCTATTCTACTTCTCTTTGTGGATTGATACACGTTTTAGAACAATTTTCAGTGAATTTGGGTTGATTTGGCCCCCTCCGACGACCATGATCCTTTGCATTTAAACAATAGTTGTTTTATAGTAAAATAGGGCAATTCCCACTTTTCTGAAGTTCGATAACAGTGCATTCCCTTTTTTTATAGCGACATATGAGCTGAACGACTGTGCTTAAACTTGGCTTAGTTATATATCTGAATATCCCTTAACATTGAAAGAGTCAATCATTTAGATAAAAACATTTTACCCCAAAAAAATATACATGTAAATGTCAATGTTTCAAAGCATAGGCAGTCCAAGCTCTGTTTGTGGAATATATATATAAGGACATGTATGGAGGTTTTTGACAGTGATAGTGACCTTAAGGGAAAATATCTCGTTTGATGAGATAAACGGAATCATTCTTTTCTGTGAAACATTTCATTTATATCTTTTGGCTAACATTGCAAACTTCTTCAGCTACAGGTATATGTACTATGCCTCTGTACATGATATAGGCAACCCAGCAAATGTCTATAGGGGCATCTTGTCTTATTCAAATTATTCAAAATCCTCTGTGTTGCCAAGCTTGAGCTTGGGCTACCTGTATTTCAAATTGGCATTTACATACAACATTTACATTGTACTGTGCAAACCCCTGAAAAGAAAAGAGGGGAAGAAAGAACACTAACTTTGTCTTTGTTAATTGTCTTTCAGTTATGACTCTGGCATGAAAAATATACTCTGCAGGTATAAGTTTATATAATTTATTATGTTAAGTTAAAAAGCCAAAAATACTTGGATGAACATTGTTTAAAGTATAGATCAGCTGATCTTGAAACTTTACTGGAACAATGCACTAGTTTGTTTTTTTAAGTTAAATGCTATTGTATTTGCACTAGTTAGTTGTTGATCTCCTACTTCTTGACTGGTGTGAAAATTAGAAATTCATATGGGAATTGAGCAGGATTAAGATGTTCTGAAATAAAATATAGCTTGCACATTTTGGTAGAACCTATCATCTGTCTTTGGTAGCCCTAAAAGTGTCACTATGATCAAATTTCTGACTTGCTGAAAGGCCCTTGACCCTTCTAATCATAACATATTGGAGTTAAAAGCTTGCATGTTGGCCATTTTTCCAGATGACGTTATTTTCTCAATACTTGAGCAACCTTAAATTATGATAAGTTTGGTCTCAACATAATAAGTCTGTTTCTCTAAGTTAATTCTGTCCGCTGACCTTTGGGCTTCAAGGAAATTAAGTTAAAAATTAAAAAATTCAAGAAATTATTTAAGAAGAAAGGTATAGAATGCTGTTTATAGTGTTCAGTAGATGATTTTCACACACTCCTTCATAAAAACTTTGTAAGAATTTGATACTTCCCTGCACCTGGCAAACTATATGGAGACATCTTAAAGGGGCACTTGGATAAAAATCAATAAAAATCTATATGGCCGAGATAGCCAAGCAACATGTTTCCTTCACAGTCAAAGTGGCGGAAAAAAAATTATCAATTTTATTCAGCATCTTAATTGAGTACTCAACCCTATTGTTCTTTTCACTTTTAACCCAAAATATCTCAACAACAAGTGGCTCCCATGCTAACATTTTCACTAATCTAATTTCTATAATAGTAAATGAGCCATATTATCCTCAAATGCTTCAATTATTTGTTGAATTTCAAAAATTGGGGCGTTTTTATCCGAGGCCACTTTAATGCAAATGTTTGTTTCATTCATTATAAATCAGGTTTTTGCATGTTTTTGTTATGTAAACTGTATGTTTTATGCTGCCAACTGGTTGGCTCAGTTGGTTGAGAGTCAGACTTTTGCGGAAGGTCATGGTTCAAGTCCCGGCTGGACCAACATACACTCAGGGTCTTAAAATAAGGACAAAGTGCCACTTTTGTAATTACATCTGCAAATGTATAGTCTTTCAAGTGGCTCAGATGACCACTTTAAATGCAAGTCCCGTCGCTACACACAGTCATTATTACTAACTAACATCGGAGGGGCGTAAAAGAACCGCTGAGGAAATAAAGAAAGGCTGGCAGCGACTACCCTCAGTGCCTATATGCTTGTAAATTTTATAAAAGCACTCTGTCGTTCAATTTTTCATTCACTCAATGTAAAGCACCTTTGATTTTACCCATATTGAAAGGACGCTATATAAATCATTATTAATAATAATTTTAATAATAATAATTATCTTTATTATGTTTCATCGAAAAACCTCCTGGGCTAAGGTTTAGACTTATGAATGACTAATTACTTGGTGATTGCATTTTAGATATTTTATGAATGGAATTTGTACAGCTGGTTCAAACTGCAAGTTTTCTCATGATGCCAGAGACAGACCTTCAATGGTAATTAATGAATAACCAGTTGCATCGTTACATGTCAGTTTATTACATGGTGTTTAGGTTGGTTTGTTACTTATGTGGATGGTTGGTTCATCACATAAGTTGTCTGGTCAGTTCATCAAATATGTATGGTCAGTTCATTACATATGTATGGTCAGCTCATTAAATATGTATGGTCAGTTCATTACATATGTATGGTCAGTTCATTAGATATGTATGGTCAGTTCATTACATATGTATGGTCAGTTCATTACATATGTATGGTCAGTTCATTACATATGTATGGTCAGTTCATTACATAATTATGTATGGTCAGTTAATTACATATGTATGGTCAGTTTGTACATAAGTATTGTCAGTTCATTACATATGTATTGTCAGTTCATTACATATGTATTGTCAGTTCATTACATATGTATGGTCAGCTAATTACATATGTATGGTCAGTTCATTACATATGTATGGTCAGTTCATTACATATGTATGGTCAGTTTGTACATATGTATGGTCAGTTCATTACATATGTATTGTCAGTTCATTACATATGTATGGTCAGTTAATTACATATGTATGGTCAGTTCATTGCATATGTATGGTCAGTTTATACATAAGTATTGTCAGTTCATTACATATGTATGGTCAGCTCATTACATATGTATGGTCAGTTTGTACATATGTATGGTCAGTTCATTACATATGTATGGTCAGTTCATTACATATGTACGGTCAGTTCATTACATATGTATGGTCAGTTCATTACATATGTATTGTCAGTTCATTACATATGTATGGTCAGTTCATTACATATGTATTGTCAGTTCATTACATATGTATGGTCAGTTCATTACATATGTATGGTCGGTTCATTACATATGTATGGTCAGTTCATTACATATGTATGGTCAGTTTGTACATATGTATGGTCAGTTCATTACATATGTATTGTCAGTTCATTACATATGTATGGTCAGTTCATTACATATGTATGGTCAGTTCATTACATATGTATGGTCAGTTAATTACATATGTATGGTCAGTTCATTACATATGTATGGTCAGTTAATTACATATGTATGGTCAGTTTGTACATAAGTATTGTCAGTTCATTACATATGTATTGTCAGTTCATTACATATGTAATATGGTCAGTTTGTACATATGTATGGTCAGTTTATTACATATGAATGGTCATTTTGTACATATGTATGGTCAGTTCATTACATATGTATGGTCAGTTCATTACATATGTATGGTCAGTTCATTACATATGTATGGTCAGTTTGTACATATGTATGGTCAGTTCATTACATATGTATGGTCAGTTTGTACATATGTATGGTCAGTTCATTACATAAGTATGGTCAGTTTGTACATAAGTATGGTCAGTTTGTACATACGTATGGTCAGTTCATTACATATGTATGGTCAGTTTGTACATATGTATGGTCAGCTCATTACATATGTATGGTCAGTTCATTACATATGTATGGTCAGTTAATTACATATGTACTGTCAGTTAATTACATATGTATGGTCAGTTTGTACATATGTATGGTCAGCTCATTACATATGTATGGTCAGTTCATTACATATGTATGGTCAGTTAATTACATATGTATGGTCAGTTCATTACATATGTATGGTCAGTTAATTACATATGTATGGTCAGTTTGTACATAAGTATTGTCAGTTCATTACATATGTATTGTCAGTTCATTACATATGTAATATGGTCAGTTTGTACATATGTATGGTCAGTTTATTACATATGAATGGTCATTTTGTACATATGTATGGTCAGTTCATTACATATGTATGGTCAGTTCATTACATATGTATGGTCAGTTCATTACATATGTATGGTCAGTTTGTACATATGTATGGTCAGTTCATTACATATGTATGGTCAGTTTGTACATATGTATGGTCAGTTCATTACATAAGTATGGTCAGTTTGTACATAAGTATGGTCAGTTTGTACATACGTATGGTCAGTTCATTACATATGTATGGTCAGTTTGTACATATGTATGGTCAGCTCATTACATATGTATGGTCAGTTCATTACATATGTATGGTCAGTTAATTACATATGTACTGTCAGTTAATTACATATGTATGGTCAGTTTGTACATATGTATGGTCAGCTCATTACATATGTATGGTCAGTTCATTACATATGTATGGTCAGTTAATTACATATGTATGGTCAGTTAATTACATATGTATGGTCAGTTCATTAAATATGTATGGTCAGTTTGTACATATGTATGGTCAGTTCATTACATATGTATGGTCAGTTTGTACATATGTATGGTCAGTTCATTACATATGTATGGTCAGTTTGTACATAAGTATTGTCAGTTCATTACATATGTATGGTCAGTTAATTACATATGTATGGTCAGTTTGTACATAAGTATTGTCAGTTCATTACATATGTATTGTCAGTTCATTATATATGTATTGTCAGTTCATTACATATGTATGGTCAGCTCATTACATGTATGGTCAGTTCATTACATATGTATGGTCAGTTCATTACATATGTATGGTCAGTTAATTACATATGTATGGTCAGTTTGTACATAAGTATTGTCAGTTCATTACATATGTATTGTCAGTTCATTACATATGTAATATGGTCAGTTTGTACATATGTATGGTCAGTTCATTACATATGTATGGTCAGTTCATTACATATGTATGGTCAGTTCATTACATATGTATGGTCAGTTTGTACATATGTATGGTCAGTTCATTACATATGTATGGTCAGTTCATTACATATGTATGGTCAGTTCATTACATATGTATGGTCAGTTTGTACATAAGTATTGTCAGTTCATTACATATTTATGGTCAGTTTGTACATGTATGGTCAGTTTGTACATATGTATGGTCAGTTCATTACATATGTATGGTCAGTTCATTACATATGTATGGTCAGTTCATTACATATGTATGGTCAGTTCATTACATATGTATGGTCGGTTCATTGCATATGTATGGTCAGTTTGTACATAAGTATTGTCAGTTCATTACATATGTATGGTCAGTTCATTACATATGTATGGTCGGTTCATTACATATGTATGGTCAGTTCATTACATATGTATGGTCAGTTTGTACATATTTATGGTCGGTTCATTGCATATGTATGGTCAGTTTGTAGATATGTATGGTCGGCTCATTACATATGTATGGTCAGTTCATTACATATGTATGGTCAGTTTGTACATATGTATGGTCAGTTCATTACATATGTATGGTCTGCAGGCTTAGCCTCATTTTGATGAATCAATTAAATATGTGCATATTAATTTAGAGTATTGAATTTATGGCCTAGCAACTTTATACATTAAGAATCTGATAGTCATTAAGTAGAAGTCTTCAAAAAACCTTAGATCCAAGAATGGTATTTTATTACAACCTCCTAAAGAAAGGAAGTTAGTCACCCTGGGAGTGCGATCATTCCAAGCAGCAGCACCACAAATGTGGAATAGTAAATAGGGCTATATAAATAATAAATGATAAATCATTATTATTATTTCCATCAACAGCATTTCCTATTGTTTATGATTTCAGATTTGTAAGTACCATCTTAAAGGTTTGTGTTCTTATGGCAAATCCTGTAGATATGACCATGTAAACCCAGACAGTGATCAAAACAGGTATTAATGAATATTTATTGCTGTGAGTGTGCGAGTCGAGGTAGAGAACACGGACACTATAATCTTGATATGCGGGATAGGATAGGATAATTCATTTAACGTCAGTAACACGCGGGGGAGTGGTCGCCCAATCTCCCAAGCCCCAGACTCATGTTAAAAGTGCTTAAAAACACCACGAATTACATATACAATAAATTATAAAAATATGCTTAGAATAAATAATAAGACTCTCTCGAAGCGTGAACTGGGTTGCCCAATATGCAGGTGTGCTGGAGCTTAGTTAAACACCTAATCTTTGTTATGTACCGCTATTATATACCGCCGTGGGTTGTATCGTCGTGTACGGGAATTGTCAGGGGAATTCTATTCAAATTTCGAGTAATCGACTAGTAGTCGTACCCTACGATAGCATAAATTAAACTATAATAAATATTTATGTGCACATGCTGAAGATACATCGTTTAAATATGACTAAAAATGAGACCACCCAACCGAATTCGCTTCGTGGTCTAGGGGTTAGGTTTAGGGTTGGGGTTGGCATTGTAGTATTTCTTTGGTGCCGAAGGTACCGAGTTCGATTCTTGGTGTCTTCACTTTTTTCAACCGAAGTTGAAAAGTAAACTAAAGCAACTTTATTTGAGTGAAAGTTAAAGTTTCAATGAATGATCACAGGAATGACTTGTTGTCGGTTTTTCTTGACAACCGAAATCGAGAAGTAAACTAAAGCGACTTTATTTGAGTGAAAGTTAAAGTTTCAATGAATGATCGCAGGAATCATTTGTTGTGTTTTTCTTGACAACCGAAGTTGAGAAGTAAACTAAAGCGACTCTATTCGAATGATAGTCAAAGCTTCAATGAATGATCACAGGAATCATTTGTTGTGTTTTTTTCTTGACAACCGAAGTCGAGAAGTAAACTAAAGCGACTTTATTCGAGTGAAAGTTAAAGTTTCAATGAATGATCACAGGAATCATTTGTTGTGTTTTTCTTGACAACTGAAGTCGAGAAGTAAACTAAAGCGACTTTATTCGAGTGAAAGTTAAAGTTTCAATGAATGATCACAGGAATCATTTGTTGTGTTTTTCTTGACAACTGAAGTCGAGAAGTAAACTAAAGCGACTTTATTCGAGTGAAAGTTAAAGTTTCAATGAATGATCACAGGAATGACTTGTTGTGTTTTTCTTGACAACCGAAGTTGAAAAGTAAACTAAAGCGACTTTAAGAACATGCGTAGAGCGCATGCCTCATCTATCTAGTACTACTTTTTCGTGGGATTTGCCAGCTCACTAGATACACTGTGCTGACGAGGCCCAATACAGGCCGAAACAGTGAAATAAGTTATTTATTTCCCGGTCGGGATACAGTTAGATTTAGCTAGTGTCACGTGGTCTTCTTTCAACCAATGAGAGTGTTCGTTAAGTCGGAAAATTTCGTAGCTATATAACAATTTCTCTTATTTTGAACTGGATCCAACCACATTAGATCCAGCCTCAAATGAGAGAAAATGTATTGGGAAATTTCATATGTTTTTCGCTCTACTGGTCTGAAATTCCACACTAATTATATTTTTACATGCAGTTTCTGATAATGTTACCAAAATCCTAAATATCTCTAAAAATCATGTTTCTGACGTCATCACTTCGGTACTCTATAGACCATCTCGGCTCAGGCGTAATTTATTTTCCATTTCAGTCCACGTACGTTCCCTACAGTATCATTTCTTTGTTTAACGGTTGCGCATGAGAAAACACATACAAGATACAACTCAAACAAAGAATCTTATTCTCAAGGAAATGACACGTGGTCTGAAATGGTAAAACATTAGGCCTGATCCGAGGAGGTCTGTTGGCACCCATCACAAATATTATGGGCTATCAAACTGAATACAGTAGCGTTTACGAAAATGGGGAATATGGGTAATAAACCAAACGCCCTGACACTTAACAGCAGTTTTATATTAATTCTGATTTCTGTAAAAACAAGCTCATTCAAAAATGTTTATCTTTCCCCTAAAACCCGGTTAGCAGCAGTAAGGGGGACTCACGATCGGTCGGCATTGCTAAAAATCACATATTGAAAAACACCAGCCCCCCCTGGGATTTTTGGAGCAGTGACGAGGCCCTACAGGGGGTCTTGCGCGTTCCGTCGGCCTCGGGAAAAGTCCCTTACTGCTGCTGTGTTTGGGTACCGCAAATGGAGGTTAAGATATTCCTTAGATATAGATGGACGCCATCGAAAGCATACAAAACAAAACTGTGCGCAAGCTCAGAACTCAGGTGTTGGATCGCCTGGATGCGGACTTTGCCTTCACAACATTCATGGAGGGAGATACAGATGAGACGATGACAGAAGAAAGAGCAGAAAGAATAATCGATTTGATGCCCGAAGGTGATTACCGTTTGGAGTTAACATTTATAAAGTATTTAGACGGTGAGTGGATAATAGAAAAGGGTCGTAATCCAATACGAGCGTCTGGTAAGCAAAGCTTGTTCGTTCTGAATAAGAATACCAGACCTGGAGCACTCGAAGGAATAGATTTGCTGTTCTACGAAGTAGCATACCCAGTCACCGTGGTTATTTACGGCGCGTATGAGATCAAAAAACCCGACGTCAAGAAGTTGAAACCAATGCGACATCCGGGTAACTGTGTCGGTAAGTTGGTAAGAGAGTTCTTCGAAGATTCCTCCCGCGGAGGTAAACTAACGCTAAAGAGGAGAGAAGCCATCAGGAAATGGGAAAATGCCACTTATAAATCCGGAGGAACCATCAAAAACATCAAGAAGTTGGAAACCGCGTTAGGAAGGCGCATACACGTGAAAGATATCACTGACGGCGATATCTACTCCGGGACGGACAAGTATGGGGGCAAAGGTGCTCCTATAGTCATTTACCAGCATAATGGACACGCTTGGCGCGAACTTAGGTTCCCCAAAAAGAAAGAAACTAAGGTCTATAAGGATTCTCCGTTGGTAGAATTAGTCCACGAGAACTCCGTATGGTTGATGGATTCAGAAGGAAGTCAATTTATGACGCAAGATGGTACTCTTTACCGACCTGAAGTAGAACACCAACGCATTCAAAGTGCCTGCGAGACCTTAGGGGAAGACTTCTCTGACGAGGTCCTTAGCAGTCGTAGTTTGGACTTCTTAGCCGCAAAGAAAAGAAATGGATGGAAATCCACACCGGAGGAGTTCGGAGATATAGCCAAAGCCTGTGTAGAACACGGTCACGGTGGTCTGTGGAACATGGAGTACGACAAAGATGAGTATGTGTCGCTGGATATGAAACACTGTTACCCTGCAAGTTTTAAAGGTCTGGGAGATTGTAAGGAATATTACGACCGTTACGGACATCCAGACTCACAGTTCTTTCGTGTGTCCTTGGATGGTCACTACGACGCCCCAGCAACGGGATTCGTACGATTAACCAGCTGGAAGTTAGCAAAGGGCTTACACCCCATAATTTACGCGTGGTATGGGAAGCATTTACAGGAAAAGGAATGGATTCCCATACCCCTTTTGAAATTCCTCGAAGAGCGCCAATTGCTGAAATACACTGCACATGAAGCCATATTGTGTCACTCCTCATTCACAAAATGGTTACCCGAGCATAACCCCACTGCGCGGGTTGTGATAGGAAAGTTCACACAAGGCGCTAAGGAGGGGGAGAAACATATGCAGCGGCGCTTGATAACGGACGAAGGCGAACTAAGTTTCCTTATCGAACGCGCCCACAAAAAAGGAACGATGGTATCCGTGGAGAAATGGGACTATTTCATAGAAGGTCAGAAAGAAAAGAAATGGAATGCACTTTGTTACTACCAAGACCATCGACCACAGTATTATCATCTGCGTGCCAGCATGCTCGCATATGCGCACATAAACCTCCTTACGATGCTCTTACGGTTTGACAAAGAGGATGTTCCGCGCGTAGCTACGGATTCCTTGTATGTAAGGCCAGAGGTGTTAGAAAAAATGAAAGAATTCTACACCGACGACGAACTCGCAGAAAGCGGTCAATGGCGCGTCAAAGACGAAGAGATAAAAGCCTGGAGGGCACGTGTGGTGTATACTGGTGAACACCTCCGCGGTTCCATTACGCCTACGAAAGAGCCATTACCGTCGGTTGCAGACCCCATTTCCTACCAACGCTTTTCCTACCTCTACGGTACCGGAGGTAGCGGTAAGACGACGCGTGTTTTGGAACTCTTTCCAAAGATAAAGGTGTTAACGCCAACGCACCGTTTGGAAAGAGAACTCTGCGAAATGGGTTACGACGCACAAACCTACCACAGCTTCTTTCGCTGGAATGGTCAAAGGTGGGTACCGGAAGCCATCCACGACATACCTCCGGTGATACTTTGGGATGAGATTTGCACCGTGCCATTAGAAATACTACAGGAGTTCGTAGACTTCCTCCGTGGGAAATCCCAAGTGATATTTGCCGGGGATCCGTGTCAACCGCCTCCAATAGCCGGAGAGATGCCCCACGAATGGTTAAAAGAAATGGTAGACCACTGCGAAGAAATTAATACCGACTACCGCAGCAAGGATCAAGTAAGAAACCTGAAAGCGGAATTAAGGGGCCTTAGTGATGCCCAGCAATGCAAAACACTGCGCAAACGCGTACGAGCGAAATCCTACGAGGACTTCCTATACGCGTGGCATCCTGAGGATTTGGTGCTGAGTAGCAAACGCGCAGCGCAGTCCCGCATACAGAAAGACTTACTCAAAATACACCAGGAACGCTTCCCAGGTCACTTAGTGCCCATTTGTTACAAACCCCACGACACCCGAATGCAGAAAAGAGACGTCTGGGTCCCGGGAACTAAGACCCGGTTGGAAAACGCAGTAACGCACGATAAGGTTTGGGTGCCCATGAAAATGGTGGAAAGAATTACCTCCCATCCAGACTGGCGTTTGGGTTATTGCATGACAGTCCACAGCGCGCAGGGGATTACCATAACAGAAACCTTGTGGATCATAGACCAGCGGCTGTGTTGGAGCAATTTGATATACACCGCCGTAAGTCGTGTGGAGTATGCCAAACAGTTAAAAAGAGCCTGGGGTCCGCAACTGCGTTACGATAAGACCCCGGAAGAAGTAGCCAAAGAAAACATTGCTAAGAAACTCCTTCGCTACAAGCGCCACGACAAAGAAAAAAATATGACGTTCGACCTATGCGTGGACGACGTCTATAAGAAAGGGGCGCGGTGTGCCAAATGTAACATACCGCTACTATAGAAGTTCTCAGCGAATGACGATCAGCAGTTCTCCGTGGATCGCATAAATAATAAACGCGGGCATTGCAGAGGCAACGTAAGACTGACATGCCTAGAGTGCAATCGGGCGCGCGGTGCTGCACTACTCTGAATCTTTAGGAACTATGAGCAGCTCTTCCTTGACGAATCCACGACTTGGGCCATTTAGGTAATACAACACAGGTTGCCCTTCCTTGGTGACGGACTTTGAAATCTCATACGTTTTCAGAGACCAGTTAGGATCCGTGGCTCTCTTACTGCCACCTTCGAGTTCCCCCGGCTGATAGAGGTATCTGACCACTATGTCGCGGGGGAGCTTTTTTTCCTTTAGTCCGACGGCCCTCGAACTTCTGACGTAGGACTTGAGTTCCACGTGTTTCTTCTTCATAGCGTCCTTGGGTTTTATTCCCGTAGCCCTGGCCGCCTCGTTATTCAAAGCCGCGATGACCTGTGGGAGTCTCTGTGTCCATTCCTTGTTTCGCTTAGAGGGATCTTCCAGCTCTTTCCAATACTGGTATCCAAAGAGACGCTCAGCTAGGGTTTTATTGAATCTTTCGACGATGCTCTGACCTCTGTGGTACTCTGCTTCGGCTCTTCTTATTTTGGTGTCGTGGTCTTTCAAGGTCTTGGTAACCACGCCCATGAACTCCGTCCCTGCATCCACTTGCAGCAGCTTTGGCCATTTCAAAACGCGCTTATAAATCCTACCTAGGGCTTCTGCGACTTCCCCAGAATCCTTGCTGGTTATGGGTTCGGCGTCCTTATATCTGCTTGCGATATCAACCACGGTCAAAGCGTATCTATAGGTCTTTCTTCTTACCTTGTCGTGTGGTAAGAAAAGCAAATCCGCCTGATGAACTTCATTAGGGGCATTTACGGTAAAGCTGGGCCTGGGAATGTACTTAAGCACGGGAAGATAAACCTGCCAGATAGTTTGTTTCTTTAACCAATTCTTAGCCGTTTCGTCGGATACCCTGGCTGCGGTAGCGAGTTTTGTGATAGCCGCCACTCCTCTCCAATAGCCTTCGGGTCCGTAGTAAATCCTTTTAAGTTTGTCCTCAGTTCGACCCATTATATGAATTCCAAGACGAGATTAATCTTGCGCCCGTTGAAGTCCACCGTCTTTCCATCCACTTTAATGGTGATGTTTATGCTTTCTACCAAATCACAAGGCAAGTCATAGTTTAAAGAAATGGGAGTGTATTCTACCAGGTCGAATGGATTACCTTTGGGTGAAAACTTAGACATAAGAGTGGAGGGCTTTCCGTTGCTGTAACTGCAGACTAAATCGCAATAGACTTCGTAAGAGGATGCAACTTTCCAACCTACGGGAACTGCCGTGTTGGTAATTGACTTACGCTGAATTCCAAGTAAAGATCCCAATGGTTCAAACTTTCCGAGGGTCATTGAGAAACCGCCAGGTATGTTATGTTTGAGGGTCATTTCGTGCGGCAACCCTGTGGTAAGAGTATAACCGTGTTTGGCGAGCTCCTTAGCCAGCGTTATAGGGGTGTAATGTCCATCTGGGAGCATTACGCCTTGGAAACTGTTAGGCTTCTTTTGCGTGGTGATCAATGCCTTGGTCAAATTATACCAAGAATTGTACAAAGAGCAACTGACCAGCCGAACTGTATGGGCTTTGATGGGAGGATTCAAATAAGTGGTAAAGTCATTCTTGTCGCTTTCCAAAAAGACGATCATTATATATTAGACGCTCATACTTCGCGTCACTAGATGAAATACGCCAAGGCGGCACCTCCTGCCAGCCCTGCGACTCCTACAAAGACCAACTCATTGTCTTTTTGTTTCTTTGACGGCTGGTAGTAATTCTTAAATTGAGGCTTGCTAATCCTAAAGTCGGGGTGTGTTTGTGCATAAAGTTTAAAGGCGTAGTCCGTATTTTCGAAGTTCTTATCCGCCTGCATTTTGTCTTGGTAGTTCTTATCCAACCAATCCCTGTAAGCTTGTCTTTTTTCATTCCAAGCTGCAACGTCCCTTTGATATTTCTCCAGGGCTAAGTCGTGTCTCTTCCTTTCAGCATCGCCTTTATTACCTCTGACTAATCTATCCAAATATTGACCACCATAATTAGCTCCCGTGAATGCTAACGCTGCAATAACGCCACCTGCAACCACGCTTACCATTTATATCTTAGGCAAGTACTTCTCCTTTTGTAAGTAGTCCTTTAACATTACAGCCCCGCCTACGACAGCGGTCATCTTAGCAAAATTAGCGAAGCTCTTGCTCGGGTCTTCAGTAAAGTCTTCTTTGAGCACTTTCTTACCTACCCAACCAATACCCGCAACGATAGAAGTAATAATAGCTGCTTCTTCAACTGTTTTCATCAATGCTGACGACATTATATTACAAAGCGAGAAGGTTATTCCATTTCGGGTATTTTACTTCTCTTAGGAGGCTCCACATGCACGGCCTTGAATTCCACTTTTGGTTTAACAGCCCGCCACTGTAAGTAGAGGCTGCCTGCTGCTATAGCGAGTCCTAATGCTCCGATAACGTATCCAGGATTAATAAATCCTTCGTCCTCCTCTTCCTTCTTTTCCTTCTTTGCCTTGTTCTTTCTATTCATCTCCGCGAGCTTTTTCCCAGCAGCGACTCTGCCCGGAGATTTGGGCTTGGTAATTTGCTGAGGGGTTTCCTCCGCCTTCGTTTCGGTGTCACTCATCTTATATCTAAGGACTTGAAGGACTTAACAAGTAACTTGGCAACGACTTGATAATGACTTATAGTAACTTAAGGATGACTTGACTAAGTAACTTAAGGATGACTTGGGAATGACTTGACTAAGTACTTGATAATGACTTGACTAAGTCCCGTGAATGACTTCAGAAGGACTTACATCGACTTGATCAGGTACCTCAGCAAGTGCTGCCTTGAAGATCTCCTCAACTTGCTTATCTTTTTTGTAGTCCTTCCAAGACACCAATACCTCCTTCAAGTCGACATGCTGAGCTACGTGAAGTCCCAAAGATGCGACTGCCATTAACTTACCGCACTTCAAAGACAACCACCCGCAGGTTATCTTAAGTTCTTGGGATATGACATAGTCCTCACTTATGTCCTTCCGCAGCGCCTCCACGTCGTCTATGGGCAGTGCAAGTCCCAGAAGCTTAGTGGCCAGCTTAATAGCGGAGTCTGCTACGGCATTCGTGGTCTTACTTGCGAGGGCAGCCTCATACCTCTTATGGAACTTCTTAACCTCCTCTTCTGACAACTTATTAACTTGCTCATGGTTGAGGTCCTTGCCTATCATTTCCTTACACTTCCCAGAAGACACAAGGATGTTAAGTCGTTCTTTGAGGTTACTTTCATCCAATTGCGCGGGGACTTCATCTATCAACTGCTCAATCTCCATATATGTTAATGGAATACGGAAACCTCAAAGAGAAGATCATTTTGGAATGTTGATGTGTCTTTAAATGCCGCATGTATTCGTCCAGCTGTTCCTTAGATATCTCGCCTCCGTAGTCAGAGAGAATGGTTTCCAAATCACTCCGACTGGGAGTGTAGAAGACGACAAGGGAGCCTATGTTTTCCCTAAAGGGTTTAGAGACACTGGTAAGCTGCTGGGAGAGCAACCAAACGCTGATATTGTCATGTCTGCCGCTGAAGGCGAGCTTCACCAACTCCGATGTGCGTCTTTTTACGTCGTCCCCGCAGGCAATGTCATCCAGTATGAGGAGTGTCTGAGTATCCTTGGGGAATTGTTTATGCCAAAACTTAAGGTGGTTGGATAACTCGTTAGGGTCCAAAATATCCACGAAGAAGTCGTCATCTTTCCTTCCTACGCCTGTCCAGGTGCGGTTGTTCACATAGGCAGGGCATAATAGCACTATGTAGTCGAAGCGGTATCTAAAGGGTCCCAGGAGTTGCTCCACTACGAACTGCGTTTTACCACAGCCGGTTGGTCCTACTATCAGAGCATTGCAGGGAATATGTTCTGGGTACATTATATATACGATGGACCCAGTGGAAGCAGTAAGAAGGATTGCCGGCGACATGAAAGATAAGAGAGACACCATCGAAATGCAAAGAGAAGAGATAGACCGTTTGAAAGAGCGCGTGCAGGAATTGTATGATGAAATGTGTGGTCTGAAGCGCGCGGAAAGGTTTGGTGCGCTGATAACGATGGCAACGTGGGCAAAAGAGTCCGTTGTGGATTTCATGCGGTATCCACTGTAGGTTAAATATTTGTTAAGGAATGACATACCTCAAAATGAAGGTGTCTCAGAATGTTAACAATAAGGTTAAATATTTGTTAAGCTGGTAACTATTTACTATTTTGAATCCCGCAAGCGCCCTTAAAAGGGGTCCTTATTTTTATTTATTATTATTCATTATCCTTAATAATAATAAATAAAAATAAGAATGGGATTTGAGACTCTTTGCACAAACCCTACTTTACTATCTTAAGCCGCCTACTGACCATTACGGGCTTTCCAGTTTAACAAAGATGTAACCTTATTGTCAACATTCTGAGACACTTTGAAATAGTTTCTGGCCGTTAAGGACTTCATGCGGTATCCCTTATAGTGGTTATTAAATCCTTATTATATATGGAGTGCGTGCACTGTAACAAGGAGTTCAGCTCAAAGCAAATGTTAAAATACCACGTTGAAAAAAAGGTGTGCGCTAAGAAGGCACGCGAAAGAAGTTGTAAGGAGTGTAATCGCCTCTTTAGCAGCGCGCAGATGTTGGATTACCACGTGGATAACCGCGTTTGTCTAAAGAACGTATGTGAGCGCTGCGAGGAGGACAAGAACGACGAATGGCATCGACATCGGTGCCGCGGTAATTACGACCTGCTGAGCGTGGCTTGCGAGGAGCACGGCGACGTTGCCGCACGATGTTGCCCAAAGGAAACCCAAAGAAAGTTAACGCGCCGGAAGAAAGAAATTGACGAAACGTTTGCGGAGTTTGACTGCGTCGAAGGCGTAAGGTGGGAAAACAGGGAACATTGGGAGGCAACTTGTGAGCGCTGCGGCTGTCAAAGGGATGGTCAACATATTTGGCAGTGCCTCTACGACGGTCAAGGCGGCTTTAAGGAGTACTTAGATCGCTTCGAAGCTTGGCATGCCAGTAACGAGGCCGCAAGGAAAGCCCGTAAGGATTGGTAGGCGGCTTAAGATAGTAAAGTAGGGTTTGTGCAAAGAGTCTCAAATCCCATTCTTATTTTTATTTATTATTATTAAGGATAATGAATAATAATAAATAAAAATAAGGACCCCTTTGAAGGGCGCCTGCATAATCTAATAATAATAAATAAAAATAAGGACCCATTTTAAAGGTATATGCTAGCCTACGCAGCTGCCTTTCTGGGAGGCATTCTAATTACCCTTTCAATATATGGACTGTATTACGTGCGAACTACCTGCCGACTGCATTACCCCTCGTAAGCCACCGATACCCAAACCGCCTAAAAAATACAGCTGCCTTCATTGCGGCAGTGCATTCTTTGAAGGTCATCGGTGCTTAGCCGACCCCAAGACAAACATACTTACGAGTGCAGAGGAGACTCAGGCTCATACGTAACTATATCAAATTCCCATCTACCATCCTTCTTACCATGACTCATAACATGTGTGACCTGCTGCCCCTCGATGGCGTACCTTATTCTATCGGGCGCCCAAAGGGTGTACGTCCTTTTTTTATGTTTCAACACCAAACGCAGACGGTCCAAGTCTTCAAAGACCACGTAATTCTTTACCTCGTAGATTTCCCCTATCTGCAAATCCCTCCAGTGTGTCTGGATGAACTTTAACTCATTGAATTTATCCTTGTCCATATATTCTATGAAATATCTTTAAGTGCGTCTTTAAAGTGTCTGTGTTCCTAAAGCGCTTGCAGCAATATGCACAAGGTAAACGCATTCCACGCGCATACTTTGTGATGGCTCTGCAGATGTCGTCGTAGTCGTTGCTGATCAGCACCTTATAACCATTCTGCTCATACCTTTCTAATAGCAGGCGTTGACTATCAGATAATACCCCGTTGCCTTTTGGAGTCTTTAGCTCGACGCAGAAACCACGGTACCACACGTGTGCATTCAAGATGAGCAGGTCGGGTTGGCCGCGTTGGTAGCCCTTCTGCCAGCACTTTATGCGCTTGTTTGGCGTGTCTTGTAGTTCGCCTAAGCCTGGTGCTATGAGCATTTGAGGGTAAAACCTGCGGATGTAGTCAACCACTTTTTTATGTAAGTCGAACTCGTTTTCTATTTTAAATACCAATTTGTTGGGGCCGTCAAAACGCCTTTCAATTTCATATTTGCCTGTTTTACGCAGCTCCGGGAGGACTTCCTCAAAGACCCAATCCTGAAATGCCTCTGCCGTTGGCATCTTGGAGCTAAATATCAGCTGATACAACCCAGATTCGTTTACGTACAAGGAATGCGGCTGTGAATAAGAGGGGAGGCGATTCACCTCCACCTGCAGCTCGCTCAGCTTTTTCTTGTATTTATCTCGAACATGTACCTTAATTGCGTCTTTTGGGCGTTCATAACCCAACGCCAAAGCCACGGACTTCGCTTTAAAGTACAGTTTATCACCTTGCACTATGCATTGCAGTTCGGTATCGTTGTTTTCAAATATGCGGAGCATCGTATATCTAAGGAATATTTAACCTTAATATGCAACACTTTTAAGTTGGTTCATTTCCACGCTTAGCTGCGCGTCTGACACCACAAAGATGTAGCAGTTTATCTTAGTAGTATCGCTGGCATGCTTGGTGCGTTTGATCTCCAAAGTAATACCATCTTGGGTATTTACCAACCGCAGACCCTGACCATGCATGCTCTCATCATTAGTAGTGCGCATGTCAATCCATAACGCATATTTATCCTTAAAGAACTCCTTTGGGGCAATTTGATCGCCAAACTTTTGCATTGCCTCCCGGTACATGTCTTCAGGTTTTATCCCTTGGGAGTAAACCTTGTTGGGTACTCCGTTTATGTTTACGCCGACATTGGTAATGTTGGGGTTAAAGAACGCCTCGGAGTCGCGCAATCCTGCGGTGTATGTTTTTGCAAACAGCAACATTAGCCCCGTTAAACTACGTCGTGGTATATTAATACTTTGGTTGATGACCTCTTCGACGCTGTTCGTGAAGCTAAACGTTTTGTACATCACTACGTGGTCGTAAAGGAATGCTTTACCGGCACTGTATTCCATGCCTGCGCTACGAGCGATATCTTCAGAGTACACGGTCTCATACTGCAATTCTAAGTTGGTGATAGCGTATGAATGCGAGGCCGACGAACTTACATCCTTTCCTTGTAGGATGTTGGTCGTATCTGCCAAGGTTACTTCGAACTGCAGTTCAGAAAGCTGCCTTGGGTAATACGCACCGTGGTTTGTAATAACTTCAAAGTCCAATGGAATGATATATTAGGTGCCGTAGGCTGTCTTTATTTCATCTTCTCCTGAGGCGCTGGCGGTTGCGCTTCTTACCTTACGTATGGCTTCACTTGCTATTCCTTGTTCTATCCTTTGTGCGCGGTCGAAGGCCGTCAACCACAAATCTTTGTATGTGGTGTAAAGATCGTACCTGTTTAAGTCTAACAGGGATTCACCAGCAAACTTGATTCTCATCTTAGAAACAAGGTTCCTGCCTACGTTATTAACAACATAACGCGTGTCTGCGGTATCTGGCTGAACCGCCAGGTCGAACCTTAAAGCCAGGGTGCCAGGAACCAATACCAGGTTATCCGTTAAACGGGGTACGCCTACATACAAGGTTTCTCCTGGTTTGGCGCTAGAAGGAGTAAAGGTGACCCAGTGAAAGGTGCGTTCTGCTTTCAGCCCGCCAACCTGCTTAGGAAGGAGGTTAGGATTTAACTTTGAGCTTATCATATATAATGGAAGTAGAAGGAACGGATTTTGATCCCCTTACCGAAGAAGGTCAAGTAGATATTAATGACGAAGAATACGAGTCTTTACTTCCTAATGACAACGTAGACCAAGAAGGCCTATTTGACAAGCTAAGACGCAGATATGGCAGCCGCAGGCTCCGCGATGCTATGCGTTCTTTGAGAGACAAATTCAGGTCTAAGAATCCATACACGCCCGTTCCAGAATATTTGCAAATGGAAGACTTAGGACCCATTCCCGAAGCCCCCAGCGCTGCATGGCTTAACCAGATTCAGGAACAAATGAACGAATCCATGGATGAAGAACCTGACGACTTTGATAGGATCAAGGAAGAATTCCCAAACTGGGACCCCGACAAAGCCCAAGTAATGTTCAACGATGATAACGAATGGGGTAAGGAAGTCATAATAGCAAGGTTAAATAGGTCTAATGCTAAGCCATATATCATCAAGGACATAAATGGCAAATACTACCCAGATAAGAATATTCCTCCGACCCTTAGGAAGGCATTAGGAGAACCCAACTTAACCGCGCAACGTGGCTCGGCTAGGGAAAAAACGCGAATGGATCTCAATAAGATCCTTAAGGCGGCAGCTAGATTACCGGTCGCTGCAGGCGGATATGGAACACACGAAGAGTTAAGGGCGCAAGTAGGAACGCTGAGCGAGTCACTCCAAACCAAGACAGAGGAAGTTGCTACACTGAACACTCAGAAAAGGGAATTGGAGGCCAGGATAAGTAGATTACAGACCTTACCAGTAGACCTTATAGAGAAATCCGCTAATGCATATAATTTAGCGGAGGCGCATAGAGAATTAGCCGAGGTCAACGAACGAAAGGAGGCAGTTAATGAAGACTTACGACGAATCACCAGGGAGCGTGAGGACCTTTTGAGAGCAAGTGAGGATTTGGCGGCTCTCAGGGAGTCTTTCCAGGATCTAGAAGAAACGATGAATGAAAGAGAAGATGAATACATGAAGCAACTGCAAGCATTGGTGGATTCTCATGGGCGGGAAAAACAGGATTATGAGCAACGTCTTAGTGATGCAACGCAAAAAATGGTAGATGCGAGGAAGGACTTTGACCTCGCGGTCAAAAACGTTGGACAAAAAGACGCCGAACTCAAACGTTTGGCTGCAGAGCTGGAGTCCTCAGTAGCCGAAGAGCGACGGTTAACCTCGGAAATCGTCATTAAGGAGGAACAAATCAGACAGAGAGCAGGCCATAGAAGACCTGGAGGGGCAAATAGAGCGGCAGCAGGAGGTAATTAAGGACCAAACTCGTACTGAAGAGGAAAGGGAGGCTGCTCAAAAGGAATTAGAAACCCTGCAGGAAAGAGTTGCGGAATTACGGGCACAAAAGGAAAACCTGGAAAGAGAATTGGGGCTTACCACTAAAGAAAAAATAAAAAGAGCTTTGGTGAAATATGGCATTCCACTTGCATTCGCGGTCGCCATTTCCTCCGTAGTAGGTGTGATCCTTAGCTCCCTTAAAGCTACGGGCGCGGGTGTAAAGGCGGTAGGTAAAGGGCTGACGGACTTGGGAAAAAAGATGGCAGCCTCTTTACCGGGGCTGCTGGGTAGTGTCCTCTCTTTGGTACTAAGGACCGGTGGAGAACTATTAAAGTTTGTGGGTAACAACATTTGGATCTTAGTCGTAGCTATCGGCGTGGTTCTTTTGAAGAAGATGAAGGTGTAGGCTTATCCTTATGTATTACTGGAGGCTTATCATCGTCGGACATCCGAGGCATCCTCGACCGGGGATAAGTAAAGATAGTATTCGCACCGCCTTGATAATTTGGTGCTAAAGGTATGGCAGTCATAGTACTAATAGGCTTATGATTCCAGGTCGCATTCGTCGGAGGAACTCCTACGGTATTTATCCGAAGGCTGGCAGTGTCGTTGGGAAGCACCTGTAACTTCGCATATTGGCAATTGGCTATCATATGAAACGTTACTGGCGTTAGGTCTTCTCTGCTTAATGGAGGGGGCTCACACGAGAAATGAGCCGGGTTCCTAGTATTATTTTTTGTTCTGTAAGGTAGTAATGGGTGGTCGTTCTCATCAACGATCCTAAACCCAACGTTACACGAAACTCCCGTGTTAATACTAATAGTACACACGATCAATCCTAGGCCTCCAACCTTCACCCACAATCCAATGTCATACCATTTATCATCCGGATGCGTACTTTCCTCTAAGCTATGGAAGAACCAATCTTCCTTTACGTGTGGATTCATATATTTCAGGGAATAAATTCCCTTCTAGAGGCTGATTACCGTCAAAGTGCTAATGGTTGCGTGATTATAAGGTTGATCTCTTTGATCCTCTATGCTATTTACGCAAACGCCCCCAGTATCATCTACGCGTATTTGCAGCTTTACTTTTCCATGGCAATCGGCAACCATGTGAAAAGTCCAGACGGAAAGATTCTCAGCGCTATGGGGGTTGGGCTCTACGGAGAAATGCGCAGGCTCCCTGTTGTTCGTTTTCACACGCATAGGCTGCAGTATGCCATTCTCGTCCAGGAAGCGGAAGCCGACGTTGGCATGGCTGTACGTGCCGATGCAAATGCTGCATATTATCAGCTTTTTTCCTGAGTAGTTCAAGTCCACAGACATACCAGTGACATCAACCCAAGCTGCTTGGGAGTATTTTTTCTCGCCTGTGTAAGTCGTATAAACACAATCCATTCCGGATACGTAGGGGTTGTTCATCGCCATATATAATAACTCAGACCAATGCTTGCAGCTGTTAAACCGGCTTTTAGTAAGTTATGGTCATATTCCTCAGGTATCGTGGGCAGTATCTTCTTTTTTACAGTTTTTGATGGTGTTTCGTGTGGCTTCTCTACGTGCTCCTTCTTTGGCTTCTCCACGAAATGGGGGATGTTCCTAAGAGTGTCAGAGTTCACGTCATTCACTCCAAACTTCATGTCTTTAGTTGCTCGCTGTAGTTTGTTGTTGTAACCCACAACAGAACTGGCGTTGATGACTAAATTACTTGGCATTAACCAACAACCGGGTGACAAGGCATAATCCAGTCTAACTTTTGATTGTTGCACCGCAAGTTGATATCTTTGAACCGACTTAGAGATCTCATTCTCGATAACAGCGCTTTCAAAGAGAACAAGGAATACTTGTTGCGTTTCCTGTGACGCACCACTGGCATCTACGATGGGGCTGCGAGTGCTAACCTGGGCTCCTAGGACGCAGTAGACAAAGGCTTCGATGCTTCGATTAATCCTTGCTAGATTCTTTAACCCAATGCCCTTCGCGGCAAAGAATGGCGCCCAAGGATACTTCTCTTTGCTTTCTATGAAATAAATTAAATTTCCTTTTGTTCCGCTGCCTCCTAAGTCTGAGAATTCGAAGGAGCTGGGATATCCCATGCCGGGACTTTCTATGCTGGCTCCGACATACGAAGCATAAGTGTAAGTCTCTCCTAGACCGTGGGCGGCACCTTCTTTGTTGCGAAAGTCAGGGTTGGTAAGCTTAAACTCATTTCTTAATCGCTCCCATGCGACTTTGTCATATTTGTTATCCTTTGGGTTAAAGACAGTATCACCTGGAAGTGGCGCGCCTAGCTCATACAATATTCTGCGAATAGTAAAAGCAACATGAAACCTCAGAAAAGGAATATGAAGCATGTCCGCGGCTATACCACATCCTTTAGTAGCAGCCCAGACAGCAAAGTTTAACTGCTGCGGCCAATAGCGCATGCTGGGACCTGATAACCATTCTCTGGATTCTTTCCCCGACGTGTGCTTCATCCGAGTCTCTCTAAAGATGTCTCTTACTTTTGTCTTAAAAGTCGTAGGACCCACGGGAATTTCTAAGGACGTAACCATCTTAGCAAAGTCATCCGCTCCGCTTTTGTTGTTGTAAAATGGGTAATCCTCTGTTACCGGTAATAGATTCTTTGGGAAATTTGGTTCTAGCGTCTTAGGATGTTTGGCGGACACCTTCGGTTCCAAGTCGGAATTGCTATACATTCTGGAGCCGTTAAAGTAAATACCATCAGGCCTACGCTCGAACTTACTGGCGTCTGCATGTGGAAACATCTTTCTAAATGCTCTCCAGTTAGCATAATCCCTGTTGTCGTGATGTGGCTGCTCCTCTATATCGTTCCCAAAAGCGTCGTACATTAGTATATATAATGGATGTTATACCATCAGCACCTCCACTCTATCCTGAAATACCCAAAGAGGTCCCAAACGAATTAACGCTGAGAACTTCCGCTTGAATAAAGCGAATTTAATTCTGGCTTACTTCGAAGGCCAAGTGAAACACTATGAGGAGGTTAGGAAGAAATATACCAGAGCTTGGAGCATATTACATAAAATTGCGATAACTACAGGATCTCTATCCGTAGCGTTAACAGGCACCGGTGTTGCTACTTCCCTTACCGGCCCTGGAATAGTCGTCGGCGTTCCTTTAGCCGGCGTAGGAGCAGCTTGCGGTATCGTATCCGCTGTTACAACAGGCATTATGAAACAGTTGTCGGGTAAGATATCCAAGCACGACACACATATAGCCCTTGCAAGAGCAAAGTCTAACACCATTGCCGATTTGGTCTCCCAAGCTCTGCGGGACAGAAAGATCGACGAGGTAGAGTTCTCTTTGATCCTTGCGGAAGAAAAGAAGTATGAGGAGTTAAAGTCGGGCAATAAAAAAACCATCGTGAAAGATCTTTCCGAGGAATCTCGCAAAAAGATCTACCAGGAGGCAAAAAAGGAGCTGCAAAGAAAACTCGCTCAGTAGATATCTGCTTTGAAAAGAACGCAGGCGGATTTCGGCTGCACATTTCATCTTCTAGGAATCCATTCTAACAGCGGGTGATTGGAGTCAATTTGCTGGAATATTTCATAGATTACGTCAGGGTAATAAGGAATATCCTTATTCAGCCGACAGAATAACCACTCGGCCCTTTGCATGTCTGGGACGTCGGGAATATGCCTACCGGTAATTTCAGACAAAAGATAGGGAATAGCTTTGTAATATTTCCCTAGTTTTAATTTTTTCAGTGTTTTCCGTAGACTTCGCGTGGTTGGTTCTTCTAAGTGGTCTATAATCCTTTCCATTACTTCGTCGTCCAAATATACCGGCCGTAAACCTTGGATATGACTCATCCAGTCCCTAAAGTATTTTATTCTTTTGTATGGGGTCTTCTTACGACCTCCGTTAGAATAATATTGTTCCCTGGTAGCACAAGGTACGGCATTGCGAATATTCTTACCACACTCGTAACACTGTGCTGACGTGTCGTCTTCTATTTGCATCTTCTTACCACAGCAAATATACTTATTTGGCTTAGTAGGTACAAACTTAGGTTCCAAGCACTTTACACAGAAGTCGTAAACAAACTTCTTACATTCGTGCATCGTATATCTAACATATTTTTCAACCTCCGTTTGCGGTACCCAAACACAGCAGCAGTAAGGGACTTTTCCCGAGGCCGACGGATCGCGCAAGACCCCCTGTAGGGCCTCGTCACTGCTCCAAAAACCCCAGGGGGGGCTGGTGTTTTTCAATATGTGATTTTTAGCAATGCCGACCGATCGTGAGTCCCCCTTACTGCTGCTCGGTTTTAAATGATTTCTTTCCCAATGAATATAAAATTTCCGTCATAAAGACATATTTTCCTCTTTTAGAGAAAAGACGTAATGTTCAATAATAAGAAAAAATATTTAAAATTTGAGGTGTCAAAATTATCAAATTTGAAAAAACCTAATTCCTGTGACATTCTTTCTATGTCGTGTTAATTTGCATAGAAAAAAGGATTTGGCGTTATATCTTTGATTTCACACTCTAAAAAACGTAGCTTTTCTGCCAATCAGAGCGATAAAATGACATTTATCCTTGTTTCAAGGGGATTTACTGAAGTCAATGTAACTGTTTAGACTATATGTATTAGTTTGTCACTTAAACACACTTTAGAGAATTTTTCTTTATGTGGATACTTTTTTTGATTGCCAGAACTCCCGTCTCGCAAAAGCCAGTCGTAACCAATCTTGACAGAGGCACACAGGAAAGTAAGGTTGGTATAATTCAGCGACACGCAGATTTATTATATTCTTCAAGACATCGGTTAATGGCCACTTCGAGCGGGCATGAACAATTCAGAGCATGTGTAAATGATATTGTTCATTAGATGCTTTAAAATAATACTCCACAATCATTAATCAAAGTTGCATTTCATGTGTGTGATTAGGCTTCCAGGAGGGAAACTAGATATTCTTCCATTTTCCTATTTTGTTTACAATGCCGAAACGCTGAAACCGCGACCCCCCCCCCCCCCCCCCCCCCCGCTACCCTTTAACAAAACAAAGAAAGAAAAACAAACAAATAAGACGGCATTACCTTATGTTTCACTTTTACAGAAAACAAAAGTTAAAAAACCCGGCATCACATTTCACGTACAATGTTAACGAAAAATAATTAAAATAACTGTAATAAAATATTAAAATTTAAGATGCCTTAAATTCTAATATTTTTGTTGCAACGAAGTGGCACCCTGGGGGCACACAAACTCACTGCAAAAAAATTGTTGTGAAGCATTTGGTCCAACTACTGCTGCACTACTTTGACTATATGGTGTTTTTATTGTATTGGTGTAGGATCTATATGAAGTAATGGACCAGGATTCTTTTATTTTTCCCTAATAATAAGTTTGAACTTACAATAATTAAATCTTGTTTGTGGGTCTTGAAAACAGGCATTCGTAAATTTCATGTAAACAGTGATTAAGGACGCAACCCGTATCCGCAACAATTGCCTTCGTTCAGGGCCGGAAAAAGAATCGTAGAAACGAGTTGTCGTGAGGGGTCTGAATATGCAGATGTCTCACTCACTAACTCACTAACTCGCTTACTAAGATGTTACCAGATCGATAATAGACGTTGATCTATCGTCTTACGTCATCTGATTACAAACTTCATTTCAAACTTCTTTCCGACTTCATACGAACACGTAATAATTTCTTATCCAATAAAGGGTTGACAATGGAAAACGGAATTCCATTTTTACTTCGTGGATACGCGAAGCGTAGAAACGAGTTATTGTGAGGGGTCTGAATATGCAAATGTACACTCAATAGCTCACTCACTAAGATGTTAGCAGATCGATCGCCTTACGTCATCCGCTTACGAACGCTTCACGAAACATACTTTGGAACTTCATAAAAACACGTACGAACTTCTTATTAAATGTTAAATTAGCTATTTATATGGGGACAATAAATCTCACTGTTTAAAGCTTACTCGTCGGCAATGTATTACTTCCATCCTTCTGGGTCAATTGTTGGTTCAACTAGAAGCAGTCTTTTTTTTTTTTGGCTGATGATGACGGCCCACCGATACAGTGATGTGTTTGTTAAATTTTACTTGCTATTACTGGTTTACTGGACTTTTCCTATTTGAATAATAATAATAATAATAATAGTAATGACAATAATAATAATGATAATAGTAGTAATAATAATAATAATAATAGTTTGGTTTTTTTCCATTTTTTTAAATGAATATAATATATAATAATAATAGAATAATAATATTAGAAAAATAGAATAGAAAAAAATATATCATAATAGTAGTAATAATAATAATAATAATAATAATGACAATAATGATAATAATAATAAAAATAATAATGATAATGACAATAATAATGACAATAATAATAGTAATAATAATAATAATAATATGCTTGTATAGCGCATATACAATCCTGATCTATGCGCTTATGTATATGTATATGCTGTTATATATTGGAAATAGAAGAAATAGAAAAATGAAAAGTATGTCTAAAAGAATTATTTATGAGTCGAAAGCTTGCTTGAAAAGAAATGTTTTTAACGATGATTTAAAAGAGGGGAGATCTGAAGTGTCAGTTCTCAACGAAGAAGGCAGAGAGTTCCATAGTTCAGGAGCACTGATAGAGAAAGAACGATAACCATATGGTTTCGGATTGTAGGTATTCTGTTTTAATAAGACGCCAGAAGAAGATCAAAGTAATCTTGGTGGTTTATAAAATAGAATTATGTCAGAAATGTAGGATGGAGCCAAATGGTGTATTGCTTTGAATATAAGGAGAAGAATCTTGAATTTAATGCGCTCAGATACAGGTGGTAGCAAGTGTGAGTTGATGAGGATAGGCGTGACGTTGGTTTACCAAATTTTCCTGGTTCGTTCCTGAGCTCTTTTGGAGTGTCAGTTATTAATTTGTACAATCCATTTTCATCGATCTCACCAACTATAACAGATACTATACTCCAACGACCACAAAATACTTCAACTCCAATTCATTGCAGACAACCAAAGCCAAGTAAACCGAAAATATGCGCGAAGTCAACCTGCAGACCAGTTAAAAATCCATGCTTGACAATAATATCAACCCAGATATTGTAGTTGGAACCGAGTCTTGGTTACGACCAGACATTAAAGACAACGATTTTTTTCATCCAATTATATCATCTATCGACGCGATAGGAAAACATCATTCGGAGGAGGAGTCACGATGTCAACTCAAGTTCCAGTGGTGTCGGGAGTCCCACAGAGCTCTGTACTCGGTCCTACCTTATTTTTGGCCTTTATTAATGACCTTTCTCTGTATGTGAAGTCGGATGGAGTCGGATCTGAATGGCTTCTTTGGCTTTGCATGTCTATAATGAGGGTCACGATCTATACACTTCGCCTTCATTCCAGCCAGGGCAATGTCCGGACAACATAACCGCGCTCAATAATAAGAGCCTATTTTAAACAAAATGTTGTCGGTATATAAACTTCGATTAAGAATTTTACATTAAAATTCCCAAACTTTTGTGTCGAGAATAGTTTCTATTGAATAATAGAGATTTTCGTATTTGCTCATGGCTGTTGGTGGAGAGACTTTTATCGAGACTCGTTGTTTTGTTTTGATAAAACAGAACCATGAATCAGGCATACAATTTTATAAGATACATGAAAATGTATGCTAAAATAATATGTAGGAATTGAATCATAAATCACCACACCCCTAACGAGTGAATTTTTTCCCAGGGAGAACAATTTAAATGTAACTGAAAGGTAAAAATAAGATCGGGGGAAAAAATCTTCAATTATTTTTTATTCGAGATAACTGAGATAATTTCTCCCACAATAAAAACCATACAAGTGAAATCGAATCGAAATGCACTACATTACTTGTTTGTTGTTTTTTTTTTGTTGTTTTTTTGCGCGATTATACTCTCCCACTTAGGAATTTTGTACACAACTCGCCGCCACCCCAGGGGCTACACTGTATAGTTTTGTTCTTTTTCCCACATTACAAGGACTTTCACTTTTTTTCTGGAAGATTGTTGTAGTTTGATCCTGCTTCAACATTTATTTCTATTTTTTGTTAATGATAAACTATTTTCTGTTTCTTAATAGATGGTACGTTTGACCAAAAAAAATGTAAAGGCTAGTTCAATGCCACCAAATAATTGGGCTGAGGCACCAGAGTTCGTACCTGTAAGTATTGAAATATAATTTTAATAATGGTTTGTTACAAATTTATGTGAGGGTTTTTGGCCTGAAACGAGGGGACATTTGGTTTAGTTCCCGCGGGTAAAAGTGCTCGTGCGGAACCCCCGAGGACTAAACCGCATATTCTTCTGAGTAAAAGGCCAACAACAATTTATTTTTTCAAAATGACGGCTCTTGAAACTCCAGTATATGCGTATAAGCCCGCATGATAAGGAGTTTTTTAAAATAGTCGTCAATTCTTAAGATGTAAACAATTTACTTGTTTGAAAAACAAAGACGCTGAAAACCTTTACCCGTTGAAACATTAAACAAAAGAAAACACGATAAAAAGCTAGTATGAATATAAATATTAAAGCTTGCACAGTTATGTGTTCGTTAAAATCAATGAAGACGGCGATTCGTATTCAGATATCTGGTTCACGCAGAACATGTATTCGAGTTCACAGTATGATGAAAGTTGACAGGCTAAATGAATGTCCGCTTTGTTCGGGTGGTTTCGTTCCGGCATTCAGCTCCTGCTTTTGATACATCTCCATTTTCCCTGCTAGCAGCAAGAATCGCCAATGGGTGATACTCCGCTAGCAGGGAAATCTGTGACTTTTATCACTGATTTCTGAAACATATTTTAGAAATGCCTTTATGCGATGTATAGTTTAGATATTGATGTTTTGATGAATGTTGCATATTGAGGGAAAGTGCTGCGCGTAAACATAAAGTTATATCTGGGTATTTATGGTTGGAGCGGTTGAAGTGCATCCACTACAATAATACTGACAACAAGTTTAAGCTGTCTCTTACAATATACACTTATTTCAAAAAAGTTGGTCACCAAAAACCTAGAAAGCTGAGATCACTGAGCATCATGGGAAATTTTTCATATCAAAAAAGATATATGTACAAAGGTACAAACTGCAGGTCGAAGATGCTCAGACGATTTGAGACTGTAACCGGTAAAAGATTCGTAAGTCCATAAACAGTTATCAAGCGGTTGAACGTGTAAAATGAATCTACCCATAATTCTTGTCGGGCTCAGCGTTATAGCTTTTCAGGTGACTAACTTTATTGAAATAAGTGTATAAGAAAATCCATTGCAATAGAAAAAGAAATAATAATAAACATAATATGTTATTAGGCACTGCCTAAAAGCGGAGCTCCCGATACGGAAGTCACAGGGAGAACAATTTGAATGAAAAAATCTTCAATTATTTTTTATTCGAGATGAAGATAATTTCTCCCATAATAAAAACCATGCAGTGAAATCGAATCGAAATGCACTACATTACTTGTTTGGTTTTTTTTTTTTTTTTTTTTTTTTTTGCGCGATTATACTCTCCCACTTAGGAATTTCGTACACAACTCGCCACCACCCCAGGGGCTACACTGTATAGTTTTGTTCTTAGAAGATTTTCTTCGACAAAATTTTCCAAGGCCGACAGTTGTAGGCTTTGAATCTGTCTTACTTAAAGATAATCCAATACAATATCGAGGTTAGTGATCGAAAATCTGGAGATTTAGGGCAAATCAGGACTAAAAACAGACTTGAAAACTGGTTAAAGTGAGAAGAAAATTACCTTACTTAATTACTTCTTTTACACTGAGGGTTTACAGAACGAGACGAAGTTTATATTCAGTTAAACTTGACAAAAACAACCTTGCCAACGACTTGCTCCTGTCAGTAACTTTACTGTTCAGGCTGATGGTCAAAACCTTGACTGGGTTGATAAATTCAAATACTTAGGATTCATTCTAGACCAGTTTCTTGGGAAGATCATGTCGAGTATATAGGGAAGAAGAGGTATGCTGCGTAAGGCTCGTAAAGTTCTCCCAAGACATGCATGTATTACACTTTACTGTACAATGGTTTTACCACTGTTTGACTATTGCTGCAGTGTTTGAGTAGTGTAGCAGCATCTTGTAAGATCTACTGTGATTGGTGAGATAAAACAATAGAATGCATTGTTTTCCCCTTCTATTGTATTATTTTCTATTGTTTTACAGCAAGGGTATCAATCCAATAGGCTTAGATCTTATGAGCACTGCTACACCACCCCAGTGTTTGGGACAGCTGTGGCCCGACTAACAAAGCAAACTCTTGGACAAACTCTACCCATTGAAGGCAGATCTGTTGAGTAATTATGCCGAGTTATCTAATGTTTTCAGCTGGTCTGACCTGCAGAAACGGCGAGACTATTTGAAATCAATCTTAGTCTTTAAAGCAATCCATGGTTTAGCCCCTGAATACCTCATCGGCGAATTCAAACATGCCAGGGAAATTCACAGTTATCGTACTAGACATCGTGACCTACTGCGCATTCCACTAGCTAAGACATCCAAATATCAGGGCAGTTTTCGTATTAACGGAGTGCGTACTTTCAATCTACTGCCTTTAGATATTAGGAATAGTTCTACCTTCGAAGAGTTTAAAACCAAGGCAAAACGCCATTTCAAGCGCTAACTAATATCCTTTCGCGCATTACTATTTTTCTTCTTTTCTTTTTTCTCTATTATATTCTTGTAATTATATTTATTTTATACAGGACTCTATTTAAACTAGACTAGCTAAACTAGATGTTCCTGTTAAGATATTGAATATAAATAAAAATAATAAATAAATAAATGAATTGTTAAAGATTTACAAAGCTAAATAATGGAGGAATATTTGTCGTAATATGCTCTCCGTGTTATATTTCCTCCAGCATTAAAATAAATTAAGTTTATCTATAGAAATATAAAACGTTTTGAGAGAAATTCTTTGATTTGTTGATTCGTCAAGAAAAATGCTTTTAAAAAAAATAATAAACGATTGTTTGCTAAAAAACACACACCTGAAATCTTGAAGAACACTTCTTGATCCGGGAGCTCCGCTATAACACCGGAAATAAGGCAAAGTTAAACTACCTAGCAAGATGGTTTAAATTGTCCTACCAAATAAATGGTCCAATCACAGTGTTATTCTTGAGAGGTGATTGTCGGATTAAAACACCTCCAGTAATTTTAGGCAAGTTAACATTTCTAGTGAAAACACATTTAGAAATTGATTTTTACGGAGGGAGTAAAGCCGGAGAACCTGGAAAAACCCTCGAAGCACAGGAGAGAACCAACAAACACCGAGCACGGTTGTAATTGAACCCAGGTCGCATTGGTGAGAGGCGAGCCCTCTCACCGCTACACCACCTTGCTTCCCAGTAACAATTAGTATAAAAGTAGGCAGAACATATGGTTGCATAATCAGTGAAGTCAATGGTCGCACGATTAGGTGTACCATATCAGGATGGTAACGTCATTGTCTTATTTTAATTGAACTGACAGGGAATGTCCTGATATAGTTTTACTCGGCATTTTTCTTTCTTTCTTATCTTACCTTTTCCTTTATTTTATCTGTTATAGGAAAGTCCAAATCTTTCCCTTTAAAGCTAATTTATGAATCCCGAGAGTGACGATTTACTCCACTTCGATGTTGTGATAAATCGGCTATCAGCAACATATCAAAGCAACATGGCGCTAAAAATACAAATAACAGGCCAAGGTTCTTGTTATTAGGCATTTAAATAACGTATTTTAATAATCTTCATTTATTAGGGCTATGGAGAGCTATGGAGCTAATATTGCTCTTTCAAAATAGGCATAATTTATTCTAGGTATTCTAGGGGTTTTTTTTTTTGCACTTCTTGTGTCTAGTTTATTAAACAACCTTGATCCTTGAAATTACAATTGTCCTGTAATCGTACATTCTTTGTAATTTTTCGACACTTTCGTTTAATCCAATCATGTTCAAATTTGCCAGACTTTTATTAAGATTAAAATTCAAAACTCGTCCCAGTCTTTTTTATGCGAATTATCCCAAATTGAACACGAAACCGTAGGATTACTTAGTGATAATATACATGAAAACATTACAAAAGAGGCGAAATGTGAAATATTCAACGCATAACATTTTATGAAATTGACCTCGTCGGCTCGGCGTAATGTTGTCCCATTTCAGAACGTGTCATTCCCTTGAGAATAATATTCTTTGTTTGAGATGTATCCATATTCATGTGCCTTCTCATGTGCAATTGAGCGCAAACCTCTTGGGAATGACACGTGGTCTAAAATGGGACAACATTACGTCAGAGCGGAGGAGGTCTATTCGTTCGTTCGCAACCATCTCTATTCAAATTGATTACATGTATTTGTAGATGATGGCTAGTGAAACTAGCGTGGACTGCGTCGGTGTTTCTAATGAAACAGTTATCGTAGATTGATAAGTTTTACACCGTAGTGAAAATAGAAAACTGACGTTTCGGACGTTAGTCCTTCGTCGGAGTCAATAGAAAGTAAGAGTGAGAGAGATGTTTATATAGTAGAGGATAGAGAAAACAAACCAATAAGAAGAAAACAAGCCATAAAACAAAAAGAAAACAAAAGGATAGAAAGCAACAATGGGTGAGAAAAAAAGGAGGAAAAAGAAAAGAAAAAACAAAAAAACTTAAATGTAGGCGAAGCGTTCGTTCATCCCGTGGGGATTAACGGTGCCAAGTGAATGAATAACACGCATTTCTTTTGTTTTGCGATGATGGTTGCTGCCGTGGGTTAAACAAAGACCAAAAACAATAGCATTAAGCTCAGAGTGATTAGCAGAATTGAAGTGCCGAGCAACTGGTTTATTTAAATCTTTCTTTCGAATGTCGTAAAGGTGGTCTCTAAAACGATCACCTAATCGGCGGCCAGTTTCTCCAACATAGAGCATGTTACAGCTTGAACATTGAATACAGTAGATGACGTTAGAAGAAGTACAATCAAAATGATCAGTAATATTAAAGGTGGATTTGGGACCTTTAATAGAAATATATGAAGCAACAAAAGGGCAAGTGTAGCAACGTTTGCGAGAGCAGCGAAAAGTACCGGGTCCTTTTTTAGAAGGAAGTACACCTTTAACTAAGAAAGAACGTAAATTGCGATCCCTTTTGAACGAAAAAAGAGGGCGTTCTTTGAAAATGTTAGACGTGGTAGGATCAGAATTGAGTAAATTGAAGTTACGATTAATAACAGGTTTGATAGAGTTGTTAATAGGATGGTAAGTGATGGTGAATGGAATGCGGTTAAGGTTAGAATTGCGTGATTTAGGGGTGAGAGCAGTGTTACGATCTATGGAAGAGGCTTTAAGCATAGCACGCTCGATGATGGTAATAGGGTAACCACGATTAAGAAAGAAGGAACGCATTTCTTGACATTTGTGAGAAAGATCAGTGTCGTCACTGCAAAGACGGCGCAAACGTAAGAATTGCGAAAAAGGAATAGAATTGAGATTGTGTTTAGGGTGTGAGGAGGAATAAAGTAAATATAATAATAATAATAATAATAATAATTAACTTTGTTTATAGAGGATAACACTTGACAGTAATTCAACTGATAAACTCGTGGTCCTCTTTTAACGCCTCTAGTTAATTAGGGACGGGACCGCCATTAACGTGATCATCCGAGCCACGTGAAGGTCTAACCATTTGCAGATGTAATTACAAAGGCAGCACCTTCTCCTCAGTTATTTTAAGACCCTGAGTGTTGGTCCGGCCGAGGCTTAAACCACGACCTCCCGCACAACAGACCGACGCTCTTACCAACTGAGCTAACCGGGTGGCGGTATATGAATGAGAGTCTGTGGGTTTATAATGAATGGTGGTATTAAGATGATTAGCAGAAATACTCACAGAAATGTCAAGAAATGTGACAGAAGTTTCACTAATATCCCAAGTGAATTCAAGAGCTGGGTGAAACGAATTGACATAGAGAATAAAAGAATCTAAGTCTTGTTTTGGACAAGAAGTAGCGCCAATACAATCATCAATGTAGCGACCAAAAAATTCAGGTTTAATGCCTGGGTAGAGATCAAAAATTTGTTGCTCGATGTAGCCAACAAATAAATTAGCATAGCTAGGTCCCATTTTGGTGCCCATGGCTACACCGTTGATCTGTCGAAAAAAACGGTCGTCAAAGGAAAAACAATTAAGGGTGAGAACAAGTTCAGCTAAACGCAATAGAGTAGGAGTGCTAGGTTCTAAAACGGTGCGTCGATCAAAAAAATGTTTGAGAGCATTGAGACCTTCATCATTAGGAATGACGGTGTATAAAGATTTGACATCCATGGTAAATAAAAACTTAGATTGAGAATTTTGAAATTGAAAGTCATTAAAATCCTGAGGGCGTGATTAGTGTCTTTAATGTAGGTGGGTAGAGTCTGAACGATAGGTGACATTAGAGAGTCAAGAAAGCTAGAAATAAGTTCGGTGGGACAACTACAAGCTGATACAATAGGACGGCCAGGATTATTGGGTTTATGAATTTTAGGTAAAAAGTAAACATGAGAGGTACGGGGAGTGTTAATGATAAGATTGTTGGCAGTAGCTGGAAGACTGCCGTCAGAAATAAAAGAGTTGATCGTGTCTTTGACAGTTTGGTGGTAGGTAGGTGTGAGGTCTTTGTTGATTTCAAGGTAAAAATTGGTGTCTGAGAGTTGGCGTAAAGCTTCCTCTTTGTACAAATCGGTGCGCCAAACGACAACAGCACCACCTTTATCAGCGGGCTTGATGGTGATATCAGTGCGAGAGCGAAGATTACGAAGTGCCGTCCATTCATCAGTGGAAAGGTTGGAAAAATTAAGTTTACGTTTAAAGTTGAGAGTAGAAAGATCGTGACGAGATTTATTAATGAATAAATCTAAAGAAGCAAATTGGCCCTCAGGGGGGATCCAATTAGATTTACGCGGGTTGAGGAGTTGAAAAATATCACGATCAGAAGTATTGGTCGAAGAATTATCAGCATCAAAAAAAGCTTTGAGTCGAGTACGACGAAAGAAAGATTCAGAATCTCTGTTGATTTGAAAAACATCAGTTTTTCTAGAAATAGGAATAAAGTTTAGACCTTTGCTCAAAACAGAGATTTCAGCCTCAGAAAGCGGGAGATTGTCAGGAATAGTAAAGACAGATTTTTTATCTTGAAAAGTATGACTAGATCGATCGTCGTGATGAGAAATGTTATTGACAATATTGTTGTCATTGGAAAGATACCCAGAAGAATTATGATCGTTGACAACAAGGTTGTTGTCATTTCATTTCATTTCTTGACATTTCTGTGAGTATTTCTGCTAATCATCTTAATATCACCATTCATTATAAACCCACAGACTCTCATTCATATTTACTTTATTCCTCCTCACACCCTAAACACACTCTCAATTCTATTCCTTTTTCGCAATTCTTACGTTTGCGCCGTCTTTGCAGTGACGACACTGATCTTTCTCACAAATGTCAAGAAATGCGTTCCTTCTTTCTTAATCGTGGTTACCCTATTACCATCATCGAGCGTGCTATGCTTAAAGCCTCTTCCATAGATCGTAACACTGCTCTCACCCCTAAATCACGCAATTCTAACCTTAACCGCATTCCATTCACCATCACTTACCATCCTATTAACAACTCTATCAAACCTGTTATTAATCGTAACTTCAATTTACTCAATTCTGATCCTACCACGTCTAACATTTTCAAAGAACGCCCTCTTTTTTCGTTCAAAAGGGATCGCAATTTACGTTCTTTCTTAGTTAAAGGTGTACTTCCTTCTAATAAAGAACCCGGTACTTTTCGCTGCTCTCGCAAACGTTGCTACACTTGCCCTTTTGTTGCTTCATATATTTCTATTAAAGGTCCCAAATCCACCTTTAATATTACTGATCATTTTGATTGTACTTCTTCTAACGTCATCTACTGTATTCAATGTTCAAGCTGCAACATGCTCTATGTTGGAGAAACTGGCCGCCGATTAGGTGATCGTTTTAGAGACCACCTTTACGACATTCGAAAGAAAGATTTAAATAAACCAGTTGCTCGGCACTTCAATTCTGCTAATCACTCTGAGCTTAATGCTATTGTTTTTGGTCTTTGTTTAACCCACGGCAGCAACCATCATCGCAAAACAAAAGAAATGCGTGTTATTCATTCACTTGGCACCGTTAATCCCCACGGGATGAACGAACGCTTCGCCTACATTTAAGTTTTTTTGTTTTTTCTTTTCTTTTTCCTCCTTTTTTTCTCACCCATTGTTGCTTTCTATCCTTTTGTTTTCTTTTTGTTTTATGGCTTGTTTTCTTCTTATTGGTTTGTTTTCTCTATCCTCTACTATATAAACATCTCTCTCACTCTTACTTTCTATTGACTCCGACGAAGGACTAACGTCCGAAACGTCAGTTTTCTATTTTCACTACGGTGTAAAACTTATCAATCTACGATAACATGTATTTGTACTTAACCTATTTTAAGCCAAAATTTGGCTGTATGTTTATTGTACAAAGTTGTTTACTGGTCAATCTCAATCACTATAAATGAAGACATTTGGATTGGCTGACTTTGCAGACTTCGAGCTACCGGAGTTGTATTGCAAAAAATTATACGTTGCGTCAGTTGTTGTTATACCTAGTGACAGTTGTTGTTATACCAAGTGACGGTTGTTGTTATACCAAGTGACGGTTGTTGTTATACCAAGTGGCGGTTGCGGTTATACCTAGTGACAGTTGTTGTTATACCTAGTGACAGTTGTTGTTATACCTAGTGACATTACTTGTTATACCTAGTGACAGTTGTTGTTATACCAAGTGACGGTTGTGGTTATACCTAGTGACAGTTGTTGTTATACCTAGTGACAGTTGTTGTTATACCTAGTGACAGTTGTTGTTATCCTAGTGACAGTTGTTGTTATACTTAGTGACAGTCGTTGTTATACCAAGTGATAGTTGTTGTTATACCAAGTGATTGTTGTTGTTATACCTACTGACAGTTGTCGTTATACCTAGTGACAGTTGTTGTTATACCTAGTGACAGTTGTTATTATACCTAGCGACAGTTGTTGTTATACCTAGTGACAGTTGTTGTTATACTTAGTGACAGTCGTTGTTATACCTAGTGACAGTTGTTGTTATACCTAGTGACAGTTGTTATTATACCTAGCGACAGTTGTTGCTATACCTAGTGACAGTTGTTGTTATACCTAGTGACAGTTGTTGTTATACCTAGTGACAGTTGTTGTTATACCTAGTGACAGTTGTTGTTATACCTAGCGACAGTTGTTATTATACCTAGCGACAGTTGTTGCTATACCTAGTGACAGTTGTTGTTATACCTAGTGACAGTTGTTGTTATACCTAGTCACAGTTGTTGTTATACCTAGTGACAATAATTAGAGATTAAGATTTATACGGCTGAAAGGATTTTGTTTGTTTTCAGGGACAGGATTACAGAGGTTTTACTAATTCAATTTCAGATAACCAACTTGCTTCTGAAAATGTAAGTGCATTGTGTATCTGTTCTTATAAAATTCATGAACAATTAGTGATGATGGTGATAAATATTTATGAGGTGATCATAGCGAGAACGTTTTGAGCGCTGAGATACATAGGTAATATGTAGATAAATAAGATATATAGATAAATAAGTTACTTTTGAGGTTTTCAATATCTGGCCTATGAGATTTTTAATATATGTATTCTACAACCTATATATACTACAACCTATATATACTACAACCTATATATACTACAACCTATATACACTACAACCTATATACACTACAACCTATATATACTACAACCTATATATACTACAACCTATATATACTACAACCTATATATACTACAACCTATATACACTACAACCTATATACACTACAACCTATATATACTACAACCTATATACACTACAACCTATATACACTACAACCTATATATACTACAACCTATATATACTACAACCTATATACACTACAACCTATATATACTACAACCTATATATACTACAACCTATATATACTACAACCTATATATACTACAACCTATATACACTACAACCTATATACACTACAACCTATATACACTACAACCTATATATACTACAACCTATATATACTACAACCTATATACACTACAACCTATATATACTACAACCTATATATACTACAACCTATATATACTACAACCTATATATACTACAACCTATATATACTACAACCTATATACACTACAACCTATATATACTACAACCTATATATACTACAACCTATATATACTACAACCTATATATACTACAACCTATATATACTACAACCTATATATACTACAACCTATATATACTACAACCTATATATACTACAACCTATATATACTACAACCTATATATACTACAACCTATATATACTACAACCTATATATACTACAACCTATGTACACTACAACCTATATACACTACAACCTATATACACTACAACCTATATATACTACAACCTATATATACTACAACCTATATATACTACAACCTATATATACTACAACCTATATACACTACAACCTATATATACTACAACCTATATATACTACAACCTATATACACTACAACCTATATATACTACAACCTATATATACTACAACCTATATATACTACAACCTATGTATACTACAACCTATATACACTACAACCTATATACACTACAACCTATATATACTATAACCTATATACACTACAACCTATATATACTACAACCTATATACTACAACCTATATACACTACAACCTATATACACTACAACCTATATATACTACAACCTATATATACTATAACCTATATATACTACAACCTATATATACTACAACCTGTATATACTACAACCTGTATATACTACAACCTATATATATATATATCTTTATTAAAAAACTGTTATTGATTTCGCCTTCTGGTTGAGAGCGCATGCTTTATGAGAGCACACAGCACGCTCGTGCACTTTCAGTTGCGTCATTCCTATCCAAAATAATGGTTTTTGTAATTTGTATTTTATGAAAGAAATACAAAATTTGTTTGCAATGCTGTGTGGAGTCATAAAGCACTTGAAGATTAACCGAATACTCGAGAAGTGTTGAGGAGCACTCCGCTACGCTCTCCTAACAGTTCTCTCGTGGTCTGCCAACATTCTATATCCATATCTATATCCATATCCATGAAGATTTAACCTCAAAAACCTTACTTTTTACAGGCCCCCTTTTGGACTTAACCTAATTCTCGAAGCCTTCCATGCAACCGATTTTTTGATTTTGAAATTGAGAGATCCCCTTGTATGCATGACGGATTTTTAGAGACCCCATGTCATGCCTCAAAAACGTTCGGATTTTTAGAGACCCCATGTCATGCCTCAAAAACGTTCGGTACCCCCCACATATCTTCATCCCCCTCCCTCTCCTCCTCGGCCTATTAAATGAACTTTTCCTAATTTATTGTTTGTGCTGTAGGAGTTATTTAAAGACTGCATTCTGTTACATTCAAAGTTTTCCAAGTAGTTTGCAACATTAGCAGCTGAACAAAATCCCCGATCAGTTTACTCCGAACCTTTTACCGGGGTATTTGTCCGGATGTGACGCAGGCTAAGGATAACATAAACACTACAATTACTACATTTATTATTAATAAAAATTATGGCGGGTCACTTACAATTGATGCTTTCGCATGTCTTATCAGTTACTGAATCGTTAGGTTATTCTTAATCTCTAGATCTGTAAAGGGAAAGCTGTAAGTTCGCTTATGAGCTATTCTGAAGCTGTACTTGTTGGAACTGAAGTACTGGATGAGTTAAATGATGAAGAAGCATCCTATATGGTGAGAAACAGATATTTTTGGAGGAAGGCCGATTGGATTCACATAAGAATATACCGTAAAATACCGGTTATAAGCCCTAGACCTAAACTCACTACGTACAATATACTCACCCATTCATAGGGTTTTTACTTTGGAAAGGACTTTATACTCAGGAGACGGCGGGGGTGTCGGCAGGAAAAAGCGTTTGGAATAAAGAGGCAACTGTTATTTTGTTCTCTTATGTTTCCAGTCAATCTTTTATGCTTTCACTACAACAAAATAAACACAACATCCCAGAGGTGGGCTCTACCGGGATTTAAGGTGGAACCAAACTAATTCAGAGCGAATGTTGGACAATTTTATTCTCACTCCCTTCCCAAAACTATTGCGTCAATTTAATTGTATTTTTCATATAATGTACTTGGACTATCCTAGTTTCTAACAGTGTATTTTATTGTAAGATATTTTAAATGTTTAGCCTATTACGGCCGAAAATCAAACAGTTCTATTTTTAGTTTTTGGCTTTTTTCTCCTCATTCCCAGGGACGATTTTTCTGAATTTTTTTGAATCTTATCACCGAGTACCATTGCAGCCTGTGTATAAATTTGGATGGAAAGTCTTGGGCAGAAAAAAGTTATGATGCCGCTTGAAAATTCGATCCAAAATTTGAAGCATAGGAAACATCGCGCTTTAGAAACATTACTATTGAATGGATTGCCTTGAAGTTTTCACATACCTATTTCCAAGTATTGTGGATGAGCCTTACGAAAAATCAGCATCAAATCTTAAAAACTCATTGAATAAATGTCTTTTTTACCAATTGTCGTTGTAAACCTTAAAAATCAGAGTTTTGCTAAAAATCACATTTTTGCCTTTTTCTTCAACACGGCTCCAAGTTTTTTCTTTAAACTTCCTACATCAATAGACCAGAGCTTTATCTAAATGGTAGTGAAATTTCTACAGCTCGTCCTATCCAAATTTTGGAAAAAACATTATTTAAAGTGAGGTGTACCTAAAGAGCTCACCCCGCTAGAAATAATTAATTCAATATCGGTCGACAACAACGCTCTCGGACATTCCACAATGTTAACTTCGGGAGAGGTTCGGCAGAATATCTGCATAAACACAATGACATTGAAGATGTCGTTATGCAAATATTCTCCCGAACTTAACGATGCGGAACGACCGAGAGCGTTGTTGTCGGCCGACAAGGTGAGCTCTTTGGGTACGCCTCACTTTAAAAAATGTTTTTTCCAAAATTTGGATAGGACGACCTGTATACACCGGCTGCAATGGTACTAGGTGATAAGATTCTAAAAATTTCAGAAAAATTTTACCTGGGAATGAGGAGAAAAAAGCCAAAAACTAAAATAGGACTGTTTGATTTTCGGCCGTAATAGGCTAAGCATTTAAAATATCTTACAATAAAATACACTGTTAGAATCTAGGATAATCCAAGCACATTATATAAAAAATACAGTTAAATTGACGCAATAGTTTTGGGAAGGGAGCGAGAATAAAATTGTCCAACATTCGCTCTGAATTAGTTTGGTTCCACCTTAAAGTATTTTCATAATTTGAATTTGATTTGTTAGGAATGTTCTTACATGTGCAATATTTTTTTAATATTATTTAGTTGTGCCCTTTTGCTGCAATGGGAAAATGTACATTTGAAGTGTAAGTTGTTATTGTTCATTACTATATGTAGGAGACTCTATTCAAGCAATAATTGTAGTCTCTATTCAAGGGCACTAGCACACCTAAAGTGCTTGGATTTTTGTATTTTTTCCCCTGATTGAATCAAAAGATCGTTATACATGTGTTTACTTGTCTTGTCTTGACTATCTTTTGGTTCCTGAAACTTCGCTGAAACTTCGCCAGAAGACTGAGCAAAGTAAAAGCAACAACTGCAGCAAGTTTTGAGGCAAATTGTTGAGTGAAACATTTTATTTTCGTAACTTTATCATAAATCCAATACATTACCTTATAAACCATTCACAGGAACCTTGTTTGGGCTGCCTGTGCGTAGCGGCGCTTCTTCGGCTAAAACAACAATTAAGTGCAAAAAAACAAATAGCGAGTGAACGAAAGGAAAAAATTTTCTGGTCCAAGATAGGAAATAGATAGGCCTGCCACACCGCATATTAGAAGCGAATAGTTTCTCAAGATGTTCTAGCTTCATAGTCGTTTCGTAAACAAAACTAAATAGGGCGAGTCTTGAACTTGTCATAAAGGATTTTGGTCGAAGAAAATGGCCGGTGAAACAATAGAGTTCGCCGAGTACGATCGCCGAGAAAGGATTGACCTTATCATTTTAATATTTAAAAGAACCCTTTTAGATCGGCCTGCCATACAACAAAAATCAAGCGTTACAGAGTAAACTGTATTCCACGGCTTTGATCGATATCAAACTGGGTCAAAAATTCGAAGCTTTGCTGACCCGAATTAAAGACACTCTTTATAATATGAGTAAAGGAATTTGTTGAAAAGCTTATCTTATTTCGGCGAGTAAAATTTCTATTTGAAATATAGTCACTCGTGCTGACACTGCGTTGTTGACTCGGCTTCGGCGTAATGTCTGGTCAATTTCGTCTTGTTGATTGGTCTGACATGAATTACGCAATGCCTTACGCAACACGGTTTCTTCCAGGCAAGCCAGTTTACGTTCATTATTCGTCTTATTAATTCCAAAGCTTCTGTATTTTTTGGTAATAGTACTAATGATACTAAATGCTGGCCATTGAGAAAACATGTTTAAAATTATTTTTATGTAAACCATGAGTACAATTATGATTGCCATGATGTCATCGGGTTATGAGTGCATCCGTCCGATATGAACAAAATCTTTCAAAAGAAGCCTCGCTCAGTTCTAATTGCCGTACTAATTGTAATACTGCTAATTGGATGAGTCAACAGCATGTCTATGTGAACGTTTCTTGAACTACGTTATAGCAGAAAAATAAGAATTTTTTAGACACCAGTTTTTATTGTATGTTATTGCTATGGTTATTGTTAGAAGTTGTCTTGTATGACGCACTGACACAAAATAGCAGTATTAGATGCGTTGAATGACAGTTCATGACAGAAATATCAAAGCCAGATCTGTGACACGTTGCTTACTGGTTTTCCTTTCGCTTTTTCTCTAGATGTCCATATGTTCACGGTCTTGAATGTGACTTGTGTGGTAAGCTCTGTTTACATCCTTACAATCAAGAGCAACAAACAGGTGATCATACATTTTTTCTAATGACCTCTATGTTATTGACTCGAAAAGATAAAAATATACAGCATGCTATTTTCCAGGATTAAGCACAGCATAGCATCCAAGCCTTTGTGGCGGACCTCTGTGTGGTTGGCCGAGGGTGACTGGAGGGGGTGGAGAAAAAACAGAAGGACCCTTATTAAGTTCTCCCTCCCTTCCTCCATGCCCTCATCCCTCCCCTCACTCAAAAGAAAGCTCCTGGGTAATGAAAAGTCAGTTAAGGTTCAATTTTCTGGCCAATAGCTGTTAATCAAACTATAACGAAATATGTGTAACATTTTAAGTTAAAATTATTATTTTTTCCTTAATAGATCATAGAAAAGAGTGTATCGGAAAACATGAAAGGTGTATGGAATATTCATTTGCTGTACAAAGGTAAATAAACGATTATATATTTCTATTTGTTTTAATTTGAATAGATCGATTATTTCTGTTAAAGTTATAATGTAAGCTATTTTGCTTCTCATAATAAATATACTTCAGCAGTGTGCCACTTGCTCCAACTCTTGTTCATAATAGTGATGATGGTGGTGGTGGTGGTGAAAACGGTGAAAAGAATAATATGACCGAATTCCAGCTGTAGCTTAAGAAGTTATTTAAGTATGTTTGTGTGTAATCATTAGTATGTAAGCTGGATAGTATGTAGCCTCTTATAAACTACATTGATTCCTTTTACTGGATATTCCTTTTACCTATGGTAGGTCTTAAATCGTTCTTACTACTTTTTTTTCTGATTCCCCCGCTACAAATGGTGGAAAAGTTGCGCGCAGGCTTTCTTCGGGTTACCAACAGACCCCTTCCAGATGTACCTGTCAAACTTAAGGTTACTGTATACCTTCAGACCTTCAATAAAACCCTATAAACTACATATTGTTTTAAAGGTCAAATGCTTAAGATTTCGAAAATACCATTATTAAATGCGATTTCCTAATTTGAAAAGCTACCGGAGCCTTAAACACAAATAGGGCACGTCCTCCGGTAGAGTCGAATTATTGGACTTGGCGTTAGCGCGTACAGCCAAAAATATCCCACCTTGTGAGTAAACAAAAGATCAACTATAAAAGTGTGTGAGCATTTTTTGATTTTTTGCTTCTTTAAAAAGTTATTAAAATACAAAAATACTTAAAATATCAAAAATCGCTCACACAATTTTGTAGTTTATCTTTTGCTTGTTCGCAGAATTAAAATCGTTTGGTCTTAACCGTTCTTAATTATACTACATTAAAATTCTTAAGTTATCTAGCTTTTAAAGTTATAAAATACCTTTGACAAGTTGTAGGTGAGCTTAAAATTTATTCTAGAAGCAAAATCATACGAATTATCTTAAAATATATTCCTAGTTATGACAGCGCGGCGTAGACAATATTTTTATTTCTTAAAATCGAAAGAGCCAGTTTTAACGCAAATAACGAATCTGAAAAGCAATAAACTTTCTGTAAGCCCTAAGTGAGACGATAATTTTTTATACGGGATATTTTACTGCCCTAGAATTTTTTTTTTTTTTTTGTATATTTAATCATGCCTATAAATACATCACACTCATTATCATATTGGAGGTATAAACCTTGATATTTTCAAAAGGCATCACTCAAATCATATGAAAGATTTTTACCATTCAGCTTTTTTTTTACATAGCCACGAAATAACGCGCGCACTGATTGGCTCTGCGTATATGAAAAAAAATTCACAAGTTGTTTACAACATTCGCCTCCGTGTTGTGTCGGCCATACAATAACTCGCCTCCGGCTCGTGTTTGTATAGCCGATACTACATGGCCGCTCATAGTGTTGTAGATTAAACAGTGCAAAAAACATGTGTCTTGACAGAAGTGAAGGCGTAGCCTGTGGAATATGTTTAGAGGTTGTGATATCTAAACGTGGAAAAAGTGAACAAAGATTTGGCATATTGCGTAAGTAAAAAAGTGAACCGCAGTCAATTATTTCAATTTGTCTTTCATTCGAATAATTCTCTTTTTCTTATGTATTCAGCTTACTGTAGCCATGCATTTTGTTTGTCTTGTATTCGCAAATGGAGAAACTCATCACACACAGAGAACAAGATAGTAAGGTATGTAATTTTATAATGAATAGACCCCTTGCAGCCTTTTGGAATGCAGATCGATGTGGGGGACAAAACAATTAGGTTCCTATTCTCAGGGGATTGAAATTGTTTTTTTTTTCAGAACGAGCTCTTTGACGTCACTTGCGAGGGGTCTATATTCGTAGCTAATTTTGAAAAAGAGTTCAATTCTATCGAAGATGATTTGATTTTCACTGTGCTGATGCATCTTGGCTTTGCAGAGAGCTTAATCTCATGAGTTAAGGTGGCTGCCTACTTTTGGAAAACGATTTAAACTTTTTTTAAACTTCGATTTTCCGAATTGAAATTTAATTCCAATTAAATTTCTGATTCAAAATCTGGAAAGAAAAATTGCCTGACCCGAGCTTGTTTTTGAAATAATCAGCATTTAATGGGAGCCTAAGCACGAGCTTTTGGAGCAAAACTTGCGCCACCGGAAGTGATTAGAAAAAAAATTAAGTTTTATAAGATAATACTTTATTGCAGACTATATGATTGCACGAATGAAGGCTAGTCAATCATTCTACAATAATACATGGATATTTTCAACAAAAAGACAAAGAGATACATTGATTTGTCATATTTTGTAGTTCCTACGAATGAAATCCCTATAAAAATCTATTTTATTCATGTGATACTGATTTAAACTTTTTCTAAAATGTTGATATAACCTAGATTTTTTGGAGTTTTCTCGAATGGACCTTCAAAAAAATAGAGAGTCCCGTGCAAAATTTGAGGGTTTTGCCCTGTTGAAGCTCAAAACGCGTATGGTTTTCAGTGGTTTTTGATCGCGCGCCCATCGTTGGTTCAAATTGAACGTTCAAAAGTAGCTAGGCAGCCAACTTTAAGCACTGTTTACCTTTTTTTTACCTAAATGTTTTGCAAGCCCTAGCAAAACCATATTTGCAGTATAGATTGACATATTCTGTGCTTTGTGCAAATGAGGTACGAAGTTCACCAGTGGCGTGCTATTCCAGCGAAGAAACGTTTCTTGTATTCTCGACTTTCACATCCTCATAATCAATTGCGTCTTTGGCGGGTAACAGAGGGTAAAAACCCACTTATTTTGCTATTTTTTCTTTGAATAGAAAATTGAAATTCTTTACTTATTTCCGTTTTATTCTTGTTGTTGTATGTTATTTATGAAATTCAAGATTGTAACTGAGTTAATAAATAAATCAAAAGTAGTAAAACGCCAGCGACCGGCGTTCATTTTTTCAATCCCCGCAGCCGTTCTTAGTGTCGTCACGCAACACTTCCTCCCCACTAACGGCTGCTAACGTTCGAAAAACAGTCCTTTTCCTTTTTTTCACAAAACAAGAGCAAAACTTTTAAAGGCGTGTATTTTTATTCTAAATATTATTTACTTTCCTTTGCCTTACAGGACATGCCCACTTTGTCGTGTATTTTCTGGATTTGTCATACCGGTTTGTACCAAAAACCACAACATTAAACACTGTTAAATATTATTCTATTAAATTGGATTCTTTCTACAAAAACTTTATAAGGATAGTTGTGACAGTACATACAATTGTCTAATATTTCATATCATTATTTAGAGCTCAATTTGGGTGGAGGATCCAGAGGAAAAGCAAAACCTAATTAAGGAATATACAAAAGCATTGAGGTATGCAATGTTGGTCGATCAAAATTAACAGCGCGTCTCGGCTCTAGAGTACTCTCATCTTTGAATCATAATTACCGCGACCTAACATCTATTTCACCCCGGCCTGCTCTCAGTCTGACCTCTAGCTCAGCTGGAAGAGCATTCGTGGGTTCGAATCCAGCGAGGTCGGAAATTAATGTTTCCGAATTTAATTCCAAGGGCTTTCGCCCGGAATAACCTCGTTCCCAAGCACCTACAACTTACTACTTCTATATCTTTGACTATTTCATTAGTGCCACGCGGTCCATATACTCTCATCTTTGAATCATAATTACCGCGAGCTAACATCTATTTCACCCCGGCCTGCTCTCAGTCTGACCTCTAGCTCAGCTGGAAGAGCATCGGTAGTACAATTCCGAAGGTCGTGGGTTCGAATCCCAGCGAGGTCGGAAATTAATTTTTCCGAATTTAATTCCAAGGGCTTTCGCCCGGAATAACCTCGTTCCCAAGCACTACAACTTACTACTTCTATATCTAAGCCTAAATTAGGTCATATAAAAATACACCTTCAAATCTTCCAAAAACGTTTTTATCAAAGTGCTTAGTTTTTAATGACATATAACAAAACAGTGAACAGCAAAAACGACACTATGCAATATAACAAAAGAAAGAACTTTTGCAACTTTTCGTTTTTTGGCACAATCTTGATTTTCAGCATGCATCTCCTATGTCTTATTTTGTAGCAACAAGCCATGTAAACACTTCAATGAAGGCAAAGGTACCTGCCCATTTGGTTCGAGCTGCTTCTATCATCATGGTAAGTTAATTGTTAATTTTCTCTACACTTGTTAGAATACACTTCTGTGCAAGCATTTAACAGTCGTATTTATACAGCATATCCTGATGGAAGCAAAGAAGAATTCAAGTTAAGACGTCTGAATACCGCAGATGGTGGTGTAAAGACCTCCAGTAACTGCAGGTAATAGCACTGCATTTCAAATTAAAAACTAGACGCTATTGCAGCGTTTACTCGGGCTTCCTTGAGGAAGAACGGTGCAAGAACGTCTGACGACGTCATTTGTACCCCTAAATATAATTAGAAGAGATGCTGCAAATGCATTTCAGTACATCTTGCATAACAAACGCCGCGCAGTGATTGCATTACGTGATCTTGTTATAGTTCATATTCAAACATGCGTGACTTCTGCTTGCTGTTTTTTCTTTAGCTAAATTTCTAAAGAATACGGTAACTTTATTGACACTAGAACATCATTATGTTCAGTACATTTGTAAAATGGGTTACTTTTTCTAGTATGTCAAAGTCACCAAGTCACAATTGCTTGTACGATAACAGAAATGATTTTTTGTGCAAAATCAAATCGTATTTTACGCCACTATTGAATACAGCAAAACAAACAAATGAATGGTTAAACTTAGATATTTACTGTTCAAGTTGCTTCGCTGACTATATTTTTTACCCAATATGGCGATTTGCTAGTCGTTTGCTTCACCTTTGAAGTTCTGCTCAAGGAGATTTTCTGTTATTTCAGCATCTGAGGTGTTCATTTCAGCGTCATAGTTTTTTGTTGAGTCACTAGTCATAGTTTTGGCAGTCTATTCGAGGTTTGTGCTCGAATATAGCTCATTTGTTACCTCGTGAGAACTATCATGAATTTGGCTAGGAAGCTTACACGATTTCAAAGATTTCAACGCCTACAAGCTATAAGATTCGTGAATTGACCCGTTCCGAAAAAGCTCTACGTCTTTTAGTGTGGGCCTACCACGAATGGCGAGTGCGTTTGTATGTGGGATGATCGTAAAAGGCATAGCACTTTCCAAACATTTCTTCGTGCAACAACTTTATTACCCCACAACAACTTCATAATCCCACGAATCAAAGCAGAAGAAACGAAGGAAGCACTAGGAGATTAGAGAGTTTTAGATTGACTTTTTTTTCTCCCCCCAAACGGCAAACGTAAGCACGTTTTCATAGTTTTCCTGTATTTTACTTTACATTTTACAAACCTTCTCACCAAGAGCAAATACTCTTTTGTTTTTCTACTACTTGGACGTTTTTGAGATTCTTTTTCAGTAATTTTTAAGAATTTTGTACTGGTCAACTGACGTTTCACATTAGCCGTGAATTCGAACATAAATCTAAAACTCTCTATTCTCATCCCCAGTTCCCGGTGACTCGGCTAGAAACGTCTGGGACTACCAAATACGACGACAAAGAACGGCCAGCATTTTAAGACTCGGTTCCTTCGGAAGCCCGAGTAAATAATAGAATTTGCACTATTTATGATGCTCTTTGAGGAAAGGCCTTCTTTATTGACGCAACGAGAACATCAAAAGGCATCTAATTTATAGCGTAGCTCCCTTTCCGCCCGCACGATCCCCCGATCCCTCCAGTCGATAAATAAGGCTTAGTCCCTTACATTTTGTTTAATTTTAATTAAAATAACTGATTATGGTCAAGATCTGATGCTATTGCTATGATTATATATTTTCAGGTTATGGGATTTTGTTGAGGCAAGAGAAAATCAAAGAACAAGTGTTGACGAAGACGTAGTATGGGAGAATGAAAGATTTGTTGAATACGACTAAACCCAGCGCTAGCGATACATTGAAACTTTTACGATTCCAGTTAGCACTGCATTGCACATAAGTTCTGCGCATAGAATTATGAAATATTGCCGGAAAAGTAGGATAGCTGTAAAACTTTAACGCCATTATAGTTTATTGGCATATCAAAGGCATTTATATAGTTATTTGATCTTCGATTTTTGTTCACTGTCCAAAATCCAAACGCGCGATTGGTTAAAATCGACCACTTGATTTTGCTTCGTCTAGCGATAACGCATAAAAATGTGTGTTATTAAGAATAATTGTGTAATCAAAAGATTTAGTGATTTGTGGGGTGAAAAAATCTTTAACATGATCAGAAATTAATACCATCAAGCACGAAAAAAATTAGTGTGCTGATTTTCAAGGTAGTCTGTTGACTGCATAAAATTGTGTTTTCAAGGCCCATCGTATAATAAGAAATCAGTGCACGTGCTACAGGACCATCCAAGTTAGTTAAAATTTCTTGGGTTTTGGTTGAATGACTAAGGCTGAACAAAAGAGAACTAAGCACCAAGTTCCTTGGTGTTATTATTGATTGTCACCTGACCTGCCATGATCATCTCGACTTATTATGTACAAAAATTAGTAAGAATATTCATGTCTTAGTTTAGTTTATTCATCACTATTCACAACCTGAGGTACAATATGTGATCCAATAAATTAAGTGAGCTAAACACAGTTATATAGAGATAAAAAGGAAAAAAAATAGTGAAAAAGAAGTAGGTTATTATGATAAATCGTGACAGGAGGAGGATACATGACTTACTTCCCAATTGACAACCTTCCCCTATTGTAGTAAAACTGAAAAAAATACCAGGAAGTACTTCATAGAACAATTTTGCATTATGGAAAAATTAGTATGAAATAGCAAGAGTGGAGAGGTCTAAAAGTTCTGACCTTACATATTTTATCAAAGAATACTGGACTAATTCATTATATAGTAAGAAATAATCTTTTTGATTTTCTTCAAGGACATTGAACTTCTTAACCCTCTTTGGCGTTATAAAAAAATCAGAAATAGCAAAAGAGGAATGGTTTAAAAGTTATAACATTACATATTTTATCAAAAATGCTAGACTAACTAATTATATAATGAGTTACTGAGGTGGCGAAATATAAGAAATACTTAGATAGCCACTCTTTGACCAAGGTTTACTATGCTTTGATATATCCATACCTTACATATGGATGTAGTTTATGGGGGAATAACTATATTTATCTTTAGTCTCTAAGCAACACAACCATGGAACACATGAAAATTATTTTTCTTATTTGGGCAACTAATTAGTTCATCTATATCCTTGCCCAATCTCCATCATATGTTACTATTGTAAAACAATTATCTAACTTATTATTGTAGTCATTTAATTGTTTACGAATGGAGATAAATAAAAAAATACAAGAACTGGAAACTGGAGTATTTCGAAAACAGAGCATTATCTATAGCACGTAGATGTGCCTTGGGTGGGTAGCTTTCTCAGTAAAGGTGATTATTTTCTTCAATGAAATATTGAATGAAACTATTCGTAAACTTTTTTTTCTTCAGTTTTTACGATTTGTTTAACTAAATTTGGACTTCTTTATTAAAGTTTTTCTTCTAATTTAGTTTTTAGTGATATTTTTCCTCAGTCATATTTGTTTTGATTGCCCTAGTCAAGAAACGGCAAAAGTCGTGTATCGCAGTGAACTCAGATTGAATATTAATTAAGGACGGTGCCTACTAGGGGGGGGGGGGGGGGGGGGAGCAGAGGAAATTCTGGGGGATCATAAAATTTTTCAGGTGTTCAAGGGGATGTTCAATTATTTTTGCAATGGTAGGGAGGATGCTAATTTTTCTGTCAATAACAAATGACTATTAACTAACATATAAAATTCAACAATAGGTGTTTGTTACACGCCCAAGCGGCCACTCCCCACGTTTCACATTATCGTCTGATATTAGGACTATGTCTCCGGTCTTTAGCGGCTCTTCTTCTGTGTACCACTTCTGTCTCGTCGTCAACTTTGGTAAGTATTCTGACCTCCATCTCTGCCAGAAGTGTGCTACTAACCTTTGTCGGTATAGGAATCTAGAGCTTGCTGAGATCTTCTCCTCCTTCTGTTTGTTTGAAGTTACATGTTCTGGGATACTCTTCAGTGCTCTACCTAGTGCTAGGTGCGCTGGAGTGATTACTTGTCCGTCGTCTATGTTATCACCAATGTACGTTAGCGGCCTTGAGTTAATTTTTAGGGCTTCAATGTCAGTAAGTACGGTGTACATCTCAGTGTAAGTCAGCAGTGCTTTCCCTAGTACCTTTCGAAGAGGCTCTTTGAGGAAACGACAAATTCTTTCCCAGCATCCACCTCGATGTTAGCTTCTTTCAGTTATGAAATTTCACTTTATTCCTTTGTTGCTCATCTCCCTTTGGAGTTGCATCTTATCAATTTTCTTCCAAACTTTGGATGCTCTTTGTTTTGACATTTCATACAACGTTTGTATGTCTTTGCTTGCTTTCTTGAAGGTCGTCTGGTTATCAGACCATATGGTTTGGCATAATCCTCGTCTGTTGTACATGCGTCTGAATGCTTGTAGAAACTCATCAGTTGTCATATCATTGGTAAACTCGAGGTGTACCATGCGGGATGTTGCGGAGGTAAAAATGCAGATATATGCCTTCTGATAGGTTACGTCAGGTTGCGATTTGCTCTTGACTTTCAAAATAAGATGGCCTGTAAAGTCCACGCCTACGTGAGTAAATGCTGGTGAGAAGTTTGCTCGTTCCTTTGGTAACGGTGCCATCTGTTGTCTCTGTGGCCTCTGTGGCCTTGATATTTACGGCAAATACGGCACTGGTTTATGGCTTCCTTGACTGTACGACGACCACAAAGTACCCAAAATCGCTCTCTTAAGAGTGCGAGGATAGTTTCAGGGCCTGCAGTGCTGCTTCCGCGTGAATATGAAGAATCAGCTTCTCAACTACAGCATGTTATACGAATAAGTCCTTCAGCGTCAACGAAGGGAGCCAACTTGCGTAATGGGCTCTTTGTTGGTATTGCTTGTCCCTGGCTAATTGCTTTGTGCTCTTCTTGAAACACTTCCATCTGTATTTGTTTTAACCAGTACGTTTCAGCTTCTTTGACGTCTTCTACAGTAAGGTCTAATTCGTGATTCTCTTGGACTTGGTTCCTCGATTTCTGTTTGAATAGTCGAACTGCCTTGAGAACTTGAGCCGTTAGTCTTAGAAGCTTGATCCATCGTCGATAACGTGCTTGATCAATACACGATTCTTCTTGCATGATGACTGCTGTTTTACATCTTGCTTCGACATTTGACTCTTCGATGCTTGAACTAGTAGATTCAAATTCGTTCTTTGGCCATTTATCTTTAGATTCTTTCAACCATTCTGGTCCGTACCACCAAGTAGAATTGTTGACTAGTTGTGGAAGTGATTCCCCACGCGTCAGACCATCAGCTGGATTGCAGTGTCCAGGGCAAAATCGCCAGTGTTCTGGGGGAACGTTTTCTTGAATCTCCTGAACACGGTTTGCAACAAACACTTTCCATTTCGAGCTTGTTTGTTGTATCCACTCCAACGTTACTGTACTGTCAGTCCAGCAAACAAGGTGATGAATTTTGACGTTTAGGGCGCTCAGAACGTACTTAACTAGCTTTGAAAGGACATAGGCTGCCAACAGCTCCAATCTTGGAAGGGTAACACGTTTAGTTGTTGCCACCTTACTCTTAGCGATTACGATGTTTGAATTTACTTGACCTTTCACGTCTTCAAGGCGGAGATATATTACTGCACCATAAGCCTTCGGACTGGCATCACTAAATCCGTGTAGCTGGATACTTTCACAATTTCATCCAGGCCATTGGAGAAACAGCGCTGGATCTTGATATCTTTAAGAACAGCTAGTTCATCTTTCCATTGTTGCCATGCTATAGCAAGGTCGTGTGGAAGAGGATCGTCCCATTGAACAGCTTTCAACCAGAGTTCTTGAAATAGGATTTTGGAACGTACTGTGTATGGACTTAGATATCCTAAAGGGTCAAAGAGCTTCGAGGCCGTACTGATTAGGCTTCGCTTAGTCGCTACGTCCGAAGACGTTTCGACAAGCTTATCCCGTTGTCTGAATAGGAGTACATCTTGGTTGGTGTCCCACGAGACTCCTCAAGCTTTTAAGGGCTCCGTGCTATTGTCCAAATCAACAACGGTTGTTTGTTGTCGTAAGTCTGGATGTATAAGCTTCAAGAATTCCGCAGAATTCGTAGACAATTTTACTAGCTCAAATCCACCCGTCTTCATCATCTCGTAGAGATCCTTGTGAAGCTGAAGAGCTTTCTCCGCATTTTCTTCACCACCAAGATAATCGTCCACGTACATATTTTCCTTGATTTCTTTGGAAGCTTGAGGGAACTGATCTTGATTACTTTGTGCATGTTGACGTACTGTTGCAATTGCTAAAAAGGGACTGCATGCATCTCCGAAGGTTACCCTTGTCATGCAACACGTCTTGAGTTCCTCATGTTCATCCTTTCTCCACAAGAATCGATGGACATTTTGATCTTTCTTTGCCAATTTGATCAGCAAGAACATTTTCTTGATGTCTGCCATCATTCCAACTTTGTGAAGACGAAACCTCGTGAGTATTGATGCAAGATCCGGTTGTAGAGTGGGACCTACAAGCAAACAGTCATTAAGTGAGTTCCCATTTTGATCCTTTGAAGACGCATCGAACACCACCCTACACTTAGTAGTGGATTTATCTTCTCTGAATACAGGGTGATGTGACAAATAATAATTCTTGTCCATTTTTCCATCTTCTGCAGTTGTTTCATGTGCATGGCCATCATCTAGATATCGTTGAACTGAATTGGTGTACATGTTTTTCTTCCTTTCGCCAGCGAGCCCGTTGTGCCCGCGGACATTTGTGCCTGTCATGCGCGCGCGCCCGCGCCAGTGACGCCTGTTCATTACTGTTGTTATTGGTCGGCCATCTTGCGACTACGTTTCATTATTAAAGCTTGTTCATTCGTTTACGTCGTTCGTCGTGTTTACTGGCGTTTGGTCTTTGTTCAAAGATCTTTCGATTCTGTGTAATCTTTGGAAGGCTTGTTGGCGATTAGACTTCAACTGCGGATGATCTTTTTTCCAAGGAAGTCCTACTTCATAACGTTCGCCATTAAATTTAATACTTGATTTGAACTGCTGTAAGGCATCTTCTTCATCGCTTGAGAACTTTCGTTCAAAATCTACAATGCCAATGGATTTCAATTCCCAAAACTTCTTTAAGTTGAAGTTCAGGTCTTGGTCGTCTTCAAGGGTCTTGACAACAGCAAAAGTCAAGCTTGCAGTGTTCTCTCTTGAAGTCTGAGTAGAACCAAAACAACCAGAAACTAGCCATCCAAAGACAGAGTTCATTGCAAACGGTGTTGCTCTGGGTCCTCTCTTGACGCCTCCTTTGATTATCTGACTCCATTGATCTGCTCCTATCAATAGATCTACGGTTGCGGGCCCTCGAGGAAACTTGTCAGCCAATGTTAGCCCTCTCAGGTGACTGTAACTTGCTAACTAACTAATCAACGTTAACAGATCCTAAGGGAGCGCATATGGTTTTCACCGTCCATACTATTAGATTCATTATCTTGTTGTTTACTAAAGATAATAGCTGAAATTGTACATTATTGACTTTAGCTCTTCTTGATTCGCCTCCATGCATCAGGATCGTCATCAACTTAGGAACTCCCACTGAAGGTAATTTGAGTGACTCAGCAAGACTTAGCCGTATGTAGGATTGATCGCTACCACTGTCTTCCAAGATGCGAACCGGTACTTTATTTCCATTGTGTACTAGATATGCTTGTGCGGTCGGAAGCACTCTTGCTTGTTTGTCAGTAGGTACAACAGCACTACCAATCCCAGACTGACTTGTCATCCGCCACTTGATTCAGCTTGAGTTTCACCCTTACTGTTTTCAGTACTAGACGGCGTTATACGATGCAGCAGTACGTGGTGTTTTCTTGCGCAGCCTTCGATAGAACATCCAGGTCGGTTACAACTGGCGCTTGTGTGATTAGCTTTTATGGGACGAAGACAGTTAAAACACAGTTTCTTCTCTTGAATGATCTTTTTTGAATTGAACCTTTCGTCAACTGGCTTTCTTTGTATCATATAACAGTTGGATGTATCATGTTGCTTGTTACAGAAGGCGCATTGAGAGGCCAACTTTCGAGTGTTTTCTTCCTTGTTGATGTTGCCAGTCAGTGCCGAGGCCGATGACAAGAAGTTTTCATTTCTTGGTTTCCATCTTGGAGCAATTAACTTTGGACTGAGCTTGTTCATGGACAGCTTGACGTAATTTCTCCGCTGCTTCTTCTGACATAACATGAGCGCGCAAAAAATCAAATAAATACTCAATTGCGATCTTCTTATCCTCTTCTTCATTCTCTATTTTTGATAGTTCGTCAGCCATTTCCTACGTATTTCTTGCGGCAATTTGGCTTGTAAGATTGGTACTAAGACACGATGACACGCTTCCAGGTTGGGCACGTAGGTCTGTAGCGTATGGTAACGACAGACCATATTATTATATGTTAATTCCTTTTTTTTCCCCACGGTTTTCAGTGTTATTTAAATTATATAGATGTATTGCTTATTTTCTGCACGGGCGGCGACTCACTCTTCCCGACCGATAATTGTACACCACTTGATCATTGATAATTTTGATCATCATCAGCATCTTCAACTTTATATTGTCGTCATCATTTTCATCATTATCATCGTTATTTTCAATAGTGGTATTAGACTTTCCTTCAAGTCCATGTATAACAAACTCAACATCAGGTTGGAACGTCAATTTAACTGTATTTTTCATATAACGTGTTTAGATTATCCTAGATTCTAACAGTGTATTATATTTTAAGATTTTTTAGATGTTTAGCCTATTACGGTCGAAAATCAAACAGTGCTGTTTTTAAAGATATAGAAGTAGTAAGTTGTAGTGCTTGGGAACGAGGTTATTCCGGGCGAAAGCCCTTGGAATTAAATTCGGAAAAATTAATTTCCGACCTCGCTGGGATTCGAACCCACGACCTTCGGAATTGTACTACCGATGCTCTTCCAGCTGAGCTAGAGGTAAGACTGAGAGCAGGCCATATACTCTCAGTGCTATTTTTAGCTTTTTTCTCTTGAAATTTAATGACAATTGTCTTGCTTGGATGCGTTAAATTTTTATCACGTTTTCAGATAGCCCCTTGGATACTCTAAATAACTAACAGAGTTTAATTTAAATAAAAATGAGTCGCGAACTGTACCCACCATCCTTAAGAGCCAGTTAAAATTAACAATTAAAACATTAGTGTTTACTTTACGAATACACCCAGGCACGAATGCATCCAGGTCGGCGAGGACCAGACTCGTACCCAGTCGCTTCTCTTGTCTTATTTATCTCACGCTGTGGTTGATGGGAAGGATTCAGTGAGTTCCCTGGGCATCATGGGAGGCCCAAAAAAACACCGCGCGCAAAAAAGCCTGAAACAAATGACGACTGGGTACGAGTCTGGGCGAGGACTATGTGAAACCGACCTCCACTGTCCGCAATTTTGGCACCTGGCTTGAGTCTGACTTATCTATGAACACTGATATTAATAGAACTTGTAGTAGTGCTTTCTTTTACCTTTACAATATCAGACGTATCCGTAAATATCTAACTAAAAATCCTTATCCCGTGGATTATAAGTCGATGCTGATATCCAATCAAATTATCCACTGGATAAGATTTATCCGTCGGATAGTGATATCGAGGCTTTGTATAACCTGACCCAGGATAATAACAACCTAAAGAATTTGAAAATCCGCGAGGCGACGTCAATAGGAAGTGTTAGTAACTTTTAGGTTTCGCACCTTGCAATTATGTCAAGTTCCCTGGGGATGAGTTGACTTTACTGACAATGTTTTGAGACGAGATCAACAATCGACAGAACATCAAAGAAAAATCATTGGCACTTCCGTCGTTGGTCAAAAAAAAAAGAACACGTGAGCACCTAAACACCAGGGTGTTATCAGAAGGCGAGGCTGCATGCATAATGTAGAAATACAGGATAATGGCAGTTAAACCAAAATTTTTTATTAGGATTTTTATACAAAATTTATTTTTGGAATTCTTAAGGTGGCTGCCTACTTTTAGCCCATGATGTGCGCGCGCTCAAAAACCGCTGAAAAATCTACAAGATTTTATTGAAGAACCATACGCGTTTTGAGCTTCAACAGGGCAAAACCCTCAAATTTTGCACGGGACTCTCTATTTTTAATAGCTCATTCGAAAAAACTACTAAAAATCTAGATTATATCAACATTTTAGAAAACTTATATATCAATAACAGATGAAAAAAAATATTTTTGTAGGGGTTTTTGGTCGCCTTTATGAGATTTATAAGAGCTCCGAAACTACAAAATACGACAATTCAAATGTATCTCTTTGACTTTTTGTCGAAAATATCCATGTATTATTGTAGAATGATTAACTAGACTTCATTCATGAAATCATATAGTCTGCAAATAACTATTATCTTATGAATCTTAATTTTTTCTAATCACTTCCGGTGACGCAATTTTTACTCCAAAAGCTCGTGCGTAGGTTTCCATTAAATGCTGATTATCTCGAAAACAAGCTGGGACACCCAGATTTGGAATCAGCATTAAATTTCAATTCGGGAAATCGAAGTTTGCCTTAAGGGACATGACGTCAAAGCGAGTCAAAAAGCGCGCGAAAAGATGTCTTTCGCTTTTTAACATTTGATGTGATTGGTTTATTTCTGACCAATCAGATTATCGCTTACATTACAATGGCCTGCTTGCAAGAACAGCCATGAGGAACGTTTTGATTTTGTTAGCGATGTAAAATCCACACAAACAACACATTTAAAGTAATTGGAATTTTATGGTTGTGAAAGTCGAGTCTCACAAGATATGGTCAGCTTCGGGGATTATCCGGGCAATTTGAGACTCAAATCTGGAGACTGGGAGTACGGTCCAAAATCTGGAGACTCCGGGTTAAGCGGGAGAGTAGACAGCCCTTTGGTGTGTAGACGATTGTTAAATTGCAAGAATTTATAGGGTTTCTCAGAGCCTCTGACGTTGACTGCAGACTGCAGCCACTGTTGGAGAGCAACGACAACCGAGGAAGATCTGGGAACGAGGATGCAAAAAAAAAGGCAGAAGAGAAGGCCCTGGGAACGAGATTTCTGTTGTTTGAGTTTTGGCTGACGTCTGCTCGGCCTCCTTGCAAGGTGTTCCATTTATCATGTGTTAATTTTATGCGTGTTTTCAAAGTCCTAGCGTTTTCCATGGCAATTTCTCTTGAAAATGATGGTCAGTGAGGTGGCAAGTAGAATAGGTGGAACGTTGCAGGATGAGAAGCAAACAGGAATCATCCAAGAAGGGGAACTAAAGGAAAGCCACGCGTCAGAGTCATCGTTCCTTAAGGTAAGATGTTGTCAGGCATTATTTATTCATTGGATAATCGATTGAAACTTCTGAAGAAAATATTCAGTAAAGCATTCAGGGTTTTATGTATTGAATTTACGATATGTAGTGTCATTAGTCTTGAGATTGTTTCAAGATAAAGTTGAAGGAAAGATTTATAAGAGACTCGTAACACACTATTTCTTTAAAAAGACTTCACTGCTGCAATTAATTTTATTATAACCATTATGCCGCATTCTGTCAGCTTATTCAACAAGTGGACTTTCATTATACAGAATAAAGCTATCGAATTAATAACAAGACCCATAACTTACCAAAAAATATTAGTATAATTTTATGCTTGAATATAGATTTTCGCGCGCTGTGATTGGTTGAGCCATTAGAGTGATTGAATAGAGGTTATGCATTACACTTCTAGTTATGTAATACGGACAGACCTAGTTAATATTAATTCTTTTAACTATGGGCCAGATAATTTTACAAAGTTAAAGCTGCCATACTTTTTCAATGCCCTTGAGGGTGAGAAAAAAATACAGCTTCAAAGTAAATTGAATTATAAACATATTTTATCCTGAATGATGACTTTTCTTTGATATTCAAGTCAAAGTTATACTCAAACAATTATTTACATGTACTACAGCCTCCTTAGTATAGCAAATCACGCGATCTCGAGTACGTTTCGGAATTATAGGTACAAGTGATGTTTTAAAAGTTTTGAAAATTGGACAAGCATTTACAATTTAAATTTCACAACCACCACTTCCGTGAGGTTCCTTCCTTATGCAATACCACTACACTGTATATTTACAACATACAACATTCAACTCATATGTTGCTCTTTATGGAGAGAGGAAACCAGAGATCCTGGAGGAAACCCCAGTGGCATAGGAGAGAACAACACATCAAACAAACCCAACTCACATATAATCTAGTATGAGCAAGGGCTTGAGCCCAGAATTTACCTATAAATTCTGTATTGTACAAGAAGATTGTGCAATGTTTTGTTTATAATACACTATAAAATTTGAGCAACTTAAATAAAAACACTGCAGGCCATTTTAAAGGACAGTTTCACCTTCTTTACAAACACATACAGCTGTTTAGTGATGAAAGCTTATTTCAACAGCTCAAGCTAAGTCATGAAACGCAATTCCAAAGGAAATTAGAAACAAGCAGACTTTTTTTACCAGGTTGCCTATGATAAACTGGTCATAAGGCAAAAGACACCCAAGTGTTTTTTTTTATTACTGTGCAATAGTACCCAAGTGAAGGGCTCTTCAAGACCTTACCCAGGAGACCTTTGTAGGCTTCTGTTCAAAGGTTCCTGTCTATAGCCCAATCAATTAGCATGTTCCAGATGACAATAAATGTTACAGGTGTCTTCAAGTGATTATGAAAGGTCAGAGCAAATACATTATTTTTAGAAATTAATTTCTACACATGCATTATTTCATTGACTGCTGTAATTCAAGACAACCAAACCAGAAATGATAATTTACTGTAGTTGTAAACTAGATTTATTTCTAGCTAGAAGATTTTTTAGGACTTCTGATAATCAAAGATTTGTAAGTTCCTTCATGCATTTTCAAGCTTCTTTGGCAATAGATTATTTTGGTGAACTATTATTGCTTTGATTCAGCTATTCAAAGCAGTATTTTCTGTAATCGAAGATCAGTTCTAAAGGATAAGATAGTCATTTATTGCGTTTAAGAACAATATTGTTTTGCAAACTGATCAAAAATATCAAACTACTACAAATAAATATGAGGTGCACATGAGCTTATTGCAGTTTTCATTTTGTCGTGAGTGTAATAAAATGATCTGTATATAATTTTAAAATGCATCGATCTTCATCTGTAGTAACTGTATTCAACTTCTAGCTCACTCGTAAATGAGAATTTTCTTTTACAGTAGGAAGTGTCCTTTAATTTCAAAATATTGGTTAACAAAGGAAATTATAGGGTCAAGCAATTCTGAGAGAAGTTAATAAGTATTATTTCCAGTATGAGTGGCAATGTTGTATGGGATATACATGTACAATCACAAGCTGAAGGCAAGTGATTGTATATCCCATACAATATTGTCACGAATATTGTAAACTATTTATGATATTCATTCTTAATTGAGAATATCATTTGAGCTTTGTTACTGTAGTTTAAAAAGGCATTCAATTGTAAAGGTTTTGTGATTCAGAAGAAACATAAATAAAGCTGATCAAGTTATATTAGAAGCTAAATCCAATCGTACAATGGGCTCTTATTTGATAGAAATATGTTCTTAAAATGAAGTCATGCAATCACGGGTGAAAAGTGTATCCCCTTGGGAAAAGTGAAAAAGGATTTTGCATGAATACAATATTATTATGCAGCAACATATCGATGCAGGCAGTTTGTAGCAAGTCTCCAAATGTCTTGCTTTCGAAAGCCGAAGACTGAACAAGAAGAGAAATTGTGGCTGTAAGATCTAGCTAAGATACAATGCCTAAAAAATTCAGAAATAGTACAAAATGGAGCCTAGAGATTTTTGAAGAATGGCAAAAGTGTCGTTCTACTGTAGTAAGGAGGCAAAAAAAGAATGTTTGAGATTGCCATGTAACGAAATTCAAAGAATTCAAGATCTCACAATGAAGATAACTGAAATGTCACCTGAAAGTTTAAACTTGTCTTTTGGATGACAACGTTCATTTGAGAGATCATTAACAAATCTGGTGGCTGATATCCTCCTATAACTTTTTATCAAATTGTTTGTGGACTAACACAGGCACATTTTGGAAGTCAATGCCGAGAAGGGGTTAAACGTGTGCCAAGCACCACAATATTCAATAATTGTACAGTGAACTTTATTTGTAAGTGAAATGTTTACAGGTTTAGTTGATGAAAGAAATCTATATTCCCAAGCAATTTAACGGATCGCTAATTTCCTAAACTATGAATCTATTGCTACGAATGTTTTCATATAACCTTGACATTTCAGACAGAATACTAGTAGATCTATCAGTATTCTGTATTTATGATACAGAATATATTACTAATTAAGCATTGTTATAATTCATCTTCCCCAACCTTTCCCTGGCAGCTATTCAAACCCTCCCCATGCTTTTAGTTTCTTTGGATATGTATCTTGTATACAAATAATTATTGCATTTGACACAAATGGCGAGTCCGGATTGGACAATGGATTGGAATGGATTGGATTTTATAATGATCATTTATTGCTCGTACTGTAGCACAAATATATAACAATTATTAATACTTTATTCGAATTAAAGTTCAAAATATAAAGAAAAAAAAGGAAATTTTTAAAGAAAGACCATGAGGTTACAGTGTAGCCCTATAGTAAGATCCCCTAAATAAAAATGAGTTAAATGTACATATTAATTGGAACATTGATATTCCAATATTCCAATTCAACAATTTACACTGTTCTTCACAAGACATCTTGCGAGGCTTTTGACATAGAGCAGTATTATCCATGCTCTACATTGTATTTTTTCAGTAGCTAAAATTTCTTTTGCTATAAATGTGGTGTTTTTGATCCAAAGTCTTTTCGATCCAGGTCTTTTTGAACCAACCATATTATATGCACTTTCAATCCACATAATTATATAACTAAAGCATATAACAAGTCCTATTTGCTATGTACATGTAAAATGTAAAAGAGTATAAGTTGTCATGAGTAACAACTAAGAGATTTTGATTAAAAAAGAAAACGAACTATGTGTGTTGGACTGTGAGCTTGGCTGGGCATGATGATTACATTGGCCATGGTAATGTGACAGACTTTTTCAAACAAACACCTTCCAACTGTCTTAAATAGTAGGACACTGTTTTAAATCCTTTTTTATAGTATATCTAATACTTGTATCTGAACATGAAGTGGAAATATCATTGGCTAAGTTTAGGATATAAATACATGAAAAATGATTGATGTGGAATCTTGATTTCAGGTACAGTAAAACCCCTCTATACCGGACCGTGCTGGGGCCGATAAAAATTTCCGGTTTAGCGGAGATTCCGGTATACTGAGGTTTTTGGAAATTACTTTTGTTTTCGATTTGAATACGTGCGATTTCACACCTATTGAAAATATGTTTGTGTCTAATCGTTTGGCGTCAGTATAAACAAACACGTAAACGAAAGTAGTAAGATCTCAAAACTACGCAAATTTCTCGATTTTTTTTCAAAAGAACACCAAGAAGAAGCATTCTAAATACAATCTGAACAAAATCCCGGGTAAAATGGACTGGGAATGACCCCAAAAACATGTGACATGAAAAATTATGGCTGCGAACCACAAACCATTCGATCTTTAGTGTTTCTCAACACTATTAAACCTTCCTTAGGCATTCTGTTTGAAGATTTATATATTGAAAACAATTAATTAGTCCTTTATATGTCGATTTGTGAACAAGATTTGCTATTTAAAGAAAATTTTCAATGATTTTGTGAGTTTAGAAGTTGTTCCTGTAGACTCAATTTCTACACCCGCAAATATGCTAGTGACAGTAGTTCCAAAACAAAGGTATGTTCTTCCGGACTAGCGGGGTTTAATTCTATTGTCAAATAGCGTTTGGTACAGAAATTATCGTTCGGTTTACGGAATAGAGAGGTTCCGGTTTACAGAGGTTTATTTTACAAAAGATATATGGAAAAAATTTCCTGACCAAAACTTTTGTCCTGTTTAGAGAGAATTCCAGTATACTGAGGGTCCGGTATAGAGGAGTTTCACTGTAGTACACTTTTCAGTTTCCCAACATTTGAAGAGTGCTACGTAAGCTATCAAATGAAGCTGAAAACATGTAGGATATAAAATAAAATAAATCACTTTTATTTAAGTGACTAGTTGTTCTCGCACTAATTGGGGACACTTTTCGCTTACACGCACTACCACTTGTAACCACTTGTAATAATGTTCTATGCACACAACGCTCAACTCACATGTTGGTTTTTATGGAGTGAGGAAACCAGAGAATCAGGAGAAAACCCCTTGTAGCATAGGAGAGAACAAAAAGGATATGCCTTTTGTTGTTATTTTATGTCAACAAAATGATGTCACAAACTGGGCTTAATTTTCTCACATATCTCAAGAAATAAGCTTTTGAAACAAATTTCATTACGATAAATTTATTATTACTAATAAACTATAAATTTAATCTAGGGGATCTAGATCTTGCTGAATACTCCATTTCATTCTGTTATTTGTGGTCACTGAATGGAATTGTAAAATGGAATATTGGTTCACTTCTTTTGTGATATTTCTGTAATATTTCCGAAAGAAAACACTAAACATCTATAAAATATTTCATAACTGTATTAATGGATTGAATGTGTATGTTAATGTGAATTGAAAAGGGTGTATATACTATACATGGATTGAAAGTGTATATAGTGGTTCGAAAAGATGTGGATCAAAAAGACCAGTATTCCAATTTTAGCATCTAAGCTATTGCTTTATTTTTATTTGAGCTGGCTAAATTTGTGCCTATGATCATAACAGATATTTTAACCTAGAGCCTCATTTGATACCTTCTCAAGATAGGAAATATGTCAAAAACCTGAATTATGGGTAGGGGTGGCCTGGAACCAAAGCTGTTGCCTCGTTATAGCTAATTTTGAAGAACAGCTAGGAGTACTATAATAGTACTTATTTTGGTTGATTTTGATTGAAATGGGGCTTAGATAATCATAATCTTAGGCTTTTAAAATTCTATTATTCTTTGAAATAAAAAAAGATATTTTAAAAAGGAAATTAACAATTTACTCCACTATGAAAGATCTTTCAATCCAGGCCAAAAAAGTCAATACTTTAATTGTAGTGGCACGTACACATCGTACACATGTAACACAATGCTGTTTTCTCCTACAGTAGGGAGTTTTGTCTCTATTTTTACTGTTACGGTCTAACTAGAGACACTGTATTACAAGCTACATAAACACATCTTATTAGTGCAAAATACAAGATGTTTTGTTGTATGTTGAAAATATACAAACCAGTTTATGCTGGTAGAGAGTCTTGTTAAAAGAATAAAAGAAAGAAAAAGTTTTCTTTCAATTATGGCAGTGAAAATATTCTTTAGCTCTGGTTTAAAAAAGCGAGACCAGCCAAAATGTTTATGTTTGCTTGTGTTTCATGCACTGGTAAGCAATAACAATGCATCTGAACCATATGTTAGCAGGTTATGATCATGGTTTGTTCACAAAATAATTGCACTTGAAACTCTGTATTCTAGCTTTAATTTCTTGAAGATATATAGGTCTACAAATTTCTTTAGGTTTTTGAAGGTATGTTAAAGTGTTAAGACTCAGTCTAGTATATTGTATTTTTGCAGGACATGTTAAATTTAGATCTATAACTTTCTATCAATTTTATTGTAATTCCATGTTAGTCAAATTATACTCCCATAAGATATTAGTTGGACTCTCAGCATATAGTATTTACCATTTCTTCATAATGTTTGGTGTTGGTATTAATTTTTTACAGCCATATAGCAGTACTGTATATTTTACATTTTGTAGAATTTTTTGAAAGTCATTTATAGATCTGTTTGAAAATACTTGACTGTGTTTAAAAAAAGGATTTTATGTCATTGGACAAAATAAGTAGATTTGACAGATTAAAATTATTTCATTTAAAAATAATAATAAATGATGATGATGATGATAATAATAATAATAAAGACCTAAGAACAATTACAAATACAGACAGGGAAGTGAACTTTCTTATAGAACGATGCCAGAAATGCATTTTAAGCCAGAACATTAATACAGTCCTTCCCAGCAATCAAGTTTTGGCTTTTTTGTATGTGGAGCTAATTTTTAAGAAGTTTAGAACTCTTCTTTAAGGTCCACTGATTCACCTACTGCATGATACAATGTGTGAGCATATGAAGTCTATTATGGGTGGTCTTCTCTAGATCCAAGCCCTTAAAGACCAAGAGGGTAAGCTCCTACTGAGAGTAGAATATTCCAAAGTAGACAACCAGCTGTTCATTTCACAGATGCCAGTTGGAGAGAAAACTTGCTCTGTCCTCGGTCTGAGCTGCCCACTGATCAACAGACGATCTAGCTCTTCTACTGTAGATATGAAACAGTTCTGTGTGGACACCACAATTCTGGTTGGACATCTACCAATAGATAACAAGGTTTTAAGTTTTTTGGCTCTTACTAAATCCACTACTCAGAAATAGCCAGTATGATGTACAAGCCATTTGTATACTAGCAGCAAGTTAATTTGGTTACAGAGGAGTGGAAGATACAATGTGTATACCAGGCAGGGGATGTTGACACAGACAGTAGCCTCGAAAATTATTGGGCAGATATTTTCAAAGAGAAATCTCAGCAGGGTGAATTCAAGGAACCCGTTATTCAAAAGCCTAGTTCTATCTTTAGCTCATGGCAATGCAGATGTAGAAAGTAGTCTTTCTGCAAACAAGAGGATAGTATCTCCAGACAGGGCATCTTGAAGTGACTTGACAATAACTGGTCTGTATCATGTCAAAGATTTTGTAATGGTTTGTAAAGTGCCACAGAATGTTCAGATCACAAAAGGGCATCTTCATGCATCAGAAGAGGCAGACAAAGTACATGTAAAAATATATATTTGCTGTATTTCTATTTTAAATGCTTTTGATAATCCCTAATTTTTCCTATATATTTCCCCCATAATCCCTATAAATTGGCCCTATATAGTTTTAAAAAAGACCCTATATTTAGCCCTATATTTTCATAGGATGGGTCTTGAAGCCCTGCTATTATATATTTTGCTGTAGAAACAAAGTCTGGGATGACCCTAACTTGATGAAGTTTTAACTTTTCGTTACAACTAAATGTAAAAAAAAGTAAAATTAATGTTTTTAGTATTTTTCATGTACTTATGTTTAAAGGATTCAAGTAGCTAATCGTAAATTGCCTATATATAGCAAGATTTATGATTGAATTTGGAAAACATAATATAGTTTACATTATTATTATTATGATTTTGATTTTGATGATGATGATTATTATTATTATGATCATGATTATGATTATCACTGCTACTAGGGTTGAGGGTATTATACATGTAGCTATATTAACTGGTTGAATGTTCTGCAAATTTTTGTGCAAACATTTGCATGTAAATTATTTACTGAGGTTAGTTTGAAAAATATATAACTATTAGTAACTATAAAAATGCATTTAGTTACATATTAATATTTTTGTTTGTTTGTTTTGTCTAGGTTAATGGTACCAGCTTGGTTGTTGAGGAAAAGGTTTCAACTGTAAAGATAAATAGTGTACCTGACCCACCTTTTGTCATGAACATGCAGCTTAATATTGTATGGTTGGTCTTGTTAGGACTTTCCTTTGGTACACGATTATGGCAGCTATCTATACCAAAATATGTGGTGTAAGTTAAACTTATTTGGTGCAATTATTTGACAACATTTTTAATTCGTTAAATGAAAGCTTAAGTGTTTGAATGGCACGAGATATGAACACATTCCTGAGCACCTCGACTAGTTTACTCGGAAGAAAAAGAAACGCTCATACTGACTCATTTTTGTCAATTAGTATAGGAAATCGCACGATCTCGAGTACAATTTGGAAATTAATAGACACGAGTAATGTTTTGAAAGTTCTTGTAATTGCATGAGCTATTAGGCGAATGCAATTAAAGAACTTTCAAAACATTACGAGTTTACGAGAATTTTATTCAAATTGTACGAGAAGATCGTGTGATTTTTTGTTTATAATTCACTCAACAAAATTTCAGTAAAAAATGTGAAGCGACGCCGTTCATCTTTGTCTATTTGGCGGGCGATTTTCAATATACCGCGTAACTTAAATGCATAAAAAAGATTAGTTCTTACGGCTTTAAAAAATTTTTAGTATGTTTCTTAAGACAAAATGATAGAACATTTTTAATTAATGCTATAATTGTACTCCTCTCGACCAATCAGAGTAATTTTGTTGAGTATTCTATGATACGCGACATTGCTGCAGGGTATTGACGTTGGTGGAAAGACAATAACCAAACGGCTCCTCAATTGGAATAGCAGCGCTAAAAGCTACTTTTTTTTTATTTTGCAGGTTTGATGAAGTACACTTTGGAAAATTTACGAACTTTTTTATGCAAAACAAATTCTTTTTTGATATCCACCCACCATTAGGAAAACTCACTTTTGCAATAACAGGTGAGATATGAAATCGAACTAAATAGATTAGATAGTCCACCAACCGGAATAAAGGCAGACATCTTACAGTTATTTTGCTTTAATATGGCTTCTTTTAGTATTAATGCTATTAATGCATTATAAATTCAACAGCTTACTTGTCTGGATATGATGGAAGCTTCTCCTTCGATGAAATAGGACAAGGTAAGGACCAACAGTATCAATTTTTTTACAATAACTTACAAATTTCGCGCGCGCTGATTGGTTATTATTTACCATTAATTGGTTGTTTTCAACCATTCCCAAGAGAATTAAATAACAAAAGACATGGCGGTCATGTTGGAGGATACAACAAAAGGAATTCATTCTTTTGTTAAGAGGACAGACAGATAAAGCTGAGTCAACGAGCAATCGCTCTTTTCCTTGGCTTTGATCGCCAAAAATAAGAAGTTTTTGTTATTGTAAAAAACAAATAGACTTCAGCTTTTTAATTTTTTCTCCTTTTATTGAAGATAAATTTCATCATCATTTTGTCATAGTAGTATACAGATCCACTCGGCGATCCTACTTTGACAATGTCATAACGCAATTTATCGTCAGTAAGAGGACAGACACATAAAAAACTGATGTCTATTTGTTAAAATGACAATGGTCTTACAAAACACCTTGACTAACATTACCGGGGGGGGGGGGGGGGATTGCATATAGTAATCTAGAACCCACTATACAGGAATATCATTCACCAAGTATTTTGTGGTCATCAACTCTCTTGTGATTTGCATCCCATCTATCAAATTGAATTCCTATGGCGGACGAGCTTTCTCGACATCTGTGCCAAAATTATGGAATTCAATTCTTGAACAAATTAAGAGAACAGAAACAGTAGAAACTTTCAAAGCTAAACTTAAGACATTTTTATTTCAAAAACATTATTTTTAGTTAATCCGGCATATATATAAATATATATATTATGCATTGTTAGGCGCATTGAGGTTAGAAATGCTCCCTATAAGCACCTATATTTATCATTATTATTGAATATTAATAAAAATTATGTTGGATAAAGATAGATGGGTAATCGTGTATTTTATGCCTGACTGTCAGTTGTGAGTCGCTCGGCTGCCACCCGCCTGTACGTTGTTATGTGCAACTATCAGCCAAGCATCGGCCATACAGTATATCGCCTGGATGAGGTTGCATGAGCTTATAATATTATAATTATAAACTATTAAGATTGAGTCAGCTGTCTTATCTGCCTATGGCTAAAGCCATATATAATTTATATAATAATATCGTAAACTGAGAATTATAAAATGTTTATTGCCTTACTGTACTTTGCCAAAAGAATTGAAACAAAACAAAATATTTTGGAATTGAATTTATGTACATATATCTTAAAGTGTAGCGTCGTTTTGTTCCCTTTTATACTATCGCATATTTATGTTTCCTATATGTAAAATTCAATATTTAAAAAAGATAGAATAAAAATGTGTGGCAGTTCCGAGGAATGTGATGTTTTGACGGCTACTGCAAGTCTTCTTCAGGCAATGGTGTAGAATGCAAAGTGGTCTTCATATATACTTATTTCAATAAAGTTAGTCACCTAAAAAGCTACAAAACTGGGGCTGATAAAGATTATGAGTGGGTAGATACATTTTACATCTTTCAAGCGCTTGATAACTGTTGGTGGACTTGCACATCTTTTACCGGTTACAGTCTCACCTCTCCTGAGCATCCTCAAGCTGCAGTTTGTATTATAAAGCTTTACGTTTTTGAAATAAATTGTTCCCATGATCCTCAGTGATCTCAGCTTTCTAGGTTTTTGGTGGCTAACTTTATTGAAATAAGTATATACTGTACTACGAATATAAGAATACCACCTTCCAGTCTACACCATTTGCCTGATCAAGACTAGCAGTAGCAGTTGAAACGTCCTTTCAAATGAATAAGTATAATCCTGATAAACATATATCTTATTTGTTTTCAAAGATTTAGGAGAATACGAACCATTTGTAAGGATTCTTAGATCTGTGCCTGCCTTTCTTGGAAGTCTTATAGCACCTTGCATTTATGAGGTATGTCAATCACCTTTATTTAATACATGAGACATCATAATTCAAAATACTTTGTTTGATAGCATTAATTTACCGCTTACAAATTGATTGTATGAAAAACAGGTATTTTTATTTATTATGAATGTATTATATGTTTTCTCTCTTAGATAATTTTGGAGCTTGGATGTACTCACTGGGCAGCATCTTTTGGAGCATTCCTTGTTATTTTTGGTAAAAAAATATATAATTATTTAATATTGTTCTAATAAATTAAGATTTTAGTTATTTCATACTTTTCAAACTGTTTCGCAGTAAAAAAATATATTTACCTAGTCACAGGCAGTCCAAACAAGGTTCCTGTGTATGGTTTATAAGGGAGAGTATTGGAGTTATGATGAAGATATGACAATAAACTGGAATGTCTCACTCAACGATTTGCTTTAAAACTTGCTTCAGCCGTTGCTTGTACCTTGTTCAGTCTTCAAATGAAGTTTCACTACAGTTTGAAGCCGTTTTTTCGAGATTAGCTCTTCTCTACCTAAATTTTGGCTTGAAAATGTTAAAATATCAACCACGTCATGCTAGGAAATCCCAGAAAATCTCACTCTCGCATCTTAAACATAAATAAAACTATAATAAAAATAAAATGTATCAAAGGAGTGATATTTCTTATTACATGTATTCAAAATGCCATATGCCAAATCTTTCCAAAAAAATCTTGCTTAAAGTAGAAAATTTGATTTCTTTCTTGACGTATGATTGAAAGTTCAAATGGAATTCTGACCAGAATCGGATCAGAATCAGAATCGGGTCAGCTTGCAAAATATTTTATAGGTCGAAGCCATTGATCAGCCGTGTAGTTCTTTAACTCGACTTGTTTATCCCTTAGAAATGATCTTTGATTACAGAAAATACTGCTTTGAATAGCTGACTCAAAGCATGAATAGTTACAGCACTTGCATATTTAAATCGGAAACTCTATAATCGTTATTCCTCTTGTTCTTTTTGTTTGCTTCATCCTGAAACAGTAGATCATTAAGTTTGTTGACTGCCTAAAGACAAAAAAAACTCTGTTTTCAAACATGAGACTGGTTAGAATCATTCGAAATTTTATTACCGCAGAATCAAATAAGTTCAATATAATTTCAGGAGTCGATGATAAATCTATCAATTTTATTATCCTGGTTTACAAACTGTCATTATGTAAAGGAAGAGAAAAAGGCACAGTCCCTTCGCTTTCTTTATTTCAAAACTTATTAAAACATGAATATAAGGTATATAAAGTCCCCCAAAACTCTATTATGTCTCGAAATTTGTTTTCAAGATGATCTGTAGCTACGCCTTTCATAATCACTTGGTAACATAGTGATATTGATTGACAGCTGGTACAAGCTAATTGATCGGACTGTAGACTTAAACCTTTTAGCAGATGTTCGCAAAGGTCTCTTGAATTAGGCCCTGGGTGCTATTGCGCATTTTTTCCATTTTATGACTGGTTATCACAGGATACCCGGTAATTATTCTTTTGATATGGTGCATTTTGAATGAGGTTCCAGGGCAGAGATTGAGATTTTTATTGGATTTCCTAGTGTGATGTTGTTGATATTGGGTGCTCCAGCCTCCCATTATTTAAGTAGAGAAGAGCACATATTTAAAAAAAACACTTATCAGCCTAAAATTGTGCTTTAACTTTGCCATCTGTGCTATCCCTGAACAAGGTACAAGCAACTACTGAAGCAAGTTTTAAAACAAATATAATGATTGATATTTAATTTTCATATCTTCTTCAAAAACTCATGAATAATTCATAAGCCTTTGGTCCAATTGGAGCCACCATACATGTCACATGCATGGACCTTTATACCCGATAAAGTCCTCTTCACTGAGTGTTCTTTATATAAACAATACTAATAAGGAAGATCTTTATATCCGATAATAAACTTTACGCTAGTAATCTTTATATAAAGAATACTAATAAGGACGATTTTATCAGAGATAAAGGTATCTCCAAATTTAGATGAAGACTTAGAGCCTCATCAAGGTCTGTCTCACATACGATCACCGATGACACACGAATTCTAATTGACTAGCAATCCTGTCTTGATGCTAGCGTGCTGTCTTTACAATGTGGGAGCTTTTATTGGGAATGACTGCACATGATAGTGACGTACAAACCTCAACTGTGCATGACAGGTACATACAAATTGCTATCGAAGTATAAAAGTCCATGTTCGTGAAGTGTATGGCGGCTCCAGTTGAACCAAAATCTTATAAATTGTTCATGAGTTTTTGAAGCAGTTCAAAAAACTTGTAAATCGTGTTTTATCAGGTTTAAAACCACTCGGCTACGCCTCGTGCTCTTATACCTTATAAAACACTCTTACTCTACTCGTTTTTTAAACACTACATCATTACTCCCATACATTCCATCATATACCTGCCTGTCATCTAGTACTGTACTTTAATTGCAAAACAAGGAATTTGGGTTTTCTAATGAGAGTCCAAAAAATGCTTGTTAGTAGTAAGTTGTGGTTAGATTTATACTCCATTTAATTTGGAATGTGGAATAGGAATGTGTAATATACCTGAGATATCTTATGACAGCCAAGCTCACTTTTGTATGATTGTCCCAGCCTTTTTTATTGATGGGTTCAAAACTTTCTACATGTATGTGATCAAAATGGAGCCAAAATGTCGGCAAACTAAAGACTGAACGTGGAATCTTTGGATTTTATCAGTCAAAAAAGGATTGGGAAATAATACGAAAGTGGGCTTGGCGGTCCGTAAGAATACTCAGGGCTATTCCATAAAGCGGGGATTTTCATATATATTTATTATTTTCCTAGAGAGGAGATAAGAGAGAGAATGAGACAGAGAGAAACAGAGACAGAAAACGTTTGATTTCATAGTAAAAGCTATTGTCAGTCAGAAACGGAATATGGCTTGCAGAAGATCGAAATGTTTTGTCTTAAGGGTGCTGTGTGTAGTACTGTTCCATTTCTACAGTTTTCGCAGTCATAAAATAACTGCCAACCCCCCACCTCGTGGGCTTCCTTTGATAGAAGCAAAATGCCAAGAATGCACATAACGTATTTTAGTTCCCTTGAGGATGACCGTGTCGTGTCGTTATTTGAAGGTTGATTAGTCAATTTTATTTTCATAATGTATTTAGTTTTTTTGGCTTTCCTGCGGCAAAGCGAATATCCAATATGAATATTATGATATTTGCTGTTCTATACAACTTATTTTCAAAATAGAGGTCAGAACATGACTTCTCTTTTCTCTTTAAAGCGTCACTATTCATCACAACCTCCATGAGCCAGCTAATGAAATCTTATGATACTTTCTTCGATTTTTTCATCCATAGTATTCCCGCCAAACTTGATTGAAACCTAACTCGAACTCAGTCGGAAACTCGAACTTGAACTCGGATTCGGGTCGTAGTAAAACTCATCTTAAATATCAATGACAAAATTGTTTTATTAATATGACAATAAAAATAAATAATGTATTCTATAAACTATTTTTAAATCTATATTTTTTCTTTTAATATAGATAATATGCTGGTTGTACAGACAAGGTTCATGTTCTTAGATGCTTATTTGCTCTTCTTCAGTGTGTCTTCATTAATGTGTTACCTCAAGTTTAAAAATAAAAATAAAAGGTATTAGCATTAGATTTGTATTTCAGGTTCATCTAACTCGTAACTAAAACCCCTCTGAGTTTTTGTAGAAACAAGTGTTTATAGTTTCCCTGTAGCAAAAGTTTTAATTAACAATATACAGCACACACTGCTTGCATTTAAATAACTTTTGGTCTGTTTTTTTTCAAGCTGTGCTTTTACATTTTCTTGGTGGTTATGGCTGATCTTGCTGGGTGTGTCACTAACAGGAGCTTGCAGGTAAGCACATATTATTTATATTCCTGTATCATAATTTACCCAGAAAGGAGAGTACCCTACACCTACGGCATACACCCACTACACACGACATACACCCTCATAAACTTGTTAGGTCTTTTGAGAAGTTCAGTGTATTCTTTTATAGGTGTAGCAGAAGTACTTGGTGAGAACTTAAATACTTTTCAAAGTCCCTGTGTTGTGGTCGAGTTTAGAGTAGGCAGGTTCGGCAATGATAGAGAGGCATTGTCCGTTTATTATGTGTCTTGTTTTTTGTTTGTTGTTTTTTTTTGTTTGTTCATATGTTTGGTTTTTTTTGTTTTTGTTTGTTTGTCTTGCTTGTTTTGTTTTGTTTTGTTTTTGATGCGGCGGTTGATGGTCCGGCCTGTCTGTCCAAAATAGCATTTTCCACGATCATATTTGATAAGATAAACCCTTCAGTCCGCTGTAGTGTGGCTAGAGAGTCTTTCTAATGTCCAAATCGTGAGTGTAGGGTCTTTACGTTGACGAATATGTCATTCTTGCGTAAGAGAAATATTAGAGATGCGCTTTGGTGGTTGTGACTCAAGTTTATACACACCTATAGTAAGACAGTTAATCATTTATTTATTATAACTGTGAGGAACGAATCAATGAATTAATGATTTTCAAAGGTATAAATTTCATTATGAAATTGAAATTGCGTGTAGAGAGAGGTCTTTGTTTGATGGCCGAAGTAGTTGAAAACTTTCGAGTTGGCTGCCACCTGAGATGAGGGAGAAAAGAGGGGTTTTTGTCAATGAGGCCATGTGACGAAAATGTTGTCCACATATCTGAGCCAGCATGTTGGTTAGATACACACTACCTGAGGGCTTGTATGTTCATCATCATTCTTAAGTAGACTATCTGACTAGCATAACCAGCATGTTGGTTAGATACACACTACCTGAGGGCTTGTATGTTCATCATCATTCTACAGTAGACTATCTGACTAGCATAGCCGAAACGTCAGGTCATGTTTCCAATTGCGCGCGCTTTCCGAAAGGATATAATATTTATTCAATTGCATTTGCTATTTTTAGTTCAAAGTACTGTGCTGTGCTGACCTTGCTCGCTATAGGAATTGTGATGTGCCTTGATTTTTGGAGAATGATTGGTGACAAAGCGATTTCAAATGTAAGAAGATATTTGTTAAAGCCTATGTGTAATTGTTTCAAATTAACTTTATATAATTGCCATACTTTTTCACACATACATACTGAATAGTCTTTAGTAGTCATTGATCTTTATGCTTAACCATGTTGACAATGATAGATTAAACATTAATGGTTATGATCAGTTGATTATTTGGTTGAGAGTATCTTATCCATCGATCAAAAATCGAAAACTTATACTGAGGACATTTCATGTGGACAAACTTTTAAGGTATTTTTATAATACTGAACTTTGTCTTGTTGTTGGTTGATTTCAGAAAGACTTGACAAGCCATTTTGCAGCTAGGGTATTCTGCCTTGGTGTTATTCCCGTTCTCCTGTATCTACTTCAATTTTATATTTTATTTGCTGTGTTATACAAAACTGGTCCACACGATGACATGATGTCAAGTCCATTTCAAGCCAGCCTTGAGGTATTTGTAATACAGTTTGCAAGCAGTTAAGCAAGCACTGAATTCTTAAGGTATCATGATACGTTTTTTAAAAAGCTGATTCGCGGAATCCGAAAATTTGCGCACGCTAAACAGGATTTGTCTATTAATGTATACTTTTTTCCTGAAAGCTTAATAAATGCAGTTTCCAAAAACAGCTGTATTAATTATATTTTTGGCGACGTCCAACAAAAACGTTTCAACTTACTTTTGGAGTTTTTCGATATCTCAGTACTCTATATCAGCCTCTATTTCGTGCGAAATTTGTATCAATGAGTTTTTGATGTATGTTACAAACTATACACGGTATCGTTTTGATAAATTATTAATTAATTAGTAAAAAAAACTATTTTCATATCACAAATATTTATGATATTAATTAATTGATTATAATATTTATCTCAGACTTTGATAATTTTGCTGATCGAAATCGTTTTCACAACAATTATTAAACAGCAACTGACAGTTACTGTAGTGATCTTGGGTCGTGGTTCACAGTGTCAGTTGACATATCACTAAGTTTTTTAATTCAGTTTTTTACCTCTTACTTAATATTTTACTTAAGAAATATTTATCCCGTGATTCTTTATTGACACTCATCAGTCATGCCTTTATTATCACAAAAGAAGAAATTGCACCGGGTCACCTGCAAAATGCTGCAGCAAGACTCGTTACACCGGCACTTAAATAAATTTCATTGGCTTCCAATTCGGTCGACTATTCATTTGAAGCTTTTAACGTTTAAAGCAATTAATGGAATATGTCCATCCCTTCTTAGATACCTATAATTAGTGTTAATCCAAATTCTGTTGATCTTAGATCTAAAAGTCGTCTTTTTCTGGATCCACCAGAGTTTAGTTACCTGACAAATTACGTGAAATCCAATCACTTACTGTCTTCAAACAGCAGTTGAATACTTTTGCTTTTTCATGTAAAATATTTTTCGACCAGAAATTTAATGCTGATTTCAAAAATGCAGAGAAAAATGGAGCTTGTTTTTAAGATAATCACTCTGGACTGACATGCGTTTGTACAATTTTCGAAAAAAAATCGCGAAAATCACCTCTGTACAAAAAAATCATAAGACCAAAATTAAGGAAAAAACATGAGTAATTTTCTCCGAACACGTAACTTACACTATATTCATGAAATACTGAGAGACGTTGTCTTAATTAACTATTGTAGACAATGGAAAAAGTTTTTTAGTTCAGGTTCTACGGTGTGCAAGTTATCGTAAAAATTGATCACAAAACAAACAGAACGATTTCTTACATTGTTCTGATAAACAGAATTGTCTGCTTTGAAAAATTTGAGCTCTTGAAGTTCAAAACGTGTATGGTTCTTCAATAAAATGGTGAAGATTATTCAACAGTTTTTGAGCGCGCGCACATCGTGGGCTCAAATCGAATGTTGAAAAGTAGTCAGCCACCTTAATTATTACTAGTATCATTAGTATTAGGATAAGCAAAACTGATTATTATTACGGCTTGTTATTTCTATAACCTTATTCGGTGTATACAGCTCCAGTGGCGTTTTATCAGAGAACAGAACACAGCTAAGCCTGCTATTTGTTAGTTTTAACATAACTTCCACAGCCTTCGTTCCGTTGAAAAATTTACCTCTTATTATCAATTAAATACTTTTCAGGGTGGTCTTGCTAAGATTACTCATGGACAAGCACAAGGTAAAAAATGCATTAAAAGAAGGAACTTTTATTTCCGGATTAAAACCATACTGTAAAGTGAGTGAGTGAGTGAGTGAGTGAGTGAGTGAGTGAGTGAGTGAGTGAGTGAGTGAGTGAGTGAGTGAGTGAGTGAGTGAGTGAGTGAGTGAGTGAGTGAGTGAGTGAGTGAGTGAGTGAGTGAGTGAGTGAGTTTATTTTTATGATCAAAGAAACTCTGAGAGTATGTAATACTGAAGTGTTGCTAACTTTAGCATGCTGCCTGCTAGCACAAGTAGCTTGTTCATGGTCATACACGAACGCATGGGGTTTTGGCTTTAGATATCTTTAATAGGGATCCATAGATGTAAAGAGGACTAAGTGAAGTGCCCAACCTCTTTACAGAAGAGCAGTCTCTTACCGGTTTACATATTTAACCTTTCCCTTTACTTTTTATTTACCAGAAATAGCTTATGGTTCTCAAATCACGTTAAGACATACAGCTGGTCGTCAGTGTTGGTTACATTCACATGCTAATAACTACCCTATCAAATATCCGGACGGGCGTGGTAGTTCCCACCAGCAACAGGTCACGTGCTATAGCTTTAAAGATGTTAATAATTGGTGGATCGTTAAGGATCCTAAAAGGTGAGATATGATATAATCCAAGTATATTTAGTAGTATGACACCTTATAGAGCGTTTTCACGTGACGTCACAGCGGCCAAGTTGGTGTACCAAAACAATACATTTTCTATCCTCTTGGAATTGAACTCTATATTTTTATGCAAATACTGAGCAGAAAGTTTGTATTGTTTGGTACCTCAATACGACTGCATTGTCACGTGAGTGGAAAACACTCTATTGGTGGATGGGTGGCCAATCAGAACTGAAAGGGTCCAAAGTTCGATCATCGAGACGGGTTTATAGGATATAAAAGTCATTCTGAAGTAAACACCTTTACTCTGACGTGAATTTCAAAGGTGGACGAAAGACTTTTAAAATAATGATATTGGAATTTTATATTTTGTTGTGTAAAAATACTTTACTGCGGTTTTCGATATTCTGCAACTCGGTAGTAAGAGGTGAACGGCGAATTTTTTTATTTATTTTTGCCGCCGCTCATAGACTCATGCGCTGCTCATAAAGGCCACAGACTGCTCTTACATTGCTCACAGACAGATCATAGACACATGCAGTTCTTCTAAAGGCTACCAAACTGCTCTTGCATTGCTCATAGGCAGCTCATAGACACATGCAGTTCTTCTAAAAATACCAAACTGCTATTGAATTTCTCACCGCAGACTGCTAATAGAGTCGTCGCTCCAATTTTTCAGCTATTTTTGGCGGACTCCGGGGAAACATCATTTCTTCAATAGTCTGCATGAAAATCCCCTACAACTGCACATTAATTGTAATATTTGATTTCAGCAACAACCTCCACGTTGACTTCCCACCCCGTCCAGTTGTTAATGGTGATATTATACAGCTTATCCATGGTGTGTCTGGCAGAACTCTAAACAGGTGTGTTACTCTGATATCTGCGTTAACTCAGTGATCCCAGTTGTACGTTTCTGCAAATTCCATTTAGAACTGCCTGTTTTGGAATGCGAAACTCAAAGTTATTGGGTTCGAAGCACCTCATTTGACAACTTCCCGCATGATCGCAATTTCCCCTATGTCAAAACATTAACACATTAGCAAACTCCGTAGATTATGAACTTCAAAGCGTTGTTGCAGATTTTTGAATTTTTAGATCAAGCGCAATTATGCGTTAATTTCGTACATTTGATTTTTCGATGACTGTGATTGTGAAAGAGCCAATATCTTTTAAATAAAAAACATTTTAAAAAACCATTTAAACCCTGTAAGTTTTTGTGTTCCTAGACAATTGATAAAATACCCTGGCTTTCGGAGGGATTTTTTCCCCGCGAATTTGCTGAGAGTGGCGAAAAAAAACCCTTCTGGTACATGTAACGGTTTTTGGTAACCTCAGTTCCGTGCAGTATCGCCTCACTTTCTTACTAATCCTCTTGTCAAACCGGTTTTTGTCTGGGCAGCTCAGGTATTTTTTATTTTGCAAATGCTGCAATTGGCGCAGCGTGCCGTCAAATGTCAAATGGCGAGTTTCAGAACAGCCGATCCGGTCACTGAGGTTGGCAACGGCTGTGACCAGAGGACTTTTTTCGCTCCTCGCCATTGTCAGTTAATCCGCGAAAAAATTACCTCTGAAACCCAGGTTTTTTTTGAAATGTATTTTAACTTCCAGAAAATGTCAGAAGTTCAGAACTATGGACTTCAGAAAATGTTTAATTCGGCTCGCGCATAAAGTGGTCTCCGCGAAGCATATCACACTTTATGACTGACTACTTTTCTCCCCTTTTAGCCATGATGTAGCAGCACCTTTATCACCAACAAACCAAGAAGTATCTTGTTATATCGACTACAATATATCCATGCCTCCACAAAATCTATGGAAACTAGTAGGTTTTTGAGTATTGAGCGTTGAAGTTTTCTCTTTAATTGTCGACCTTTATCGTTAACGGCCTGTGTGAAGAGGCTGGGTTCTCAATTCTTATCTTTTTGTTTATGTTACAGGAAATAGTTAATCCTGATTCAACCAACAAATGGATAACGATACAATCTGAAATCCGATTCATTCACGTAAACACATCACAAGCACTTAAGGTAAACAAACTCAATCCAACTATACTGATGCATGAGTTTGGTTCGTTAGATGTGCTCATTCAGCCTAGTTGCTGAATGGGCCACCCTGCCTAAATAAAGTTGATATTACATTACATTATGACCAGTTCCCGCTACTAACTATGCTGTAAAGCATTTGGTGTTTTTTGCTTCCCTTTCGCCTGCCAATGAAATTCCTCATTTCAGATTACAGGACTTCAGTTACCTGATTGGGGATTCAATCAGTTTGAAGTGGCAACAGATCGAGTTATCAACCAGAAGGATACTTCCTGGAATGTGGAGGAACATCAACAGAATATTTCATATCGTAAGTTGTAATAATGTTACAATAAGTTATGTTGATTACCTAGCATGAAACTCATGGAGCATATATCGAGATTTCTGGTCTTACCTATTTACCATCCACGGTTGTTATGGAAAGGATTAAGATCTCAATAACAATCTAATTACTAAGAATCTAATGTTTTGATCGATTTTTAAGCGAACAGGAGGACAATATTGTGAAAAACCCTCGTTAGAAAATCGGCCCTTTTAAGTAAGCACAAAAGCAGTGAAGAATTCGAACAGAGCGTGAAAAGCATTGCGCATTTTCAGTTCTTGGTCACGCCAGCGTGCAGACGTTTGATGGTTATTGTAATTAGGTGGTCTTTGTTGTCAAGGTTACACCAAAAGAATTAGAAAAAGCACACAACTGAATAAGAATGGAGCGTTCGTTTTTTAATATTGTTTCTTTATTTTTAATATTTTATATTTGTGATCATGTATTGCCCCATAACACTATCTGTTCACATTAAAACAGTCTCTTGTTTTAACGCTAAGGCTTATGGTCGGTAGAGGGGTACAGAATAGAGGACGGGTATTTATTGAGTTATGCTCAATAGTTGTTATGCGTCTACCACACCCAAATTTGAAGTCTTCACGCAGTGCGCGTAACTCTATGTCATTAAGAAAGTTGCCAATCTCGTAGCCAGATCCTGCGTTTCTTCTAGCCTGCGGCGAAGAACGTGGGCATAATCCATTGTTGGCGCATGCGCAATTTTCCGGAAGTGAAATATAATAAATGAAAAACATTCTTTAAAACTGCTTTAAAACAGAGACCTGTGTTTATTTACCATCAAAATAAAAATTAGAAATCGGGATCATATGTTTTTAATTTTTGGCAAGTCTTTAAACGCTTGCACTCTTAAACTGGAAGTCCAAGAAAACCTGGTCTCAAAAAATGGATTATGCCAGAGCCCTCGTTCTTCGGCCTTAGGCCAGAAGAAACGCAGGCTCTGGCTACGAGATTGGGAAATTGCGTGAGTTCGAGTTACGCACTCGACTGCAGGAAGACATTTTTCGTAGTTCGATTTACCCCCTAATGAATAAAGAATAAAGAAAATTCATTTATTCAGTATATTCATTTTAGTTTATTGAGCAAGTCATTATCTACTTAACAAATTTCAGATTGATTTGTTTTATGATATAATTTTAATATAATCAAAATCGTCATTTGAAATCAGAAAAACTTCTTGTTCGTTACCTTGTTTAGAAAAATTAACTCCTGCCAATATATAGTTGGAGTTAATAAGTTAACAGCAACACGAATATTAATTAAACAATTCATTGTATTTCTATTGTATATATGTGTCGTTCTCAAAAGACGAATATCTTGCGTGGTATTCTGTAGTTGTTCCAAAGCCTTAACTGAAGGGAAGTTGATATTTTGATCTGCAGAAGATATGACATTTTTGTCAACAGATAGAATATTTGCTTAAATATCATAGAGTTACGCGCACTGCCTGACAACGTCAATTTTGGGTGTGGTAAGCGCGTAACTCGAAAAGCGCGTAACTCGAAGCGCATAACTCGATGAATACCTGAACACAAAGAAAACAACTAAAATTGCATTTACAAAACGAAGAAGCGAGGAATGAAAACAAAATATTATTAATATATGAGGATAAACATTGACACATAATATACAGGATAAATTGAAACCAAACTTTTGAAGAGAAAGAAGATTTAGTCGAAATTGTCATTTTTTTATCGCGTTAACATGCTTTGACGTTATAGCATTATAAGACAATTGAACCTCATGGCGATCTGTCATCTACTACAGACTGACACGTTTTGCGGCTTTAAGTTTTTTCAAAACTACTCTGCTTATACTTTTTTGTTGTTGTTGTTTAGCTGAAGGTCATATTCCAGAAAAGAAAGAAAGTCCTACAGATGTACCTGCCGCTAAACCAATGCCTTTCTTTCGCAAGTTCTGGGAAATGCAAGTACGTAATATAAACTTATATAATGGAACAACAAACAAGCTGTGTGCAGTTAGACGTGGGGATTAGCAGATCACTCGAGAATTTTTGAATAGCACTCTGCTTAGGGTCTCCCGACCCAATCTCATTCTTACTTCACACAGCACGCTCTTGCGTTTTCAGTTTTTTCAATAAATAGATGAAAAAGGCAAAAGAAAAAAACCATTTGTATATCCATTTTTTTAGTTTGTTTAAGAAGATCTTTATTGATTTCGTACGCAGAAAAAAATGATTGAGTCGAATAAAGAACTGTCGGGTGAACATACCTTTAGTTCCACGCCATCCTATTGGCCCACCATGAAAAGAGGCGTGGCATATTGGATACACAAAAATTTAAATGTGAGTAATACTCCAGTTTTGAATTCTTTGTTCTACAGTTTTAGCCTCGATTCCGTATGGAATTAAATTGAATATTCATGCATTTCAGTTAAGGTCCGTGAATTTTCAAAGTGTTTGTACTGTTGAAGTTGTACATTTTAACCAATTTTTTTGATGTGCAAGTAGTTAACAAGATAAGTATACATCCAACAGCCAAACTAAAAATCGTTCAAGTTACCTTTCAGAATAGCAATGAAATAACGATATCTTATGAACAGTGTGTTCTACTAAAAACAACGTTATTTTATCTACAGATGCAGATTTACTGTATTGGTAACCCTGTGGTATGGTGGATGTCTGCCTTTTCAGTAATTGCTTATGCTTTAGTACTGATATTCTATTCGTTAAGAAGAAGAAGAGCAGTGTATGACATTGATAATGGTAATTTTCATATTTTGTCTATTAACTTTTTGTCGCATTTTACTGTAAAGTACTGCATTTAGACTACATCTATAAATGGTTAGATCGGATGAGCACTTTAATTGACTGCTCCATCTCTCCACACTTGAGCAGTACTAACCAATATCAAAGGGACTTAAAAGAACCACATAAAGAACACCTATCATTGACCAACCTCAGTGCCTACACCTCATACTTCATTTTGTATATATACACTCAATTGAAGAATCATTGTCGGGTTCAGAAACATAGAACATAGAAGCTGAGACCGAAATGGCCCGTGGCATCATCCACTGTTTTTAATGCGCGTTTGGCATTCTAAACCGACTTCATGGATGGAGCAAATGAATAAATTATAATATAATTATGTCATTTCCCATGTGCCATTTCGGTCTCAGCTTCTATGTTCTATGTTTCTGAACCCGACAATGATTCTTCAATTGAGTGTATCTAAATCATCATTATCACATGATCATGATAATTATTATTAATTGCAATAACAGTTTCTTTTTCTTAATCCTTATTATGGTTAATACTTATTATATTGATTATTTTAGACGCCTGGGACAATTATTGTTTTCTTGGTCATCTTTTGGTCATTGGCTATTTTCTACATTATTTCCCGTACTTTGCTATGGAGCGTACACTATTCATTCATCATTACCTACCCGCATTGTTATTCAAAATAATCCTCCTATGTGTGGTTCTTGAGCATTTCTACAATTACATTATTGTGTAAGTATATTTATATGTATCGTAACTTCCACCACAGGTGTTCATTCTCTTCTCTGATTGGCAGAATATTTGTATTCTGTTCTGTGATTGGTTCTTTCAAAAAGATGCGATTTAGACGAACTCCTAAGGATCCTAAGTATCGTAACTTCCACCACAGGTGTTCATTCTCTTCTCTGATTGGTTGAATATATGAATTCTGTTCTGTGATTGGTTCTTTCGAAAAGATGCGATTAAGACGAGCTCCCAAGGATGCGATTTGGGAGTTAATTGCACTCCTTTGAACCAGTCAGATTGCAGGATTTGGTAGTGATTACAAAAGGATATGATTAAGTAATATATCAGCACGTGACTGTTTGTTGCATATGACCTATTATACAGTTTTAGCCTTTTCTTATTCGCTCTTGATCATATTCATACATGCAAAGTAAAGTCTATGCAAAGGAAAATGTGAATATATGTGCAGATTTTATAGTTAAACATTCAATTGTGATTGGCAAATTTTGTATGAAATTTTGTTTGAAATCGCTAAACTTGCATTTTGCCATGGCTACTTTTTTTTCAAATACGAAATCCCAAGACCTTTTTGATAGCAAACATTAATTGGGCTCTAGCTTCGTTATAAACATCTTTTGTTCACTATGTTGTCGTTTGTATCGAAACTAAACCACAATGCATCGTGTTTATAGAACTCATCAAGATTATTTTGGTATACTTGAAATATTTATAATAAAGTCTTTTGTAGCGAACTAATGCATTAAAATGTCTTTGTTTTCCAGGAATCGTTATCTTAGGTATGTCATGCTGACAGTGTGTACTCTGCTATGTTTGGCTGTCGTTATTACATACCATGTTTTCAGTCCTTTCACTTATGGTCACGTCGCACTTACGTCAGCGGAAATTAATCGACGACGATGGCTGCCATTATGGGATATGTTATCGCACTCAAACACGTGACCCGACCTAACCGTAAAGTTTTTTTAGGCATAAAAATCTGATGTAGTTATAGATTTGCTGCACTTGAAAATAATAGACATTGATAACAGCATGCAAAACCAAGACGTGTTATAGATTGTTTTTCATTCACCTTCATAAGGAAATAAAATCAAACTGTTTAGTTTGTGTAGTTTCCAGCTTTTCTCCCGGAATATTCAGTGAGTCCAAATCAGTTGAATATTATTTTATGAATATATATATATATATATTATTATATATTATATAACATTTCCCTCTAATCTCCATAGTTCGTTGTTGTTGTTGTTTATCTACCCTTGAGAAAAATATAAAATCTATTTTCTTCGATCGAGTATTTTCTTCGAATCATTTTGCCTTTGCATTTGTACTTTTAAGCTTTTTGTAAATTTGATCTTTTAAAGAAAATTACACTATCTGCACTGTGGGATAGCAGGTTTGGCTTATATAAGCTTAACTCTCTTTCCTCGTTATAAAACTGTCTTCGATTGACTTTTTTTTAAATACATATAATTATATAGTTTTCAATTGTTGTCGTTATTATATGACGTATTCGTTTGAATTTTGAAAAAATACTGAACTAGAATATAGGTCCCAGAGAAATGTCCAGACTTCATTTTTTCTTTTTTTTTTTTTTTTTTTTTTTGTATTTTTTATTTACAACATTCGTTTTTACATATTGAAAAATTACACATTTATACACAGAATAAAAGAAAACAAAAATTAAAAAACAAAAGAAATCTAGTTGTACCTCGGTTTGTACTATTGATACTCTAATAATTAAGTCATCCTTAATTTTAGACCATTTCTTTAGATGTATTGGAATTTTATCCCTTTATTTGGCCAATCTATATTCAATATTTTATTTTGGTTTAACATATTTTTTGAAAAGAGCATCTCTCTAGCTTTATAGAGAGAAATCTTGTACATTATCAAAACGTGATTAGTAGTACAATCATCAACACCAAGGATATTATAAAACAAATTGCAGACACTAGCGAAGATAAATGTCATATTTTTTTAACTAACTCATTTCAAAATAATATTTTTTGGATTCTATGCATTTCACCAAAAGATGTATATTGTTTCGGGATGAAAAAGGCAAAAAGTACAAGTAGAGTCGCGGTTTAAGTATAAAATATTATTAAATATTTTTAATTGAAAAGCTCTAGTATAAGTTTTAATTGAAATGTTATAGATTCTACTATATATTACCTTCCAATCGAGTTGAATTGTTTTTAATGTCCGGATTTATACGCTTACTCACATTTGCCTTGGGATGACGGGGTTTTAAACCTTTGAGTGATAAGCCGTTGATAAATTTGGTTTGTTTCTACCTTTTCCTGGTTGGTTGTCCATTCGCATGTATTATGTTCTCTTCTTTCAGCACGTTTTGACCTTTTTAATTTTAGTTTTTTTTCCATTCCATATAAAGTCTTTGATTGTACTTTGAACTAGTTGAATAAAATCTTCAGTGACATGTATCTTTGAGCATACATATAAGAGTTGGGGAAGCGCAAGTGAACGGAGTAGTTCAGTGGATTTTTCCATAAAGGCGGTGTTAAATTCCTCATTTTCCAAATTGATAGAGTTGACTTAAAACTATTAATGATTCTTTTAAAGTCGTTATCGTTATGGTAGTCCTTATTATATGAAAGATAAATGCCTAAAATTTCCATGCCTTTTTCACTTAAAAATTAACCCATTTGATGCCTTTGACGTTTGATTCGATTCCTCTCTTGGGATTTTTCCCACCCATATGCAGCTTCTGCAATTTTATGTCAAGTTTTAAAGATGAATACTTGTAAAACGTTTCTAATTGTCTCAAGATGATTTCAACGTGAGGAAATGTCTTCCAAAAAGAAAGTAGTGTCACCTGCAAAAAGAGGTAACTTTTGACTACTAAGCCCTAATGTTTGTTCGGATTCCCTTGATTTCGTCGCATTTTCTCATCATAGTCGCCATTACTTCAATGACAAGAATAAACATATTGTGAGATTGGTTCACCTTGTTTGGTACCTCTGACAATTTGAAAAAGATTCGTGACATATCCATTATTCATAATACATCTGCTATTCTCACTTAGGAGAATTTTAACCCATTTTATAAAATCGTTCCCGAATCCAAAGTGTTTTAAAGTAGCGTATATAAAATTATTCTCAATTGAATCAAACGCTTTTTCGAAGTCAGCTGCGAAAATAATGAAAGACTCGTTCTTGTTAAGTGCATAGTCCATTGTATCTTGTATTAATCTGATAGGTTCGTCGATTTTCCTACCTTTAATAAAGGCCGCTTGATCTGGAAGTATCAAGGTTGGGAGTATTTTAGTGATCCTAGTACTACTACTAAGAACGCTAAGAGTTAATAAAAGAACACTAAGATCAAAGCAGCAGTACTAAAGCTTTATTGCACCGCTGGCCCATCGTTGGCTGCTGAAGAGCTAGCCGTAGACTAAGGTCGCTGTCAGAGCGTTTTGTGTTCTCCCGTGTAGCAGCAGTAAGGGGGACTCGCGGAGCGTCCGCAGAGAGCATGGAATTTCACGGGTATTACTGGGGCTTGGGACCCCCTTGCGCGATCCGTCCGCCGCGCAATGATTCCCTTACTGCTGCTGTTTGCGAGTCTCGAGATAGGCCAATGAGATCTCTTAGAAGAGTGTATAGAATCCCATCGTTTCGACAATTCGACAACCTTTTCTACTCCCGCACGGGTATTCCTGCGTAGGAATAGTACTTTTTGTGTCCTCTGCGCTGGTAGCAAGGTCTGCGAACCACCACCCTTGCTATCTTTGCCGGGGGGTACCGCTATGGTAGTCCAAAAGCTTCTACTACTATATATAGAGAATGGAAGAGCAAAAGAGTATTTCGACAACGTTGCAAGAAATGGGTATACGTGCGAAAAGTAGAGTGTTGGCGCATTTGCTGCTGGACAATGCATACGACGGAAACTTGCTGCCCAACATATCCAAGTGCGACTATTTGCGCGGAAACGAAGGTACTACCAGCCTGCAGCCACAGGAAGGATTGCCTCCTTTCGTGGACGATGTGTTTGTCTATGGTTTTGTTTCCGAAGAGAATTTGTATGGAAAGAAGCTGCTTTGTAGGAATGCGAAGGCAATAGTCTCCAAGATATCCATCGCAGCCACGGAGACATTTGGGGTGTTCTTACCAACCAGCATAGTACACACGTGCAGGCAAGGAAACATAGTAGATCATGGCTGCCAAGTGGTCCAGTTTGCATGGAGAACCCGCCGTGATATTCGTGGCCAAAGTAGACACCTCCGAACTTTCCATAGAAGTCGTAGACGAAAACATTTCCAAGTTTGCCAGGCTGCTGCATGCCCACGGATACGGTATCTATTCCGTAGACTACACGCAGGACTTCTCTGGAACTTTGGATAGGGCGGCATTGTTGCGTCGCTTGCAGGAGTTGGGATACGTACTACAGCATAGTGGCGGTTGGCGCAATGGTACGATATTGGACAATACGCATACTGTCGGGGACCATGTTTGTCCTTGGATGGAAGACAACAAACGCACGAAAATATACAACAAAATAGTATCCAGCTTCGAAGCCGGAGAGGTCCAAAACCCAGTAGGTGCAAAGCTCGCAGAGTACGTGGATTGTCCAAACGAACATCTACGTAGAACATTCCTGCACCCAGACGTGCAAGCAAGAGGATGCACCAGGGTAGAAATATCCATCTACTGCAAAGATTTCTCCAAATCCCACACCAACGCCATTGCGGAGACGCTAGAACCCCTGCAGGACATATTCGTAGTACAGCCGCCGAAGAATATGTGGTTGGCGCTTGCGGAACATTTGGACAGATGTCTGTGCATTTGCTGCGAGGAGACGAAAGAAATATTCCTAGCGTGGTACTGCAATTTGGGAACCAGACGCATAGCCGGAGTGCGAGTGCGAGACAACGACAAATGGGAATAGTGCGTACTTTGGACTATAGCAGAGTTTGGTCTGCGCAAATGTCCCATATTTCGCATAGATTTGCTTGGGATGGAACCCGTGGAAATAGCTCCGCTGCGGTGCTACACGAAAGACTCGCCTACCGTATTGGCGGAGTCCAAGTTTCCCACTCGAGTGCATGCAAATGCCCCCACCATTGCCACGATGCTACCCCCAACAGAACACGTAGAGTGGGCTTGGCGCACAAAGAAAGCGCAAAGGATCGGAATAGAAAAGAGTCTCTTCGGAATACTGGAAGTGCCTACGGAGCGCAGAATATCCTTCCTATCCAAAAGAAAACGACAACAAAGATTGGAAGATATTCGAGACGATTTGGAAGGAGACGAATGGGTAGAAGCTACGAAGAGATACCACGCAGAACTATTGCAGCAGAGAAACTCCATCCTGCGGCAAAAAGAAGAGAACAGGAAGAAGATAGAGAAAGAGTTGGAAAAGTATAGGAAACTATTGGATAGGATCTCCAAGAGAACAGACAATTTGCGTAGATTGTTCTTTGGAGACCCAGAGACGCCTAGGGCCAAAGTGCATAGGATGGACCAAATACCTGCAGGAGACTACAAGATACTAGGATATGCGATCCCCAGAGACTTGGATGCCAACTGGTGGGCAAGAGGACACCGCGTAGTATTGCGAAGGAATAGAGAAATGTCTGTAGCATGGGCCACGAAAGCCCTATTGGAAGCGTGCGCGGCTGGGACGTTCGAAGCCAGCGGCAACATACGCACTGTCATACCAGGAGAAGAAATATTGGTAGTGGCAGAACAACATAGCCACTGTCTTCGTGCCCGAAGGACCTGGTTTGGATACTTACTACGAATTGGCTAGGAAAATAGAACATCCCAAACACCCGGAAAGACTATTGGAAGTGTCGGCGCCGCCCAACAAAGAATGCACGCAGGCTTTGCACATGCATCCAGGAGAGTACCAATGCTGGAAGTACGCCAAAACCACATACAGAAAAAAAGAAAGGACAATACTGTTCCTTTCCGAAAAATGCCCAGAGTGCGTATTGGAGGGCTGAACTGTGGAGCATGCTATCACGCCGGTCTGGGGGCATTTCCTGGACGAGCAAAAGATAGACTGGACGCAGCAGCTGCCATTGTATTGCAAGATAGGCAGGGAAAAGACTACTGCTAGCAAAAGGATAGGATAGTGCATCTCCTTGCTTCGGAATCGTAGGGTGTCGATCTGGTGGACGCCCTTTCTACTCCATTTCTGGAATCCTAGAATTTCTCTGCGGCTTGGTATCCTCTGCGGGGTGTCTGTAGTAGACGACTTTGGGTGTTTGCATGCGCGCCCAAACAACGGCAGCAATACCCGCGACTGAAAATAGCACACCGCCGGCTATTTGCCAGTCTATTTTTGTGGGTACTTCCTCTACTACGTCCTCTATTTCTTCTAGGTCTTCGAACGAGTCTTCCTCTTCCACTGTTTGGTCCATCCTGGCTAGCAGCTCCTCCTTTGCGTCCCGCAGTTCTTCTCTAGCTTTTTGCAAGTCGTCCAGGACTATAGCAAAGGAATCCTGTACTTCTAGGAAATGTTTCTGCAAATCCGTAGTTGGTGGCTTCTCGGGGATTGCTACCTCTACTCCATTTTCCCGTTCTATCCTGCGTATCTTTGGTATGCCTATACCGTACTTTTTGGCTACCTTCTGCAGCCCCACTCCATTTCGTCTATCTTCCAACAATCCTGCGATTTCTTCCCCGGATAGTATCTTGGGTGTTGCCATATATATCTATATGGATATTCCATGTCTAGATAGCTGTGGATCCATAGGGGTATTCCATGGATCCATAGGGGTATTCCATGGGTCCATAGGTATAAAGGCATGTATCTCTACATAGCTCTAGGCATAGCCAGCTACATGCTAGGAAAACAAAGGACGACACAAATACTTTTGGAAATCTTGGAAGGTCTCTACAGAGCACAAAAGACAATACAGGGAATTCGCATACCAGGCTACGTGGCTACTCTGGCGCAACTACCACGGCAAATATAGCAAGGGCGGTGGTTCGCAGCCCTTGCTACCAGCGCAGAGGACACAAAAAATACTATTCCTACGCAGGAATACCCGTGCGGGAGTAGAAAAGGTTGTCGAAAATGGTTGTCGAAACGATGGGATTCTATACACTCTTCTAAGAGATCTCCTTGGCCTATCTTAGAGACTCGCAAACAGCAGCAGTAAGGGAATCATCGCGCGGCGGACGGATCGCGCAAGGGGGTCCCAAGCCCCAGTAATACCCGTGAAATTCCATGCTCTCTGCGGACGCTCCGCGAGTCCCCCTTACTGCTGCTCGTGTTACGTGTTCCCCCGAACACTGGGCACTAGTGCTGTGCGTTCCCCCCCTCCTCTAATAGCAATAGTGCTACGTGTTCCCCGGCCTTTTCATTAAAAGATTATATGGTTTTTCTTATTTGTATTCTTTTATTTATCAATAAATCAATCAATCAAAATCGAGGCTAAAAAGGCAAAGCAGGTGATCACCAAAGCTCGTCACGTCAGCAGGAGATATAATTAACCGTATCTGAAGAAAGATGGCAAGGAAAGGCGCAGTATATAAGCGCAAATATCGTTAAGATGCATCGCTCAAAATATGAAAACGTTTTATCATTCAGCTATTCACTTCACGTGTATATTCTCTTGATGTAGAATCAATACTAAAAGTAGTGTCTCAGGCATTAGGGCCACTTTAAGAATGGAGGTCCGCTTAAAAGTTACTATAATTATTTTTATAGATTTGTAAACAAAAACTTAGAAACGCTAAACGATTATAAGTATCTTGCATCAAAAATATGTAGAATAGCTATGAAATTTGACCTCACACAGCTCATAATACAGAGAATGGGTTTCCTGTGGTAAGAGTGTTGATCTTGTCCCGTGATCGATGCTCGCCCAGTCTCAAATTTATCTTGGTGTGATCATGATTGCGTACCGTATATACATAAGAAAGTCATGATTTTTGGAAGTCAGTCTTTTACTTTCTTTGTTTTTATAGGAAGTTGCCTAGAAATTCCATATTTTTGTACTTGCCATTCTGTTCCAACGTTTTTTGGTCGGTTGAACCCGGATGGATCACTTCGGGATGTACGTAGTCCTCAGTATCGGCTGAAATATTTTGACGTCCCTTTGAACCCAAGTCAAAAAGGATTCGAGGCGGAAAACCAAGTCAACCTTCTTCTAATTCAACCAGAAATTGTCGATAATGGCGAAGAAGTGGTTGTGACATGGAGAAGCTCTTCAAATACGAGTAAAAGCGATTTTGTTGCATTGTACTGCCCTCCAGAAGATAAAAACTCTGCTTATTTGGATTACTTTTTCTTGAATGAAACCGATTCGGATTTACAGACTGGAATAGGAACTATCAAGTTCAAATTATTCAACATGAGAGTCAATTGTGAAATGCGCTACTTTGAACATGATGGCTTGAGCACCCGTCTAGCAGCTCGCAGTAATACTATTCGATTTCTTGGTGGTGACATGCAACCATTACAAGGACGGCTGGCGTTAACCGGAAAACCAAATGAGATGAGAGTTATGTGGAATTCAGGTTCAGGTTTGTTATAAAATTCATGTTCCCTTTTTTGCACCTAAATATATAATATACAAGCTTATGTAATATATTTCATGATATTTCATTGTCAGTTGAATTTGAATGAATTTGTGGGCCGGTTCAAATGGGGGGGGGGGGGGGGGGGGCTTGAATTCGGACAAGGAGTATTTGAAAAAAGCTCTAACAAAATTCAAACAAAAGGGTGGGGAAGGAATTGTCAATCAAATTGTTTAATAGTGTAAAAGAAATATTAAGAGAAAACAAAACAAATACATTTTGCTTAATGACTTTACCTGGTGCTTTCAAAAATTAAAAACACCGACCTACGGGACAAGGTTTAATCAAATTCTGGGCCCAGGGGAACAAAATTGCTGTCAAATCCCCACCCCTTGCCCTAATACCCCCCCCCCCCCCAACCCCTGTCAGTTTGATTCAAAAAATAATAATAATAAATTGTTGAACCAATTGAGCCAACCCGGGTGGCAGTTTTATGTGTTTTGTATGTTGAGTGATAGTGACTTACAGTACACTATTAATCATTAACATTTTTATTTATTTTATAGATTTAGTATAACATTGCACTCTATTACAGTGGTACCTCTATTAAGTGACCACCCTTTATTCAGCGTCCACTTTTCAAAGTCCCAAATTATTTGTCACTCAAGCACTGTATTTAATACCTCTATTCAGTATTGATCATTAACAATTTTTGTATATTTAAGGTGTTTCGATACAGTTTCGTGATCACCAAACAGAACTTTTAAATAAGAATGTGTACGATTCAGATGTGATAAACAAAACTGAGAGTATAAAATGTTCGTGCGATTTTCTCCAAATCTAGCATAAGAATTTCTTTAAATCCTTGATATTTTGTTTGTCATGAATTGGGGATTCATAGGAGTTAACAGTTTTTCTACAGCACATCTGAATTGCACGCACTTTCGTTTTTTCCAATTTTCGATTTTTCTCGATTTGTTTGCGTTGAAGACTTTGATTTCTAATCAAATATACATTAGTACAAACTTCAAACCAAGAGCAACAACGGGTATAAATTCTAAACTTGAATTAAACTTGAAAAAGCTAACAGAACATTGTCAACACAGCGATTGAAAAAGTACTGTTTGGTGATCACGAAACTGTATCGAAACACCTTAATGGCTTTAGAGTGCTCACACTAAATCCGTGAAACAAATACTAATTTTTAGCACTAAATAGTGATAATTAAACAATAGAAAACAAAGGATTCTGTATGAAATAGTACTAATTAGTACTATTTAATGTTCATGGATTTAGTGCGTGCACTCTAGTATAACATTGCACTCTGTTGTTATTTGTCACTCAAGTACTGTACTTAATACCTCTATTCAGCGGCCACCTCTATTAAGCGGCCATGGCCACTATTTTCAGGTTCCAAATGCTATTATTACTTCTAATAAGCTACCATGAAATCCTATTCATGATTCTTATTACCATGTTGGTGACAGAAAATGTTATGACAATTGATAATGACAGAAAATTCTTCTTTAATTTTTGTTGTGAAAAGCCCACAAGCCACTATTGCAACTCAAACATCTGGTGGTGGTTCTTTGAGAAGCATTTTTACAGTAGTTTCAACAGAAAATAACAGTGCAACAGTGAAAGTTCTCAAAGACTTTCTAGAGCGAGTTACAAAGTGATTTAATTCAAATGTTGTCATAATCATAGTCAAATTGCTAATACACAACCAATAATAGCATTATCTAGCCATTATTTGGTTATCTGGTGAGTTTCATGACTTTTCCTGTGCTACATCCATAAAGGGGTCAACCTCTAATAAACAGCCAGTTGGCTTGGTCCCAAGGGTGGCTGCTTTATAGCAGGTACCACTGTATTATATATTTTTTCTAAGAACATTCAGCCAGTCTCTCCAGTCTGATAGCTTGTGAACTTAACATGATAAATACATCATCTGTAGGTTTTTTTTGTAGATGATACGTTTATCATGTCAAATTCATTAAAGTTTACAACAAATTGGGTGGATGGATGGATTGGGTGACTAGTACCCTCCTTTAGATTTATATTATTCATCCTCTTATCTGACTTGAAATTAAAGTTTTATTCAAAAATTTAAGCCAAGATTTGAAATTTCTTTGAATTTCTGTCCAAAGGTGTTTCCATGGCAACACCTTCAAACATACCAAACTGCGTCATAACAAACATACATTTTAGTCTATTTGTTCTAATTCTCCCGGACGTAATCTCTATTTGATAATTTGAATTTTCTAGTAGAGTTCTTTATTGACGTCATCATTTTGTAATTTCGATATTGTATGTCTCAGCAAGAAAAGAGGTATCAAAGAATAAGGAACACCATGTTTATATATTTTAAAAGGGTTTAAACAACAAAGGCATTCTGTAGACCTTATGATATGCACATTAAAAATCACTGCTTGACTTCCCTATTGGGGGATCTTTCACTACATCTAGTGTGTGAGCTAATATTAGAAGTCGTTCGTAAAAGGGTTTGGCAAAAGACATTTTTCGAAATACCTATTGCTTCACCTTACCTGAGAAGTAAATAAATAGAGGCTAAATTATATCTTTCAAATAACATACATGGGCCCTTTAGTGGAAAACATTGTCCCATGGTTCAGTATGATATTCTCTATCAGTTAGCTATAAATGAAAACCTTCATTGTAATAATAATGTTTATAATCAACTACTTTTCCCTTGCCAGATTCTATGCCTGTTGTAATCTATGGTTTGAATGAAACTAGTCTTACCTTTAAGGCTACTGGAAGTACTTCAACCTACAAAGCAGAGGATATGTGTGGGGAGCCTGCAAGTGGTTTAGGTTTCAGAGACCCTGGTTTTATTCATGATGTTTTGTTAACTGGTCTGAAACCTGGAATCAAATACTTTTACCAATATGGTTCTGCAGAGGTCAGTAACAATAAATAAGGAAGTAATGAAATAGAAAATAAGAACCCACACAAGTTGGGAGCGTTAATATTGTTTTTAATTGCTGCGAGACTATTGTCTCTCTTATTGACAATAAATTCTTGCGTCATCACATTGTTGTAGGTATAGCCGAGTGCATTCACATACTACTTTGACAATGTGATAATGAAATTTATCGTCAATACGAGGAGAGACACATAGCCTACATAGCAGGCAGTTTTGGGTTACGTTGGATATGTTATCTTTCATGGTATCCCTCGTCATGGTGCATAAAAACTCGGGCGAGAGCAAAAAATCAAATTAGGGGGAAAGGAGGCCTTTTATCCTCTATACTTGCACCCACGTTTCCCTTTTTTAGTTCCACAAGGCTATATTCGATCGGCAGTGCTCAGCAATGGAAAAAAGTAGCGAAAACCTAACCCCAGCAGGCTAACAGACATAAAAAACTGTTGTAAATTTGTTTAACTAAGTAATTATTTCTTTTTTAAAATCAAGGTCAAGATACTGTCCTACGCAATACAAAAGTGTAAAAAAATTCGAATTTCAACCTTAACCCACAAAGATTGATATCTCGATGGCCAACTAGCATTTTAACGACCGTCAATCAAAGTTCAGTTCAGTTAAAATCTAGTAATTATTTTGATGGTACTTATGTATTTCTGAAGTTTTTTCATCTTATTTCAGGCAATGAGTAAAGTGTACAATTTCACTGCTGCTCCTATACCTGGAGCTAATGTCTCATTCAAATTTGTTGCCTATGGTGACATGGGTGTGTCTCCATCTCCTGGTGCAGTCGTTACTGCAAGGTATTCTTTAGAGGAAGTCAAAAATGGAGCAGAACTTGTTCTACATGTTGGTGATATTTCTTATGCAAGGGGATATGTGAGTATCTAGTATATAGCAGATAGCTAGCCCAAGTTGTCTCCAAAGAGTTTCCTTTCAAACCCTCTGGCTATGTTCAAAGCGCTTTTTGCCACAAATATATATTTTTGCGCTTTCTGATCTAGATTGGCCGAAAACTGGAGTAAATAAAAGGTTACCAACAAATAACGTCAATAAATTACGAATCATTTAAACAACTAACATTAATATTTTCGAAATTGAAAAGACCAATTATACTTTTATGTCATACCTTCAGTGTTTTTATTCTTTTAATTAAAGAAATGTAGAGATTCTTGAAAAAAAACTGTAAAACTTTGGACTACTTTCAGCTTCAGTACAGATCCTACAAATAGCTACTTTTATTTGCCAAATTACTTGAATATGTCTTCGTCGAATGCTAAAGCAATACCTTAGTATTAGTATCACAAGTACCAGGAGTATAATTACAAAATAGATGCACTATAACAGTGGCCTAACCAGGGATCTCACAAGGGAGGTGCACGAGCAATGATTTGCATAACAAAATAAAAAATGGGTAACCAAAACAAATTTACAGAACCAATGCTACAATATACAGATGAAAAGTGGTCTTCATTCAATCTTCATTTCATCAAAGAACATTTACATGTTATCTTAAAGCAAAAGGAGATGGATGAGCAGACCTTAAGCTTTCATGGGAGGGTGTGTTATTATCCAACTATTCAGGGTGCTAATAAGGTAGGACAGGGAAACGCCTGAGCCGAGCAAACAATGTGTAATGCGGGAACTGGGAAAGAGTTTTATTTGGTTTTAGTCAAATCAAGATAGCAGGGACATAGCAGGCAGTAGTTTGGAGCCCAGTGGAAAACTCTATCGATTTGAGATGTTCCTACAAATTTCCATACCATGTATCTGTCCAAAAGGTTGGAAGTTAGGCTGGCAACTTATTTCCAACATATTTCGGACATCTCAAATCGATAGATTTTTCCAGTGTATGAAGCAAAATAATAATAAATTGGAATTTTTCACTACCAAGTGAGGTTCCGTTTTTTAAGAGAAAAGTTTTCAATGTAACTTAACCGTTGTATTATTTCATTGAATGTAAAGGCATACTTGTGGGATAAATGGCATGCACTGATAGAGCCCTACTCAACCTTAGTGCCCTATATGGTTGGCATTGGTAATCATGAACAGGATCATACAACAGGAGGCAAAAAAGATCCTAGTGGTGCTCCTGGAGAAGGTTTTCATCCCTCCTGGGGCAATTTTGGTGATGACTCAGGGGGGGAGTGCGGGGTTCCAATGTACAAGCGGTTTCATATGCCTGATAATGGAAATGCACTTTGGTGGTAAGTGGAATAGTTTAAATTTGGTAATCAATGGTTGGAATTGGGGATTAAATTTATGCAAGAAAAATAATTAGAGGAAGAGGGGTATGATATGCTGTGGTTCACAGAAGAGAGGGAAAATTGAAATACTCCCCTTTCTAAAGCAAATGAGAAAGTACTTGCTTATTGATGGCACTAGAACCAGCTTCATTGACAGCATGATGGGGCCTAACCCCTAAGTGCACTTCTTGGTTTTAATCTCCTGCACAGCCGCTATTAGTCAGTGCTCAATTCTCTCAGTATCCTATGATTCTAGCATTTTTACATTCAACAGTAAGCAATTTAGTAATTAATTAATTTCTTCTAATAGGTACAGCTTTGATTATGGAAGTGTGCACTTTGTTATGATGAGTACAGAACACAATTTTACAAAAGGTTCCGTGCAGTATAAATGGTTGGTTAATGATCTTGAAAGTGTTGATCATACCATAACACCCTGGATTGTATTTATGGGACATCGACCAATGTACACAAGTCAGTTGGTAAGTTTTATATAAGAATAACCCACTTAAATACATACAATATATGATGGTATGCAAAATCTAATGTGAAAGAACCATGACCTTGTATCCGTGCAAAACACAAAATACAATATCCTTTCCGTGTTTTGATTCAAGGGGTTGAATAGAATAAGTAGCTGCAATTGAGTGTATGAGGATATATCACACTTACCTTGACTGGTTCGTTTTGTTATGATATGCAAATATAATATGCAAATATATCAAGGTTTGAAGATTTTTGAAGTTTTGAGGTTTGATAGGAAAGCATGCGCGCATTGTTAAAGCTGAGACTGTAACCTCTTTACATGATAATTAACATCTCAGTTTTAAAGGAAATCAATTGATTAATGCCCACTTTTTATTTATTTTTCTTTGTTAGTACCCCTTTCTTTTGAAACTTCTGCTTCCAGATTATTTTTCGGCTATTTTATCGGCTATTTTTACTTTTCATTAAATGACTATGTACCCTATGCAACATTTTTATACTGTAATCCTATTAATTACAGATCGTATACCTCTTTCTTCGCTAATCCACTGTGTCATGTAATTCATTTATTATTATTGTTGTTGTTGTTTGTTTGTTTTAATGTGTGTGCTTCATAATTCAAAAGGCCCTAAATATTTCATTTGCTAATTAACTAAATAACCTCAACATTAGATTATTTGTGTTCAGGTGTTAGGACAAAATCCAACTATCGCACTTCATTTGCAAATTGAATTAGAAGATGTTCTTATGAAGTATAAAGTTGATCTGGCTCTATGGGGACACTACCACAGCTATGAACGCACATGCCCTGTCTATAAACAGCTTTGTATACCTCATGCTCCCACCCATATAGTCATTGGTACTGCTGGTTATGATTTAACATTTGATCCATGGCCTGATCCAGAAAGAAAATGGTCAACTTACCACTCATCAAATTTTGGATATGGAAGAGTTACAGTCACTAACAGCTCGGCTTTGTTGTGGGAATTCGTGCTAAACATCAATGGGAAAGTCGAAGACCGTGTTTGGCTCATTAAATAGTTCCATTTTTGGATCTAAAATGGAAAGCAAAGTCGGTGACCCCTATTTTTTATTTCAGATTTCCATTTTCAAAAAATAGTTTCAAAAAATTGACAAAACCACTTTGTTTGCAAACGGCCTTAAGGTATTAGGATACGTTTACGACCACTATGCGCGCAAACTTAAATACCGCGCTGGCTTTATAGTATGACACAAACAAAGTATACATTTTCTGAAAGCTGAGTAAATATAGTTTATGAATACGATTTTTGTTGTTGCTTACATTATTGTCCTCGAAGCGAAATTTGACCATGCCTCACATTTTAAGCTATGTTTGCGGAAAATGGCTTAACATACTCAGGAGATAATATTAATAAGCTCAAAAAGGGTGTCCCAGATTTTTGATATCTGTTTTCTATCTCTGGCTATTTTTGATCAAAGTTCAGCGATCGCTTTTGGAGTGTTGTTTGGAGTAAAAAGCGGCATAACTTTGGAACGAAATTAAATTTCAAAATTCGGAGACACCTTTTTTGGATCATGAGTTACTTTATGAACTCTCCAAATTTTGGAAAAATCGAATGAAATCCAAGGGACTTTTAGCTTTTTGAAGTTGAGGTTTTAGCGGCAAAAAAGATTCGAGAAAAATGCATTTCTTTGTCTGGAGTCGGAAGCTGCAGGGAGCCACGATGGTGTTGGCCAAAACACCTTGAGCCTTCCATTTTGTCATCACTTGTCAAATTATCTGGTGTTCTGGACGATCGCAATGTAGGATCTTCCTACGATGACAAAGGAGCATGACAGATGTGCATATAATAAGCGACGGTACATTTCCGGTCTTGATAAAGTCACGACTTCGATTTTTCTCAAAATTTTGTTTTTTCCAATCAAAAATTGCAAGAAGTTTCAAAAACATATAAAAGATAAAAGTTTAAAATTACTTAATTAAAAAGAAATTTTTATTTCGAGAAATTCGTCAATTTTCGTATCCTAATACCTTAAGGCGTTAAATATACCCTAATCTATCTGCAAACGTCCAAATTTCACTTCAACTTAAAAGCATTACTCTTTGGATATGAAACGTTTCCCGTGATGATTCTCACACGTCTTAGGCTTTTAGGTTATTGGCAGTTTTTGATGACTAACTCTATTAAAATAATGTACTCTTTTTAAAATTGTCTTGAATGCGAAGAAATACAAATAGAAATACAAAAGAAACCACATTTTTTTTACAATGGAATTTGAGGCATTCCTTTTGTATTTCCATGATAGCCTTGCATTCAAGATAATTTTAAGAATGGTCCATTATATATTGCATGATGTAATGATAAAAGCTATTAGTGTAACTTTAGACTTGAATTTAGAATTTCGTGCGTTGTGATTAGTCGAGAAATCAGTGATTATGAGACGATCTTCACTGCTCGAGCGGCAATCATGAGGTTTTCCAAAGTTTGCCAGAGCGGAAGTAATACTAAAGGTTTTTTCAATGCTGAATTTCGTCTTTTGTCTGATATTCAATTCTAAAATTATCGGTTGAAGACTCGTAGCTCGGAAAATGTTCATCGATAATCACGAATAATCGCAAAATATACACCTATTTCAAAAAACGTTGACGGTCAGAGATCTGAAATCTGAGACCGAAAGGAATTGTGGGTTGTAAGTTGTCAATTGTTTGTGGTTTTAATTAGCAGTTCGCAAAAAGTTATATCTTGATATATTAACTTTGAACGATAGCCTGCGCTAGCAAACTATCTGGGTAAGGTTATATTGAATTTTTAACAAGAAAACACTCAGTCCCCCTCAAATCCAATCGGTCTCAGATTCTGATTTCAAATATCCAAATGTTTATGGGTGTATAAGTATTTAATTCCTTGTAACTTTTAACAGTGTAATAACACATATAACATTGTAATAATTGTAATATATTAACACTAAAATAATGTATATAACAATTAAGAAAAACATCTAGAACTGATATGCTGCTGGGTATAACTGTTAAGTGTTAAATAAAATATTCAATATATAAAATATCATTTCTCCTGTTTATCTTATTATGGGCTGAAACTCCGCCTCCTTACTAATGCCGAGATGCTCTTCTCATTCTTGTTTTTATTTTTTATTTTGACAAAACTGTTCGTTTTAAGGGAGGTAGGGTGCGAGTTGTCTATTTACGTCTTGTTGTGTTTTGTTATATAGCTACGAAATTTTCCGATATAACTACAAAGTTACACTAGCTAAATCTCAATGTATCCCGAACGTTCTCCCGACCGGGAAATAAGTAACTTATTTCCCGGTCAGGAAATACCTTGCACGTGACAAGAATGGTAAAAATAAACAAGTACACGTGATCAAAACGTGAAAAACGCTGGTAAATAAAGTTCTTATTTCGTCAACTGACCTCTCAATATTTCTTAATTGCTATATAACGAAACACTTAATGTCTGGTCCCTCGGGAAATTAGTTAGTTTTGTTTTCCCTCGAGTATAGGTGTTTCCCTCGGAAATATTGACAATGGTTGTGCACTCCTAGAAGTTTATAAGCTTTTGAGTAGATAATGACAAATTGCTCATTTATGTTATCATTATTCTATTCTCGATCTTCAGGATTCAATTAACAATTTCTAGCAAAGCCCTGCTCTTAGATTCCTACCAAAAGTCAACATTTACACTCAACGCTTAATTAATGTACCTAAAAGCCCTAAGTAAAAACATGAAAAAGGGTTAATCTCAAAACAAAAACGAGCGAACAACAACAAAAAAACAAAAACAAAAAACAGAGCTTTAACTAGTCCTATAGCTGAAATGCTCCTACTGAGTGATAACATAAAGTAACTGAAATCCTTAGAAACCTGTTTTGCTGCTCGATTTGCCTATGATGAGCCTTCCCCGAATTCGCTTGGATGACCACGAAACAATGGTTTGAAGTCGAGACTGGACCAATGTTTCGTGTCTGTCAAGCGAATTCGGGAAAGGCCTATTGAATCGTAGCAGCTAACGATACAATTGTGATACACAGCCTCACCTCCAATCAGTTCCAAGCTCCAGATTACCTTTGTGTTCCTTGATCACAGACTCATTTACTCAGGGTTAGCCTCGAATCAATGTCTAAATGTTCACAAATACCAATATTAAAGTAAAGAATGTACATTCAACTTCAAAAATACGAACATTTCACTGGAACACGTGTACCTAACAGAGAACGCGAAACTGAAGTATTTGGCGGCATTGATTGACAACCTCTTACATGCGCATGCGTAATCAGATTATACATAAGGAACTCTGTAGCATATGCCCGCACAATCTCGTACCCAGAGCCTGCCCTTCTACTGGCCTGCGGCGAAGAACGAGGGTTCTGGCATAATCCATTTTATTAGACCGGTCATGGTTCATTCGTTGTTATCGATCGCCTTTTAATTTGATTTGGTTGGTTAATACAATAAATATATATGTAACGTTTTCACGCTACCTTGACTCAGTCATGATCGTCGACGACAGATTGCAGAAACGTGTAAGTCTGCGTTGATCAATAGTTCCTATTAGGGAACATTTAAGCCTGGAAACAACCAAGACCATCTGATTAATGCATTTGAAATCTCTAAACATGCTAAATTGTGATGCCCCTTATTACTTTGATACAGAATGTCGTTAACTGGGGAAAGGGGTGTGTGTGTATTTTTTTCGGGGGGGGGGGGTAACTAATAACTATTATGCTATTTAGGAATTTAAGGGTCTGTAATGGAACTTGCGACATGTATGCAGCACCCTCTTTTCTTATAGCCATGATAAAGATCATTTTCTTTATATACATGAATTATTGTCGCTATAATAATAAACAACGAGAGATTGACAATGTTAATATTTTCGTGCTAGACTCCTGGCAGAGATCCTATTGTAGCGTCCCACATGAAGGAAGAACTAGAAGATATTCTGTATAAATACAACGTGGACATCACTCTTTGGGGGCATTATCACAGCTATGAGAGGACTTGTCCAGTCTACAAAGATAAATGTACTCATGGTGCTCCAATATATGTAGTGGTCGGCACAGCTGGTCATATTCTGTCCATAGCTCCTTGGCCCTGGACACCCAGACCATGGTCTAAGTACCATGCATTACATTATGGGTATGGTAGGGCAACGGTGGTAAATAGTACTGCCATGTACTGGGAATGGATTAGGAACTTCGACCATAAAGTTGCAGACAGTTTTTGGATATTAAAATGATAACTCAACGCGGGTTTGCTTAAGTGGTCAGATTGTGAAAAGAAAAGAAAAACGTGTTTTTTAAAAGGCGCCGGTTGGCTATTTTAGCATAAAATAATCAGAAAACTAAAAATCAAAAAACTATTTGACACAGAATTTAACGCCAGTAATTCAAAATAAAGAAACAGAAATTAACAGGGTATTTACAGAAAAATAAAGGAATCCCAGCTTTGATTGCATAAAATAATTCATGGCTTGAGAACCAAAAACTAGAATCTACTACAACTGAGATAATTGCGATTTGGGGGATTGGACACAGCGCGCGAAAATAACTTGAAATTTGCCGTGACAAAATTTGACGATACGGCGGCCACCTTAGATTGCAGAGCATTGTGGGGCGTCCAGGCAGAAAATGAAGCTTTAATTGTTACAGTAATGACGTCGATATTAACAGCTCACCACAGGAGAATACAACGAAAGACGGCACATTTACCCATAAAAGTAAAACAAACATTTTCCGCCCTTTTTGTTTCGGTTCCGCAACCTGGCAAAATGGCCACTGTATCGTCGAAGCCGTTCATTGGGTCTCCATTCGTGCGCTATTTTACTATTTTACTAAGAAACAATGAATACATAAATTACCAGACTCTTACCAGCTTTGCAATTCAATTTTGTCTTATTCAAATTTCTTCTATTAGCGTGTTCAAGATGGATCTCATCGGATTAAAAAAATGCAATTAACTAATTTAAGATTAAATTGAAATTAAATCAAAAACGCAAATGAAATTTGATCAGCAGTTTTATTAATATACATGCTACCTCTTACCCTACGCAACCCTCTGCCTTGTCCCTTGACCCGCGTTTTAGCACCCCAGGCATTGGCACAAGTTGAGAAGGGGATAGCACATGCCACCTTAATCTGGTGGCCCGCATCTCCTGGCCCAGCAAATTAATCATCTCGTGGCCCCTTGACTATAACTTGGGAAAGAAGCATGCTATGGTAACGAAACTTGTGTTGTCAATCATCAGACCACGTAACATGGCGCGATGTCAAATATCACGTGACTTACGAAAAAAACACCGCCGATTTTTGCCACAATAGTTATTACGATAAATGCTATGGTAACGAAACTTGTTACATTGGATGAGCCTTGTGATGTCGGTGATGTGACCACGTGATATGACGCGACGTCACATATCACGTGGACTAACAACCAAACATCACCGATCTTTGCCAGTAGTTTCGACTTACGAACGATTGCATGTTATCATTTCATCAAATCAAATAACGCTTATTTTGACGAAATTCGCTTCCACACACCTATGGTGACCCCAACGTACCCAGATATAATGACACGCATCTCGAGACCCCATGCACACGCATCTGGTGGCCCCTTGGCCATAACGGCGCCTTATGAAGACATTAGACTTGGCGTGACATCACATATAAAAACAAACATTTTCGCCAATTTTTGCGAATACTTATTACAATGAATGCTATGGTAACGAAACTTGTTGCTTTGTGTGAAACTTGTGTTGTCAGTTATCTGACCACGTGACATAACGTGACGTCACATACCACGTGACTTACGAACAAAACATCGCCGATCTTCCTCGCGCCATAGTCATTAAAATGAATGCTATGGTAATTAAACTTTGCAGAAAGGATGACCCGTATTGTCAATTATCTGACCACGTGACATGATTTACGTCACATATCACGTGACTTACGAAATATTGTATGTCCTCTTTGTCTAAACCGACTGTTGGCATTCGTTGACAGCATGGAAAGAGAGGGCAAAGTGCAACAAAATCATTAGCCAAGCAAAAGAAGATAGCTGGTGGAGCCATATTTGATTAGTCTTTGTAAGGAGATTTCAAGGAAATTTTTCTTGCAAGAAGTGAAGCACCAGAGGATTTGGCGACTTTAGTGGATGAAACAGTTGAAATCAAAATTACTGAAATGGCCGCTCCAGTTCAAAAACATATCTTGAACAGTTTTTACGATGCTAATTGCGATCAATCAGGCTTTGATCATGACGTGATTCAAACACGTTCTCGGTCCTTCGCATACCTAGTTTTTATAAACACTTCAGTTTTATGATTCGTTTACTGAAATCAATGTATATTCCATTTCATTGAATTTTATTAAATATATCGCGGTATTAGTAAATATTATCGATATTTTAAATAATATGTGTGCAATGAAAAACGTTAACGTCTTTGTTTGAGCTCATTTTAATAGATCGCAAAAAATGAATGAAGTAAGCATCAATAAAATAATTTACTTCCTTTATGAATGTGACAGTAGTGTTGTTCTTCTTAGTCACGTGGTATGTGACGAAGTCATGCCTTGTCACGTGGTCAGATGACTGACAAGTCTTACCAATACCAAGTTTCCTTACCATAGAATGCTCCGTTCAGGCTTTATGGTCAAGGGGCCACCACAGCGCATTTTAACCTTTCATGATTATCTAAAAGTGGGCTCCCTGTGCTGCTTTCCCTTCGTCGGCCAACTTGAATTTCATTGTGTTAATAATTAATACGCAGGGGCGGATCCAGGGGTGGTGAAGCTAAGGGGATGACCAGCCACCTCCCTTGTTAACATTTCTTAGTGTTATCCTTAGTAAGCCAACCCCTTTTAATCGCATTCCTTGGTAAAACCTTAGTAGTGATGGTCACCCCCCTTCTAAAATTCCTGGATCCGCCACTGAGACATTTTGGGATGCCCAGGGGGCAACTATTCAAAAATTTATAGACTGCACAGCCGTCAGGATATCTTTTTATATAACTTAACGCTTTTCAATAAAAAGCAAATAAACGATAATACGAATAAAATCCCAACAAAAATCTATGTTTTTCATGTGATACTGATTTAAACTTTTTCTAAAATGTTGATATAACCTAGATTTTTAGGAGTTTTTTCGAATGGGCCTTCAAAACAATAAAGAGTCCCGTGCAAAATGTGAGGGTTTTGCCCTGTTGAAGCTCAAAACGGGCATGGCCCTTCAATAAAATCTTGTAGATTTTTCAGCGGTTTTTGATAATATTTACCGACTGTTTACCTTTTTTTCCCCAAAACCGTCATTTTGACTCTGCCCTGAGTATGCTTTTCTTGATAATTTTTCAATCGAGACATTGAAGGACTTGCTTAGATTCATATACACACCCTCTGGTGGTTTCTATAATCCCCCACGCACTAACAACAACACAATTGCAGTTTATGAATGTGAATACGAATGTGCACGTCGAAAGCTTGTCAAATATGACATATCATGTTTGCCGGAAATGGAGATGACCGATGAAAGTAGAATCAAAGCGTTAACCAAAGCAAAAATTTTATTTGAAAATGAGGTTTTATAGGCCTTCATTTTGCTTATTTCCCATATGATATTTTCTATAAAAAAAAGCCTGACAAAGCAACATTCTAACACAAATGCAACAAAACATCTTTGTACGATTTAGCCTGCAAAGGCGTTCTTGTGGGTTTGGGGAAAAAACTGGGTTTTGGGGGAGCTTTGGAACGGGCGAGAATTGAAACTAAAGCAGGCGTTCTTGTGGGTTTGGGGAAAAACCGGGGTTTTGGGGAAACTTTGGAACGGGCGAGAATTGAAACCGGGCAAAAAAGATTTCTCGCGGGCCCTTGGTCGAAACAGGAATCCCAAAACCTCGATTCTTCCTCTCAAATCCATCAGAAGAACGCCTACTCTGCAGGCTATGTACGATTGAAAATACCGCTTCAAACAGGCATTTCATCATAGTACATCAGTTTCTAACTGTTTAAAAAAGGCTTTGAATTAACCCAAAACAAAATATAAAAATACTCTTTTCTTTTTGTCTATTTGTTTCTGTTTAAAGGAAAAATAAAATTATTTACTTTTTACTCAGATCGAGATTAAAATTAATCCACTAAAAAAATAATTATTCATGCAATTTGGGGGTAGGAATATCGAAATCGAAAACTTTTGACCAAAGTGAAGCTAGCGTCGGATTGGCAGCGTCGGATTGATATTCATTGAGATTCAGAATCATTTCCGGGGGAGGTCAAACAGGTCATTCTACTAAAATCCTTTGTTTGTGGCAAAATCACAAACGAATTCCGATTAAACTTTCTACTCTGATTTCTATTTATGATATTCTATGCTCTTAAGTAGAATACACTGCCTATTCTCGACGAATTCACTGATTTTGCTCTCAGCCTCGGATTGGACTCGTATTACAAGTCACGTTTGAAACATTCAACAGACTGACTTATAAATCATCAAACATTCAATTTATTCCCTTCTAACTCTCATAGTGAACTCGATTTTACTTCTAACCTTCGTATCGGAACCTATTTACATTTGATTATACTGATTTTGCTCTCAGCCTCGGATTAGGCTTGAGTTACATCTCAGCCTCGGATTGGGATTGTATTACATCTCAGCCTCGGATTGGGATTGTATTACATCTCAGCCTCGGATTGGGATCGTATTACATCTCAGCCTCGGATTGGGATTGTATTACATCTCAGCCTCGGATTGGGATCGTATTACATCTCAGCCTCGGATTGGGATTGTATTACATCTCAGCCTCGGATTGGGATTGTATTACATCTCAGCCTCGGATTGGGATTGTATTGCATCATTACATCTCAACCTCGGATTGGGATTGTATTCACATTAAATCTAAAAGATATGATTCAACATACTCGAGGAAATTAGCTTAAAATTTGTATACGTGTTTACAAATTACTAATAAGTTTACATTATCGCCGCATGCAGTTGTCATCGCGATGGCATTAGAAATGGCAAATTTGTTGATTCATGGTTAATTTGATTGACAAAAGTAAAAAATATATATTTAAATAGCATTTGTAAACAGCTCTTTAAATCGAAGTTCATGTAAACTTATTTAGCTTCGTATTATTGGACACGGATTCTACAGCTATAGTTTCTTGCCGGGCTATTGATTACCCTGACTATCACGCTTTCCAAGAACTAGTTTATAAAGTTAACATTCCTTAGATATCAGTTAATAAAACAGTATAACTAGCTAAAACTAGTGTGAGCTGCGTCGGTGTTTCTAATGAAACAGTAATGATGAAAAGGTAAATTATACACCGTGAAAAGATGAAAAAACTTACTGACGTTTCGGACGCTAGTCCTTCGTCGGAGTAAAAGAGAAAGAAGTGGTAGAAAGGAGTGTATATATGATAGAATAAGACAAAAGAAACCAATGAGAGCAAGGTAGGCAAGGAAACAAAAACAAACAATCAAAAGACAAAAGGAAAGGTTAGTTGAAAATAAAGCGTTCATTAATCCCGTTGGGACTAAGAGTGCCCAATAGGTGAATAAGCCGCATTTCTTTGGTCTTGCGACAATCATTGTTGCCGTTAAGCAAAGAAAGACCGAAAACAATGAAGTCAGAAAGAGAATGGTTAGTTAGATTAAAATGGCGGGAAACTGGTTTGGTAGGATCGTTATTGCGAATATCATAAAGATGATTGCAAATGCGATCACCAAGACGGCGGCCAGTCTCACCCACATATAAAAGATTACAGCGGGTACATTTAATACAATATACAACATTAGAAGTGGTACAAACAAAATGGTCAGTGATTTTAACAGTAGATTTGGGACCGACAACAGAAGTGTGAGAGGCTATGTGAGGACAAGTATAACAACGTTTACGAGAACAGCGAAAAGTACCAGGTTCTTTGTTAGAGGGAAGAACTCCCTTGACCAAGAAAGAACGGAGATTACGATCACGTTTATAGGAAAAGAGAGGGCGGTTGTTGAAAATAGCAGAAGTGCGGGTATCAGAGTCAAGCAGAGAAAAGTTGCGGTTAACAATGGGCTTAATGGAAATGTTAATAGGATGATACGTAAGAGTGAAAGGAATGCGGTCATTAGAGGGACGAGTGTGAGATGTGAGAGCGGTGGTACGATCAATAGTAGAAACTTTACGAATAGCGCGATCAATAACATGAGCAGGATAATTACGCTTAAGGAAGAAGGAACGCATCTCAGAACATTTAACAGAAAAATCAAGATTATCACTACACAGACGACGAAGACGAAGAAATTGCGAGAACGGAATAGCGTTAAGAGTATGCTTAGGATGAGAAGACGAGTAGAGTAAATAAGAATGAGAGTCAGTAGGTTTGTAATGGACACTAGTGCTAAGACGGTCGTCATTGATGTCAAGGAAAGTGACTGATGTTTCACTAACCTCCCACGTAAAGTCTAAGGCAGGGTGAAAAGAGTTAACAAAAGAGATGAAAGAATCTAAGTCATTACGCGAACAAGAAGTAGCACCAATACAATCATCAATATACCGTCCAAAAAACTCAGGTTTAGGTCCAGTATATTGTTGAAAAACAAGGTTTTCGATATAACCAACAAACAAATTGGCATAACTTTGAATCGAAAACGGAGATATCAACTCTTTTATGGTTTCAGGTTGAACGGTCTTGCGTAATGGTTTATGAACGGCATAGTATTAAACGATCCTCGGTAGCAACTTATCATGTTCTTACGTTTAAGTCGATCTATATATCCATCCATCCATCCATTCATAAATCAATCAAAACCTGGCGTCATGAAGCATAAAGCTCGTTCATATCTATGAATAATTATTATCGCGCCAAATTTCTTCTATTATTAGTATGATCCCCACTGTAATTCAGTTTACCTGCAAATGTGGCGAAATAAGCTATTATAATAATTATACAGCTTCTCATTAATCCCATATAGTCAACTGTGCAATTATTTTCCTAATTGGACAGGTTTTGTTGATATGGAATTAATCATGCAGCTATATAATTAATAGGTAATCTAGACTCGAAAAATTCCTCTGACCCTGCCAAATTTGACTCGGCCTACGTCGTCCAAATTTTGTCAGTCCTCGGAATTTTCCTCGTCCAAATATTTCTTAATTGGACAGGATTGAGTCCTATTACAAATACAAAAACTACAAAAGAATCCGAGGCTGAGATGTAATACGATCCCAACCCGAGGCTGAGATGTAATACGATCTCAATCCGAGGCTGAGATGTAATACAATCCCAATCCGAGGCTGAGATGTAATACAATCCCAATCCGAGGCTGAGATGTAATACGATCTCAATCCGAGGCTGAGATGTAATACAATCCCAATCCGAGGCTGAGATGTAATACAATCCCAATCCGAGGCTGAGATGTAATACGATCCCAATCCGAGGCTGAGATGTAACTCAAGCCTAATCCGAGGCTGAGAGCAAAATCAGTATAATCAAATGTAAATAGGTTCCGATACGAAGGTTAGAAGTAAAATCGAGTTCACTATGAAAGTTAGAAGGGAATAAATTGAATGTTTGATGATTTATAAGTCAGTCTGTTGAATGTTTCAAACGTGACTTGTAATACGAGTCCAATCCGAGGCTGAGAGCAAAATCAGTGAATTCGTCGAGAATAGGCAGTGTATTCTACTTAAGAGCATAGAATATCATAAATAGAAATCAGAGTAGAAAGTTTAATCGGAATTCGTTTGTGATTTTGCCACAAACAGAGGATTTTAGTAGAATGACCTGTTTGACCTCCCCCGGAAATGATTCTGAATCTCAATGAATATCAATCCGACGCTGCCAATCCGACGCTAGCTTCACTTTGGTAAACTTTTGAGGCCTTAAACCAAACAACAGCAAAAACCTAGAAGACAGCCTCCTGTGACCGTCATCTATGTGTGTTACAAGTCACGTATATTGGGTCACGTTATCATTTCAGCAATCTCTCTTCTTTTCCGATTTTATTTGACCTCCGATTGTTCTCCATCGTAATTATACGTTTCAGTATCAGAATATCAGAGAATTTAATTGAATTTTGGTTATTTTATATTCAAAAGATCAATATTTACATACTGACCAGGCCTTATTGTCATTATACAAAACCCTGGGTCCCACAGAGTTGTTTTGTGATGTAAATGAGGAGCCCGATCAGGTCAACCGACTTGTCTTCCTACTAAAAATCCAACTGCGTGTAACTCTACAATGTTATATGCAAATTTTGGGACAATAACTATGGAAGTCTGAGGTTCTTCTTACATATTTAAAAACTTGTTTTCTATCGGAATTCTTTGATTGTGGTTCCACAATCACAGCAGTGATCTTCTTTTTATTGTTCCCTGGCCAGGGATGCCAACGTTCATAAAAAAGTCCTTACTGCATATTTACGGAAAAAGTTGACCGCCTTTTTAATATTTTGAATCTTTCTACAATTACTCTAATAATTGCTGGCCTGTAGAGATTCAAATTTATCCACTTCATCGTCAAAAAACTAGCTGTTTCGTCTTCAGCTAATAAGCAATAATAATGGCTGTTCAAGCTTCATGCATGGAATTAGCTCTTGAAGGGGAGCGTTTGTGCAAAGCCGGTGACTGTAGAGCAGGAGTGAGTTTCTTCGAAGCTGCCGTTCAAGTTGGCACCGAAGATCTCAAAACTCTTAGTGCAGTTTATAGTCAACTAGGAAATGCTTACTTCTATCTTCAAGAATACGAGAAAGCCTTAGAGTTTCATCGCCATGATTTAACGCTAGCAAGGACGTTGGGTGATCGAGTTGGAGAGGCTAAAGCAAGTGGAAATCTTGGAAACACTCTCAAAGTATTGGGGAAATTTGACGAAGCAATCGTGTGTTGTACTCGACATTTGGATATTTCAAGGGAACTTGGAGACAAGGTAATTGTTTGTCAATATTTACGGTTTGGTTCTTTGGGAAGGGCAAACTTTATGAACATTTTTAAGATGATATGGTTTCCAGCCAAGGGAAGATTGTTCATACCTTTAGTGGCTATAGTGCACAAACAGTTCATCATTTCATGTAAATTATATAAAACAATATAGATATATGTGAGGTGTTCTAACTGAGTAGATGTCCTATATTAAAACTGCCAAAACTGGTTTAATCAACTTGTGTTAGTGGTACCAAATGGAGTTTCCTCTTTGCATTGCTTCAATGTTAGTTTAATGTTCAATACCAAAAACACTAACATGGATTGTCTTGAAATAAAAAGTCACCAACGATTAATTATACAGTTTTTCTAACACTATATCAAAGCTCAATACCAATTTCACAATTATCAATTTTCAAATGTTTTTTTAATTATTTTACACAAATAAAGAATGAAAAAAGTTTTTTAGGTTTAACTCTGCATTATTTTATTGTGACCCACAAATATGTTAAGCTTTAATACATTTTTCATAAAATTAATAATAATAATTAATGATTATTATTTATTGTCTTGAATAACTTCTTTCAGTACATGTAGCTGACATTAATAATTAAATGGACATTGTGGATTCGATTTTTCATAAATTAATTTTACTTATCTGCTTAGTAAAAACACAATAAAAAATCTGTTTTGAAAGAAATACTAATTTACATTGGTTGAGCATTTATTACTTGATATATTACTGATATTTGATAAGAGCCATGTCTGAAATCCAGTGTCTCATTATTTGGACGATGAAAGTGATGAAATAATCTCATTTGAATGTACAATAGAAGTCAAATGAAAATCAAATGGATATTTTTCTAACAGTTTCAGTTTTTTTAAAGTTTTAATAGCTGTTTCAAAAGTCTGTACTTTTTGTCTATTGGGGGGGGGGGGGGGGAGGATTTTTACAAAAGATATGTATGAGTATGTAGATATCATCTGAAGTGTAGACCAGTTTTTTTTCTATTATCTTTGACTGTAAACTTTAGTGTTAAGTGCCATTTATTTCCAAAAGGATTTTTATATCAAATATCGATCATTAGTACAGTTCTTTTAAGTGCTTGTTTTATCAAGTATCATAATATGAGTATGGTTGAGATACAGCTTTTTTAAGTGGTGTTGTATCAAATATCATAGTAGAGTTAAGGTACAGCTCATAGTGCACACATATTTACTGTCTTTGTGTCAAAACTAATATATATATTATCCATTTACATGTACAGTATAACCTTTTGGGAACAAAAATTGGGTTTATTAATTTAGAAGGTTTTATAGTTTTTAGGAGGGATGCCAATGCTCTGCATTGATTGATAATGTGTCCAGATTCATACACCAATCTACTCTTGTGCTGAACCTAATACACTTGTAAACTAGTACGTAGTTGCTACTCTAAATCATTTTGGAGCAATTGCTGATTCAGAAGAAAAACTTAATATGTCAAACTAAATTAGGTCTATTGTGCCAAAGGTAATTAAGTGTGGCATGATTAAAAAAGAAACTTTCAAACACAAACATAACAAACAACATTGCAAATTATAGGGCACTAAGGGATTTCATCCTTTCCATTAGATCCATTAGATCCATTCCATTAGATGGGTGTGTAATTTCCATTTTTTTCTGGCAATTTGTTATAGCCACTTGTACTGTTACTAAATACAACTCATATGTACTTATAATATATGATAAGTCTGGAAAAGAAATTCCTACAGCATGAAATTCATAACTATGACTTATGAATCAGTTTGGTCCAGCAGTTTGTCCTACGATGATGCTGATTTTTGTGTGCACATACCATATGAAATCGATGAAATATTTTGATTTGATAATTGGAAATATGTTTGCATGATGGTCTATGATATGACGTACCCACAATACATATAGACAAGGGTACATTTTTACAAAATCAATATGCAAAGCTTTGTGTGTGCTAGCTGTAGGTAATTAATATTTTTAATCCCAAATATCTTTTAAGGATGGTGCCTACTAATTCAAAACCAATTTGATTAAAATATAAATATGTGGATTATTTTAATCCTTCAAAGGGTTGATAAAATCTGGTTAGGAATTACAGCTTAAAATCATAAAAAAGTGATGACATCAAGGTTTCTCTAAAGCTAGGCAAAAATGTGTTGTTTTTTTTTTTCAAAAGGTTTTGATCAATTTTCATTTTTAATTATCCCAAATGACTGACACTTTGTTTCTTTATTAAAATATGCCCCTACTACCATGATTCTAATAGATGACTATAAAATATATTTGCAGTTTCACCAGCAGTTATATTTATCATTAGGTACATAAATATTTATTCTTATTTTTTTCCGGTCCGGTATCCTAAAAAACGTGCGTTCTGATTGGCTGTTTGAGCGGGCGGTATTTTGTAAGTATCTGCCCGCGCGCGCGGTCCGGTATCCTTTGCCGCTAAACGACAACACAAAACGATTACCAAAACAAGTAAAAAAAATACGGGAAAAAAAAAAAAAAGTTATTTACCGTCCTATAGTCGGTCCGGATAGGAAAAAACTGTGCCCTCGGTCTTGAACACGGACCTCGGCCTAACGGCCTCGGTCCATATATTCAAGACCTCGGGCACAGTTTTTCCCTATCCGGACCTCCTGGCCGGTAAATAACATATATATATTTTAATCAAAACCAATTTTAATTTTTTTAAATCGTTTCCTTTATAATTTACACAAAGAAAGAATGGCGATATCCAGGCATTTTAAAAAGATACAATTTTAGGAGTATCATTAGGGATAAATCTGATACCAAATGCAATGACAAGTGGAATACAAAATGGAATGTTTGTACATAAGCAAAAGCATGCTGCTTCCCAGTGCCATGCCAGCAAAGAAAAAACATTTTAAATCTGTATTACAGTATATTTCCAGGAAGACTATTGGGTAAAAGTAAAAGACTTTCATGATGAAAGTTTCTTAATAGCCATATCAAATAAAGCTTTTTAAAACTATAATTACATACCTAGACATTAATAATGGTAAATTTTCAATTTGATATGTATTCCTCGTTTGTATTTATTCACGTTTTATTATAAGGTTAAATCTAGAGAAACTGTAATGCTCTTTTATTTGAAAGGATTTGTTTTTTGAAAGTGAGAACTACAGTATGAATCTCATGTGCCAAAAGCTTATGATTTTTTATCAATAATACTTGAACCTTAGCAAATATCTCTTTAGCAATCCTGGATTACTTAAAATCGTTTTCTGCTAAATCTTTTATTGAAAGTAAATGCTTTATACTCACTATGTATGAGCATGGACAAAAGGGTAATAGTGAACAATCTGCACCGTGCGGTAAGTGGTCGGTAGCTCCGTTTGCTGACCATTTAAGAAATGTGCAACTGTTTGCCTTTATTTTCTTTATTTTCCTCACTTTCTTGTTTAAAAGTGTTAAAAGTGAGAGGAGTTTTGATGTACTGTAGTGCAAAAATTATCCTGCCAATTAATCAAGGGTCAAGAAAGGAAAAAATTTCCAGCCAGGTGGGACTAGTTTTTTTGTCAACATGTCAAAAGTATAGTCACCGCTTTTTTAACCCTCCATATTGTTGAGATATTTACAGTGTAGATGAAAAATTATGATCATTTAAGAAACACATATAGAAGACTTTCATTTCATTTTCACATATAGATTCCTTATGGTATAACCAAAAGGGTGTATAAAGATTGTCTTTTTTGCTTTAATCAATGATTATTAATATACATATGTATGTAGCTCTTAACAATCCGCTTTGAAATAAATAACTAGTGCATGGCTTGGTTAACTCTCATTAATAATTCATAGCTGATGGTCCTCTTGATTAGTATCCAAGTGTCTTTATATAAAATCACTTGAATACTATTAAAGAGGACTTTATCGGGTATAAAGGCATGGTATGTGTATGCTGCCTCCAATTGGACCAAAAGCTTATGAATTATGAATGAGTGTTTTAAGAACTAAACCAAGTTTGATAGAGAAAATCCAAGCTAAAGTTTATGTTTTTACCTCCTTCATGGTCATGATGTCTATTGTGTTTCCTTCATGAATTATTTTAATGCGTTTTTTTAATAGTTATTATTATTGATATATACAATGTAATATAGACTTTATATAATACAAATAAAAATTGAGTTGATGTATATATATTGAGGTTGAGGTTTACTATCTCATTAAATGTTAATTTCCTCCTTTTCTTCCCTTTCTATAGTGTTTTATTTGCTCATTGTATTGTTGTATTGTTAGCTCGTTGATATAAATATCATTACTGTGGTCTTGTTTTCACACATATTATGACTTGAATAATATCAAAATATTGTAGTTTTACATCTCGTCGCCTTTGGTCCAAAATTTGGATTTAAGACCATGCTCTCCCTACTCGGAACTCTTTTCATCTCATTCGTTTCTTGTTGGTTAATTTTGCTTTTGATTTATCTGAATCATCTGATCATTTTTAGGTTGGTGAGGCAAGGGCTCTGTACAACTTAGGAAATATTTATCATGCTAAAGGCAAGCATTTTGGCAGAAGTTTTAACCAAGATCCAGGTGATTTCCCAGAAGAAGTAAGAAGTTCTTTAGAGAGAGCTGTGGAGTTCTATGAGTAAGTTTAATTTCCCATTATTGCTAATTAAAGTCATTTGTAGTGTTATTATGGTGTAAACGTGGTAAAGTTTGTCTCTAATCCCATTCTAAGTACAAAGCTATATTGTTAGAAGGTAGAAATCATGAACAAGGTTAGAGTTTAACCTATTTTGTTTCATTTTACACTGTACAATATGTTGTTCTGGTTTTACACATTTCTTTGAGTTACATAATTCGACATGGCACCCCAGTATATTGGATGAAATTTGTAGTTTTCTGAAAGGCACCCTAAGGACTACATTATGCACCTTTACTGAATTCTTTATAAATACAAATATGAAAATTGCCAAAAATCTAAAATTTAAATTGGAATAAAGACAGGGGTCACACATAGACAGCCCAAGCAATGTTCTTAATGTGTATGATATGTGGTTAAAAATCTTCTTGATTGTCTTGCAACCGTATTGTACACATTTGGAATGTTCTGCCATAATATATTGTATCTTCAGGAAGCTGGTCTTTAAGCTGGATTTCATAGAAACCTAATCTACAGAATGCCTCAATCAAGTCTCTTTTCATGAGTCTGACCTCACTGTAATCTCCATTGCATCACTGTATAAATCTTGACAAATTTGTGTTTTAGTTAGTGATTTATTTGACTTATTTGCTGAGGTTTTTTTAAAATTTGCTTTCTCTCATAAAAAATCCAGAACCATTTTTGAGAAAAATAGAGCAATTTTAAAAACAATTTCCACAAATAAGCGAGCTCAAACCTCATACAATCACTTACTAAAACACAAAAAAACTGTCAGAGTTTTTGTCAAGATTTATTAAAACAATTGTTACATTTGTACCATGACAGATTGACCTCATACATTTAAAGCAAATTGAACACAAGAACATTGCTTGGGCACCTTTGCGCAAATATAAGGTAAAAAACGAGATGCGTGAAATTGATGCGCAGTAGCAAACAAATTTAGCTAAATCTAGCTCTGGCTAGTTTTGGTCTGGTACACCTAGCCGAATTGAAACGGCTACAACTTCGTCTTGAATAGCTCGATCTGCAAGCACTTTTCACACAATATCAGGAAAGGATTAAAGGTTTCAAAAATGATAAATTAGTTTAAAGCGGCCTTTTCATTATGACGTAATGATGACATCATAGAAATCGTTTATCGCTTATTTTCTCCAAAACTAGACCTAAACTTTCAAAGCAACTTCCAAAAGTCGATAGTATTCATCAAGGCACCCAACATATTGCAATATGAAAAAAATGTATGAGAGCGTTTTTCAAATATTACGCGATGAATATTTTCATGGACTTTTACTATTATTTCCAGCGTGTCAACTTTATACCCTCAAAATGGGGACTTTAATTTAGAGGATTCAATATTTTTTAGTAGCTAGAATATAGGTACGGGTATTGTGACTTTCTTTCTAACGTTATGGATTTTTTGATATGATGGTAAATGACCCCATTTGTTATCAAAAGCGATAGAACATATCGATAATATAAAGAACATATCGGCATTTAAAAAATTTGTTTCTAAATGAAGTCACTAAAAGATGTATCTCTTACAAATATTCTCCTTTAATTTCGTATTCATTGAAGGGTTGTAAGGCAGTCAAATAAAAATAAGCACGCTCACAACTAACATCACACGAAAAGGAATAACACGGAAGTCAAGCGTGAATAATCAACAAGCAGCCGTGAGCGAAAATAGTTGTGAGCGTACTTATATTTATTTGACTGCCTCAAACCCTTCAATGAATACGAAATTAAAGGAGAATATTTTTAAAACACCAATATGTTCTATCGCTTTTGAAAAATCCATAACGTTAGGAAGAAAATCAAAATGTGATACATACTCAATAAGGACAGTGTCTATACCCGTACCTATATTCTAGCTACTAAAAATATTGAATCCACTAAATTAAAGTCCCCATTTTGAGGGTATAAAGTTGACACGCTGGAAATAATAGTAAAAGTCCATGAAAATATTCATCGCGCAATATTTGGAAAACGCTCTCATACATTTTTTTCATATTGCAATATGTTGGGTCCTTGATGAATACTATCGACTGGTGGAAGTTGCTTAGAAAGTTTAGGTTCTAGTTTTGGAGAAAATAAGCGGTAAACGATTTCTATGATGTCATCATTACGTCATAATGAAAAGGCTGCTTTAAACTAATTTATCATTTTTGAAACTTTTAATCCTTTCCTGACATTGTGTGAAAAGTGTTTGCAGATCGAGTTATTCAAGACGAAGTTGTAGCCGTTTCAATGCGGCTAGGTGTGCCAGACCAAAACTACCCAGAGCCTCCTAAACTTCACAGCTAAAACAGTTGATTTGACATAATTTTATCGAAATTCGTAGTTTTTACTAGATGATGCAAGATAGATAGATGCTTCATTACGTGAAAAACGTTCACCAGCTATTTTTAATTCCGAAATACCTAAAAAAGTTAGAAGCTATGATAAGCATAAAATATGTAACTCATAGTATTGTATTAATCCAAGAGAGGTTACTGAGGGCCTCGTCGCTATTCATAGTGTGTTTAGTGGTCAAACCAGTTATAATTTTCAATACATACGGCCAATGAATTCAAATAATTCAGTCACTGTAAGATTCACTAGTGATTTTTCTCTTGGATTTGATTTTTTTTCCCCCCAACAATCATTACTTTCAATTTAATTAACGGCTCTGTCCATTAAAAATAATGGCTCGCTTTTTTTTTTGTAGATCTTGATAAGAAACCTTGAACGAAGTTGTTAAAAATTTGTTAATTGATTTTTTAACTCAAATTGTTCTGAAGTTAATGTATAAACTGCCTCGGAAACGAAAAGGAACAAGCAGTTAAAATATCAGAGATGTTTTGTCTACAAAAACTGCGACACGTATTTTGTATTCTTAAACTTTTTTATACAACTGGATGCCTATAGTGTTATTTCGATATCACATTTTTTCTGTATCGGTTCTGTTTCTAAACGTCATCCAAAGTACGTCACGCCATGCAGATTGGCCGATAAATGCGCGATAAATGAAGACACCGTCTTAACCTTGGGATGCGAGCCTGGCTCATAAGTTATCAATTTTGGTAGTAAAAGGTAAAGCTAGTCAAGAACGAACCTTTTATTAACAGCTCTAAACGCGCGCAATTCTGTTGCTTATACCTAAGACTCAACTGATAATAAGTATATGATATTACATATTTACAGTCGATTTGCATGTACTCTGTAACATTCCTCTAATCCCGTCGGGTCAGTCCATTTAGGTCAGTATGCATGAAACAAATACTTTGGGATGATATTTGTTTGAACGGAAGGCTTTAAGAAATAGTCGTAGTTTTTATGATACTATCATAGTGTAGTTTGCAAGGAGACTGTATATGTGATGTACATGTATAGTCAATTGGGTTGTGATAGATTTTTGAGTGACCGCCGGAATCATACGACCGTAATAGGCCTGAATGTTTAATTCCGGAAAAAGGCATCGACCCCATTCGAGGGTCATTTACATGGTTTTTTGTTCAGCATGTTTTTTTTTTGTTTTTTTTTGCTTGAAGTAGCGAATTCAAATATCGAATATATATTCAAGTTCATCATTCTCGTATTCCCTAATCGAAATTCGCTTATGTGCGGCTACTGCTACGACTAATACGATAGGGTCGCACGGCATTTGGTGATTTTAGTGAACTGAATCGGGCTAAGAATGCATTGACTAATTTATGTATTTTTGTGGCTACTACTTTTTGTGAGTGTCCGTGAGTAAGTGATGCACAGGAGGCCCAAATTCGGAGATTTTTGGTGCCTGCACAAATCGAATGGCGATGGATGGTCATGGTCATGGTCGTTGCAATTCGATTCAGCCATAATTTATGGTCGTGGTGGCTAGACCAAATAGTACTCGGTATTCTGTCTTATTCTGAAGGACAAAACACTGGTTAGGAGTCTTTTCCGTTAATCCTCGACGAGTCTTCGAAGACGGCATTGAATCTGCGGTAATCTTTGATGTTTCTTCAGATCAGTCTTCTTAGGTACTTCGACGATTCTTCTATTCGATTTAATTGAGTTCGTGTCAGTTCGAGACCAGTTCGAGTTGGTCCCTTTTCGAATTTTCATCGATTGAAATATAATACGTCGTTTCCTTCTCCCCATGTGATATGTCTGAATTTCGTATTCTATTTTGCATCTGCAACCAGGGATCAGTTTTATCGGCTGTGAACAGTGAATTTGAAAATCATTAAACGAAAATAATGATAATAATGTTACAAAACTTCCAATAAGTGTTTGATATCTGTAGATCGTTTATGTGTTTCTTTTATTTCATTGATCATTGGTGATTAATTGCTCATACCGTAACACAATTTCTAGAACAATGAATCAGTGATCAGGAAGCTCTTTTATTTTATTTCATTATCTAAGCTATAATTGACAAGAATTGATTATACCCTTTCAAAACAACCACTTTCCGATTCCTCTTTTTAAAACATTCAAACTACTACAATATTCATGTTTATTATAGTCACTTCTATAAATCTGTCAGCAGTAGCCACGTGCAGTGAGCGACTGTCTATTTTTTATGCTGTTGTCCATCGCAGCCTGTAAACAGCCGTTCCTAATCTAGATATACATTTTACATTAAGCGAGTGTTTTGTTATTCGCTATTTTACATGGTATTGTGTTTTATATCTTAATCCATATCACCTCCAGACATTTCGATAATTTGAATACTCTGACTGTAGAGACAAACGAAGTCCAAAGTCAGGATCCGAGCCAGGACTCGAGCTAGGACTCGCTTTTCGACATATTTCGAATAATTTAAATCAGATAAAATGCAAAGTGTAGTCACGATGCTTCAAAGTTTTTCCGTTAAAGTATTAATATTTGAAAAACTTTAAACAATAGAGTCGTTTTCAAAAACCCATCATGCATTGTTCTGTGACAATTTTTGGCAATCCCATCCCCCCCCCCCCTCCCCATGTGCATATCTCAAAACTACAACCTTTATGCAATTGACTGTATTTATATATATTACTTTTTTACGTCCTACATATCATTTGATACCTTGCATTTCATTAGATATATGTATAAATGTATACTACAACCTTTTTGCAATCAAGTGTATACACTTATTTCAATAAAGTTAGTCACCTAAAAAGCTATAAAGCTGAGGCCGACAAGGATTATGGGTAGATTCATTTTATACGTTCAACCGCTTGATAACTGTTCATGAACTTGCGAATCTTTTACCGGTTACAGTCTCACCTCTTCTGAGCATCATCGAGCTGCAGTTTGTATTAGGAAGGCTTTGTATATATATATGCCTTTTTTTATATGAAAAATTTTGCATGATGCTCCGTAATCTCAGCTTACTATTTTTTTGGTGACCAACTTTATTGAAATAAGTGTATATATATTTAGCATATAACAACTTTTGTACTTCCTAAGAACGCGCGCGCTCATTGGTTAATTGGAGGTGAATATTGTACGATATTCACCTCTGAATCTCGGAATATTGAGTCGGCAACAAAATGGCATGTGCCGCAATCGTTTTGCTACGATTTCCGATGAGGAAATTGAAAAAATGAAAGTAAATGCCATTGCTATCAATACTAAGAAAGTATGTCCTGAGAGTTTGCTAAAAGTTTTGTTAAGAGTTTTGCGTGAATTTATCACGCAAACTGCAAGTTTCTGTTTGTTTGTTTTTATTGAATTATTGTATACAGTCCTTTGACTAAACGTTGATCGGATCATCCCTACGCGCCTAGACCGAAAAGGATGGAGGGTAAATTAACACTAATCACCTGTATTTGCAAGTCATGCTTTTTTCATAGTAAGAATATATGGAAAATTCGTAAATATCTTAGTGTTGAAGCATGTGAAACTCTTGTCCATGTCCTTATATCTTCCAGGCTTGATTTTTGCAATTCCTTGCAAAAACTTCAGCATGTTCAGAATGCAGCTGCTCGGCTTGTGTCTTGTATGATCTCAAGCATGATCTCAAGCTTGATCATATCACTCCAATTCTTTTCCGCTTGCACTGGTTGCCTGTTGAGCAGCGCATTGAATTCAAGATACTGTTGTTAACCTTCAAGGCTCTAAATAATGCTGCCCCTTTCTACCTTAGTGAACTTGTTAAGCCATACGTCCCAGCTCGTTCCCTGAGCTCAGCATCATCAAATCTTTTATCCGAATGTTCTTTCAGGCTTAAAACATATGGAAAAAGAGCTTTTTCGAATGCTGCTCCTGAGATATGGAACAGACTCCCGCCAAATATTAGGTCTTCTGTATCAATTACCAGTTTCAAACGGGAGCTTAAAACCTGGCTATTTAAGCAAGCGTACAATTTATCTTAACTAATTAATCTTAGTCTAATGTTGTTATGATTTTATGAGTAAAACAAATGTATAGTTTAATCAAATAAGTCTTTTCTAAATTTTATCTCTTACTTATAATTTTAATTGATTTAAAAAAAATAAAATTAATGGAATTTTTAAACCAAGTCCATTAGTAAATAAATAAATAAATAAATGTTACGTTATGTATGTTAATAACTGTTAATTCTATTATGGACAATGTTATGGAAATTGTAAAGCGTTGTTGAACGTCCGGATATTAACGCTATATAAAATATCTTATTATTATTATATTATTAATAATTATTTGTTCTCTATCCGTCGATGACAATCGCACAATGGGGAGCAAAATGCACATTTGCCTTCGCGTTTTACGCAAGGACAACAAGAGCCGTTTCACATCATATTCCATCAACGATGTCCCAAATATCGAAAACGTGCAGGCGCTAAAAGACTATCTGCTTGAGCGCTGTTCAGATGAGTTAACGCCGGCTACAGATAGTAGCTTCGAAATAGGTTACTTTGGGGATAAGAGCCAAACATTTAGTATTTCCAGTCCAGTACAACTGGCTGAAGACGTGTTAAATAACATATGCGGCAGCTAGTAACTGTGAATTAATTATCCCCATGATCCTTTTCGATCTAGGCGCGTAGGGATGAAGCTGATCAAACGACAACGTTTAGTAAAATGACTGTATAAAAATACGTTACTCTGTACAAGTTGGTATATGCTCAGGCTCAGTAAATATGAAGAATATTTACCTTGCCGCTCGAAGACTTGCGTCTCGGTAAATATTCCCCGATATTCATTTTATGCTAATTGCTATATGAATATATATATATATATATATATACAGTCAATTGCATAAAGGTTGTAGTTTTGACATACGCACACATACACATATATAATGAGCTTCATAAAATATCTAATTAGATGCATGGGTACTTAATGATACTTTAATGGCATTTTCAAACTCAGTATATGTTTGTAATCTTTTAAAGCTAAGCTAGTCTTATTGTTAATGACCCACGGCTGCATATTATGAATATCATTCTGTACCATGCATCTAATTAGATATTTATATGTGTGTGTGTGTTTCTCTTGCAACACAATTTATTTCGCGAATTTTATTTCTATTATACGATTCCGTCAATTTTCAAGAATTGTGAGTACATCGACGAGGAAATAAGAGTGGTTTAACGGGACCACCTGCTACAAGAGGTTTAAAGATTAAAGAAAGGAAATTGAAGCATTCGTCAGAATTTGGCTATGCTAAGAGATTTTTGACATCTTGAATGTTGTATGGTTTATTGAGACAAAAGAAACTATACAATATATTTCATTGCTTTAAACTATGTCAAGTTTTTCAGATGGTTCAATCTACTAGGCATGCCATTCCATATTGTTAATAAATCATTCATTGACTAATAGAAAGCACAACACAAATGCTAGTGTGATACTGAAATAAGGTCTTTACCGAAAACACGCGAAATAAGAACAAAAGCAGTTAGTCGAGTATTTATCAAGATCTACTTTATAATTGATTAGTATATCTACATATATATAGCACTTGATTATCTGCTACGGTATTTTATGATCTATTGGGAAATAATAGAACTTGAAATTACCAAGAAGAGAGTTAATAAGCTAGCTTATTAGTTGCTAAAACATCGTATTACTGCTAGAAAGCCGATGTATTTCATGTCTGATACATGGGGCCACGTCACTTTGGGAAGTGTGGGGCAACTCGCACATGTTATCAATCCACGGTGTCAAACTACTGAGGGAGGGAGGAATTTGGTATTGAGTGCTTCTAACAGGGTATCGAGGCAGTAAGGGAGGGCAGAGTGTTTCAATTATGGTATTGAAGAAGGGAAAGAGTAGGAATAACTCAGTAACTCGTTCATTTATACTCCTCAGTGTATGGGAGTAAGGCTTGCATTATCAGCTATATAGAGAGGTAAAATTGGGATATTACACTTGTTAATAAAGCGGTTTAACGTCGACTGAAGTTTGCAACGTATAGCAGTTTCTTTTCAATTATTGTTTCAGAGGCAATCTTTCCATAGTCAAACTTTTGGGAGACAGGGCAGCCCAAGGAAGAGCTTGTGGAAACCTTGGCAACACACATTACCTGCTGGGGAATTTTGACTTGGCAATAATGTTTCATGAGGAGGTAAGAAAAAATTTTGCCTTTCTCTTAGGAAAGTTTGCTTCTATCTATATAGTTCTAAGTGTTATTATCTCTCCCGTTATAGCCGTAACGGTAAGTCGTGTATTCCCAGTTGAAATATTTTTCAGACTGATCATATTTTTTATATCGTATAGCTATGACGATTAAGGTTTGAAGGAAAGTACAGGATTACAATCGTACGTAATCGGGATTACTATGCAAAAGATAAAAAAGCTTTTTTGTGGTCTTTATTTTGAACATCAAAATCACATAACTATAAGCCTAATCCTAAACTAGAATAGCACACAGAATAAATTGTAAGTAGTTAAAACGCTCAAATGAATTTGTATGATTTGGCTGTTACATACGTTTATAGGCATTACCTATGCTTAGGTCCAATGTCGAACTTCACATGAGCCGAACCTTATCACATCAAAGAAGACCGCCTTGCTATCCATTCTTTCAATTAGGTTCGACTCATCTGAAGTTCGACCTGAACCTTACTTATTGACGTAATGGCATGACTTTAGTACGTGAGCTTGTTGTGATGACGTCAATTGAATGTTTTGATGAACAAAATATATATCAAACAAGATTTCGATCCACTTTCTTAACTCTTATTATACCCCTAAGACAAAGTCGGTGACTTCCCTTTTTATTTCGTTCTTTATAATACCTATAATTTTGCAGGATTAATTTAAAAAATTCTGACGATGGGAAATTACACCTTTTGTGCATAAGGTGGTGAATAGAATTTCACATAATAAGGTGAAGGCTTCAGGTCCACACTCATAGCCCAGCCACATTTCATATTTCTAATTTTCAACCTGGATTATTGGGTCATTAAAACTTTCAAAAAAATCTGACGATCGAATCTTTTAAATATTTTGAAGACTACTTAATCGAGGTACCCTGGGGTCCAGAGGGATCGTCCAGAGGTTATTTCAGTATTCTGGTTCCAGCGTTTGCTGTTTCAAACGGAAGTCAGAAGAAAAAAATGTTCCTTTCGCGCTCGTTCGTTACACCTATAGCAAGCAAAGTATAACATCTGCATCCCAGGGTCTAATTAAGGCAAGTTGAGATGAAAGGTATCGATATTAAACATTTTTCAATGACTCTTTTATAGAATGACCACTCATTAGTATGTTTGGCCAATATTAATTGACGTTAGTGGTGTTCTTTCTTTTTCTCTTTACCAGAGATTAGCTATCGCTCGAGAATTTAATGACAAATCCGCTGAAAGACGAGCTTGTAGTAACCTTGGCAATGCTCACGTTTTCTTAGGAGAATTCGAGATAGCAGCAGAGTACTACAAGTAAGTATTGTGTATGGTTTACCGATTTTAACGTTTTACTTTATTTCGGCCATTATTTGATGATGTTCAAATCTTGATTTTTAATTCCAGCCTTTAAATACAAAATTAAGTATTGCGTCTCTCGAGATTACACTTGAAAGAAGGCATCTTAATGCCTTGTTCGTTTATAAGTTTGGATAAATAGACATCTGCGGACTCAACAACATAACATGATAAGCAGTGAAACTGGACAATATTTTTGCGGGGAAAAGGAAAGTACATTCATATTGACGGTGGACATGGGAAAGAACAAGGATCACGCCAGGATTAGTCCTTTCTCTTTGTTTTACCTTTCTCTGTCTCAGTTCTCCCTTCATTCCCAGCTACTCATCATTCCTAAAAGATTGTAGGGAAAAAACCCAAAGAAACAAAACAAAAGCGATTAATGGAAGAGACGTCTAAAACTTGAGGAAATTGTGAACACCTTAAATAATTCCTCTTCATTCTCAACGTCTTTAATTTCTACATTCTATAAAGCCTGAAGAAACAATTGCGCAAATTATTCAAGAGCGCTAGTCAGTGCAGCAAGTGATCGAAAGGCTCGGTTATCTTAACGATCTAATGATGGGTACTTGCGAATGGGAGGCATTGGGGAAATGTAAGAAATAAAAAAATTGATATTGTTTTTGGTTTATTGCTAAGGCCAATAAGATCTGATTAGATAAGCTGCCATTCGATTTAGGCCATGTTGTAGAACTCCCTTTCCCGATGTCAACTCTCTTTTCTGTACGCTTCATATGTTCTTCTTCAAGCCGATATTGTGACCTCGTACAGCTCAGCAACGAAAGGTTTTCACTAATTTGTCAGAACTGCATTGAAAAAGTCGTGTAAAGGTTTTCCTCTTGTTGATGTTTTGTATTCTAATGCTAATCATTTGACTAGCTTGAACTTTGACGTAATTGGTTGAGGGAATGATAACCTTCATTGGAGAATCACGATTGGTTGGCTAATAAACCTTCAAATTGATATACATCCTGGTAAGGGAGCAGTGTAGCTCTCTTGTGGTTCGTCTTGCCAGACATTTTAGTCATGTCTGTTTCGATTCTATCGTGGAGTTCTTCAGACAGCTTACCACTGTCAAACCCTGCCTGGGGATGTGTTTTGCCCACATTGATTTCGTCTTCTTGTTTTCCCAGGAGAACACTACAAATATCAAAAGAACTCGGCGATCGTGCAATTGAAGCACAGGTAAGAAAAATACTGCCATTTTGATATCGTGGGATTCACACTAGGACTGGTTAAATCCTAGCGTACTAAAATCAATAATCGAACGCACGAAGAAAGATAAAAAAATATGATCACTTTAAATCTGCCTTCGATATTTTGATTGTGGTTCTACGGGTTTGTTTGTTCATTTGCTTTTAAGTATATTTTTTCTTTTTCGTCTTTCTTTTTCATTCGAAAATATTAAATGAAATATCGATATCTGAATGAAAAAAGCGCTTGATTGCAGCCGTATAGGGTTTAACTTAATCCAAGTAATTGCGAAATACAAATATGTAAATCTGAATGAAAATACTGGTTTTTTGTGTAAGGCAATATGATGAAAAATATCTTAAAGGAAATTTGTTTCAGCCTTTTTAATCACATGCGATATTCTCCCGTTTTGGGTTTCAACTTGATCAACGACAATCGCTTACTTATCAAGTTGCCTGCCGATTCATGTTCAATTCTTGTCAAATGTCTCATATATTTATCCTGTATAAATGCTTCGAGTTTTTGTCTTTGATTGAATTCTGTAATTTTAACAAGTTGCAATGTGACATTGACTCTTGCTTTTTTGAATTTTGCCTTTTCGGAATTATTTCATCCCCATTTCTCTCTACATTCATTTTTTTAAAAATTTCCAGGGATTGCTTCTAATTTTCTACCACTCAAATTCATCCTCTCTTAAATTTAAAATTTAAAAATAATTTATTTTATTTAGACAGAATACAAAACTCAATGTACACATCTAACAGTGATTTTGTGCCGCTATGACAGGCATGCTACAGTCTAGGGAACACATATACTCTCTTGAAGGAGTACAACGATGCAGTGGCGTATCATATCAAGCATCTGGCGATAGCACAGGAGTTGGGGGATAGGTAAGAATTAAGAAAAACAAACGCTGTATCATTTAGTAAGGTATATGAAGTTTAGCGGATGTAATGAGCTATTAAACCTTGGTGTTCTTTGAAAAGCAAAATATTGCCCAACGAGTTTAACCACTGAGGTAGGTGCCTGCAATGATTCTAACCTCACACGTATTATACATCTGTGTTCGTTTGAGCTTGATCTGTATGTCATCTCAGTCATCTGTATATTTTTCCGTCCGTTTTACTATTATTAGCCGGTTTGTATGCGTCTGTATTTGCAGTGATTGGTGGCTGTGTTTATCTTTATGGTCGGTGTTTGTCATGATGCTGTATAGTTTGCCGGTCTGCCAGTGTATAATATTCTCGTGTTTTCTATTTTGTGTGTCTGTTTCCATGGATTTTATATATGATATTGTTTGTATCGATTAAGCATTTCTGCTAAGATTTTGATGGTAAAGCGAACGTGGTGCATCGAAGCCTACACTAGGGACTGGAATGCAGAACCTCGTTTGAGTAACTCATGTCAGTTTTACTCGAAGTTCATTTACTCACAAGAAGCATGATGGAACTGAGTCGCGTGCATTTAACATTCTTCTGTTTGCCATTTCAATTTTATTAATGAAAACCTAATTCCAAATTTTTTATTTAAGATAATTTGATAAACCCGAGTGGGTTGAATATTGCTTCTGATAATCCAAGAAACGCTTTACTGACGTACTGACTTATTGTTGAGAACCGGTGTATACAAATCAATGCCATGCTAGCGCTTTAACCTTTTTAACACTTCAGAATATCAGAAAAATAAGAAAACATTTTCTTGCGCCACCAGAATTCGGAACAATTCATTGCTTTACTGTGAAATACCGCATATAATATGAACTTGTATTATTCCAAGTTAGCCTATAAACGGGTTCTTATATAATTTGTGTTATTATATTATACTTATTCAATGAAATCAATAAACGCTATGGCTTCTGCTAGAAATTTAATCAGCGGCTTCAGGATTCTTTAAAGTTAAATCAAAAGGATATTTTAGTGTTTTCTTCATTATTTTATAATATATCGAGTACGCTGTGTTAATAAATTTTAATTGAAAAAAAATATTACAAATTTATGTTCAGTCAAATAAGGATGTATGTATCTCTGCTTTTCATTATGATTTTATTCCTCTTGATAGAAAATAGTGTTCTCGTGTTTTTGTATCATATGACAATCAGCAAAAGGAAACGAGTCACAATTTGATGACCGCAGTATCAATCAACTTGGGTTTAACTTTCATACTGAACGAAAAAACGACAATAACAGAACGTGTGTTACTACTTGATTAATGTTGTCAAAATGTCCCAAGACCTATATGATTATAATTCTATGATAGTGCATTTGAAAAAAAAGGCATTTTTTAAGTTGTTTGAACTTGCAAAACAAGATAATTTGTGTATTGTCATTGCCATTGGATTACATATTATTTGCTAGGCTTAGTAATGTGTAACATTTTGTATAAATTAGTAGTCGGCAGGTGTTTTCCTCCTTTACCGTTTTATTTGTCATATTTTCTTGGTATAGGATATCTTGTTAGTACTTTTAAAAAAGACATGTACTCTGGTTGGAAAACAATTGTGCCATAAGGCGCGAAATCACGGTCTAAGGTGGATTCTTGAAGCTAGTGTTTTACTTGAATCCTTTTTTGTTACTTAGCAGAATAATATCGTTTGTGTTCAATATAAATGAAATACGCAGTGTTAAGAGATCTTAATTGATCAATGATATTCTGGCGACTAATTAGCAAGTTATTCACCTGAATTAGTTAGACTTGAGATCGTGTCGTGCATGATCAATCGAATTAGTAGACTGTCGCTTTAGAAAGGTTCGCAGCAATGTCCGTTGTCCACAAACTTTAAGCTTTGCCTTTGTCTCAGAATTTTTTCTTTATAACTATTGCTAAAAGCCTGGTTCCCACCAAAATTTGAAACCCAGTGATGTTTTCCTGTACAGCCCGTTCGAATGTGCGTTTCCTTCCGCGTCGTTTGGAAGTCATTTTGTAGATGTAGCCTTGCGGAAAAACCGTGATTTAAGCATCGTTCAATGCGGTTATTTTTGAATCACACGGACAAGAAGTTGTCTTTGCGAAACACGTTATCTCTCGTCAAGATATTTTCCCTAAAATGTAAGGTGACACTGATTCATCGATCAGTTTACCGTCTATATGAAGACACGAATTTAAAATACCAAATATTGTAAATTTTGATCTCCATCTCTGGAAAGCAGGAAGAGGGATCGCTTTTAATCATTTTCCCTTGCGGTATTATTGTAATCCTTTCAATTATTTTCGTCAACATTTAGTATTTGCATCATTATTTAGCTGTCATCTTTTAAGGCTGGTTTTCACTAGCGACATAAGCGACGGAAGAAGAAGCATGAGCATGAGCATAAGCATAAGATCGTTATGTTCTAGTGTAAATGAATGTGACGGAAGCATAAGAGAAACAATAGGAAGTTTCCCGTGCAGGGGACTGAGTACAAGAATTTGATTGGCTTACCACCTTGTGCTTCTGTATGTTAGCGACGGAAGCATAAGAATCTGGTTTTCACTAGCGACATAAGGACGGAAGCAGAAGCATAAGCATGAGCATAAGCATAAGATCGTTATGTTCTAGTGTAAATGAATGTGACGGAAGCATAGGAGAAACAATAGGAAGTTTCCCGTGCAGGGGACTGAGTACGAGAATTTGATTGGCTTACCACCTTGTGCTTCTGTATGTTAGCGACGGAAGCATAAGAATCTGGTTTATTCTATATGTGAGCTGCGTTCTTTGTTTTATCTCACCATTCATTGTTTGTTCATCCACTCCCAGGCTTCGTTCTGCCTGTTGTGTGTTACCCCAAAATTAATAATTCATAGCTATATATTCACAAAAGTCATTGCTCATTTAGTTTTACTTTGTATCTAGTCTTAAAAGGAACATTTTGAAGGTAATCAATTTATGCGATTTTGTGGAAACGTATAATGCATAAACCGGGGTAAACATTTCATGCGCATTTTTCATCGCAGTGTTCTAGTCAATCTTACAAGATCTTCATCATTCTAATATTCGTTGATAATTTGTCTCAAAACTACGCCAGGATACAAATTAGGACTTAAACTAATATTACACAAAATTGCAAGACTATTGACCTCATTTGAAGCGATCTAAAGCGAACCAGCGTTCGAAACGTGGAAGGTAGCGGTCAAGCGTGAGAGGGTCCAGCCACCTTAAGTTGCATCCCTGTTGATTTGCATATTAACGAAATGACTTCCGGTAAGACATGTTGTCGATACCACAGGAGGCCTAATGCTAGACTAACTCTAGTTATGAATCGCTGAAATGGGCTTTCTGTGTTCTTTCACGAAATGACGATCTGTCTCATTTCGTGTGTATTGGACATGCATGCTTTGACTATTACGACACCCTATTACAATACCCTCTCAATTCTTATGAACCTTAGGAAGCTTGTTGTTCTATTTATTATCGTGAACAACCCCAATTTTCCCACTTCTCTTTATAGCAGCTTCAATTTCCTGGCTACTCTTCGCTCTTCCGGTGAAACTAATAGAGCTTCTAAAACTAATCTTCATGTTTTGCATACTTCGTACCAACTCTGGAAAACGTACATTTGCTTATAGTTCAATTTTCCTATTCAACGGTCTTAATTCTGATTTGAAGCATCTACTCTGTCATCCTAATCCCTCTTACTCTCTTTCATCTAATCTGTCCAATTTCAAGGCTAAAATCCCTCATTTATTTCTTCAGTTGTCTTCAAGTGTCTCACACTTAGAAGAATTATTCTGTTTAGAGTGTCGCTATAAACTTCGTTCCTGCAGCACTTTATGAATTTTGTCAATTTTTCTTTTCCATTCGATTACAATTGTACATTATTCAAATTTTCAGTAATATGTATTTTTTTGCACTTTTAATTTCTTATATTTTTGAATTGTTTCAGTAGTGGGAGGGCCACGTGTTAGATAACTCTCTGGGTTAATTGTTTATTAAGATATTAAGAAATATATATTAATTATAAGTGGTTTTGCCTATTTGTTAAGTAGTGAAATATACGTGAATGTTACACGTATCGTTGACTCAAGTAAAGCCATTTGTTATTACATCAACAGGGTTGGTGAGGGACGGGCATGCTGGAGTCTAGGCAACGCACATACAGCTTTGGGTAACCATGAGTTGGCCTTGGAATATGCACAAAAACATTATGATATTTCTAAAGAGGTGAGGTTAATTGTATGCGAAATATTTTCATACTAAGAAACAAGCTTCTGTAGATTGAGTTGTGGACAGTGCAGTGTAACTGGGGTACAAAAGAGGGTAAAGGGCAAAGACATTTTGAGGTGAAAGGAATTGTCTGAAAGTGACGTTTAATATATGTAGGTTGGAGATCGTACAGGTCAGATTACAGCACAGATGAACATTTCTGACCTAAAGGCACTGTTAGGTATTCAAGACAAACAAACACCTGTCAATGCTGAAAGGTACCAATTATTCTTGTTTAGTATAATACTTATACTAGAAACTAATGGGGGTAGGGGCTTATGAAATTACGAAAGGGAGGGGGGGAAAGCATAGAAATGTGTTCAATTAAAAAAGATTAATAGTGCGCAATAATAGCTAAAGAAGCTATAGAACGCAAATGTGTTCAGAAAGAAACTACACTTTGAGCAGAATGCAATATGCTTTGGGGCTGCTTGGTGGTGCTCCATCAATAGAGGGGGCTTATAATTGAGGGGGGTTGCATCCGGGAGGGAATTTTCGCTAGAAGATAAATTGGGTAGGGGGAGGGGTCATTAACTGGGATTTTACGGTAACATTGTCGTCACAACTATTATCACAATCATCACCACCACCATTATCACCCCCGCTTCCAACATCATTGTCACCATTTCCACCATCATTCTCGCCACCACTATCCTCACCACCACCACCATCATCCTCATCACCATCACCATCACCATCACCACCATCATCACCATCATCCTCATCACCATCACCACCATCACCATCATCACCACTCCCACCATCATCACCCTTACCATCATCCTCACCACCATAATCTCGCCACCGTCATCCTCACCACCATTATCACCGTCATCATTCTTACCATCATCCTCAACATCTTTATCATCGCCACTCCCACCATCATCATCTTCACCATCATCCTCACCACCATTATCATGGCCACTCCCACCATCATCATCCTCACCATCATCCTCACCACCATTATCATCACCACTCCCACCATCATCATCCTCACCATCATCCTCACGACCATTATCACCACCACTCCCACATCATCATCCTCACCACTCCCACCATCATCTTCCTTATCATCATCCTCACCACCATTACAATAAGCACTACCACCATCATCATCCTCACCATTAGTATGACCACTCCCACCATCATCACTCTACCATCACCCTCCCCACAATTATCATCACCTCTCCCACCATTATCATCCTCACCATCATTTTCACCACCATACTCTTGCCACCATCACCTTCACCACCATTATCACCACCACATCGTTCGGACAGCTTATAGATGAAAATGAACAGGTCATTTCAGACTAAAAGACCTAGAAAACTTTTATCACGATCTTTATCAAGAAAAAACCAGTATTGATTACGAATAAGGCTCATGTAATTTTTTAAATTGCAATATACCGAAACTCTCACTCGATATGAGGTTTCTTTGCAAAGGAGAACTAACTATTAAGGAATTCGTCGATGCCATTACATTTAAAAATAAATATAACTCCAGGTAATGATGGCCTCACAACTGAGTTCTATAAAACCTTTTGGCCACTTGTTGGGCCTGTCTTAGTAGAATGTCTAAACTGTTGCTATAAAAATGGGGAGCTCACTAACAGAAACAGGCTGTAATTACACTGATCGAAAAAAGGGAAAAGATAGACGGTTTATTAAAAATTGGAGACCCATTTCGCCTATAAATGTGGATGTCAAAATTGGTTCGAAAACAATAGCACGAAGAAAGTTATTGCCTCATATTATACTTCGCAATCGTTCTTGTAAAAGGTAGAACCATATTTGATACTATGGTACGATTGATGATAATTTGGATTTCACTAGAAGCAAAAATATCGAGGCACTGTTAGTTGCAGTTGAATTTGAAAAAGCCTTTGACTCTTTAATTTGGAATTTCTTATCTTAAGTCTTAAAAGAATTCAATTTTGGACCATCATTCATAGCGTGGCTCAAGACCTTTTATAAATATATATAGTCGTGTGATTAATAATAGTACCGCCATCGCCACTCCCGTTTTCGACATCTCGTGTGGAGTACGCCAGGGCGATCCCCTCTCTCCATATCTTTTTATTCTAGTAATTGAAACCTTTGCAATACATATACGTATTGACAAAGATATAACAGGTCTGAGAATAAACGAACAGAGTATTTTAATAAAAACTTAAAAGTTAAACCTAATTGCAGATGACTTAACCGTTGTTGTTCACGATATATCTTCGTTTCGTAGATTTTTCAAGTGTTTAAAATGTTTAGTGCCTTCTCTGGTTTAAAAGTCGATGATGACAAAACAGAAGTCATGAGCCTTGGTTCCAATAAGGTAACAGCTCAAGATCTAAGCATTTAAAAAATTAAAGCTGCAGTCGAAATGTTAGGAATTTTTTTCACTCATGACAAAGGTCTTTCAAAAAAAATTAAACTTCGATAAAATATAAAAACTTCGTTAAAACCAATGTTCGCAAGACTGAAGTGGAGAGGCCTCACTATAATTGGAAAAATTCAAATAATCAAAACATTCTCTGTTCCTAAAATACTCCAGCTATTGCTTATCACTGATTTCAGTAGACAGTGAAACAATTAAAGAGATAAACCACTTATTGTATAATTTCATCTGGAATGGTAAAGACAAAGTGAAACCTTCAACTCTTGTAAATGATATTGAGCTTGGAGGACTGAAGATGCTAGATATCGAATCTTTAATGCATGCACAACGGATTATGTGTATTAAAAGTTTCTGGCAGACTATCCCTGTACTTGGAAATATTTTATAAACCATTACTTAGAAAAACTAGGAGGGAAATTACTTTTTTATTGCAACTATGATTTGAAAAAAGCTACCTCTAAAGCTTCCTAATTTCTATAAAGAATGTCTGAAATCTTGGTCAATACTTATCCTACAAATGACACCTGATTCGCTAGAGGACATAATTAACCAAGTCATTTGGAACAATAAATTCATTTGCATCAATAATAAGTCAGTTTTTATTAGGAATATTAACTCTATTGGAATTTGCAGAATAGGCGATCTTTACGATAATCACGCCTCAATTTTAGGGACGAAAGCTGCACATTTATGCCCACTGGAAATGTTCAACTTTAGACAAATAATACATGCTATTCCAAAAGCTTGGCGTAAAATAGTCAACGAAAATTACGCAGCTGATAAGACTTCTTTTAAACCTTTCCAAATAAATGAAGCTATATAATTTATACTCAAGTAGGAAAAAGGTTTAAAATTGAAAAACTAAGTTCTAGGAAAGCTTAATATACTATAGTGTTGTCAAAGGAAATATCTCCTCCGACAGCGCAAAAAACAAATTGAAGCAAATTATGTTAACACAGTACATGACATTAATTGACAAAGATTTACAGGATCTCCTATAGATGTGTACTTGATACAAAGACACGTGAATTTCAATTCAAAATGTTTCGTAGAATCCTATTTATAAAACAATTACTTTTCAAAATAGGAAAAAGTAATTCTCCTTTGTGTTCCTTGTGCCAGATTTCGAGAGGAGACTATAGAACACCTATTTTTTCCATTGTCCTGATGTCCAATTATTTTGGTCCTCTGTTAAGGAAAATTTATTTAGAAAATCAAAAATACAATATCTTGATTTTAAGGAGTTGCACATTGTTCTTTGTATTGCAGATGAAATCAGTGACCAAATTTTAATTAATCATTTAATTTTATTAGCAAAATAAATACTATAATATAAATGTAGTTTAAAAAATCATTGTCCTTCGCTGCCTTCATAAAGTTGAAATAACCTATTATATTGAATTAAGGATAGCTATTGAAATTAGAAAAAAATGAATTTCACAACAATAAATGGAACAAACTCCTTGAATTTATTTAACTTATTTAAATCTTTTTGTTTTGTTTTGGATATATTGCCCTTATGTAAATAATTATTTACTTTTTCTTCTTCTTCTTCTTCTTTTTATCTTGTTAATTGTATGTGGTTGTATGTATACTGTCACAGAATACTTTGTTTAATAAAAAAATGTGAAAAAAATATCACCACCACCTCCACCATCATTATCCTTACCATCATTCTCAACACCATTATCATCACCACTCCCACCAACATCATCCCCACCATTATCATCAACACTCCCATCATCATCATTCTCACCATCCTCAAACTAATCTCGCCACCATAATCTCACCACCACTTCCACCATCATCTTTACCACTATTATCGTCACCACCACCACCATTATCTTTATCATCACTACCACCATCACCTACAGTCGATCTCTTACAACGAAAATCTTATTAATTAAAATACAATAAGCAAAGAGACATCTGAACTAATAGAGCTTCTAGTGGTCTCTGTAAAGGATTTCTTTCATATTCCTATATTAATTTGCTTTAAAGTGAAGTCGGTGTTGCTGAACCAGATCAACGAAACGCGAGTCCTGGATCTATTAAACAACTGTTCCGTAAACACAGCAAAAATGATTCAGGTATAAATCACACATCAGTACCTCATCATTTTGACGTTCTTACTGTATGTCTATATTGTGCTGCTGTCAAGTAGATATTATTGGTAATTGTAAATATTAAGTACCTTTTAAGGGCGGTCTTACTGGGGGTCGGGGTGGGTTTTAGGGGATCATTCGCTGCAGTACTATTATTATCTGCTAATCAAATACTTAGTGGTTGTTACTTTCTTATTTTTGTGTGAGCCTCCCTCCCCCTAGTAATACCAGGTTAGCTCAGTTGGTAAGTGCGTCGGTCTGATATGCGGGAGGTCGTGGTTCAAGCCTCGGCCGGACCAACACTCGGGGTCTTAAAATAACTGAGAAGAAGGTGCTGCATTTGTAATTACATCTGCAAAGGGTTAGACCTTCAAGTCTTCCCGGACAAAAACCGTAGGTCCTGTTTCCCAACCCTTCCTAACCTACAATAAATGAGGGACATAAAAGAACCTTTTGAATTATTCGTGTAAGAGTAGGGGATTGTTTCCTGGTTCAACAGCCTATCCCAATTTGGAGGCATAACACTAATGTACTAACAAATCACTCATGATTATAGCTGCGGAGAATAGCACATTAGTAATATGCAGCCCGTAAAGTCCTTCACTGCTCATAAATGGAGCGCACATTGAGACAATGTGAAATGCGCTATCTAAGAACCCCATTGTTCTTGTTGTTGTTATTATTAGTCATAATAATAACAACAACAACATCAACAATAATAATAATAAATAAAGCAGGTTCCTAACTATCATGCTACTTTTATTTTCAGAAAAGCGTAAAGACGGGCAGGTAAGTTCACTTTTTTATCCGCTTTCTTTTATTTTTCGGTCTTCAAAGACACTTTTGGATAGACAGATAAAATGACATTTGTATTTCCTGAACCTCGTACAGGGAAAAGAACGAAGTCGTAAGCTATCTAGTCCCGTAGCTGGAAGTTCACGGCCAGTTGATGCTGCTCAAGTTCAAGTTAGAGTCTCGTCGAATCAGGTATGCATACATAAATTCGAAATGATCAGATTTCTGTTGGTGGATATAACTCTGTTACTTCTAAACATAAGGTCCTCCCATGATGGCCAAAATAGACATTAATCATATCCAAACTATTCCACAATAATGACATTACACGGCTTCTAAAATACACACTGAAACCGTGCAGTCCTCCACTGGTCTTAAATGGGTAAAGTGAATTCTAGACTATTAGGAAATGCGCTATATAAGAAATCCATTATTATTATTTATTTATTTATTTATTTATTTTATTATCTATTTATTTATTATTTATTTATCTATCTATTCGTTCACTCGTTCACTCGTTCACTCATTCATTCCTTCATTCATTTATTCATTCATTTATTTATTTAGAAGATATAACTAGCTAAAAACTAGTGTGAGCTGCGTCTGTGTTTCTAATGAAACAGTAATGATAAAAAGGTAAATTATACACCGTGAAAACATGAGTTAGTAAGTTTTTTCATTTTTTTACGGTGTATAATTTACCTTTTTATCATTACTTATTTATTTATTTATATATTTAGTTAGTTAGTTTTGATTATATTTAAAGATATCAAAAACGCCTACGGGGGAGTAAGAATATCCTGTATAACATTGTCTTAATAAAGGTTCATAGCCCAAAGGTTATCGTGGGAGGTCGTGGTTCAAGCCTCGGCCGGACCAACACTCAGGGTCTTAACTGAGGAGAAGGTGCTGCATTTGTAATTACATCTGCAAAGGGTTAGACCTTAAAGTCTTCTCTAACAAGGACTTAAAACCGTAGGCCCTGTCTTCCAACCCTTCCTAACCTGCAGTTTTGTTTTTGGCCTTCACTTCATACTAACCATCTCTCATGCTTGTAAATTGCATAAAATGCAATCTGTGATTCACAACTCCATGTAAAGCGCCTTTGATTATCAATCATAATCATCAAGCAATCAATCATATTGAAAGTATAAACCTTGTTATTATATGGCAAGGTAATTTTACGCGCTATGATTGGTCAATTTGCGGTCCATAACTTACGGTACGGACCGAAAAATGCAAATGATTCACTGAGTGTAAGTACTTATGATCCTTTAAAACATTCAAATCTTTATTTAAAAATATATTTCTGGATGAAAATCGTCGGGAAACTTTCAATAAATAATTAAAGATAACTGAAAGTCACTGGCATTTAATGTAAAACTTATCAAACAAGCGACAACTCTTTCATACAAGCAACAACTCTTTCGATCAATGCTCTACACGGTGCTAGTTGAGCGATCACTTGTACGACTAGAAAAAAACTAGAAAAACTACCTATGCTAAAACTAAAACTAAAACTAAATAAAACAACGAACTGAAGGGTGGTGAATAGCGGCTAATTCAGTAAATGACACAAAGATAGGTTTACGAGTAGAATTAACGTAAATTTATTTCAGTAAGATTACAACGTCAAGTTTGAACTTATCTGAATCGATCGGTTGAAGAAGCCAGTAGTTTCTTTCGTTAACGTTTTTAGTTTTCTAGGCTTATACGATCTTGAAGTATTTCCATATTTCAGTTATATTTTATCCACACTTGAATTTGAATGCATTTTTAGACAGGAGAGTTGGCAGTACCTTTTTTAATTGAGTCTTTTTTAATTGAAAGTGTGCCGTCTTCACATGACTTCAGCCAAGTTGCATAATATGGCGGCTGCTTCAAACAGTCAAAACGTTGAAAATTGACGAAAAACTATCCATGTTCAGCGATCCGTAATTTTCCAAAACTTCTCATTCATTTATGGAGAGAGTTTTTTTGAGTTTTTTTCAATAAATTGCAGGAAAACAAGCGGAAGGATGTAGTATTTTTCATCTTGGTTGTGAATGATTTATTGTGAAGTTTGAGGTACGACAGTTTTCTTCTTAATCTCATGTTGAGTTCTTGAGGTCTTCTTTTGATGACTTTTTTTCTTTGCATATACATGTTTTGCAAAAGAAAGCCTGACTTTGTTAACTAGTATTTCAGAAAACTTTAAACAAAGTAAACTAAAACGACTCAAACACTACAAGACGTTTGGCACGTACAGGAAGCCCTTCCAATGCCGTTCTCGTTTGACATGCGCTGTCTACTTTTTGTTGCTTCGCCTCTTTTTAATCTAAATGCCTTGCCATATAATAAATATCTTATTAACCTTGTTTGCTCGGTCCGTACCGTAAGTTATGGATCCTCGTCTTTTCCACTTTTTTATGGCCCGCTTTGGCCATAAGGCAGTGGAAAAAACTCGGTCCATAACTTACGGTACGGACCGAGCAAACAAGGTTAATAAGAGCTATATATTTTCCAGATGCATCACTCAAATCATATTTTATGTGCACACGTATAGTGGTTAGCATTGAGCGTATGCTATAGTGTATAGTGCCACGTTTTGTTTTCTTTTGCCATAACTGACTTGAGATTTGTAATTTCATTAAATCCCTGATGATGGAACAAGGGACGCGAAAACTTGCGTGTTTAAAATATCAAATACACGTAGAAAAAACGTTTTGATTATGATCATTATCATCGACATTATCATTATTTGTTACATAGCCACGATATAACGAGCGCTCTGATTGGTAATTTAGCATGCCCGTCAAAACTCTAATTTTTCTTATCCATTCATATGTACCAGAGTTATATTATTCAATAGACCTATCCCGAGTTCGCTTGACTGACCATGAAAGTTCAACCTAGACTTGAAACGGTAAATTATACACCGTGAAAAAGATGAAAAAACTTAATAACATTTCGGACGCTAGTCCTTCGTCGGAGTAAAAGAGGACGACGCCGACGCAGCTCAGACTAGTTTTTAGCTAGCTAGTTATATCTTCTCTAGACTTGAAACCATTGTTTCATGACCAGTCAAGCGAATTCGGGATAGGTTTACGGGATACATTTTTTGACCCATGACTTTATCACAGTACGTATTATGGTCTGTATCTGTTACGCAGTTTCTAATAGAACACTCTTTTCATGGATTAGGCAAGAGGACAGATTGGTGATTCTCTTGATGACAATTTCTTTGACATGCCTCAGTCGATATCAAGGGCAGCGAATGAATGAGCAAAGATGTGATGCTCCTAGTGAAATAGAAACAAAGAGTAAAAGTGCAGATGACTTGTTAGAATTGGTTGCAAGAATACAAGGAGATCGTATGGATGAACAAAGATTTGAACTTAGAGACCCAGAAGATATTTTGGATACAGCTTCTCAGAGTAAGTGAGATGGCACTAAAATATTGACTACGGAATTAAAAGTAAGAAATAATTTACTCTTTATACTAGACTCTTTTTTCTTCGGATTATGATGACGATTTCTTGGATCTTACTATGTACTTATTGACTGAGTCGAAGGGCTGGACGGGAAACTATTTGGCTCGTGATCGTGCCGTACGGACCGAACGGAGCGAGCAGAGAGCCGTACGGGCTTTTCCGGCCCGTCAACCCGTCCCTCCACCATAACGTAACTTTATCCAAAGATTTTATTATATCGCGCAAGCAGTGCGGTCATATGATAATAATTTGCGTCTATGGAATGTTCTTGACTTTAATTAATCTATTTATATATATATATATATGTAATTAGAATATATCAACTTGTGTACTTCCTAAGAACGCGCGCGCTCATTGGTTAATTGGAGGTGAATATTGTACGATATTCACATCTGCATTTCGGAATATTGAGTCGGCAACAAAATGGCATCTGCCGGCAATCGTTTTGCTGCAATTTCCGATGAGGAAATTGAAAAAACGAAAGTAAAATAAAAGGTTTGCGTGAATTTGTCATCTAATACTATTACTAATGCTAAAAATTATTGTTATTATCATTATCATCATTTTGTACAACTGCTTTGTTGAAATGATTAGTTCTAAGCTTACCATATATGTATATATCGATCCTTAGGTAAACCGGTCCTTAAATTGAAAAAGGATGCGTCAGGAGCCATCTCAGATGATTTGTATGAAATCGTACTACGAAGTCAGGTACATCATACATATCCCTCAAACAAAATACAAGGAAATGTAATTATAACTCTTGCCAGAAAAAGTGCGGCAAAGAGCTGAGACAGTGATGATAGAAAAATAAATAGAATTTTATTAAATATTTACATAGTAGTTTACAATGAAGATATAACTAGCTTAAAACTACCTTTTTATCATTATAGTTTATTATAGTTTTCACACTTATTATCTATGGGGGCTTGAAGAACCCAACAAAAATGACCGCTTGCCAACATGATTGGCTTCATAGCTCAGTTGGCAGAGCATCGCACCGGCATCGCGGAGGTCATGGGTTCGATTCCCGTTGAAGCTTTAAATCGCTTTTTAAAGTCTTTCTTTACAGCGTTCGCTTAGATCGCTCATTCACTGTGATGATCAACACATCTATCATTATTCCACCACAGTTCAGCCCATTCAATTTTCACAGTTTACAATGAATTACCTAAATGTACAAATACTAAAATTAGTTAATAAATAATTGAATAAAGGAGGTGTGTACTATAAAAATTATATATGTAGTGTTTAAAAAACGAGTAGGAGTGTTTTATCAGGTATAAAACACGATCTACGAGTTTTTTGAACTGCTTAGGACACTCATGAACAATTTATAAGATTTTGGTTCAACTGGAGCCACCATACACGTCACGAACATGGATTTTTATACTTCGATAGAGATTTGACGTCGTGGGCATGCGCAATCAGATTCAATAGAAGCTCCCACATGTTGGATATTACGTGCCAAGGCAAAGACAGGCACGTTAGTCAAAGATTTTTAGGGTTGACTATGACCTTGATGAAGCTCTAAGTCTTCATTTAAACTTGGATGCATACTTCATCCCTGACTTTATCGGGTATAAAGGTCCATGCACGTGACGTATATGGTGGCTCCAACTGGACCATAAGCTTATGAATTATTCATGAGTGTTTTAAGTATTCTTATATATTACTAAATAAATTAATACTATAAAAACGTTATGAAAATTATATCTTTTATATATGTGTGTGTACACATTGGCTTAGTGATTGAAAAATACACTTGTAGATGGTATAAAAAATTTCTTAAATCTATCAGTACATACAGAGGGCAAATTAAAGTTACCTTTATTTCTTAAGTTGTATTTACAGCTGTGTTTTGATGGTAAAAAATTCCTTAGTTTATGATTAGTATCACCTTTTATGTCATTAGATAATTTCATGCAAAGATCCTTGTGATGTTGTTTAAGAGTACTTAGATTGGAGCTGCTAAGGCGTTGTTTACAGTTTAAATGTGGATGGATAATTGACATTGCCATTTTCTGTATTCTTTCAAGTTCATTGACTAGATATTTAGGTGGTGTGTGACAAACACAGACTGCAGACCAGATCAAAACAAAAAATCCAAATAGTACATGAAATAAATATTTGTAATACACGAAATAACTATTTCCTTTAGCAATAACTATAGCAAGGAGATAATTTCCTGTGTAAACCACTTAATCCTATTTTATCTAGAACAAAACCGCCTGTGGGGAATGCATATGACAATTTGCTTTTGTTGTCGTGGAAGGGGCTGGGGGGAAAAACCCAAAATATTAGCACAGTGGAAAATAATCGTGTAAGGCAAAAGCGTAATTTTTTAAGTAATATATTGTGTGTGTTAAAAAAAATCTTGCACAAAAAATATATCCTCCTAGCTAGCTACAAGGAAAAAACACAAATGGTTCTGCCCCTCTCCTCAAATGTCAAAGTATTGAATATCATTTACCTTATATTATTATATATTATATTATCATATATCTTTTTCTTCATTACTTTTTTTTGGTTGTCATATTAGCTATTTCATATCATAAATACATAACTGTAACTCGGGTCGATTGACACCATACATGCATTAATAATGTTAAAATGACTAACAACAAATTTACTATACCATTGAAAGTGTGTCAGTGACAGAGATCCTGGACACTAAATGGACATGAAGTGCTTCTTGAATTTATAAACAAATTTTTCAGACATATTTCATTGATTTTTTTGTTTTGATCTGGTCAGCAGTCTGCATTTGTTGCACACTGATACTTAGGTAAGGAGCAATGAAAAAACCGGAACAGCATAATCAATAGCAGATCTAATACAAGTTGTGAAAAACAATAATGAATCAGTTGTTGGCACCTTTGCCCTTTTAAGATCGACTAGAAAGTAGAGCTTTTTGGATGCTTTTTGACAACTTTATTGACGTGAGAATTCCAACAAAGGTTGTTATTTATAGTTAGTCCTAGCAATTTTGCATCAGCTACATATAAAAAATCTTGGTGAAAAGTTTACTGACAGAACATGTCCAATAAAAAATTGTTATGCAGAAAGACTACCATATCCCAAAATATCAGGTTTTGTTTTTTTTAAGCGTCGTAAGTAAAGAAAAATGGCGCTATGCCCTATTATTATGCACAATGCACTGAATGTTTGGGAAAAAGTATTTTCAGCAGTCAAGTCAGCTTTTTAAACTTTGTAATGCAGTAGTTTGGTTTTGCCATTGAACTGATTTAATGATCTTTATTGTTTCCAGGCACATCGCATAGAAGACCAACGTAGCGAACCACCTCTTCACAGACAAGCCCCTACAGTTCCAGATGAGGATTTCTTTGGTCTTATACTGAGACTTCAGTCGAACAGAATGGATGATCAACGATCTTCTCTACCTGGTAACATCGATCGTTATAATCATAAGTAATTTTGAGCAGCTGTTTATTCTGGAAGTAATCTTTATGATTTATGTAAATGCTCAACTACTGGCTGTTAAAGGCCCTAAGGATCTTAGGCAATGATTTCAAATGCTGAAGAATAATATGATATAAAATTTACCGACTGAAGGTTATTCTAGGTTGTAGTGTTAACTGGATTTCTTCAGCCAGTAAGTAATATTCAGTAATATAATATTAAACCTGCTTGACACTTGCTGTCTTTTAGTAATAGTGGGATGAATAGCATATTATTTCAAATTTTTCTAGTCTTTGACATCACAAACTCCTATAAAAATTTGCAAAAATATAATACTTCCCATCCAAATATCAAGAAAATACTTTAACCAGTGATTATTAGACCTTAAAGGGTTATTCCAGAAAAGTTTTATCTGAATTAGAATTTGGATATTACCCCAGCCTTAAATATTTTATATAGTCCACCTGTAACTCCTTTCAAGAAATCTGAATTTGCTTTTGTCTGCTGTCGCAGGGGTTGACCCTCCTATATCTTAAAAACATTTAAATCTGTGTTGGTTTATCTTTTCAGCTACTTTTGTATTTTTAAATTTACTGCAATGGGTTTCCTTAAATGTATTCTTTAGTTAAGCAGCATTGTTCCTTCCAACGTTTATTATTTAGCATGCATAGTGGCCCAAAGGGGATGGGGTTTGACTGGGGCAATAGGGAAGGGTACAGAAGGAGATCATTACAGATCTCTTCATACCCAACCCCACAGGGCCACTACCCATGTTATAGCATAAACTCTATCTAACTCGTGAAAAATATATTACTTAGTTACTTTTTCATGCATTTTTTCTTTTGTTTGTGCTTTATGGTGTGCTATATTATGAATTCGAAAATGTGTTCCAATAACTAAACTTACGAAATTACTTAACAGATTTTTTTTACTTTTAATGATTTCATTTTTGCTGTTTAAGACTTAGCTTTTTCAGACGCAGTTTGCAAATTGAATAACAAAGAAGCATCCAACTTTACCACTCTTTTCACTGCTACTTGCTGATCAAGACAACAGTCGCAACAGTGAAATAGGGCAATACAGTGCCAACAATAAGAAAACATAAAGGTACCGACCAATATATTTGATTAACAAAAGTGTATTGCCCAATTTCCCTGCCGTGATGAAAAAAGTAGTAAATAGGTCATTAATTTCAATTATTGTTTGCAGTAGCTCCTTCTATGCAGCTCTACATTAAACTGTTTTGTGCTTGTTATTAAAGTGCCTATCATCCTTCTGGCAATATTCGCAGTATTGATTCTACATGGGGTAAGATATTGAATGACCCCCAAAAAAATTCAGTTGGAGTGCTGCTTCTTGAAGTTATAGAAGTTTTTCCATGTCATATGCTAATTCTGTGATGTATGAGCAGGCATTTATGGTCATTTATTGTTCCATTTGTTGTTGTTATTTGAAACACTGGCCAGCTCCTAGGTGAATACTAACTTGCAATAATTTTGTATAAGATCAATGTAGAAAACCATGTGCTAGTAATGCTGTGTATATTAAATGATTACTCCTCATACATCACAACATTAGCATATGATATAGAAAAACCTTTATAACTTGAAGAAGCCACACCCGTAAACTCTATTTTGCCCCCTGATTAATCTTACCCCATGTAGATTCATGCTGTGAATATTGTCAGGAGGGTGATAAGCACTTTATTAGATATGATAATAGGTGGGCATAAGATGATTAAATTGCCAACAAGAAATCTATTGGACAAAACGTTACAAAAACTATTGTTGAAATAGTTGGCATATTAACATCACACTTTCAGCCTTCATTTTATCAAGCCAATGATGTTTTTTGAAAAAACTTCTGAGCTCAGTAGCAGGTTCAAATAATGCCTGGAGCTGTGTTTTCTTTTCTGAGATAAATAGCTTGATAACAAAATTTTTATTCCTAAAATTGACCAATTATAAAATGACATAATGAACCATTGACATAACTTCTGGGTGTGGCAGCCTTGGGTCTTTCAAATTAATTTTCTCAGCAGTGCCTTTGAAATACTGTGTTCTGACCTAAATGTCATATGAATAAGGCATTATAGAATCAAATACTTACCACCTTTCTCAAGGGGCAAAGAAATTAACAGTAGGAAGGCAGATTCACTTTGACTTTTCTCCTTTTTAATAACTTAAACTATATCTTTTTGTTAATTTAATTTTTGACTGAGTGACTGATTGATACATACAAGTAATAGCTGCCAAATACAGGTGAAGTTGAAACTTTACTATGGAGTGTTTACAAAGAAAATATTTTTTTACAAAATGATTTGATTTTTTAAGCTAATATTATTGCAAAATCTTTTAGTCAGAAAGTCTTGTTTTGACAGCCCGTATTTAGACAATAATTAATTACCCCTTGGCCTTTAAAGCACTTAACCTCAAGTTTGTGTAAACTATGGCTACATGGATGAATTTTAGCTTGGAAATACATAGATTTAGTTTGTGAGTTTGATGGATGCATAGTTAATAGAGGGGAATGGTTATGAAACCTATTGTTATATGTCTTTGTTCACTTTTTTCAAGGGTGACCGTGCACAATCCTTTGTTTTACCATTGTTTTACCATCGTTGGCAATGGTTGAGCGAACAGACCAAAATCTTTCTTTTGGCTGCTAGTTCAAAATACTTAAAAACTTATGAGAGATATTTGAATATTCCTTACCATAATCCCATAGACAAAGCTTATGTTTACTTATTTTGCATTTTCGGACGAGCAAAAATCAAACATTGTGCACGGTCAAGACCGGTTCAACATCAAAAGCGAACAAAGACAGATAACAATAGGTTTCATAACCATTCCCCTCTATTAACTATGATGGATGCAAACTGAGGTACAAGAAAATGTGCTTACATATTATAGAGTGACTGGGTCACTCAAACATGAAAGTGCTCTAACTATTGATATAATAATGCTATAGTTAACAAATGTAAAATAGATTGAACATAATACAATGTGAGTGAAATAAATTTTTTTAAATATGTTTTGTCTTTCTTGTTATCAATAAAAACTCAGTTAATTGCTAGTTACTGGTTTAATCATCTAAAAAATTCATTGCATTGAAAATCAAGGTTGAGCTCCACTCTAGTGATAATTTTGTGGTTCATGGGGGTTACTTTTGGAGGAATATAATATATACAAGGAATCTTAGCTCATTAAGCTTTTACACAGCCAAAACAGATGGTTCATTATTTATTTAAGTGACTTTTGGCATCATGTTTACTGCTAACAGCTAGAAATCAGGCCCAGAATCACACCCACAAACAAGGGAAAACACTCAACATCAATGAAATTCAATATGGCAACTCTTCCAGCAACAATAACTTCATTATGATGCTTTGCTAAATGTAGAAAGTTTGACGGCAAATGCCTGGTGTTGAACTGCAGTTTGAAGTTTGTGGTACCTACAGCAATGTCATGCTAAACCTAATTAGGTTAATTAACTTCATTATGGTGCCTTGCTAAACGTAGAAAGTTTGATGGAAAAGTTTGTGGTATCTATGATAATGTCATAAATGCTAAAGGCCTATATTCTGCCTGACATTCTGACACCAAAGAAGGCTGAAAAACAATGGGTAGGGTACGGTCACAATACTTGTACCTTTGAAGGGAAGTACAGCTTACTCATCCTGTGAGATGTACTTACTGACTCGACTATCAGATATTGATTAGATTTGTGTAATTACAAAGGTAATTTTGGGAAATGCACAAAAAGGCATCAGGTAGTATCCAGGAGTTCACCAAAGGCAATTTGATTATATAATTGATGAATAAACAGCACAAAACTTACATGAAGAATTACAATCTAGAGTATGAAACATTAAACCACATAACAATCTTGTTTTTATTTTATATATATAATTTGCTGATAACATTTGATGGTGTATATGTCAATGTTGCAATAAGATGTTCAAGTAGATTAATATTATTCACTTTTATATTCTTGTTACTATGTGTAAATAAAACCATGCAATTATTGAAAATCTTTTCATTCGTTCTCTTTTTGCTTAACAAATGTAATACTGTGATTTTCAACAGTTTGCCTTCATCAATACAATTCATTCCATATCAGTGATGTCTTGATAATACTAATGGTACATGTAGTTCAAAAAAAATTAAATAACAAATGAAAATAATAATAAAGATGAGTTTGTTGGCAGCCCCAACAAAGGCAGTCCATCAAAATGTTAATTTCATTGAACCCTGATTTTAGTCAGGGCATGCAATGTGGCTAAAATACAGATAATTGGTATTTAGGGTGTTGTTTTCAAAGGAGAAAAAATAGAGAGCCCAAAGAAAACCCTCAAATCAAGGTAGGGACCTAACAAACTGTAACACCTGTAATAGCATGACCTCAAAGAGATTAGCTCAAGGATCAACACCCTTGATTCTAATAATACAAGCTCAGACTATACGGTTTTGTAGTTTTATAAAGGTTTATATCAGTGTTATATGATAGTTACTGGGGTTTGGATTGCTATGCTAAAAATTGTGATGTGCACTTTGCAATAGACTGCCGTCAATCAAACAAGTTGATGTCATTTACACTCCTGTTGAGTGTGGCTTGTAAACAATAGACAAGTTTTGGTGCATTTCGAATCACACACTTGTGTTAATGGCGTCAACGTGTTCGATTGACGGCAGTCTATTGTCATCACGATTTTTGTCTGGGGTGACCACGTAGCAATCAAACTCCATTAATTAAGCTTTTCTAATTTTTTTAATTTCTAGATATTTGATTGTAACCACCAGGTGATCTGACGGAAATCGATTAGCCAATCAAAATCGGATAAACACTTACTTAAAATAAGTTTTTTTTGTACACAACTTGAAACATTACTATAGACTTCAAACGTGCAGCTGTGACTTCTTTCGCCAATATTTCGCTACATTTAAAGAGAATGCATATTCAAGTCCAACTCAAAACAAAATGGCGTCCTTCATGACAATGTTTCGTGCAGGAATCTTGGCGCGCAGTCATGTTAGGGATTGATTCTTTTTCAAGTCAGAAAATCATGAAATGCGCACTTTCCGAGATCACCTGGCAGTAACAACTGTTGTTCTGGATGGTTATTGTTGGCAATTTGAATTTAGTAAAAACAAAATGGCACGTTTTAATTCATAAAACAACCTAAGTAATAACATGAAAAACATAACATGCTAAATTACAATTTTATCTGTGAGTTAGCCTTGCCCTGTTTTTGATCAGCCCATGGACAGGCTTTTCAGGGTACTGATAAACATTTAAGATTGAAGGGACTGTATGATCAAAAAGTGTAGGAATCTTCATAAAGACCTCTCTGAACTTGACATAAAACTTATTACATATTATATCCCTATTACATCTTGGTAACTTAATTAAAGTCAAATACTGCCAGTACATGTATGCCTTTTAACTTTTAACAATGTATCTAAATGATTGTTTGAATACACGTACATGCATACTAACCCCTATATTATTCAATTTGAGCTATAACAACCATCATAAATACCCCAAACAGGAGTCCTATGACCTCTTTTATTGACTGTCCAATCTTGGAATCACCAAGTAATTCAGGAATAACAGATACTGTTGCTATGTAAATAAATCCACCAGCGGTGAATGGAAGAATCCACAAGGTTGCTGAAGAACCAATGTTATGTGCCAAGAGACCACAAAGCGTCCCAGCAATAGCACCAGTAGCTGTAGACAACTGTAGGTACATGGCCTAAAACCAAATTTTATTATGTTATATAACAGTTATGTAACGAATTACGGTCATGACGTCCCCTTGTCATGACGCCCCCATCCATGACACCCCCACGTATACCATGACGCCCCCACGTATACCATGATGCCCCCAGTCTGTACTACCATGACGCCCCCAGCGTAAACCATGACGCCCCTAGTCTCTATTAACACTTATTTAATAGGAAGTTTAAAAATATTACATAGCATAAATCCAAGAACGACAAAAAATAACGAAAAGGCAAAATTTTGACAACAAAATTTCGTAAGTCCGACAAATTATTCGTAATTCAAGTTAGAACGCCATAGTTGCCGTGTTAAGAACGTTAGTGATCTTTCCTATTATTGTTTCGGTTACGCATAAGTTCTGAAACCTTTCTCTAAAAAGTTTGACACTGAAAATATACCACAAAAGAAAGAGAGTGCTGGTAAATAAAGTAAGAAAAACATTGTGAAAGAATCAAACGAACGAGTTGTTTTTGAACGAACAAGTTGTTTTCAGAAGTTGTAGTTCGCAGACTCACAACCTAATAGTTCATTGGCGTAGGAAGTTTTTGACTTATTCGTAATTTTGAAACATGTGTGTTTTTGCTAAATATTTTGGTAAATCAGCAAAGATTTCTTACGAAAACCGGGTAGTTTGCCGCTTTCACTTTACAAGTCTTTTCACTGCTGGGTATGTCGTCACCTCTTTCGCGTCTAAAGTTTTTTACTCATTTGTAACGTTTGTTCTACTTTGATAGCCTTTATTCATATAACCTTTCTTGGAGGAGAAGCATGTGTGTTTTTAATAAATATTTCGAAAAGCAAGCAAAGATTGCTCACATAAATCGGGTAGTTTGCCATATTCAAGTCGTTACACTGTTGTTGTCACACGGCTCCTCCGCGTTTAAAGAGTCTTCGCTTGGTGACACGAAACACAAACAGCGTGTCAAAAACAATTATTACAGATGAACTTCAGAGTTAATATTAAAATGATATTCTAAATCTACAAAATGGAAAATAAATCAAAAGAGTATACCATATTAGCATAGTTAACTATGATATTACTGTTATCTAAATACGAACGCGATACGTTGACGTGACTCATTGAGTTTATAATACACCCGGGAACATATACAGCAAGGTGTCGCCTTCGATTCCTCGACTCACTGTCTAATTTACTTCTGAGGTTGAGTTTATTCAACTTTCCGTTCGTAATTTCAAAACCTATTCTGTAAACAGATGCCTTGAAGAAATATTTTGTCTTTCCCGGCGATTGCTGGAATCACTTGAAAAAGCTATCGAAGCCGTGTTGAAAGTGCTTCGTAACAACAGCGTGACTTGATCGCACGAAATAAAAGTTTTAATCAATGAACATGTCTTAGAATTATGGTTGGATTCCTAATGCATCTGAATGATGTTCTTTAACTCCTAATTCAGCTATATTATGTTCTGGAACTTCAAGAAGTACATCGCTTAACTACTAACAGAGATTTAGTGTTCGTCAGCTTGTAGGTATCGTTTTTAACTCGTGGATTACGCGAACTCGTAGAAACGAGTTATTTAAAGCCGTAATGATCGTGAAACAACTCCAATAGTGTTCAATTTACATTGGTTTGTAGCGCCATATTATTATTATCGTTAAACGTCTTCTTAAATAAGTGTTATTAGAGACTAGGGGCGTCATGGTTTACGCTGGGGGCGTCATGGTAGTACAGACTGGGTGCGTCATGGTATACGTGGGGGCGTCATGGCTGGGGGCGTCATGACAAGGGGGCGTCATGACCGGTTACCTATGTTACAGTTTACGTTTAGACTAATGTTTCAATAGTGCTAAACAAATAAGGAGTGTTTTAACAATTAAACTATCATGTTATAGATCTAACATTTTAAAATGACAGTCAGCAAGCCTAATGATTTGGGGGAGGGGGGAATCAAATAAAACTCATCAATAATTTACCAATATATCCAAGTTTTCAATCTGTTGAAAAAAATGCTACATACAATTGATAAAACTTAGGCCTAGGGCAAACATTGAACTTTCCATGCACCGAACTTGATTACATGTACATCAAAGAATGCCACCTCATTATCACCTGATATCCATTGTTTTTAATGAGCTTGGTGCATGGAAAGCTCAACGTTTGCCCTGGGCCTAGCTTACCTTTTTCTTGTTGCAACCAGACTGAACAAGAATTGCAAAGTCTCCTATCTCATGAGGTACTTCATGTAATAGAATAGTTAGTGTAGTAACAATTCCAAGATTGCGGCTAACCAAAAATGATGCTCCTATTGCAAGGCCATCAGTAAAATTGTGTGTGAAGTCAGCTGCTAGATTAAGGTAACCTGCTACCTTAATCTCCTTTGGTTCTTCTTCTAAAATATAAATTTATAAACATATACATAAATATACAAAGAGTCAAGCACTTGTAAAAACTTTATATTAGAATTAAAACCAAAAATATATTTTTTTACTCAATGTATGTTTATCAATAGAGTACTCAAGTGATGATGTCACAAAAATTAATTTTCGCTTGATCATATTTTTGGTTAGCAAATTTGATAGACAAACAGAAAAGACGCTTACCTACCAAATTTGATGAGAATCAATCAAATATCAGCTGAGATATGACCATTTGAATATATAATTACTTCATACAAATCATTGTATTTTAGGCTCGGTTCCAAACATTTTTTTTATTGTCCATAGAAATAAGAGATCGAAAATAATTAAAGTAAGAATTTATTTTTCTGTGACATCACACTTGAGTACTCTATTCATTTCCAGCTGTTTAAAGACAGTTTATCTTGGTGGGTTGAGTTAATTTGAGGTGATTCCATAGTTTTGCATTGCACTTCCCAAATGCACTGTTTTTCACGAGGTATTTCAAATGTTGCCATTTAAGTGTTAGTCTATAAGAAAGACATGAATAAAGCTACAGGTGTATCAAGGTTTTAAAGCTTGATATGACTTTCTCAATGTTCATGCTTTTAATAATCCTTTCACAACCAGCACCAAAGTTTGATGTCAATTATTAGCAAATATTACCCTCTCTCCCCCTTTATTAAATTACCTCTGAAATAGCTATGATGTTTGGTTTCATTTCTAAAGTTAAGCCACAGGTAGACCAAGCTTGACATTAGTATAAAGAATGTTTCTGTATCGTATAGAACAGTCTGAACCCAGGTGAATGACTGTTTATCAAAGTATTATGATCATCCAGGTGGATGCAATTTACTCTGAAGATGACTTCCGCTCAGGTTGTCGAAAGTCAGTCACATCAAACAGTCCTTCTCAGGATTACATCCGCCAGGATGATCATAATACTTTGATAAACGAACAAAAGAATGTACCTTTTAGGGGTTAGATTGAAAAAGTCATAAAACTTGCACCAGACATTGCCAGGGATTACCACAAGACACATAACAAGGTACAATTAAAGTGTATTTTAGATTTACTCTGAAAATCAATAGCTGCAAAGTTCTCATGCTTTCTTCTCTTATACTAACGGTGATTTTGGGTTACCTGTGGTTAAGCTTACCTACGTACGTAATTATTAAAAAATCGGATCATTTCGTAATCATAATTTATAAAAACATAAGACGTCCTAAAATGTACAAAAAGGAGATTCCTTTCTGAAGAAAATAGGAACCATTGGGTTGATTTCTACAAGCCTAATTTTGCAAGTCATTCGATCCTGTCGGCTTTTCATGAATCACCACGTGTTGTCAGAGAGATAGGATACGTGGCAAAATTGAGGAGGCTGGGAAAAGTAACATCTTAAATTTTACAAAATCCTTAAATTCTGTCAACAAAAAATCGCGAAAGATAGCTCCAAAGTACCTATGTATAACATTTCTCTTTGCTATACAAAAACAAATGTGTACATGTGGTTTATACATATTTTCGTGGAGATCGGCTGCCTGTATTTATTCAGCTAGAGACCATATATTCCTACGCCGACACGTCATTTTCTCTGGTCTTGCATAATTTTTACAGGTCTGAACAACATCGAAAGCGATATATTTACTTTGCAATCTTGACTCATCATCAGAAGAAAAGATTATAAACATTAAATTTGATTAAAAAGTAGAGGAATACGACGAATAGTTTTCTATTAAAATTTAAGAAAAAAATTGTTTTCGGCGCGGAAGAACGTCCTTGTTCAAATCAGTATCGTCAAATCGTAAGGCAAATAAAAAGCAATTTCCATAGAAATAAAGGTTTTCGAGGACCTTTGACGTGTTGCCACTGTTGAATATAATTAAAAGGCTCCTGAAAATAATCAAGTTTTTTCTTGACTGCTTATATTTTCATAGGCTAAAGCCTTTGACTTGACATTAAAAATTTAAGTATTGTGCTTTTGAACTACAAAAGTAAGCTTACCTGTGAATCTTTATAAGCTAATAAAAAAAATTGAGCAAAAAAATTTACAAAAATAAGCTCAGCTTACCAATAATTTTAGTTTGGTCCTTTTCTTTGGTCGTATCTTCTTCTTTAGATTTATCTTCTTCAGTTTTTTTTCTCTTACGGACATTTTCATCGTCCTTTTTCTTTACTTCTTCATTGTCGGTAGTTTTACTAAAGGAAGGCTCATGGCCATGGGAGTGTCCGTGCCCTCCTTTAACATATCTCACAAATTTCTCCACAATAAGAAAGGCTATAATACCACCAAGAACCCAGAATCCTACAGTCATGTCGCTAGAATGACTGTGGCCATGGCCATGGTCATGATCATGAGAATGGCTGTGCTCTTCCAGATGGCTATGAGGATTGATAGCATGTGGAATCAAGTGCAAGAACGCGTCACCAAGAAGTCCACCAGATGCAAAGGCTAGAAGAATTTTCAAAAGCGGCTTTTGTTCAGCAGTATTTCCAGTCAACGGAATGAAAAATAAGATGAAAAATGGGGCAGCACTTATGAGAATAGTAGAAGAAAGAGCCTCTATCCAAATCGTCACGGTGCTTCGAATGGGTTTGGGGGTAAGCGGCATTTTTGTCTTTGGACTTGCAGTGGGTTCTTCTGGTGCGTTCATTTCGCGACTGTATCTATTGAAAACAGAGCTTTCTTCCATGCCATCGTGATGGTGTCCATGATGGTGTTCATGATGGTGTCCAGGTCCATGATCATGTTGTTCATGTTCATGTCCGTGATGTTCCTGATGACTGTTTGGATGCTCATGATGATGATGATGGTGGTGTTGTTCATGACTATGTCCATGCTCGTGACCGTGTCCAGATACAGACACAACGAGAGTCAAAATAACACAAAATACGATTGCCACAATAATCTTCATAGCTGTCTCTCCAGTTCACAAATGTCAAATATTTTGACTGGTTTGATTTATATTGAAACTACGGTTATTTTTTCCAGCTTAATACCTTGGCGAGTATGCGCATTGTGCCTCACAAAGCCGAGAGGAGTCTGGTACGAGAGTATTTGAAAGATCCATTCCCAGGTTCCCAGGCCATTCGTGTGGAAATGGCGGGAAAGTTTACTGAACATTCGATCGGGCTTCAAATATTTGACTAAATGCTGTTTTTTTACGCTTAAGGAAATGAAAATTAGACGTTTAAAGTGACAAAAATGTACATTGCTAATGTTTCGTATGATTTAGAAGTTCGATTTCTGTAATGCGATGGAGTTTGAAGATTGTAGGAGCGAAGCAAGTATTGGGTTGGAGAACAGCATATCAACAGTTTTAGGTGACGGTGAGCAACAGTGCATTTCTTTACCGCAACAAAACTGCTCTTCACCATCTGGAAAACGAAAAAGGAAACAAACCTCACCTCCATCTAGTCCCAGTGCCATTGAAGGTAACGTTTTTACTGCAAAACGAATAGATATGCAAGTGTATACAATGCTTATTCTTGTGGCTATTAATTAGCTTACGATGTAGACCTTCAGATATTAAAAGTCAATCCGGAGAGAACAGAGTTTTGTCTTGATTATTACACGTGTAACGGTAATAAGCTTAATCTATCATATAGCACTAGTTTTGCTTTCTTAGTTTAGTTGAAGAATATTTACCTAAAATACTGTTTACCTATGATTTTCATAAATGAAACATGGCTGACTATTATAATGCAGTTTCTTTGTTGGTAAAGGCTTTGGTGACAGTGAAGCTGGAGACATCCTAAAGCAGTTTCCAGAGCTAGAAGAAATCTTTACAGTTGTCAGGAAAGTAGGAGAGGGTAAGTATAAAATACATTTTTACATATGAATTTGTTTTCAGGCCCGTCGCTAGGGTTGGTTTGATGGTTTGAATGAAGCCTGTACCTGCCCCCCTGTACAAAAATGCAATAAGATCCAATAATGCAATAAAATCTTATCAAGATAAAAAATAACTGAGATTGGTAGAAAAACAAGCACATTTCCTGAACTTGCGCACAGTATGCCAGAACTCCAAGGGCCCTCACAAAAGGACCAATATTTTTTGGCAGAATGTTGGCACTTGGTTATATTAGGAAAAACTGGCTTGACAGATGAGTACAGCATTCATCCAACATTAAAAATCACATTGTTGGGTCAAATGTGGATTGTTTGTCAAGTCCCTAATGTGACAATTGAATATTGGGGTCGTAACAAATGAGCCCAACATTTAACCCAACATTCAGACGACATGTATTTTTTTTGGATATGTTAGGCAGTGACGTAGCAAGGGTGTAGCTCCCAAAATATTTTGCTAATCCTATGGATATTGTATGGATTTATAAAAACGTACGCAAAGCAGTTTTTAAAAAATGTTGGAAAAACATGACACCATACGAACAATAATTTAAACAAAGATCAAGTCTCACCATTGAACACTCTCCTTAGCTAGCTGTCAAGTTTAAGGCTTTTAAGCTACCATTTACTTAATGATTTTACTTGAACTATTTAATATGATGCAAAACTGTTTGTTTACAAGCTCTTACATAGCTTTTGTGCTAAAGAGATTCAGAATACTTCCTTGAGAGGAGTTAGATGTTAGTAAGAAACTACTTCAAAAGCAATTCAAGTAAAGCGCACATTATGCACATTATGCATTTTGCCAATAACTTTGTCCTGAAACTTTGCATAGAAATTAATTATGTTATGGACATTTAAAGACTGTAACAAAAAGATGGGGTCACCATTCTCGTTTTTTCAATAGATGCTCTCCAAATATGTCAATTTATGGGTTTTATAGTGAAATGCGGTAGCAAATGGAGGCTGTAATCAACAGCCTTTATTCACAGTGAAAAGTACTTTCATACATAACAAAATATATTTATAACTCGAAGCTTGCTAGACAATCTATACTATCTAATCCATCAAAGTCATTGGATGACTATGATTCTTGAACTACATTAGTGAAAAATGCAGGTACTGTATGTGCACCTCTACAAACTTCCAAACTTGAAATTGCACATGTCCACTATTCTGTTCAAAAATATTTCAAAATCTATCCAATAAACTTTTCTTCATATTTTGATATATGATAACGAGCATGGCATTTATCAAAAATCTAAAATAAAAACATCTCAAAATAGTTGAAAACTGACACTTTTCCGAGTGAATGCTGGGGTGTGTCAGATAAAAAATCACAATTTTTCTACCTCAAAAAAGAGAAAAAAGTGAAAATTGTTTTTGAACAATTTTTCTTATTTAGTTTCCGAAAGAAAAATGCCAAAATATGTTAGTTCCATGCTTTGTTGCATGTGCAGGGAAAAACAAGGGAATTACCTTAACATGTTTAATTGTTTCAAATCTCTTTTAGACAATGTTTTTTTAATTTTTCTTTTCTACAGGGACATTTAGCAATGTATATTTGGCTAGGGTCAAAAAATTTCCTGATGAATTATGTGCCCTAAAGCATATTATTCCAACAAGTGGTCCAGAAAGAATTGAAAATGAGCTAAGATGTTTACAAACAATAGGGTAAGTAAAGTTCTGACCGTTAATGACAGCCCAGGTTGAGCATCTTCTTAAGGTCATGGAAGATCTTGCAAGATCAGGGAAGTTCTGGCAAAATCTTGTATTAGGTTTTTCGAGATCTTAGGTATTCAAGATCTTGTTAAGATCTTGTCAAGATTCTAATAATTTTTTGGTATTTCTTAACAGAGATTTTAAAATCATAAACTCATAAAATCTTGCCAAGATCATGTCAAGATTTTAATAAGATCTTTGTCAAAGATATGAAAGTAATTTATAGTGCTTGGGAACGAGGTTATTCCGGGCAAAAGCCCTTGGAATTAAATTCGGAAAAATTAATTTCCGACCTCGCTGGGGTAAGATCTAAGTATGATCTTAGCAAGATCTTTCCAAATCTTGTAATTATCTTTGCAAGATCTTTCCTCATTAGAACTGACTTCATCACTTGGACTGGAGCCTGTAGAATTCACTGATTCAGTATCCGATTCACAACATTGGAAGGCAAAATGGTTGCAAATATTCTTTCGGTGCAGTGAAGCAGTATCACAAACATACTCGTCAGAACTGCTTGAACTGCTGGGTTGGTTGCCCTTGTTGATATCCAAAGATATAGAAGTAGTAAGTTGTAGTGCTTGGGAACGAGGTTATTCCGGGCGAAAGCCCTTGGAATTAAATTCGGAAAAATTAATTTCCGACCTCGCTGGGATTCGAACCCACGACCTTCGGAATTGTACTACCGATGCTCTTCCAGCTGAGCTAGAGGTCAGACTGAGAGCAGGCCGGGGTGAAATAGATGTTAGGTCGCGGTAATTATGATTCAAAGTTGAGAGTATATGGACCGCGTGGCACTAATGAAATAGTCAAAGATATAGAAGTAGTAAGTTGTAGTGCTTGGGAACGAGGTTATTCCGGGCGAAAGCCCTTGGAATTAAATTCGGAAAAATTAATTTCCGACCTCGCTGGGATTCGAACCCACGACCTTCGGAATTGTACTACCGATGCTCTTCCAGCTGAGCTAGAGGTCAGACTGAGAGCAGGCCGGGGTGAAATAGATGTTAGGTCGCGGTAATTATGATTCAAAGTTGAGAGTATATGGACCGCGTGGCACTAATGAAATAGTCAAAGATATAGAAGTAGTAAGTTGTAGTGCTTGGGAACGAGGTTATTCCGGGCGAAAGCCCTTGGAATTAAATTCGGAAAAATTAATTTCCGACCTCGCTGGGATTCGAACCCACGACCTTCGGAATTGTACTACCAATGCTCTTCCAGCTGAGCTAGAGGTCAGACTGAGAGCAGGCCGGGGTGAAATAGATGTTAGGTCGCGGTAATTATTGATATCCCTTACATCTTTTTCGGAATCCCTTTGACTGCTGGGTTCTTTTTCTCCATTTCTTTTTATGGCCATCACAAACATCTTTGTCTGAATCACTTGAGCTGCTCAAGACACCAGTTGAACAGCTCAGTTCTTTATTAGAACACAAGTTCATGCTTTTTTGTCTAAGTAACTATTTAATTAATTGGCCTATTTCACTATAACATCACATCTTGTTTATGTGGGGGATAGAATTGCCAAATCCAATAGAAAATTCAACAAAATTTGCTCCTAGTGAAAAACAGTTTAATATAAAATGGCCTGCTTTTGAGATATAATATGTGTTAATATGCACTAAAAACTTTTCTGAGCATTTGCTGGCTATTCTACTTCTCTTTGTGGATTGATAGAACATACAGTATATTGAAGAAATAAACCTTAACTTTTATTTTGGCCATTCAAATTAGATCCAGCTGTTGAGTACAGTAGATTTTTGTCATTATTATTAACCAAAAAAAAATATTTTTAACCAGAGTTTTCAATCCATGTTTGTAGCACAAATGGCCTAAGATTCAATAGCTCATGAGACTGACGGCTAAATGGTCTATCGACTCGTAGACTAAGGCTATTATTTACATGTAAATAATTAAAATTTAATTATTTTATCAATACAAACAGTGTTGAAATTAGGTTGAAATAATTGTTTTTTGTTGTTTTACTACTTGTTAGTCAGGTTTATCACTTATGTAACTTAGCCAAATATATTGTAAGATTTGTACATGTAATAGACAATTAGGTTTATACTAAATATGATATGTGAATTGAATGTGTATTGGCTATTCCACATTGAGGAGAACTCGTAACATTTACCAAAGCACAAATAAATATTCCTGGATGTTTTGACATAAGTCAGACCATTTTATAAACTTCATTTTTTCTATACAGAGGAAGAGAAAATGTTGTAGGGATTGAAACAGCCTATAGAAAGAATGATCACATAGTATTTGTACTTCCTTATGTTCCACATCAGAAATTTCAGGTAAGTTAAATGTCAAAAATGTGATGCCCCCAAAACAACCTTGACACCAGCTTCGCACTGATCAAAATTTGTCCTTCAAATCTCCAAATATGGTTTTCCAGTGGCTTGCAAAACATTTAGGTCCAGTAATACCATGATCACCTCGGGATCTATTGTTTTTTGGAGGGACGTTTAATGACTACCATCCCTCCTTTATGAATAGCATGAGGGAAAATTAGTTCTAATACTCCCTCATTAATTATGGATGAGTGAATATTAGAACTAATACTCCCTCATGTTATTCATGAGCTTGTCCCTCGTATCACAATTATCTGGACTCTTGGTTGGTCGAGGTAGACTGACCAGCTAGCAAGCATCGGTCACCGAGTCTAAATGACCCGGTTCCAAATCAGATTCATTGCTAATGAGATACAGTAGTATGTCCTGCTGGTAAGGTAACTATTCAATGTGGGATAGAGGAATTGGTACATGCGTTTAATTCAACATACATACTAGATCAATTTTTGCGTTTGCGTTTTTCTATTTACTAATAATTCACACAGAAGAAATGATTGTAATATATACTTTTGTGTTATTTTTTTGCAACTTTTGAATGAAGAAATACTTTAAGTTACCATAATCAACATTCACATCAGATAAAATCAATACTAAGAATATTGTACACTTTATTTAACTTTTAAAATATAGTATTAACTATATGTTATTTTTCTCCCACAGGATTATTATTTAGAACTAAGTGTTTGTGAAATAAGACAGTACCTGAAAAACTTATTTATTGCCCTCAAGAGGGTGCATTCGTTTGATGTCATACACAGAGACGTTAAGCCAAGTAATTTCTTATATTCCAGGCAATCTAAACAGTAAGTTAAGCTTAACAATTGTTTGTGACTGAATACATTTAGTTTCAAGGAGATTTGGGATTCCTTTCTTTATTCTAAACAATTTGTACAGATGTACAGATCGATATTTAGTGTTAAGTGTATGATGTCACAGACACCTATAGAAATTCATGTTTTTTTTGTTTTGATGCTCAAAAAAATATTTCCATAGCAACCAATATGTCATTGTTCCTGGAGGAACGATATTTAAAGGGGCCGGCACCAAAGGGTTAAAAGCTGAAAAATATTGGATTTGGCATTTTTGAGTTGGTACCTTTTAGGGATAAAAATCATGTGGTGCCACACCCTTCTGGTAAGACTCTGGTTCCTTTTATTAGTCATTTTTGAAAATTCTGACGAGCATCCCCACCCTTTTTAGGTCAGAATACCCCCCAGGCTTTTGGAATTAAAATGTGAGCAATCAAAAACCATGGATTGAATCAGCCACTTAGAGCATGCGTATTATCCACTCATAAAATGTAATACAGTAAAAACCCACATAAAAGAACTCCCCTTTTTGGAGTTGAGGTTGATCTTGATTTAACAGGTGTTTATTGAAAAATCAGCCTGAAGGTGTTCTTACGGTGTTCTTAAAATAAATGTTTCTAAAATATATATTACTATATAGACTACCAATACATGTAGTTGATATCAATGTGTAAGTTCAAATATGTTATCTAAAAAAATCTTGACTGCAATAATAAAACAGTAGAAAAATAAATTATTGTCAGGTCAGGCTTGGAGTCTGCTACTGCTAACACTGTAATCTTAACCGTCTCCCCCATCAGTGTATACAGTAGGATTATCTATTACAGTGTACTGCAAAACAGGTCTAGCACATAAATATTGATCTTATTTTTTTAGAACACTATTAAATTTTTCAGGTTGATTGTGGTCTTATTTACATGGTACTTAAAACGCCCAAATTCAGGCTTGGTGTTCTTAACTCACTTGTTCTTTTATGCAGATTTTTACTGTATTACTCATTGACAATTCAATAGAATCAGCTACTTAAGGTAAAATATTCATACTTTACTTTCTCCATCAGATATTCCTTAGTTGACTTTGGTTTAGCAATGCCAGTCCCTGGAAGTACAAAATCACTATTTGGTATGTAAATTAATTGTTAAAGCTAATAACGCCTATTCACAAATTAGATACTTAGATTTACAAATTAGATACTTAGATTTACAAATTAGATGCTTAGATTTACAAATTAGATGCTTAGATTTACAAATTAGATGCTTAGATTTCAAAGAGTCAAACCTTTTATTTCTGATGTTTTAAAGTAAACATAGCCACTTATGTACAATCGTCAACATCTTTAGATTTTTCAGAAGACTCGTAGGCTGAGCCGAAAAAAGCTCTTTTCATTAAAATTCTAGACGAAAGTCAGATTTCAAGCTCTGGAGGACTTCATTATCCATAGAGACAGGTCAAAGTCATAGTGGTATTTGATCGAGTTTATAATATTTTTGTGCTGAATACCACAGTGATTTTGACCTGTCTCTGCAAATTAGAAAGCTTAAATAATTTTTTTAATATTTACAATAGAAGATATTCTCTTTTCGTTAAAGAAAAAAACTCATAAAAGGAGAATTCAAACAGAAAAGTAAAATAAAGTTAAATCAAATAGCTCCTTGTTGATTGTTGTTACATTCATAATAGTTTGTTTTATCAACCATTAATTCAATAAATATGTTCCGAGCTTTCAAAAGAGTTGAAATGGAATCAACGGATGTGGTGGGAGGCATCCAGTATAGCAAAGTATAAGAGCACCTTATTTAATCGAGATAGTGGTAGAATTTTACCAGGAAATTATATTTGCTTGCTAGATGATAATTTTTTCTTTTTCGTTTAATAATTCTATTCTTATATTTATTTTTATTTTTTTATTTTTTCATATATATACTGCGGTTTGCATAAACTTTGACCATTTGTACATATATACGAGTATATCAAAAGTATATCAAAAATTATGAGATATGTTCCCTGATATTGTTTTCGAGTTGTCTATCACTAGGGCTTTCTGGAAAAAAATCAGGGATGACATACCATAATTTCTGATATACTTTTGATATACATATACGTCACAGCATTAGCATATGGCATGGAAAAACCTCTATAACTTCAAAAAGCGATGAATTTGGGGTGGGGTTATTCCACATCTTACCCTGTGTAGAATCAATAATGTGAATATTGTTAGAAGGGCACTTTAAACATTCATTTAATTATATTTACTATTTATCTTTGCATGTCCATTTTATTGGGTTTTAGTAGTGTCCTCAGTTCCAGGTCTGCTTGTTTCTTAATCATGCATGATCTTCCTCCTCTTTCTTTCTTGACAAATATTTTGCCATCATTTGTTGCAACATTGTTCCAGTGATACTGCTTAGCTCTCTTTCGTACCTCGGCGGAAAGCCTCTTTCTCTCCGCAGTTAAATTAATGTTCGTTAATGTAGATTGTTTCCGCACCATTAATTTTATCGCTGCGTCCTTCGTAGCTCTTCAGCTTTCTTCTTGCTTCATACATGCTTCTTTTATCATCATAGTGCTTAAATTTAACTAGTATTGTTTTAGGGTTCTGTTTTGATCTCAGTCTGTGCACGATGTCGATATCGTTTGATTCTATTTCTACGTTGATTTCCTTCGCTATATCTTCTAGAATGTCTTCCAGATCTTCTCCATCTCGTTCTGGTATCCCATGAATCTCAATGTTATATTATCTTTGATATTGGTTTAATTCGTCTAACAGTTTATCTTGCTGACTTATCCTGCAGTTGATTGTTGCCATATTGCTTAGTAAGTTATTCGAAATAATGATTTTTTTCCTTTAGTTTATTGCGCAATTGAACATTTTCATTTTGTAACTCTTTAATAGTTTCGGATTGAAACTGATTCAGAGACTTTCCTGGACTTCCACTAGTTTCTTATATATCACTGATAAAGTTCGAACATGTCGACCTTCGCCGTCGGCCATTCTTATATTCTTAGGTTTCGGTGAAGTTTCTTGTAAGACGTTGAAGAGCACGGTTCTCTCTCTCGCCTTTTACTAATGTAAGCTTATTTCATCTTTTATGCTAATTATGTTATGGACATTTAAAAACTGCAATAAAAATATGGGGTCACAATTCTCGTTTTTTCGCTAAATGCTCTCCAAATATGTCAATTTATGGGTTTTATAGTGAAATGCGGTAGCAACCGGAAGCTGTAATCAAGAACCTTTATTCACAGTTAAAAGTACTTTTATATAACAAAACGTACAAAACGAAAAATGCAGATATGTGCACCTCTACGAACGTCCAAAAAATTGCACATGTCCACTATTCCCATCAAAATATTTCAAAGTCTCTCCAATAAACTTTCCGTTATATTTTAAAATTATATTGAGGAGCATTGCATTTATCAAAAATCTGAAATAAAAAGGGGGGTCACCATTCTCGTTTTTGAATTAACTTGAAAAAACCTCTCAAAATAGTCAAAAACTGACACTTTTCCGAGTGGAGACTGAGGCGAGTCAGATAAAAAATCGCAATTTCTCCACTGAAAAAAAGAAGAAAAAAAGCGAAAATTGGTTTTGAATATGTTTCTCATTTAGTTTCCGAAAGAAAAATGCCTAAACTTCGTTAGTTCCATGCTTTGTTGCATGCACAGAAAAATGTGCAGTGCAAAACAAGGGAATTACCTTAAAACTTTTCTATCAGCTCAGAAACCTTGGAATTTACGGGGCTCTGCTAGGCGCGTCCGTCCAGAATTATAGCTAGTCCCAGTCTGACAAATGGACTTAATAAAATGGCAAAAACTTAGTTTATCAATACAGTATCTTGGTCTTACGAGACTATACTCGTACAATTTTGTTTGTATACTCGGAGAAAACGAACATTTAAATTCTTAGGAAATGTGCTGAAAAGCACACATGCGCAAATATTTTTTTGTAAGACTGACATCTGTTATTAATGTTAATGTTACTGTTATTAATATGTTGTTTTTTTTTCGTATTTGAAGCTTCTAAAGAAAAGAGCATAACTCCAAAACAAACTTCAAGGCACCTACCACGTCGTAGCTCTCGCCTCTCACCTCAAATAGAAAACAGTCAGGATAATCAAAAGCATTTAACTACATCTAGTAATATTAAGCATGTTCTTAAACCCAGTATCACACATTCTGGAAATATTCGATTTGCTAGTCAGTCCAAGAACTTTAAAATGCCAGTCAGCAAGTGCCACACAAGTTCAAGAATACAGCTTGAATCCAAACAAACAGCAACTAGCAAGACTCACAAGATGTGCTGTCCGGTTAAACATTCTCAACTAGAAATTTGTTCTGCATGTATGAGCAGGTAAGTTGAAAAGGAACACAGGTATATAGACCTTTAGCATGGGGTTATCGTTTTCCCATTTCAGAATGAGTGTCATTACTTTTTTAAACGTTGCACAACTCAAATAAAAGAATCAAATTCTCTAGAGAGTAACAAATGTACTGAAATGAAAAATAACTTTATGTCCAAGCTAAAGAGATATATTGGGTGGGATTCATTCAACTGTGTTAATAAAGTGGATGACAGTGCAAAAGCGGTTTATATCTATATTAATTAAAATACTGTCTCGCATTGTCGTCGCAATAAGACAAGTTGCTAGAGAATTGCCCAGTTTTGCCCAGATGCTGTCTCAAAATATTTTGTTGTACGTAACGTTGGACAAAGTAGAACTCAGTTCATGGCATTGCACAGTGTAATGCCACTCCAGCAGCTTTTCTCGCAATTTTAGGGCAAATTTTCAAAGAGCGTCCGCGTACAGACAATACCGGCATCTTAAATTGTGCGCCAAATATTATTACGTGTTCTCCTAGGTCCATCGCATCACAATTGGATTGCAAGTTATAGAGATGCAGACACCTCATCTCATCAACCTGCAACCTTAATTTTTTAAGCACTAAGATAAGTGGCTGAGATAATCGCAAGTTAAGACAGGGGCTTAAGGGTTTGATTTCAATTTCCTATTGTATACTTGCAGAGGTCACCAGAATGCACCGAGAGCTGGTACTCCGGGTTTTCGTTCACCTGAAGTTCTTTTAAAGTGTCCAAAGCAAACCACTGCTGTAGATATCTGGTCTGGTGGTATTATTATGCTCTGTCTTCTCAGTGGCAGGTATCCTTTCTTTAGAGCCCATGATGATATGACGGCTTTGGCTCAGATTATTAGTGTCATTGGAAGCTCTGAATGTATCAAGAGTGCAAATGATATAGGTGAGCTATTTGTATGTAATTCTGGAAGATTACATAAAAGTACTTCATAGGTCCTTATGGTCGTTGCACACCAGGGGTCATTTAACATAAATAGAACAGAAGTATAGCAGCGATAAAACCGCGTTCTGTATATACGAGTGGACGTTTAGCGGTGATATGTAGCAGAGACATAGCAGCAACTTGCAACGTGTACATTTAGGGAAATGAATAAGGTACGCAAGCGTAGGCCGATCTTTTTTTTACGTTTTCCTCATTAGAAATAGAAATTTCAAGCTACAAGAAAACCGACTCCAGAAATCGAAAGAGAACGTCCTATTTAGTAACTACTGAATATTTGAGGGTAATATGTTCAATATTTTGGAAGTAACTTTTTGTGGAAAGCGGTATGATTTGCAAAGAAATGTATGGTCTTGTGACAAGACTAACAAGGCTACCCTTGCTAGTCTCACTACCAAGGCTACTCTCGCTACCAAGGGTACTCTAGCTACCCATGCTACTCTCGCTACCCTTGCTAATCTCGCTACCCTTGCTAATCTCGCTACCCTTGCATGAAGCAGCAACAAAATCACCAGAAATTCTTTTGTTTAAGAATCATGCAAGTGAGGCCGATACAATGCTTATTGTTTCATTTGCATGCATCCACAATAACTGTTATTGAAACGCACACGAAAGGGTACGTGTATGCTTTTACGTTGTCGCTGGTATGTAATGTTGGCCACAAGTCAACGCTTTCCTGAGTGAGTAAACACTTGTTTCAATACAGCTGGTCACCGAAAACCTAGAAAGCTGAGATCACTGAGCATAATTTCAAACTTTTCTTATCAAAAAAGCATATATATACAAAGCTTTTTTAATACAATTTGCAGCTCGATGATGCTCAGAAAAGGTGACTGTAACCTGTAAATGATTTGCAAATCCATGAACAGTTATCAAGCGGTTGAACATGTAAAATGAATCTACCCATAATTCTTGTTGGCCTCGGCTTTATAGCTTTTCAGGTGACTACTTTTATTGAAATAAGTGTATATCTCTGCTACACGTTCAACTCGTATGTACAAAACGTGATTTTGTCGCTGCTACATGATTCTGCTAAATAAACCCTAGTGTGCAACGACTTATGCGTGGATTCAAGTTGTTAGTTAAATCATTCTAATCTGCTAAACCTTGATTGTTACTAATGCATGGGCGCCTTGCATGAAGTCCCAAACGTGGGCCCAGGTAAAGGTGTTCCATTTTTGAGAATTCAATTTATAAATGTTTGTATTTTGAATAGGACGTTTGCATGATGGAGTCATTTGACTCCCACTACCAAGATGCTTCGTAAATTTTCTTTTTTATTCAAATACATATTCCCTCATGAGAATAGTAAGACAATTGGTGCTAATTAACTGAACAAAAGAAAGTGTGCAAGGGAGTCGGGTAGTAGAAGTCAATGACGTCATCATGCAAACGTCCTATTTTTTTCGTTGCAAAGGATTTGGGACTTGCGCAAAACTCGTATCTGTCATAGATACGTACAAAACCGTAATCCACTTTACATTTTCCTGCACATATTTCATGGGTAACGCGAGTTTTGTGACAGGTTTGCACTGACGACGACGGTAATAAAAACGAACTGTGGAACAAATTATATTTCAAAAGAGATATAAAGTACTTATTAGTAGTAAATTTATAACACGCTTCTGAGAACTAAGACAATATGTTTTTGTCTTTCAATTTTCATAATAACAAATTTGTAAATTTTTTTTAGGAAAAGACTTAATTCTCAATGCAAAGTTTCCTCAGGGGGACCTTAAGGCTGCTTGTCAACGTCTACGCTCAGGATCAAGAAAGGGTTCTACTTCTGGATGTATTGCATCGGATCCTTCTAGCGGGCATGATTCTGCATCAAAAAGAGCAAGAAGAAAAAGCCCAACGTCCAAAAAAATTAAGTCAAATGACTCTAAACCGCACCAAAGGTGTTCATTCTGTAAAGAAGCTGCAAATCCCACCTCTATTGTACATCAATGTCCAAATTCGAAATGGATAAAAGAAGGCAAAGATCATGAACACTTAGACGGCACCAAATGTAGCAGTGATTGTTGTAAATGTTGTTGGACTATTCCCAGTTCAGCTTACGATCTACTACAAAGATGTTTGGATTTAAATCCCCAGACACGAATAACAGCTTCCCAGGCGCTCCAACACCCGTTTTTCACCGAACAAAACTAAAAGATCCCTAAAGTTCAATATGAATTATATATAGTCCAGAAAAGGAAAAATGAAAGCGTGAAAAAAATAACTATAATTGTATATATTCTCGTAAATTGTGAATAACAATAAATGTATTTTCTCCTAGTTTGTAGTCAATATAATGTTAACTTCTTTTTAAATGTTGTCCAGAAAAAGTAACATGAATACTACCCTTGCAGGAGTAGAGAAATGTAACTTGTGGAAAGCTCGCGATCCCTCGCGAGGGTTGCCTGACGTTCGTACTGCTCGTTGAATTTTCATGAAAACTTCTGAAATTAGTCTTGGTTTGTGATCATTTCCAAGGGAGTTAAGAACGGTTGTCCGTGTCGGCCAGGTAAGACGTAAAATGCGAAAATTCAAAAATCCTTCAAACTTCGTCAAAATGTAGAACTATAAGAACTAACAACGTGTGAGTTTCATCTCGATCAGATAAATATTTTAGGAGAAAGGCGTTACATTTGATTTCAAATTCACTTCCGGTTTTTCGAGGCCATTCTATAGACTCTTCCACGGTCTCTCACTCGTCCGTTCCGTCTCCACGCTTAGAGACTAACGGTACAATGACCGAAAGGACTTATTGGTCCCGAATAATTGGACCCAGCGTGCTTTGGGAAACAAAATACTCTTCCACAGTCTCGTTTTCGCCGTCATCTTGAAAATATTGAAACCGTTACAGTCTCTAAGCGTGGAGACGGAACGGACGAACGAGAGACTGGAAGAGTCTAGGCCATTCTACAGCACTTCCAAAAGTACTCTGGATCTCAAAATATTTTGTGTATTTCAACCAAGTAAGAAACTTTCCATAAACTAGAGATAATTTTTTATCAATAGGCATTCTTTTAACATTTGGATTTATATTAAATATTTTAAGGATTTTTCAATCATTTTTGATTTTTCAAGCACTTTTATGTTGGTGAAATTACGTGCCAAATAACTCTACTGTTAGATCGATTCACGAATAAAGAAATATCTTTTAATCAAAGAATCATGTTTCCTCTTTGTAAATATCAAATAAAATTTTGAAACTGAAAATGGAATTTTTTATGATTTTTTTGTACGTCCATTTGACGCGAAAATCACGCATATTTACATAATCACGCCGACTGATCGGCAATAAATAAAAATCATTTCACTATAGTCAACACGGATTTTTCCCAAAACAAATATACAAAGCCTTCAAAAGTGCTTTATCCGTGGCTGTGGATATTTCTTAAGACACTTACATTTTATATTCAGATTTTCGGCATAACTTGGTATCTACACTGATCTACAGTTGTGAGAAGTCCAGTCCCGGACTCCCTTTTCTGTCCGCTCCGACTAGCCTGCGTTACATCCGGAATTTTCATCGTAAAGTCCGTAGACTTTACAAAGAAAATTCCGGATGTAACGCAGGTGGGTTGAGGTCTCTTTTCTCCGCGACTTCAACCCATAGGAGCGGACAGAAAGAAGGTCCGGCGGTTGTGAGTTACGTCAAACAAATATTTCTTCCACACAGCTACATGATTGTACTGCAGTCAATATCAACTCTATGAAAGGCTTCTTCAGCTGACGACCAAAAGACTTTAGGTGCGATGTGTCCAAGTCAAGTTCTTCGCACACTGACTTGAGAACTGCGACAGAAAGCTTCTCCAACTCCTTTGTTTTGTAAAGATTGCATAAATTGATACGGTCTCGTCTTGTGCTGCTTCAGTATTGCACAATAACTAACCTTGTAATGCTGACCAAGAGACAAAGTTCCCTTCGCCTATGTTGTACGCTTTCCAGCATGTGAGCCCATCTTGGTTGAGCTCGAAGTTGTTGAGGGTGCTTATCCCATCTAGTTTTGAGATGGTTCGCAATGCAGTCAACTAACTGCCATCCACAAGGGTGACGCGAACTCCACGGACACCTCCACAGGAAAGGATAGCTTCGCGCAGTTCCTCTACTGTGGTTACATTATTGCCTTCATTTATGTGGCGACGGATGTGCCTTTATAGTTGCGGCTTTTCTGTCGCAGGGTCCTTTTCCACCCAGGGGGTCGCTAAAATCGACACTCCTGACCTTTAAGCATGCAGAAAATAGGACGATGCATAAAACACTGATACTGCAGAATGTGAAACCATTGCAATATTCTAGAAATAGTAATTATGCTCCACAATAAGATTTGATAAGATCAACAAGAATGAAAACATCGTAGCAAAGTAAAAAGAATATTTTTGTCCTACTGTACATGCCAATATGTACAATACAAGATATTTTTAAAATAGTTATGATTACCTTAATACCGGTGGTTCTCTCCATGTTAAATGACAGAAAGTCAACATCTCAGCGCTGTGGTAACAGCCAGCACTGTCCTGCCGATAATAAGCCGTTTCTACTTCAGGATTTTCCTCTTTTATTGAGCGCAAAGTATGTTCCATGATGGCGATAACTGTACTGCTTTCTTGTGAGCGGCATTTGGCTACTATCAGTATATGATCATAATGAGTGAGTCCCGAGATGTGCTTTTGTATTTCTTTCAATGGGACCAAGTCGGCCATCATGATAACAAGTATTTGTCTTCTCGTAGAGTTTTGATATGTTTCTGCCAATGCTTCTAAGTATTTATTATCAACAGGGGATCGTACTCCAGGGCTTTATCCACTACTTTAGACTCCTGCACAGCTTGCCAAAGGCGTCCAGCCTCACCAGGTGTGATGACCTCAAGTGCTGACACGATGGCAGCTCCAGCTTTTGAGACATGTACCTTTTTCGCGCGCATGCTTATGTTTTGCCATGGTTTTTTTTTCGGTTTTTCCAACTTGCTGAGATTTCCCGCAAGCATCGAGGAACTCATTCAGCTTTTTCCTGCGACGAACTTGCTGTTTTTGTTCACTTTCGTTGGTTATTCCTGTACTTGAGCCGGCAATATTTTCAGAAATGATAATGGTTGGGTCCCCCTTGGAGATATTAAGCTGTTCAAGAGTCTCCACTAGAGAGTCGCAACTATCGTCACTTTTCCTATCAAATTGGCATCAACCACCTTGGATGTCTCCAAATATTTGCTATAGCCTTATAAGTTTTCATGTCCTTGAAAACGTGTTCTACTTGATTGCGTCTTCTTGCCAAACACCTATTAAATTTCCGAGCTCGCCTTTGGTCTCTAGCGTTCAGTAAATGCATTTGCATCGCTCGTATTGGAGTAAGTAGGGGTCCGCCGTCTGGGTAAGCTCTATCAGCTAGAAAATTAGCGTCACGCGGTAGGCTAAGGGGTTGTCCAGGTCCAATCGGGGTCATAAGCCGGTATAACTGAGCTGAGTGTTAAAACAGTGATAGTGACGGTGGCCACTGTAGAATTGTCTCTGTGGTTCGATTAAGGGCCGATAAATCTCGTGCGGAGTTGAATCAATCGCACCCACTGCATTCGGAAATTCGGGCCAATTACCCATCAAGTTCGCCCATTCCAGATCATTGAGCCATCTTATTTGATTATGGAAGTACTGCCAGAGCTCAGGCAAAACTTTGTAAATGATCCGGACGACAGACATAGGATCGATGTCATACAATAGCGCCAGGGTGTCAACATGGGGGTACTTCCTCAACCACATGAGCACTAACAAAATTTGATTGATAAGATTTATCTTTTGTCGCCCTTGACGCTGTCGTGGTTGCCCGCGAACATTCAACTGAAAAAGGTTTGGTGTCAAATCTCTAACCAGTCGTAAAAAAGATCCTGGAGTCCCGCCAGCGTTCCTCCAAAATAACCAACACTGCCCAGAAATAAGAGAAAACACGTCCCGCCCTCGAAAGTCATATTCGTGAAAACCCGGTAGCAAACGCTGGCTCAAGGAAAAGCGACCACCTCTTAGTGGAGGCTGCAAGGCAACAAAAAGCAGCACGACCGCTATTAAGGTTCGAAGCAAGGACTGTAGCTGTACGAGATCCATCAGGTCTTCTCACATGCATGCACTGTATTTCATGGTTGCATGGTGATGCTAATTAAAGGACAATACAAATTACAAATTCTTTCATGCATTTTTTCCACTCTCTCACCATATTTCTCGCCGGTGTTGCGGGTGTTGAGTTTTAGGAGCTGTTCTAAATTTGAAATATTTTCCGCTAATATTCGATTTCCACGAAAATGTGGAGTCCCTTGGAAGTAGAAAGTACCTCTTCAAACGATAGACTCGATGAACAACAATCAAATAAAGCAGGTAAGTGCCCAGGGAGTTGAAACTGCAGAAAACTCGCGAATTAAATATTTCAATACTTTGACATTTTATTAATCATTTCCCTTCAAAATAAAACAGCCACCGAAAAGAAAGCAAGAGCGAATGTAGGTGACCTGGAAAGGAAGTTTATTCTCCAATGCTACAAACTATCCATGGGGAAGGATTGGAAACATTTCCTTCTGTTTACGAAAGAGCGAATACTAGATGCGGAGCTGCCTCAACGTGTTGTGCAGATACACATGGATTCTCCACATATAAACCGCATATAAACCCCATGAAAAATATCGTCAAGAAGGCCCTCTCATCTCCACTCCCATCCACTTCCACGTCGGCCTCCTCTAAGCCAATATATGTAGAGGAGCAAACCGAAATACAGGAGAACCTGATGAAGTACGCGTCAAAAGGGACCCCAGCCCATAGAAAGTTGCAAAACAAATTGCGTAAGGATTTTACTGCATCCTCCACAGACAGTGACAGCGAAGCAAGACTAGAGCAAAGCAAGAAGAAAATTAAAAGTGATAGGGAAGTTGCAAAAGAAGCTCAAGAAGCACATAAAGGTTTGTGTGCCAAGGCGATGGACACACTCGAAAGAGTGAACAGTCTGCTAGTCAGTGTGGATAATTAAATTAAGAAAACAAATCAAGATAAGCCTGTCTAATGGTTAAATTTGTACAAAAAGACTGCAAGAGAGATTATTTAAGATGAAATTTTTTGCATGTTTTGTTGAGCTTATATTTGTAGTTTGGCTGGGTAGGTAATAAAAAAAGGAATAATTTTTTTGTCGTTATAGTCTTTTTTAAAACTTTAGCTGGTTCGCCGAAGCGTGTAACCACGTGAGCACATCATTAGCATGCTATTTTACTCACCAGCTCATTTGCATGCTAAACATTGCTTATGTGATATCGCTCTATTATTATTATTATTATCATTATTATTATTATTATTGATAAAATCGTAGGTCGATCAGATGTATCTTGTTCTTTTGCAGGTCCAGAGGTGTTACAAGGAGTGGTGTATGAGTGATCCAAATGTGAAGTGGGTTTGAGCAGTGGTCCAGGAGATGGTTCAGATGATGGAAAATGACTTTGATATTTTTGTAAGGTTTCATAAACAAGTTGACGGGAATAAAACTGTGCTGGTCAGTCACCAGGTTGCAGAAGAAGATATCGTTTCATGTAGTCAGATAGCTTTGTGGTTTAAAAAAGAATATCATATGCAGCTCCAAAGTCATCTTTACTCTTAAGTTGCAGTTCTACAAAATCCATTAGGTGTACATCATCTATCTGCTGCATGGTCTGGACAGACTCATGGTTATTGAGAACAATAGGACAGAGTATATTCTTTTGAAACATATCAAGTGAACAGTAAATTTGTCAATAGTAAAACCACAGGTAGACCAAGCTTGGTTTCTGTTTCATCTTGTAACAAAAATCATTAAAACAAAAAAATCATTAAAACGTGAAATAAAGCATTGAATTCAGAATATACGCTAATAATCAGTTGAAATGCCGTGACGACAATGGTATAAGCTTTCCCATCACTTATTGTCCAATCGTTCAACAATCAGCTATTACTTTTGGTATAGAATGCGGGTATGTTTTTGTATTTGCACGAAATCATGGTGTATTCAGCATGGAATTTTTTAGGCACCAATTGCCTTGCCAGAGCTGTCCTTCTAGATTTTGAAAACCGAGTACTTGCTTTGTTAGCAAACGTAAAATCACTTCATTTTGATGCATGGCCAGGGTGCTAGAGCGCTTTGAATATGAACATTTTCAGCTTTTTTATAACCGAGCAAATTATTATTCCTAACACAGGAAGCCCAAACTTAGAAAATGCTAGAATTTCTGCTAAAATGCTGTTTTGTTTTGTTTAGCAAATATGTGTTTCAATGAAAAACCCAAAAGTTTGAATATCGTAATTGAAATGTTGTTTTTGTGACCTTGTTTTATCCATTAAATTGATTTTGAAATCTGGGTCATGAACCATCTCAAGAGTTGATGGCCCTAAAAAAAACAGGAATGTTGAAATTCAAAAATCTATTAGCATTTTTTTGGAATAGAACCCCAATGATTATTTGTGCATGGAATATTATGAGATTTGGTGAGGTTGCCCTCACACACAGTTACACACATTTACACACACTCAAACACACTTACACATACACACACTTACACCCATTTACAAACATTTAAAAAAACTTACTTACACCCACTTAAACACATTTAAAAACACATTACACACATTTACACACACTTACACACACACTTACACACACACTTTCACAGACACACACACTTACATACACTTACACACACTTACACACACTTACACACACTTACAGCAGCAGCATTGGGTCTCTCGTCAAACACAGTGGGTGGGTCACATACCACGTGATAGCCTGTGTAATCAGCCGTTTTGGATACGGATGGAATGTTAATGCAGGTCTTGTTTTGCAACAGAGAGAAAATATGGTGAAATAGTCCTAAAATAAATAAATAAGTTAATTTTTTAGACTATTATCGAAATTTTGCGAAACTTTGCTCCTGTTGATTCAGGTTGTTCACTTGACCGTGGGATTTGTGAGAAAATATTATGTACATCCGTATGATATTGATAGTGATGATGATGACGGTGGTGGTGGTAGTGGTAAGTGGTAATGAATTATGATGGTGGTGATGATGGAGATCATAATGAAGGCGGTGGTGATGATGGCGATGATGATGATGATGCTGATGATATGGTCATGATCTCTTGTGGAGATGACGATGACGGTGATAACAAATGTTACATGACGATTATGAACGGCTGCTAAAGGCGTCTTTACATGCTTTCAGCTCGAAGCCGTTGAGCTGCGCCACTGCTGTACTTGCGTTGATGATAAGCGATGACGTTTTTTTACGATGATGAATGTGATGATGACGATAGAGTGCACGCACTAAAACCGTGACTAGTTAATACTATTTCATGCAGAATCCTTTGTTTTCTATTGTTTAATTATCACTATTTAGTGCTAAAAATTCGTATTTGTTTCACGGATTTAGTGTGAGCACTCTAATGACGAAAATGATATTTTTTTACTTATATTTATTAGCTATTATCCATAATTTTTTATGATTATTATTGCTACAATTTTAAATTGCTACTATATTATTATCATTAGTCTATTATTATTGTTTTTTTAATTATCATTTTAATTATATGTTTTTTTATTGTTTGTACATAATTACTTACTATTCAGCCCATGATCTGCGATAAAATTTTCAATAAAAATCTATCTAAATCTAAATGAATAAAGTAATACAAAAAAGTCTTTATTTCTGAACAACAGTTAGGGTTAGGGTTAGGGTTAGGGTTAAAAAGGGGATTTGTGTAGACCATTGCCCCATGTCTCCAATATTTTGCTTTTCCTCCGGTGCTCTCCTAACATCCTGAGAATTAATGACAGTCAAATTAAAACGTAAAAACTGCTCAAACCCATGCAATTTTAAATACTTGGGATACTATATAGAAGGAGAAAATGGACAAACATGAAAAATGAAACATTTTAGCGCTCCCCTCACCAATGCGACACGGATTCGAGTCCTGCCGAGCTCGGTGTTTTATGTGAGTATAGCTGCTTGTTTGCCGGTTCTCTCCTGTGCTTCAAGGGTTTTGCAGGAGCTTTCTATTCCCTTTTTCCTTTAATGTTTGTTAGTAAAGCTTTTTTTCTTTTCCCTTCCTCCATTGAAGTTTTTCGCTGAAAATGTTTTTCTTTTCTTTATTTATTCAGTAGGACCATACCTCCAACCATCGAGTGCTGAAGCGCAGTGTGGCAGAGCATTAAGGAACGAACTCAGGTTACAAAATTGAGCTTCGGGTTACATTAGGAAACTTCAGGTTAGGGAGCATGCTCCCTTTTGTAACCTAACTTAGGTTACAATAGGGAACGAGGTTACAAAAAGGAGCAGTGCTTGTTACAATTGGGAACAAAAAATCTATCTGTCTGTCTGTCTATCTGTCTAATAATAATAATGGAAAAACCCCAGTTTACAATTGAATTAATAGTTTATTAATTTATGTTGTATTTACATAAAATCTGGTCAAGACTACTAGACACTATAATGTGGTTAAATGTAAGACACTATAATGTGGTTAAATGTAATTTAGGCTAAGTTAGACTCGAGGTCAATGACATCTCGCAGTGAAGTTGTCCGGACGTATACCGCTATCTTCCGCTGTCAACGCATTTATTACCTCACGCGATCGTTGATCGACTCAGCTAGCAAGTTGTTTATAGCATGTCGCAATCTATTCTAGTCGATCTCTGTGGCCTGTATGAGATATGGATCATAGCTATCATTACGAAATACGATAAGACGCTACACACGTGATCACGCTAGCTAAATGACAACAACGCGAACCTTTATTCGCCATCGCTATACGACGCTATTACGCTACAACACGAGTTTAATTTCTCTGCCCGCCATCCCTACCATTGGTACAGGTAAGTAGAGGCAAGTATTCCATTGACTGGTCGCGGTCAATGTTACTGTAACAATTGTCTGGATATATGCTATGTCCGATATATGCTATTCAAAAGTTATCGACTCTTAGAAAATATTGTGCAACATATCCATAAGGGGCGGTTGTGATCAAACCATGACTTTGTATTTAGCGGTCGTGAATCTTGAAATAACAGAGTCTCTTAATATAGGGTCAATTATTAATTTTAAGTTACTGGTGATAATTGATTCAGCACTGTGATCTGTAGAGCTATCAGCTTGTGAGACTTGAGCAAACATTTGAGCATCGCGTAGAAACTGCTCCATTCGTTCAGGATCTCCTGTCGGCTCAGGATTGTCACTTGCATAGTCGTCAAAGCTGTTCGCCTGTAGCACAGATGTAACTATGATGGTCCTATTGTCACGTTCATCTTTTTGTAAAACTGTGTTGCGTAAATGAAAACTTTGTTGGATAGCATCTGTGTCTGTACCGGCGATATATATCATATCGTTGGTTAGAAGTAACGCACCACTGTAGTCGTGTCCAACAGTATTAACCACAGTAACGTCTACACACAAAATGTTTGCATTTGTTTTCAGTTGCAGCACTTTCCTGATGAAAAAAGAAAAATATCAGCATTTTTATAAAGCATTAAGCATCAATGATAGATAGAAAAGGACAATACTGATACATTACAATCATTATGTTGTTGAAGTTATTTATTTTCTGCTTTTATGAAGAACTATATATTGTAATTTAGTAGAGAATAACTTATAATCATTGTGATTTTACGGGTCGGTGTCCACTGGTAGAACGAAGGTTGGGATTGGATAAAATAACAAAAACAAAGGAAGCATGGATTATGGTGAACAATGTGTATTATTCTACATGTGAGCTGCGTTCTTTGTTTTATCTCACCATTCATTGTTAGTTCATCCACTCCCAGGCTTCGTTCTGCCTGTTGTGTGTTACCCGATTTTACTGTGTGGATACACTAACCAGGAACACTCGGAGAACCAATCACGACAAAGAGAAGAATGAAGAATGCTGCGAGACTGATATTTCTATGGTAGGACCGAGCGTTCATAATTTATCTAGTTAATGATAAATGCTTAAAAGCGGGCTAGCTTCTAATGTTTTTATGTTATGCATTAATCAATCACTTTTCGAATTTAGTTTAAAGTAAATAGAAGTATTATCTATTCTTTTCTTGAGAGTATATGTCGTTGTTCTTTAGACATATATTGAAGATCCATAGTTTGTGAAACGATTAACTTGGGGATAAGAGGTGGGGGTATAATACCCGGGTACAACTCGTGAAACACTTACGCTTCTTTCGTGCTTAGCAGCCTCATACGTGCACCCAAAATTGTATGGAATCACGCTAATCAGGCAATCCTTTATATAATAAGGTAACTGTACTTTTTTCTAGCTGAATGTTCGAGGGCTTCGTTCTCTTAACAAAAAAATCGATATTCATGTGGTTCAAGAAAAAGAAAGAGGACATTTTTGTCTACAAGAAATATATGAAGATATAGAAATATAGATAAGTTGTAGTGCTTGGGAACGAGGTTATTCCGGGCGAAAGCCCTTGGAATTAAATTCGGAAAAATTATGCATCAAAACGAGACTATCGGGTCGAGCTTCGGATAATTTGCTAAGAAATTTACTACAAATCTTCTTACTACATTTTGATAGATATCTTTGATATACAAAGTATTTTGTAGTCTTTCTAACTATGGTCAAACACTATATAGCTTTTAGATGTATGAACAGTAGTTTCCAAGCACTACAACTTATCGATATTTCTATATCTTTATGTATTTCATAAGTGCTACGCGGTCCACATACTCTCATCTTTAAAAGAAATATATAGTACTTCTGAAATTGAAATATTTGGAATTCCTCTAAAAAATGAATCGGCTCCTTTTAGATATCTTATTTTTCATTACGCTAATTAACTACGGGGAGGCGATTCAGTGAAATTATCTAATGTATTTTTGTTCGGGCGAAGAGCACTTTGTTTTTCTTTTTCGTCTAAAGTGGGTAATCTGAAAGTAATCTTACCATGAATATTTCAAGGGGCTGTTCCTGGATTCAATTACCAGGTCATCCTCCACGGTGTGAAGTCGGGATGGAAGATGACTTAAACCAGCTCCCAATAAAATTCCCTGTCCGGTTTGAGAAACAAGCTCCATGGCGCCTCCAATAGGTTTGGTTACTACACCTAAGAGGCCTCTGCCTACTCCTGTGAGAGCCCCGTATGCTGCTTCTTTAACATCATTGGCTCGTTGTATACCCTGGATTGGCTGATCAACTACTCCTGCTACCGCACCTAGAAGGCTAAGTCCAAAACCACTGAGCCCTTGCGTAACACCTATTGAACAAAATAAAAGTATATAAAAGATGTCTATATGGGACCGTCATCTGGAATGGGGGTAGATGGTAAAAATGGACGTTTTGATATAATTGATAGGTTATATAAAAGAGAGCCTTTAAGATGTTGGGAATAAACAGGGGAGTTCCGAAAACAATTGGGCATATTGATAGCAAAACTTTTACTATCGTTTAGAATTGTAATTAAAAATCTATATTTAAGAAACGAGGAAAAAGATTAAGGTGTGATTTGTAAGAGGGAATCATAAAAATTGGGGATTGGAGAGAAAAAATGCATTTTTTGCTATTTTCTGATGATGGCAGTAAAATAGTCCCATTTGGTTTTGAGGTCAACCTTCAGCTCCTTGGTCAGTAACATTTCATAAATAACAATGACATATTTTGTCTTTTTGAAAGCTAACAATATACGTTATTATTTTTTGAATTTATCAACTCTAGGCATCATAACATCAAGTCCACGTAGATGCGAGGCTAACATGAAAATACAAAAGAAATAACACTTTTTCTCGATGGAATATGTGGCATTTCTTTTGCATTTCCTTGTTAGCCTCAAATTCAAAACTATCTTAAGAAGGGTGCATTCCCGATGACACCTTTTGGCTCTAACGTCGATATGTTTTTCCCAGGTAAGGTTTTCATCTAGTACCTTAGTACTTTGAACTCTTTTGGCTTATTCATTTTCCATAACAATATTCTATATATATGTTATGAGAGAGATATTAATGTTTTTACAGACTAAGCTAGGCATCAGTTTTCTAATTACTATTTCTTATCGTATGAAAACAAGATAAAGAACGATCAATTAGTTATGAAAAATATCGATATAAGATTTCAGCAAGACTACCATCACGAACAAGTTTAGATAATGGTATGCTTTGAATTTACAAGTAAACCTCTTAGCTACTCCCATTAGCATGTACACCTCTGGTTACACCCTAAACACTCTTTACCCCTTTGCTTAGTTATTTTAGCACTATTCGTTTAAATCTTATGATATAAATATTCCTCAGTCTTTTCTATACATTTACCATATATTCAAATATTAACTTTAGTTTAAGCTATGTTTAATTCTAAGATTTTCACTTGTATTACTCTTTGATAAGATATCACACTTAGGAATTTACTATTTCCTTTAGCCAATCAAGACAGCGATAATATCACATTGACTGTAGACTGACGCTAATTAGTCATTCAGAAGATAGGAGATAGAAGAGAGTATAGAAGAGAGAAGTGAATAAAAGATCCCATAGCTATAACCGAGAGCGGTCACCCACAACATATATATATATATATATACAACTAGAGACGATTTATTCTATTTCTTAATCCAACCAGCACATATTCTGTCTTAGCTATATTGAGGCTTAGTTTATTCGCTACAAGCCACTTATTTACACTGTTCAGATCGTAGTTCGAATTGATTTGTGTTTCGTTTATGGACTTTCCTGCTGCTGTAACACTAGCATCATTAGCAAAAATTCCAGGTGTTGTAAATCTTAGACAATTTGGCAAGTCGTTTATGCATAATAATAAGGAAAGCGGACCTAGGATGGAACCCTATGGAATTCCACATTTTATTCCTCTTTGATTAGAAAAACTATCATTTACCTGAAACGTTTGCTTCAGATGCAATAAGTAAGAATTAAGTAGTTCAAGAGAATCCCCTTTGACACCATAAGCCATGAGATTAGCGAACACGATTTCATGGTTTGCGGTGTCAAAAGCCTTCTTAAGGTCAAGAAAGGTAGTTTCAAAGGATCATTTAAATTTGAACCCTGCAGCCTCGACTGAATGCTTTGTGTCTGACCAGTAAAACGTGATAAAGTGATGAATGTCCTACGTTTCTACGTTACGTGAATGGCCTGCTTTTTCTCTTCTAGTCTATTCTCTTATATTCCCAGCCTTCCCTCTCTTTCGCTGTCGTGGTTCTTGGGAGATCTCTTAACTAATATTATAACTATTGCGAGTTTTTCCCCTACATGTATGAGAGGCTAGTAAGTTCGGAACAATAGTTATTCAAATTGACCGCCATATTTTGATTCTGTGCATATCTCCTTGTGTCAAAATACTACGAAATGTCTTTTGAAAATGACGCTATAAACAATACTTCACATAACTTACGAACTAATATTTAAAAACCGAGCCGTTAAATTCAAATCCAAAATCATGAAATTAAATACAAAGAATGCATGTTCAATAACATAGTGCGGCTATAAAACGCAATTTTCCTTAAACTTTATGTACAAATTAGAAAAACAAATAGCAACACAGACCTAACACTACCTACTACTTGTTCAGCCCTTGGTAGAGAAGCGAGGAGTTTCACTGAAATATCGAATATACTAGTCGATTCTCATACATTTATACTATTGCGGAGACCGGAGACCGCTGAGAATATTCAGTGAAAAAAGTAGGGTCCTGCTACGAGAATAAATTTTCGTCAGATTAACCCAGCATAAGATTTATTGGTTTTGTTTAATAAGTGTCGAATGTCATAATTTACCGGGCCACTCGTTCTTCAACGAAATTCAAAATGAAAGCCATCAAGAAGGCGCGAAAGATTTTTCCTCTTCCCTCAACCTTAAAAGGATTTCTGCCAATATTTTTGTTCTGAAATTTTGCATGGAAATAAATCATGTAATGACATTTAAAACCTATAACAAAAAGAAGGAGTCGCTCTAGATGCCCTTCAAATATACACCTGCTTCAATAATTGTTGTCATCGCCAAAGGGTATAGGCGATAGGTCGTTCCGACATGGTAATGGTTTTGTTGAATAGAAAGAACATTAAACCAGTCTCAACACTAAGGTCCATGTTCTTGTCGAAAATAAGAAGAAGAAACACAAGTCATCTCAGCTACTCTTGAATCTTGGAATGACTCATCTCCTATGGCTTTTCGCCTATCATTTATTACCTATCGCCTTTACTTTGGCGATGCCATTTATAAAAATAGGTGTGTCAATTTATGGGTTAAAAAGCGAAATTTGGTGGCAACTCTAAGTTGTAATTACTGAAAACCTTTACTCGCGGTTCAAAGTACTTCTTCGCAACAAAGCGTACATATGATTCTTTACTATAGTTAAGCTATACTACTACATCTATCAGAGTAATTGGATGACTTATTGTTGAATTACTAATGAAACATGAAAGTTCGCCTCTTCGAAAATATCGCACGCTTTAACTAATTCTAATTTTAATTTAAAAATTTTAATTCAAAAATCAAAAACTTAGAAAATCTAGCCAATAATCTTTCCTTCATATTTTAATATATAATATCCAACACCGATGGTCGAAAGCTTTTCCGAAGACTGAAAACTGGGGCGAGTTTTACGAAAATCGCACTTTTTTCGACTTGAAAAAGAGAAAAAAGTTACATTTAGTCTTGAATAGAAAATTTACTTAGAATACGAAAGAAAAAATGGCTAAATTGTGTAAGTTCTATGCTTTTACTCCTATGCACAGAAAAATGCGCGGCTACGTCAAGTCATGCCCGGAACTATCATATAACAAAATAAGTATAGAATACAATATATCGTTCAAAACCCTTATAACGAAAGAAATATTATCACAAAACTAACCTGCCATCAAACGTGTTGGTCTTCGACACCGTTGTTCCTCTAGCAGTCTTAAGTGATCCTCATCCATGCACATTCTGTCCAGATTTCTGGAAATACCGGAAGCCAAATTAGTCAAGGAGGTCAGAGCACCAGCTGAAACGTGCCGTACTAAAGAAGATACTCCTTGAGACATCCCTGAAACAAATGCGCCGGGACCCCGAGTCAAACCATCATAAGGTAAAAAGAAAAAATCAGAAAGTCCTTGGCTGAAATTACGGATCAATCCAGCAGGGTTACCAAGTAGTTCCAGGGATCCTACCACCCATCCTATCTTGAACATGACAGACGACATGTAATGAAGAAGAACTTTCTGAGCAAATGCCGAAGTTGGTGCGTAAACGGGAGACATATGGAAATGACCAAGGCTTAATGAGGTGTCATCCATCCCTATGAAGAGTTTAACGGACGCGTGAAGAGTAAGATGGATAGTTACTGGCTGAATGTCAAACTTTCCTATAACAAGAGGGTTGAGAATTGAGGAACATTCGTTGAGAAGTAAGGTTGTTTCGAGGAAGGAACTATCAGCCAAGAGGTCATATTCCTGTGCTGGAGGAAGAAATGACTCTCCTAACAGGGCCATTCGATAGATAAGGGTGTCTTCTAAAAACACAGTTATTGGCTCACAAGACACCAAAACCGAGTGGAGAAATGTTTTTTCCACGTTAGGTTCATACTTGATCTTTATAGACAAGAAGGGCTTTATGCACGTCCCAACACGAGGTTTTCTTTGACTAGAAACGTTGCTGAGTTTTGGAAAACTTTCATTCGCCAAGATTACGACAGGAAACTGAAACAACTCTCCCTCAAGCTGATTGTCAAGTTGAAAAGAGTTTAACGTTAGACTTAGTTCAGAAATAACTGAATTTCCATCCGAATGCTCTATAAAAGGCGAGTTGCACAAATTAATCCCTAATATTGCTGTACGCAAAACTTCTGAAGGTTTTCTTTGATTGCGAGCATCTATAAGAGAAATTTCTAGCTTGGAAATTTTCATTGCAACATCAAAAGACGGAGACAAAACTTTATTTGAAGGTAACTCCATAGCGACAGCGTCCTTATCATAAATCTGAATGCGAACAGCAGTACAAAGCCTGGACTTGGAGACAAATACGATAACTCTTCCCCTTCCTGGTAAGTTTACAACGAAATGTCCTTTAGAGTTTATGTCCAATCCATGACTCCAACCCTGTGGGACCTCTGTTGTCAGCCCATGACTAATTCTGCCCTCAGCATCTTCAGAGATTTCGGTAACAGTTACATCATACAGTGCCTGAATGTGAATATTCGGAATTTCCTGAAATTCACTGGATGTCTTGAACCATTCTCTCATGACTGTAAGCTCGTAATGAGTCATTCCTAAGGCTGGTATCTTGGGAACTTCATAAAACGGCTCCAACTGTTCTACAACAATGACCTTATCGAGTGAACCTATTTGATACGATGGGCTTTGAGGTGGTGTAGCCTGACCAAACTGGAGCGTGAATGGACAATCATTATAAAAGATAAGGCGAGGGGAGGAATCATTTGCCACTACGATGTTTGTAATACCAGATGCAATATTGGGTGTCATTACTAGTGGAATAGTCGTTCTACTATCACGTACTGGGATAGCTATTGCAGATCGTGGAAGATCAGAGTTCATTAAGAAAACTTGTGACCAGTAGTGACTTGATAACGATTCTGTGTGAAGTTTGATTGAGCTGTCATCTTGATTTTCTATATTACTTTGGAATTCCTGCTCTCCAAGTGCAAAGAATGCAACAGGAATTGTATCATCAACTGAGGCGACTTCCTCCTTGTCTATTACGACAAATGACGTCAAAGCGATGTCCCAATACGCAACTGGAAGCTTGACTTTGCTATCTATAGGTAGTTGAATGGCTCTCTCAATGTCCAAAACGTCACTTGGAATCTACATTTAAAAAATATCATTAGGAGACGCTTTCACCATTTTGCCTTTTTTATCTTCACTGAGCGATTTCTAAAATTTTGAGTATTTCATTTTTTATGCGGTAAAACATTAACCAGCATTGAATTTTTTCGATGTTTCGACTTTAAAATCCAATAACTTTTTAAAGACGCAAAATATCAAAAATCGCACAAACCCTTTCGTAGTTTATCTTTTGCTAATTCACATAACGAAATTCTTTTTGCAATACGCGCTAATTCCATTTCTATTGATTCACCTCTACTAAACGTGCCCGATTTATGTTTAAGGCTCCGTCATCGTTTCAAATTAAAAAATCACTTTCAAATAAAAATATTTTCTAAATCGTTATTAAATGACCTTTAAAACGATACATAGTTTTATGGGGTTTTGTTTAAAGTGTTGCAAAGAGAGTTTCAGAAAAACATACCCCTAAAGGTCTCCAGTAGCCTTAAAAAAATGGTAGCTACAAGTGGTACTAAAAAGATATTTACGCCAACCTTTTTTACTTTAGCGGCCAGTACAGGTAATACGAGAAGAGGCTTCCCAGTAGAATTGACGAAACCAAACTTTTCTTGAACAGAAATAACTCGAACGCCATGACGAATTTGAGATGTCACTGTCCATATGACTGCCACTGGGCGAGAAGAGGTAGAAATATGAGCGATATTGACTGTCGCGTGATTTGACTCTTCTGGTGTATTTGGATCCTTAGCTGACAAATCCTTCATCTCGTCGTTTGAAATAGGCAATGACAAGGGTTTCGACCAACTTATCGTTGAGGAACCTGTCACTAAAATACCGAACTGTATTTTGCCCTATACAGAAGCATAAATGATTATTAAAAAATCTAAGCAATAATACAGAGACCAATCTGAAAATCTGAGAATGCGGGGGGGGGGGGGCAGGGGGTTCGGTTTAGTAGTTCCTAACTGTTGACTAAGCAAAATGTAACCAGGAGAGGTCTGGGGCATGCTTCTAAATTTTTCGATTATGGTCTAAACAAATGTTGTTTCCTGCGTTTTGGGGACCCGGTTCGTAAACTAAAGGCGTTGTCCTCAGCCCTTTAGCCCTCCATTGCCTTTAAATCCGTCCATGTAAGAAAAAATTGAAACAAGAAACTTGTCATAGGGACGAAGTTAACCACATGAAAAAAACTTTAGGAAACCTGTTCTTCCTCTATGAGTTTTTTCACTGCTTGGGTTTCTTTTTTATCAATAAATGTTTTGTCATATTTTATAAAAACAACTTATCGTATTTCTATAGTTTTGATCTCAGTAATTCACACCTGCATGTTGCAAATTTCCTTACTGACCTTATATTTAAATGGGGCAATAGTTTGACCTGAAGGTATCTGGATTTCTCCTTTGTCGTCAAAGTCTTTGATAAAGATTGTAGACATTGTTTTGTTGATTAAAAGACACCAAGGAGTAACGTCTACCAACAGAGTATTTAGATGGTGCCATTTCTTGATCACACGGCATTGAAGCTCGACATCTGGAAATTGACTCACTAATTGAAAATAAAATAGTCTTCAGGATTCAAAACAATATTAAAAACTTCATGTAAATGATATCGAAAAACGCGAGAAAAACAAAAAAAACGACAAAAAAAACCAAAACAAAACAAAACAAAACAAAACAAAAACAACAAAAAACAAAAACAGATAATACAGTTATCATGCCAAGTCCACACACGATATCAGGGACTGGATGAAGGTTCTCGGCCAATAAGAAGTGAGATAAGTAAGAAAGGATTAATATATATTGTAAGAAAGGTGGAAGTAATAAAATGTAAAATGCACAATTGGTGGTTTTGAACTGTTCCCAAGAGGATCAAAAGACAAAGACATGGCGGCCATACTGGTGGACAGGTACAAAAGGATCTAATAAGAAGTAATTTGTTAAAATCCACCAGACAACGTTACGTTAAAACGAAGAATAAAGAATGTACGAAGGCCTACCTTTAGGGCTTATTTCTGCCTTTTTTGGATAACTGTTGGCATCTTTGTCGTTTCCACGAGAGACAACGTAGCGTACAAAAGGTGAGTGAGCAGCTGATACGGAAGAAATTTCATCCCTGTGACGAAAAATACGTGCCTTAATGCGATTGTAATTGTTACGATTTCAGATTTCAGTAACTAGGGTAGAAAATACGATGGTAACGTGACATATAACATGAGATAAATTTGCACGAGCATGTGCTAGGCCATTAAACCGTAACGGCCTGATCGCTGGTAATCAATGGACTACTTCGAAAATACGGTGGCCATCGTAAAGGCCTGATCGCTGGTAATCAATGGACTACTTCGAAAATACAAATAAAACAGAGATGACGGAAAGTATATATCGAGTTTGGAGTGCTTATCTTCCTTTTGTGGGTAAATTTAAAGTATGTGCCATCTTAATAGGTTACGTCACGACATGGCTCGACTCCGACTTCTCCGAGGGAGTAGAGAAGCAACAACTGAATAACGGCGCACATGAAGAAAAACGCAAATTTGGAGAAACTCTCTTTGAAATATGTAAAATCAAAGATACAGCGAGTTTTTGAAGAGTTTGATATGACCAATTTTCGTCCCTCTTTAATATCAATGGATATCATTACTTAGACAAATTTGTTTTTGCCCCCTGCACGCCCCATAATGCCTTGCGATCCAAGACGGCTGTGTGTACTTATCATTGTCCCTAGTGCCGCAGAAGATACTCTTCAGTGCATAGTTGCAATAATTAAGAAACGAAAACATTGCTGGCAAAAACCAAAACGCTATTTTTTCAACAGCAATGTTCATCATAAATGAAACTGCTTTAGAACAATCTATTTTAAAAATCCAATTACGTTCTTCTTTAAAAAAATTGAAGTCTTTGTAAAGGTTCTGGTAACAGTTAGTTCCAAAGCCGGCCTTGGATGTAGCAATAAAACTGTTTTAAAAACCGCAGTTAACTCTCATTCAATGGCCTGAAATCGTTTTGGTTTAACTGGCACAACTCTCTACTTTCACATCCCAATAAGGCCCTGCGTTTTGGGGGGGTAACCAATCGAAACATTGTCCCAAATTGAAAGGTTTCTTAATCGAATTTATACTATACCTGTTTTAGTTATCTGTACAATACTGATTATCAGTTTATTCCAAGTTATTTTTGCGTGTACAGATCATCAAGAGTCTTATGGTCTATGTATTGCCGACTTACAAAAAAATGTTTAAAATTTACCTTAAACGTCTTTAAGCTTCTATCTTTTTCTGTTTTTTTTTTTTTTTTGTTACTTCTTCATTTTATTTTTGGATACCAAACAAGGTATTGTCAACATTGTCTGATCAGCCTTCAACTAGATAAGTAGGTTTTCACCATCTCGTTACCACCCAGAGACGCAAAGTAATGTAATATTATAGAATTCAGAATAACATCATATCATTTCAGTTCCACGTCATTACATGCTTTGTCTCAATTTCACTAGCACGTGAGGCTATATTAAATAGCACTATCAAATATTCTTGCTGCCTCATTTCCATGCTACGTGAAGTCTGAGAAAAACTTGCGTAGAAACTAGTCAGTTTGTTTATGTACTACGAAACATGATAACACCTAAAAACTAAAGTAAAGTTACAAGAGGAAGACACTATAACAAACAACTTACTTTTGTTTTGGGTTGCCACCAATGTATGGCCATATGGTGTCCAACGGTATATCAACCTTGTCACACATGTTTGGATTGACTTTGTTAGCTAGATCAATAAGAGTTGAATTAAGCGGTACAGAAGGATCAGACATTTTGCTACATTTATCAAACTGGAATGTCAAATGATGCCAAGTATTTGGTGGTAGGTGTAGTAACTGCTCTTCATGACCTCTACCAATCATCTCCAGTGATGCTTCGCTATTTGTTTTGGCTGAGAAGATGTTCAGTAGAATCGGATCGGGTAAGTGACTACGCATGATAAATAAAGGTGACAGAGTTATCTAAATAACAAAAAAAAAAAAAAAGTAAAAAGGACTCATTAATAATAAATACTAGTCCGGGATCACGGGATGGGAATTATATATTTATAAGCATTAAGGAACTGAGAAGACACGAAGACTCCAATGGATATAAAACCAGAAATACACAGTTCTTATTAAAGGAGTCCGATATCCAAACCGTAAATTATGGACCGCGTAGCGCGCTTGCAATAAAAAAAGGGGAAACAAGGATTCATAAATTTGAGAAAAAACCGTCGCGCTTCAAACTTCTTCATGATTCGCAACCAAAATGAAAAATACGACTGCGCTTCGTTTGATTTCCTGTCATTTGTTGTGGAAAAAACTGAAAATCTCTCCAGGAATGAATAAGAAGCTTAGGAAAATCACGAATGTGCGGTTGATTTAGCAAACTAGTAAACTAGTTACCTGTATTTGTTCAAACATCGTCTTTTCTAGGCTGTACCATAAATAGAACGTCTGGAATGTTTTTACTCCAAGAAGCTATTGATTGGTTTGGAATAATTATTATATTAGAGTTTTTTTCTTAATTTTTAATTAATCCTGCCTCCCCCCCCCCCCCCCCCAAACAAACAAACAAACAAACAAACAAAACAAAACGTTTTCGTATAAAAATAACTAAAATAAAAAAATAAGCCGTTAACAATATGGCGTTATTTTGCCACCACTACCAAAATGCTTTGCAAATTTTCTTTCTCATATAAATTTGTATTCCCTCATGAGAATAGTAAGACTATTAATTAACTGCTAATTAACTGAAGAAAAAAGTGTTCAAGGGACTAAGACCAGTGGTAATAATGCAAATGTCCTATTATTAAAAATTATTTATAACTAATTCCTATTGATTATTTTTATATGACAACGTTCTTGCAATAGACATTTAAGGCTGGTTTTCACTAGCGACATAAGCGACGGAAGCATGAGCATGAGCATAAGCATAAGATCGTTATGTTCTAGTGTAAATGAATGTGACGGAAGCATAGGAGAAACAATAGGAAGTTTCCCGTGTAGGGGACTGAGTACGAGAATCTGATTGGCTTACCACCATTTGCTTCTGTATGTTATCGACGGAAGCATAAGAATCTGGTTTTCACTAGCGACATAAGGACGGAAGCAGAAGCATAAGCATAAGAAAAAGGAAACCTTCCGTTCCTTCTGCTTATGCTTCCGTCGATGTTCTGCTTCTGCTTACGTCTCCGTTTTTTGATTTTCAAAGGAAGATAAGACGTCTTACGCTTCTGCTTCTGCTTCCGTCGCTTGTGAAAACCAGGCTTTACAGACTCACTTACTCAGAGTTAGCCTCGTCTCAAAGTCTAAAATATTCACAAATACCAACGGTAAAGTAAATATTACTCAAGTTCAACAATACAAACACTTTAAAATTCCTCGGACCTTCACTGAACACATCAATATACTGCTGCTCAAAATCGAGACTAAACCCTTATTCAACTGAGAACTCGAAACTGGAGTATTAGGTGTAAACAAACAAACATTTTAAAATCCTGTGTGTAGGTAATAAGCCATATAAATCCCGAGGTTGGCCTGTGTACATCCCGACTTTAAATCTGGTCAAGACAGTGTGCGAATCAGAGCAAGATTTTTTGATCTAGTCTCCCGGGGTGGTTGCACGATTGTATTTAGTAAACCGCGATTCAGTTCCAAGTTAATTCATTTTTACACGAGTTCTGAATGTTCTTTGAGGTCGCCCAAAAAATTGTGTTCAAAACGATAAGCCAAAACATTGACAACTATATCTGATGTTAACCGATGACACGAAAGTTCCGAACTTTACTATGCCAATTTTATCAATATATTTTTTACGATAACTTATAAATTTCTCGTGCACTGAGGATAGACAGATAAGCTGATGTCAACGCGGGCGCGCTCTTTCCGTTAGTTTTTTGATTATAATTATAAAATCACTATTACAATTCTCGTGTTCTGATTGGTTGAGAGCGCGCGACTTTAAACTCACACAGCAAGCGCTCTTTTTAATTTCTTAAAAAAAACGGTTATTGTTATTTGTATTTTTATAAAAGAAATTTTAAAAAAATGCTCGATGTTCTGTATGGTGTTATAAAGCACTTGGGGATTGGCAGAACACTCGAGAAGTGTCCAAAAGTACTCCGCTATGTCGTTGTGCTTCTACTAAAAACGTGGGCGCGCCGGTTAGCTCAGTTCTTTAAATAACTGAGGAGAAGGTGCTGCTTTTGTAATTATATCTGCAAACGGCTAGAGACCTTCAAGTCTTCTCGGACAAGGGCTTAAAACTGTAGGCCCTGTCTTTCAACCCTAAAGCGCCTTTGATTATATCCACATGAATCATAATCATTATCATCAAATACATCTCTCGTGTTCTGCCAACCTTGCGTGCTTCATAACTTACATCAGTGTTTAATGTGTCTGTCCTCTTATTGACGATAAATTTCGCTAACACGTCAAATTTGTATGGGGATCCACTTTGACCTAGATAAGTATGCAAGGGATTATGAAAAAATCCCATTGTATTTCGAAGAAAAGAATGTTTTCATGGTTACTCGTAATATATTGTCTTCCTATACTTCCTGAATGGAGATATTTTCCCTTTAGTAGCAGAAACAGATAAGCCACTTTCTCGGAGAGTTGCTCATACTTGGAGATGAAATAAGTAGTGTTTCTTTTTACACATGAATTGGTTTCGGTCCGATCTAAGTGTATTATATATATTCTTGTAACTATTGGCATCCAAAATGAATCGCAGCCAGTCTTTGGCTAATAATCCCATTTTCCACTGCGAACTTTATAAAAAAAACACTTGAGTGGCGACCGTGTACGAGTATGATCAGGTCATATTTCAACTTCGCTTTCTCCCATGTGGGAGTCAACATTATTACACTGCCTGCGCTGTTTTCCGATGGGATTTGAACTACGGAACTCGGGTAGCCTTAACCGCCTCCTCCTAGCAGACGTTTTTAGTGTCTGTCACGCAACGTTTCCCTCCCCACGAACGTCTGTTTACTCTTTGCTGTTGATCATGGCCCAATCAAAATCGGCTTATTGTTCGTGTAGGATCCAATCAAGAGCCTTGTTAGAAATTTCGCGCCAACTCGAAAGCAATGCCGCATGCTGTCAAATTTTGTGTCCTCATACATTGGAGAAGGTGACAACGAAGATTTTCCAAGGTAAACTTTATTCAAGAAACAAGGAAAAAGACTGAGAAAGACTGTTGTTGGTGGTGACTGACGTTTCGACAACCTGAGCGGAAGTCATCTTCAGATTCCAGCGAAAAAATGAGAGACAGTCGATGGTGTGAATTAGAATTCGGCTAAAATTGGGTTAAAATTGAAAAATTGAAAAATTAAGTTAAAATTGTTAAGCATTCTGATAAAACTAAAAAGACCACTAACTGGTATACCTTTCTGTACATTTAAAGGTAAAATATAACTATTGACTTCCTTTCCATAAGATGTTAGCGTATTTGTTTGAGCTCAAGTTTGGCTCAGTACAGTACTCGCCCTTCCACCGGAAAGCTCACTGCAGCAAAGTCTTGTAGTTGAGAAGTCAATTGCTCAATCCGCCGTACAAATCACCACAGCAGTCCAGCAAAACCCAACAATGGTTACTGGAATCCAAGTAAAGCCATTGATGCATTCTTTCGACTCAGTTTTCAAAAATATACAATTCAAAATCTTCAGATTGTGATGCAGCTAAGTTCCAACGGTCGCTAATTTGACTTCTCCTCGCTCACTTTCTTGTGAATGAAAACGATCAAGACTTAATTTATGAACTGCTTCCCTTGCATGAATTTTCCGCAAAAAGTTTTACAAATTTAAGTTTACAATACAAATTGACTTTTTTTTGCTCCGTCTAGTTGTTTTGCGCTTGCCGGCTTTATTCGCAACTACCAAATTGCGCAGCGAGTGTAATTTAGAGGAATATGATTGGTGTTTCACTACCGAAACACACTTATACAAGCTGAACACTTTAGTTATGGAATTCTGTTTGTAATACACCCTGTTATCTCCAAAATGCATTACTCATATCATATAAAAAATATTTTACCATTCAACTCTTCACTTCCTGTACACTGAACATACTGAGTTATGCTTCATAGGCACCTTAAAAGATTGTCATGATTTAGTTTTGATGAGGTAAGTTTTGAACACTTCCTGCGTCTTTCTTGGCCAATAATTATAAATCGGAGGATATTTTATGGCTTTGTTTTAGCCATGTTTATGTTTATTGCAAATTGTTCTCCCTCTACACACGAATTTATTGTTAACCCCATCCAAGAAAAGCAAGCTTAGGTTCCCTGTGAAAATTCCACAATATTTAAAAATTACCTGTACAATTAAGTGTTGAGCCTTAGCATCACCTCCTACGTTATCCAAAGGAAGTGCCTCACACCACGTTGTCGTGTTAGGGATTCTAATACGCATGCCTATAAGGCCGGCATGGGAGACGATGTACGATGGAAGGGTTGTGACTGGTGCCAACGAAATGTCTTCAGGAATCTAAACGAATCAAATCGTATCCGAAAATATCAAATGAATCTTATAAAACTCATGAATAATTAATGAGGAAAACACAATAGAAATCATTGTCTGTGGAGGAGGTTGTATATCTGATACAAAATCGTCCTGATTTGCATAAACTTTAACTCCAATTTTCGTAGCCAAATTCAATTTTATCTTTAAAATTATAGTAGAACATGAATGTATACAACTAGACGTTTCATAAGTAACATACAAAATTTGTGTCTGTGTTGTATCAGATATACAATCATTCGCCTTCAGCTCGTGGTTGTATATCTGATACAACATGGCCACTCATATTGTATATATTACATACGACCCTGCTCGCGCGCTCTTATAAAACCATAAAAAGACACGTGATGGGATGGGGGGTTTGATGTGAGCGGGCCGTAAAATCCTCCTCGGTTGTACATATTTTTAGGCAGGAGTTTTCAGCCTTTTTATGACTAAAATTGTGTCATATTATAAAATGCTTATTGTTTGCTACTCTTGGTCAGTACAGGATGGCATGACCTCCCCGTCATTTATTTGTATCATCCGCGACATCATCCATTTGTTTACTTAAGAGCCCGCGCAACTTTGAAGAAACCGCATGCACGTCCATACAATAAGAAGACCAATCAATGAAAATATGTACCACAGGAAGTCCAATCAATAAATTCATTTAGCCGTGCTCCCATGTCTCACTCAGCAGTCAATAAGTACACAATGTAAAAGTCGCACGTGACAAGAATGGTGAAAATAAACCAGTAAACGTGATCAGAACGTGAAAAAAGCTGGTGGCGTGATAATTTGCAGGAATCACAAACAACAAAGCGGAAGCAAGTATTTTTCAGCTGGAATTTTCCTTACGAATGTAGCTCGAAGCAAAAAGACAGAGATTTTCTAGTGTTTGTACAGAAGAAATACAGACTTCCATTGAAAAAAAAAGTTTGGAAACTGACTTCTCAATATTTCTCAATTGCTATATAACGAAACACTTGTTGTCTGGTGCCTCGGGAAATATCCAATTTTCATTTCTAAGCCTATTTTCCCGCTTTTAAAATTTTTTCCTAGGTTGAAGCCTTAGTTAATAGATCTAGAGGGAGGTGTCACTCCGGAATGACATGCGTTTGTACAATTTTCGAAGAAAAATACCGAAAATCAACTGCTGCGTCCAAAAATATCATAAAACCGAATGTATTTTGACATTTTAGGACTGTAATGCGAAAAAAATACCATATGAAATATGCATTTTCACAGGCTGTCCAGGCTATTGAGTTTTATTTTTTAATTGTTTTGATCACTTAAAACGAAACGGAAAGAGCGCCTGCGCGCAAGCTGATGACGCACAGGAGTTGGGTAATGTGAAATTTAAACTGCATCCGGTTACTCAAGATAGCATAACCAGGAATTTACATACGCGCGCGTTATTAGGGAGTTTCCCACTCTTATTTATGCTCTCTTGGTTTTCTCTATAAAATTACGTAAACTTTGTCCGGTACCATGTTTTCCCAGTTGAACGTGACAAACCTCTATAGATTGGAAATAAACAGCTATTGCTTTGAAACTCGTCGGGATATCATCGTTATTTCTTTCGTATCCTTTGGGATACTCATGAATGTTTCGAAGAGTAAATAAGAAGAAAAAGAATCCTCTGGAGGTTTGTCAAGCTCATTTGGGAAAACATTGTCCCACCACGAATAAGGTCTATTTCATCCCTTAAATGGTTATGAGTGAGCTCCTGAACACACAAAGTACCTGAAAGGATGCCTGTTCCTTGTGAGGAGACCCAAGATCGGGGATTTTAAAAATCTGTAAATCAACACCAGTGCTCAGACGGCTTGCAATTTGAAGACCACCACGGAAAATGACCTAAGGACAAAATAGTACAAAATAACCGGCATAAAAAAATAGATAAAAATGACTTGATTTTCATTGAATTATGCAAATTTCCGGAGCGTTAAATGGACACTTCTAAACCTTTGTACCATATGACCTTTGTACAATATTGTAAAAATATGACAATGTTTATAGGGTTACGTCATTACTCTAATACACGACTTTTATAACTGGCTGCTGTTAATTTGCATAAACATTAAAAATCAATGTTTTTGGAGTGAAAACCCTTTTAAATCATTGATCTTGTTGATTTAGATAAGGCGTTTGAGTTTCTACTTAAATTAAAAAATCCTTTACAAGATGTCAGCTTTGAAGTTTTGAAAATGCACCAAAACGAGGCCACCAAGGCTTCCAGTGATAAATACATACAAAACTCTCTATTTTCGTTCTTTCATTACTTCTTTGGTATGCAGTCAAATTCTACAAAATTTTCTGGAAATAAGTTTCGTGAAGTATTTTCTCAGATAGCATCAATAGTTTTTGTTAAAAAGGCTTCATTTTCTCTATCTGAAAAAAAACTGAGTTATGAAAGTCGTCTATGATTTGTTTAATTGTAAAGTGAAAACGAACTTTTTTATAACAGAAATGTTTCGGGAGTGCTACCACCCACAATCAGAGTGAAAGTTGAATGATTTATGGAGTTTAAATGGAATATGTAAATACAAGACGAAAATTTACAATGCCGATAATTTTAAATTACTTTTTAGTGATTTGAGTGCAAAATCTAATGATTTGATATTGCTTTCAAATAGTGGAGTACATACCATATATCCATGAAAAATTTAACGAACAAAATTGTACAAATTAGTGCAAAGTTTGGTAGGTCCACGGCCTACCGAACTTACTAGACCTTACGAATTTCTTACGAAGTTTTTAACGGATATATGGTGTGCACTTAAACTATACCGACATAAACTACGATGTTCAAAAGTTTCAAAAAAGCAAAAAAGGTTGGACATGAAGGTTTTGTTGCATGTTACATACCAAGGCCGAAATGCACTATTGACGATGTGAATCCAAAAAGCCAAAAAGGCACAAGAATACTCTACAGTGAAAATGCCCCGAATAAATTGAGATCCTAAGAGGAGTCTCCTTACCTGCTTTTGCACCCCGGACAGTGATCTTACGTCAATTAAGAGTGTAGCGCTGTGTAGCTTGTGATGAATGGTACGTGAGCTTATGCCAACACTGTCAACATCAAAAGGCTCAGACCAGCGCCAGTCACCCTCCCTTTCAAAACAGACATGAAGCCTGGGTTCTGCTTTCAGAGATTGAGCGACCCGCCAGCTGTACGGTAAAAGGTGCTTACTGGATAAAAGGATAGACTCATCCGTATCAACCTAATTACAAACAAATAAGGAAAAATGTTTCATTGCTTTGGCGTTATTTTTTGGTACAAAACCAACCACGCCCTATTTCTATTGTTTGATGTCGGGTTTGAATTTGGATTTAAAGCCTGTCCCAGGTTTTGAATTCAGCATTGATACTAACAGGGGAGAGCGGGGCTGAATTTTAATGCAAACTCTCGCCCAAGCAGTTTAACCTTTATTTGGATATCATTAGAAATTGAAGACCCTGGGGGCAGGATAGACCGGGATACCTGGTTGGGACGGTTTATCTGAGTCCCTAGCAATCCAGAGGGAAAGTGAAAATAAGTTGCAAAGTATCGAAAGACAGTGACGCCATAATTTCAAAATCCTCAACTCCAATAAGCCTGAAGCGAGATGACGTTTTACCCCCGTCTCTAGACCAAAATAATTTTTAAGGTTCTTTCATATTAAAATTTTTGATTCCAGAGAATACAAGAACAATACTCATAATTAAAGAACAAAAGCAGTGTGAAAAGGATTATGGTCTAGAGACGGGGGTAAAACGTCATCTCCCTTCAGGCTTATTACCAGCAGTCCGTCAAACCCGAGTTCGGATTTTCGCATTCTTGTTCTGTCGCCAAGCGGCTTGTGGTAACGAGATTGAATTACTTTTTGCCTATAGCTGGGCTAGAAAAGTTGCTAAATCTCGTAGCTTCATTAATCATTATTGCTTGACTCGTTATAATTTCCTTTTTTAATCTATATTTTAAAGTTAATAGATATTTTCTAAAAGAAAATTTCCACTTAAGAGTGAGCTACAACTTTAAGAGGCAGTCTCTGTAAAAGCGGCCCACTGCATTTCGGGTCAGAAAATAGTTTTCCCTCAAACTTTTACCATAGAAAGGCAATTACTAGTAAGCCTCACTAAAAAGCTTTTTTCTCCCAAGTCCAGAACGGGCTACTTAAGTTTTTTACTTCAATCTACTGATCAAAGGTTGATAAAAGTGGATCCATAAAAACATTTTGCGCTTTTTATGTATCTTCGTCACAGCAACCTCGGACGTTTTCGTGTTTTTACCAAAATGTCTCATGAAATATGCAAATTAAGTACTGAAATAAACTATAACTAACCATTATTACTTGCTTGAATTTTACTATATCCGGTGTTAACACACTAAATATGATCATATTTTCCATTTTAAACTACTCCAAAGTAAAATCGTCCCCCAAAAATAAGTTATGATGCGTTTGACGCCGTATATGAACTGTTTTGAAGTTTATGCAAATTACTTATTGATAATGTAAACTAATTTTTCTAAATTATATTTTTCAAAACTATATTTATTTTCTTTTATTGTCTTGAAGTAACTTAAAAACTTGTCAAAAAGCATCTATCTTAATATATCTGATCTTCTTAAACGGCTCAAACTATGGAAAATAGTCAAAATACAATTCATCTACCACGACGAAATGAACAACTTAGTTCAAAACAAGTGATTTTAATAATACGAAGTCCAAGATTTTAGTTAAAATTGGTAAAAATGTCCTTATTCCAAAAATTTAATTAGATATGCCCAAGCGAAAAAGTCCTCATAAAATACAATGTTATGATGTGTTTGGCGAGGTATGTGGACTCCTTTGAAGTTTATGCATATTGAGTGTTGATAATGCAAAGGAAAGTAATATCATCCAATATCATTTATTTGATCGTTTGCATTGATTTTCTACACGCGCATAGTACGAGCGCGCTCTTCGCTGTTTGATAACGTTTCCTTGTGCTTTTCTTATGTTCGAATGTTTAAATCTGCCCTCAAGATGACGATGTAGGCAAATGCTTTGGAAAATAAATGTAAAAAATACTCCAGAAACTTGAACAAATTACTGCTTCCATTTCCTGTCGTATTTGCCAGCTTTCGACGTGCACATTCATATGCAGTCAAAATAACTGGAAAACCCCAAAAACGGAAGCAAACAGCGTAGCAAACAAACGTCAGCGTAGAGCGAGCGCAGTGTGCAGAAAAACAAATGGTTCTAAAATAGCATCAAGCCGTGCACATGATGGTTGCAACGCTATATAGGGGGAATTACTTCTCTTAGTTCATTTCTTAGTTCATTTTCTTATTTTCTCTGAGGTCTTTTCCTTAGTTCATTTTCTCTTGTGCAAATTAATCTAAAATATAATTTTCAAAACTGTACATTTTTTCTTTTACTATCTTGAAATAACTTAAAAACTTAGCAAGGGCACATAGCTTAATATACCTGATCTTCTCTGTAAAACGACCCCCACTAACAAAAATAGTCAAAATACGATTTATCTATCACGACGGAATAAACAACTTTATGATAAAAAAAAGTGATCAATTACGTCCAAGATTTTAGTTAATTCCGCAAAAATGTTTTGCGTTTTACAATTTCCTGGGGTTTTTGTAAGATGCTCGATTCAAGAACTATTCAGGGGTCTATCAAAACAACAACTGTTAAAGCGGGATCTTAAGGCAGGCCACTAGTTAGTTGATGGGGTTGCGTAAATGGTCCACCCTTATTTAGCACGAGTTAAATGTTGACTCGCAACGGTGATACAACAGCGCAATATTGCTCCGCGTAATCGCGCCTAAAGACAACTTCGTAGCAAAATATATGAAAGTTTGCGGAATGCCTCTAAGGAATGCCTCTCTTCAACACAACAAGGAAAACTAGGCTCCAAAGAGCTCAAAAAGTTGGCATTCAATTAAAATTTCGATATGTCCAAGCGAACGTTTAGAGGGGAGGGGTAGGAAGCGACGGAGGAGGCGAATCGTCGTTAGGCGCGATTACACCAAGAAATTTTTCTAAGCGTTCGCTTGGACATATCTAAATTAATTGAATCCGGACATTCTTTACCAAATTAACTAAAATCTTGGACTTCGTATTAATTAAATCACTTGTTTTGAACTAAGTTGTTCATTTCGTCGTAATAGTTAGTTTTGTTAGTGGGGGTCGTTTTACAGAGAAGATCAGATATATTAAACTAAGTGCCCCTGGTAAGTTTTTAAGTTATTTCAAGATAATGAAAGAAAAGAAATACAGTTTAAAAAAATATAATTTAGAAAAATTACTGGGGTTCACATTATCAATAAGTAATTTGCATAAACTTCAAAAACAGTCCACATACCTCGCCAAACACATCATAACATCGTATTTTATGAGGACTTTTTCGCTTGGGCATATCTAATTAAATTTTTGGAATAAGGACATTTTTACCAATTTTAACTAAAATCTTGGACTTCGTATTATTAAAATCACTTGTTTTGAACTAAGTTGTTCATTTCGTCGTGGTAGATGAATTGTATTTTGACTATTTACTATTTACTTTGAATTACTTCTCTTAGTTCATTTCTTAGTTCATTTTCTTATTTTCTCTGAGGTCTTTTCCTTAGTTCATTTTCTCTTGTGCAAATTAATCTAAAATATAATTTTCAAAACTGTACATTTTTTCTTTTACTATCTTGAAATAATTAAAAACTTAGCAAGGGCACATAGTTTAATATACCTGATCTTCTCTGTAAAACGACCCCCACTAACAAAAATAGTCAAAATACGATTTATCTATCACGACGGAATAAACAACTTTATGATAAAAAAAAGTGATCAATTACGTCCAAGATTTTAGTTAATTCCGCAAAAATGTTTTGCGTTTTACAATTTCCTGGGGTTTTTGCAAGATGCTCGATTCAAGAACTATTCAGGGGTCTATCAAAACAACAACTGTTAAAGCGGGATCTTAAGGCAGGCCACTAGTTAGTTGATGGGGTTGCGTAAATGGTCCACCCTTATTTAGCACGAGTTAAATGTTGACTCGCAACGGTGATACAACAGCGCAATATTGCTCCGCGTAATCGCGCCTAAAGACAACTTCGTAGCAAAATATATGAAAGTTTGCGGAATGCCTCTAAGGAATGCCTCTCTTCAACACAACAAGGAAAACTAGGCTCCAAAGAGCTCAAAAAGTTGGCATTCAATTAAAATTTCGATATGTCCAAGCGAACGTTTAGAGGGGAGGGGTAGGAAGCGACGGAGGAGGCGAATCGTCGTTAGGCGCGATTACACCAAGAAATTTTTCTAAGCGTTCGCTTGGACATATCTAAATTAATTGAATCCGGACATTCTTTACCAAATTAACTAAAATCTTGGACTTCGTATTAATTAAATCACTTGTTTTGAACTAAGTTGTTCATTTCGTCGTAATAGTTAGTTTTGTTAGTGGGGGTCGTTTTACAGAGAAGATCAGATATATTAAACTAAGTGCCCCTGGTAAGTTTTTAAGTTATTTCAAGATAATGAAAGAAAAGAAATACAGTTTAAAAAAATATAATTTAGAAAAATTACTGGGGTTCACATTATCAATAAGTAATTTGCATAAACTTCAAAAACAGTCCACATACCTCGCCAAACACATCATAACATCGTATTTTATGAGGACTTTTTCGCTTGGGCATATCTAATTAAATTTTTGGAATAAGGACATTTTTACCAATTTTAACTAAAATCTTGGACTTCGTATTATTAAAATCACTTGTTTTGAACTAAGTTGTTCATTTCGTCGTGGTAGATGAATTGTATTTTGACTATTTTATGACTAATAAATGCAAATTTCGCGATAACGGTAGTCCAGGATTTATGCGCTGTAAAAAACTCATATTGATGAATTTCGAGAAAATAAAGTCATTTTCATTACTTACTAGTAATTACCTTTCTATGGTAAAAGTTTGAGGGAAAACTATTTTCTGACCCGAAATGCAGTGGGCCGCTTTTACAGAGACTGCCTCTTAAACAGTAATACAACATCGATCTGAACGAAGGTCCAAATACATGCGTTTCCGTCAGAAATTTATATTCATTGTTTTATTAGTCTCAATAACAAAATCAAAATTCAAATAAATTATAACTACCTAACAGTGTCATGATCAGAATCGGAACGGCTAGCAAGAGAATTTAAAAGTCGTAAGCTATTGATCAGGCGCGTAGTTCTTAAAACACATCAATTGAGTAGTTTACCCCTTTGAACTGATCTTCGATTACAGAAAATGATGCCAAATGCCTAGTAAGCAGAGGGAAAATATTTAAAGAAATATCTTATTAGAGATATTCCACGATCATATTCTCCTTGTTTATAATCGAAGTCCCGCCTGGATTTGCGTTTTCTCTCTCTCTCTCTCTCTCTCTGCTTGCCGCTTTTCTTTAGTGAGATTCCTTCGTCTTTGCCTTTCTTTTTCACGCCTCCAGAATTTTTCCTCTTCCGAAAAAACTCTTTTACTTCAGGCCTTTCTTTTGGGTTCATTCTCCTCTGAGCTTTCTTTCGACATATCGATTTCGGAAAGGGGTTCCATCGTAAATAGAGTAAATATAAATATAAGCTCGAATAAAAAATTGTGTTGTTATCTTTCGGTATTTCTATATGTAATAAAAGGCGTAAAAACGTTTTTTTACAAAAGTTTAATAGCCAGCCGGATTTACCTTCGTGTACTCGGATGTTGCAACGCGTCGACATTCCCGCCAATAAGAAAAGATAATCTAACCAGCCAACGTCAGCCAAGCCACGAAAAATCAACTCGATGGTTTACCATTTTTTCTTAAGTATGGTGCTCCGCGCGGGAGCTCCGTTATAACTCTGATGACATATTTGTCGACAAAATAAACGTCAAAGTTTTTCTTGATGCAAATTTTTTAATTTTAACCATCATTTCATCAGTAAACTTAAGGAGGCTCTGGGTAGTTTTGGTCTGGCACACCTAGCCGCATTGAAACGGCTACAACTTCGTCTTGAATAACTCGATCTGCAAGCACTTTTCACACAATGTCAGGAAAGGATTAAAGGTTTCAAAAATGATAAATTAGTTTAAAGCGGCCTTTTCGTTATGACGTAAAGATGACATCATAGAAATCGTTTATCGCTTATTTTCTCCAAAACTAGACTTAAACTTTCAAAGGGACTTGCACCAGTCGATAGTATTCATCAAGGCACCCAACATATTGCAATATGAAAAAAATGTATGAGAGCGTTTTCCAAATATTACGCGGTGAATATTTTCATGGACTTTTACTATTATTCCCAACGTGTCAACTTTATACCCTCAAAATGGGGACTTTAATTTAGTGGATTCAATATTTTTTAGTAGCTAGAATATAGGTACGGATATAGAAACTGTCCTTATTGAGTATGAATCACATCGTGACTTTCTTCCTAACGTTATGGATTTTTTGATTTTTTTTGAAGGTAAATGACCCCATTTGTTGTCAAAAGCGATAGCACATATCGAAAATATAAAGTACATCTCGGCATTCAAAAAATCGTCGAACGATTTTTTTCTAAATAAAGTCACTAAAAGATGTATATTTTACAAATATTCTCCTTTAATTTCTTATTAATTGAAGGGTTGTAAGGCAGTCAAATAAAAATAAGTACGCTCACAACTAACAGCACACGACAAGGAATAACACGGAAGTCAAGCGTGAATAATCAACAAGCTTTACATTATCGATATGTTCTATCGCTTTTGACAACAAATGGGGTCATTTACCTTCATATCAAAAAATCCATAACGTTAGAAAGAAAATCACAATGTGATTCATACTCAACAAGGACAGTGTCTATATCCGTACCTATATTCTAGCTACTAAAAATATTGAATCCACTGAATTAAAGTCCCCATTTTGAGGGTATAAAGTTGACACGCTGGAAATAATAGTAAAAGTTCTTGAAAATATTCATCGCGCAATATTTGGAAAACTCTCTCATATATTTTTTTCATATTGCAATATGCTGGGTGCCTTGATGAATACTATCGACTGGTGCAAGTCCCTTTGAACGTTTAGGTCTAGTTTTGGAGAAAATAAACAATAAACGATTTCTATGATGTCATCATTACGTCATAACGAAAAGGCCGCTTTAAACTAATTTATCATTTTTGAAACCTATAATCCTTTCCTGACATTGTGTGAAAAGTGCTTGCAGATCGAGTTATTCAAGACGAAGTTGTAGCCGTTTCAATGCGGCTAGGTGTGCCAGACCAAAACTACCCAAAGCCTCCTTAAGATGCAGAGATTCCGTATCATTTTGGCTTCTGGTTTTACTTCGATGAATACGGCAAAATCGCCAAGAATCATTTTTATACGAGACATCTCTCAAAAGAGAAAGGAGATAGCAACTTATCACAGTTTGGTTCGGGATGATCTTCGAATATTTCAGTTTAGGAAATATTTATCAAAAGAGAAAGCTAACTTGTATCCTTTCCAGACATACTTTTTTACCTATAAAACAGAGATTTTGGGCGTGGTCCTGGTTTAATTTTACCACCTTGAAACACAAGATATATCTAAGGCCCTATCCACACGTATCCGTTTTTGCATAAAAACGCGAGGTTTTAAATCCGTTTATAAGTATTTTCCCGTCCATACGTCCAGTTTTCAGATGGTTTTTAATCGTCCACACGTATCCGCATATTACGACTTGTGAACGAATTAGCCTCGATAGAGCATGCGCTCATAATATGTACTTGAGCCCGCACGCGAAATATGGCGCGGTCTGAGACTGGTTCCAATACCGTGCTTCAGCGTTTTCAAAAGGTCCCGTTTCAGTTTCCTTCCACAAGAATGCGGATAAACAGCGTTTTAAAAAATTTCCACTCTGGAAAGCGTTCTTAAGGTAGTACTGGACAGAAAGAATTCATACATGATTTTTTAAAATCTTGTCATTTAAAGGTCCTCAGTTACTTCAAAAAAAGCAAAAAAGTGGTGAATACCGACTTGGTTCTCCAGTTATAAGAGATCTTAATAGGGGGTAATTCCAATTTTTCGCATGGGTTTTGTGTGGAAAGTGAAGGAAAAAGCCTAGAGTAATCTAAACGACGGAGCTTAAGATTATTTACCATTTCAAGTTATAAAATTTATTTGATGAGTTGTAAATAAGCTTCAAACTGAATTCTATAAGCAAAATCGTTTTACTTATATGTCGAGAATTCGGTGTGATCCACAGCAAGGACATAGTATTTTAATTTCTCACACTGAAAGATTAATATTCAAAGCTTTGAATGGAAAGAAAAAATAGGGGGTCACCGTACTAATTAGTCTCCCTCGCATCCGTTTTTAATGTCTGTCGTCCCGCAACGCTCCCTCCCACAAACGGCTGCTTGTATTCGAACTACATTCCTTTCTCATTGCTTGACCAATCACAAGACGGGTTACATATTTAGAGAACCGTTCGCGGACTTTTGATCTGACTTTTGACCAATCACCGTGCAGCTTTTATTTCGCATTCTCAACTCGTTCCTAGAAGAAGTGTGCATGATTGGCCTCGTGTCTTCAAAGTTCGGTATTCCTGATCTAAATTCGCATCAGAAGTCGGCTATCGAAACTTTAGTCGAGGAACAAAAATTTTTTTTTGACAATCTTTCAAACAGGGTTTAGCAAATCTCTAATTTACCAAGCTCTGCCTCTCGTATTTGACTACAAATATACATTAGAGTCTGGTCAAATCGTTGTTGTTGTGTCTCCTTTAATCCGACGACGAGTGCGATAACGAGTCCGAGTTAAGACTTTTAAAGATTGGCACTATTTCTTTGTAGTCTTGATCGTGTATGAAATAGATTGAAACTTTAAAAAATCGGAAATCGAATACGATTTAGCGTTATCGTACTCGTCGTCGTATCTCAAGGTCGCTATAATACGTGTAATGGATGACCAAGTCTCAAAGTTACATAGCTTAGGAGTTAGTGCTGTGAAGATAAGCTCACTAGATGAGGAAGATTGGTTAGAAGTCGAAAACGGCGAATTTTTTCCGCACCGATTTCTTTCGAGGATGTTCTTCGGCAGCTCGATTGAAACTCACCATGTTTATACTTTCGGACACTGTGATTGGCTCAATAGGAAACAATACGCTCGAACTCATTGGTATGATCCAAACAATGAGAAAGGAATGTAGTTCGAATGCAAGCAGCCGTTTGTGGGGAGGGAGCGTTGCGGGACGACCGACACTAAAAACGGATGCGAGGGAGACTACGTACTAATAGACGAGCTATAAAAGAATAAATCGGATTTTTCCATCCAAAATGACCATTCCTATTACTTTGTACTTTCCCTTGAAACTTGTGAAATTGTATTTGTAATCTCCAGGGACCCAAAAACCTATTTTGAATTGATTTTGGAACTAAAGAGGTCAAAGTAAAGTTATATTAATTCATTTTAGCAAAGTTATATGTCTGTCAATTTTGAAACAAAATCGACCTGGTCAGGCAATAAAAATCTTAGCATGTTTCGAAAAAACCCCAACTTTACCTAAACATTTGCATGAAATTACGAAATATTTTGTAAAATAACATAAAGGCAGTCAAAGTAAGATATTATTTGGAGAAATTCTCAAAGCAACGCTGATTTATGGTAAAAAAACGAGATGCCCGAAATGGATGCGCAGTAGCAAAGGTCCGGAACTACCATTTCGTTTTCGGTGATCGTGTTCGCCGGATACGTGTGGATCGAAAGACAATTCGCAAAGACAAAGTTGCGTTTTCATGCAAAAACGGTTACGTGTTGACGGGGTTTAAGATAAAATGTTTTTGAGACGTGCTAAAAACTAACAGCGTTTCATTTTTCATCCCTAAGAGGGAGATTTCGTCTTACCTGTCCCAGTCTAATAGCCTCATTAGTATCATTACAAATGATATAGTGGCACAACAGAGTAGTCTCATTTTTTCTTTTATCACTCCTTGTCCAAGAATCGACAGCTAACGCTAAAGTGTGAACTGTGCTCTGAGTCACGACACCTACAATATTACCAATATCAACGTCTGCTTTTAGACATACCGACCGCTGATCAGCTGTTTTTATTGCTTCTTTCTGTAAATGCAAAATAAATATCGATTAATTTCGGAAAATAAAGCATGCTAACTAAACCGAAACTTTAATCTGCCCCGCCCAGCCCCGCCCCGGGTACGAGTATTTGTCTTCCAATTATTGAAGGCCGTAGACCTTTACCTATAACTTCAAGGCGATCCTCATACTAATGTCCTGGCTCGAAACTCTCAAGATAGGCCTGTCATGTTATTGATAAATGTTCTGTGCCTACTATCTTTAATGACTCCAAGTCAACAACAATACACAGCGCCCCTATATTACTGTTCACATCGTTCGACTTAATTGAAGCTCTTCCAAGCTCTGGTCAGGGGAAATTACTAGGCAAGTCCATCTCTCAATAAATCTTTGTTTCATCAGATTGCTAGTTGGGCTAAAAATAACTCGCACGCTGATTGGTTGGTGACTGTGATGTCGTCTTTGTAACGTAGGATGTTGAATGCTCCTTTCGTCTCCTTCTGCGACTTTATTCAATGAATTTCTAGCTCGTTTGTTTTTATTTAATGGACAATTTTACGAAAAAAAGAAAATATATGGATTCAACAACGAAACTTTAGTGATAAAAGCCCAAATTAAGCTCATCGTGACATAGAAAATTCATATTAAATGGGGGTTAGTGGGGCGTGGTTGCTTTATTACGGGATTTGATAGTTCATTCTTTTACAAATTAGAGAATTGGTAGTTTTCCATAATTCGTTTTGGTTTTTCACTCGTTTGATAAAAGCGGTAAAATAATCAATAAATTTTATTCAAAAATTCAAGACTTCTATCATAGTGGGAGTCCGCTGAAGGTCTGAAAGCAGAGTGAGACGAAAACACTATTTAGATTTGATCAATATTAATTTTGTAAAACAATTTAATTCCTTATTCATCTTGGAGTTCTTTCGTGCCCGTTTCTCGAAAGTAGACGTCAAAACAGAGCATTTTTTCGTCTTGGCTGTAGAAGTGTACGTAGTCTTTGGAAGTGTTCAAGCTTATTTGAATGTTTGATCAGTTTTCTAGATCACTACCAGTTGAACATAGCCTTGTATAATGCAGTCCTATTTTTAAATCCATAAATTGTGGAAAGAAGCTTCATTTAAAAAAATGTCCATAAGACAGAATTAAACCAGATATAAAATTCATGGAATCAAGCCTCCGAAAAACATTTAGCATCTTACAGAGACGTCACAACCACCAACCAATCAGCAGGCGAGTTACTTTTTGCCTAAAGCTAGCAATTTGATAGACCAGTGAAATAGATCGAGTTGCACTTCCTTACAGCCAGACGATTGACGGCTCGGAAAAGACCAAAATCCAATCGAAGTTTTGAAAAAGCGGGTCGCGATGCAACGAATATGGCTGTAGTAATTTCCCCCCTGCTCTGGTGGAGCATGTGAAAGTCTAGCCTCCTAGACAATGTATCATAATATCAACATCTAGAGGAAAACCGATGCAAATGGGTTCCCAAACCTCACCTACGAAACCACCATTTTGCCTATCAGTGAAAATGGCGCATTGAATAACAGTAATGATAAAAAGGTAAATTATACACCGTGAAAAGAAGAAAAAACTTACTGACTTTTCGGACGCTAGTCCTTCGTCGGAGTAAAAGAGAAAGAGGTGGTAGAAAGGAGTGTTTATATGATAGAATAAGACAAAAGAAAAAAATGAGAACAAAGTAGGCAAGGAAACAAAGACAAAAGAAAGGGTTAGTTGAAAGCAAAGCGTTCATTAATCCCGTTGGGAGTAAGGGGCTGTTTATATGGAGCGAGCCAGCCCGGTAAGCGGGCTAGCCCGCTTGGCCGAGATGAATTTTGGATTGCGTTTATATGGGAAAATTCAGCCCGCTTACCGGGATGAAATCAGTCATGTGATCAACCAGCCTCGTTAGCATACGAACTCGTCACGCGATTATCAAAAAAAAAAACATGGCGGCATGCGCAGTAGGATCAAATCCAGTCCGCTTACCGGGCTGGCTCGTTTATATGGGAATTTTTCCATCCCGCTTGCCGAGATCTCGGCACCGCCCAACCGAGATCTCGGTAAGCGGGCCAGCCCGTCTCCCCATATAAACACAAAGCATTTTTTACAACGAAAAGAGGCCGAGCCGAGATCTCGGCAAAGCGGGCTAGCCCACTTACTGGGCTGGCTCGCCTCCATATAAACAGCCCCTAAGAGTGCCCAATAGGTGAATAAGCCGCATTTCTTTGGTCTTGCGACAATCATTGTTGCCGTTAATCAAAGAAAGACCGAAAACAATGAAGTCAGAAAGAGAATGGTTAGCTAGGAATCTTTATTTAAACACGATAAATTTTAAAGCTATACAGCTTATGGGGTCGTGTATAACGGAAAATTAAAATAAAATAGAAATATGTTTTAAATGTATAAATATAAAAATTGATATAAAAAGATATATATATATATATATATGTTAAATATAAATCTAGAATTTAAGAGGAAAAAATGCTAGAAATATACATAATTGTAGTCATGTCTAGGTTTACATTGATTAGAAGTAGTATTGAAATTAAAACTGAGAAACTCAGGTGATTGGAAAAGAAGGTTCTTAAAATTTCTAAAACCAGTTGATTGATTGTATATATCTGTAACTCTATTCCATAAAACAGAGGCTCTATAGTGAATAGAATTTTTCATGAAACATGTATTAAACTTATCAATAACAACATTATTCTCCCCTCTGGACCTAAGGTATGTACATTTTAAATGTCTAACAAGTAAATTGTTCATACAATCTGGGGCTGTTCCGTTGAATATTTCATATGCTAATTGCATCAAGCTTACTTTGTACGTTATAGATAATGGCTTCCAACCAGTTTTATCCAGAACTTTAGACCCAGTAAGGTCGTAAGGGGAATGAAAAATAATTCTAGCAGCCCTTAAGTGTATTTTTTTCTAAACAATTACAATTTTCAGTATTAGGTGTACTGCCCCAAATGGGCATCGCATAAGTAATTGAAGGCAAAATTATCTTAAAATATAAATCTAATAAAACATTTCTAGATAAAAAATAACTTTTCTTAAGTAGATTAAGTTTGTTAAGAAAACCCTTTTTGACTCCATAACAAGAGAATATTAAGTAAGAGAGCACATCTCCCATACATGGGTCTGTAACCATGAAAGTTTCTTGAAAATCTATTTTTAGCTCCGCGCGCAAGGCTGAGATATTTTTAGCATGCGATTCCTGATTGCTCAGAGTTGTAGTGACTTTAATGCGAGCAGAAAAATGTTTTTAGTTTCCGACGAGAAATAAAAATGCCTTATAACCAGTAAAAAGTTGAAATAATTAAAGTATCATGTGTTCTTCATAGACGGATTAAACATTAATTTTTAACAATTGATGTAAAAGAACATCGAAAAAGATCAAATAAGGATGATTTTCAGTATACGAACAAGCTGAAAACAGCGAAGACGTCATGGGGAAGAAAACTGCGATAAAAAATGCGATGAAAATAGCGAATAACCTACAGTGAAGACAGCCAAAAAACTGAGCATTTATCGTAGTGTTTTCTTAGTTAAGTTAAAGTGATTTAGAAGACGATGAACAAGACCAGTATTTTGTTTCAAACACGAATCAGAACAAACTTGCCCTGAACTGTGCCGAAGAAAAACTTTGTTTTCACAGAGTAAACAACTACTAGAGGCACTGAAATGATTTTTTACAGTTATTTAATATATTTAGCTTGCCAAAATACGGTATGTCACTTTATGCAAAAGACATTGCCCATTGAGAAGGGGTAAATTAATGAAAAAATTCGACTATTAAAACTAGATCTTGCTTTCATATTTTGCACCATGAATTTTAGCTCCGCCTCAACGTTCAATTCAATTCAAGTTATTCACACACTTTTTTCCTAACTTTTCAAACTCTAAAGTCCCCAACAGGCAATAGAAATACAACCACGATATCGGCCAAGTACAAAAAGTGAATCAAACTTAGTATTTGAGGATTCAAACTAATAAAAAAGAGATTATTTTTACCTGATTGAAGAGCATTTTAATCGCGATATTTTCCTCCAGATGCTCTCAGTTCGGCGTATTTGTGTCTTTATGTTTAATTCTTCCATTCCAAGCACCTTGACTGTTTTCAGCTATCTTAAAACCTCTTCTTTTTACTGGTAAACAACTGATTTCAACAGTAAATGCTAAATTTTCTTTCTGAGTTTAAAGTTTTTTAAACTTTAGAATCGGTGAATTCAACAAGTTTATTCATCGAAAATCCGGCTCTTTCGTAAACGAGTCCAATGTGCCTTCATTTTAGATGCCATTAGATAATTTGTCATTTTGAAAACACTGAAGTTCAGGTCAGAAGTACGTGTTCTTGGGATACAGCAATATTAACTGTATTTCAGTTTAGGTGAAGAATTGTGGAATAACTTACAGTCTCATCTATAACTGCAATCAACTCCAAAACTATGAGTCTCCATCGGCGAGCGGCCATTGTTTTGATTTAAAAACATGCTTGAATGATGTTGCCTCAACTGAGTATTTTTCACATGTGCTGTTTATGGATTCCTTCAAAAACCTTTCAGAATTTCTCAAGGAATTCCTCTAAACACATTTTCTCGTCAAATTGAATAAAGTTTGGTTAGTTTGTTAGTTTGGAGTTGCTTTGTCACTGCCTATCTCTTGTGTACCCATGACATCACTAGAATCTGACCAATCAGGAATCGCATGCTAAAATAGCTCAGGTTTGCGCGCGGAGCTAAAAATAGATTTTCAAGAAACTTTCATGGGTCACAGGGATATGCTCTCTTACTTCATATTCTCTTGCTCCATAAATATGTGCATTCCAGTTCAGTTTATTGTCCAAGGTTACTCCCAGTAACTTCGTTCTTGTTACCCACTTTATTGCGTGGTGTCCTATCAATAGACATTGAAGAGGACCACTAAAACAGCCCTTTTGCAGCAGTATTCCCTCACACGTTGTTGGATGTGGAGTAAGAGAATTGGATATACATGCTAGATTAAAATGGCGGGAAACTGGTTGGGTGGGATCGTTATTGCGAATATCATAAAGATGATTGCAAATGCGATCACCAAGATCACCTTTTTATCATTACTGTTTAATTAGAAACACCGACGCAGCTCATACTAGTTTTTATCTAGTTATATCTTCGCAATATATAACATTTAGTTGTTTCCGGAGCGCAGTGCATTGTGGTTGACGAGGATTCTTTAATGCAACCAAAGCCCGTTACGTACTCCGCTCTAATCATATCCAAACCTAACTCCTGAATTAAGTACAGCAAAAGAGCGATGAGTATGAATCCTGTTGCATCGACGCATATGATATTCAAATAAATATTGCATTTAATGGGCTGTAACACGGTTAGCGACAAATAAGAATAAAACTAATTTGAAACAATCTCTTGTTCCTCATCACTGTTACTGCTAAGTTCATCCACTACAACCTGCTTTAGTAATCGGTTTTTCCGAGAATCTATGTTCTTAAGAAAAAGATAATTATTTTTGCTGTTACTTAAGGTGGCTGCCTACTTTTGAACGTTCGAATTGAGCCCACGATGAGCGCGCGCTCAAAAACCGCTGAAAAATCTACAATATTTTATTGAAGAACCATACGCGTTTTGAGCTTCGACAGGGCAAAACTCTCAAATTTTGCACGGGACTCTATATTTTTTAATAGTCTGTTCGAAAAAACTCTCAAAAATCTATGTTATATCAACATCTTAGAAAAAGTTTAAATCAGCAACACATGAACAAATAGTTTTTTGTAGGGATTTTTGTTCGACTTTATGAAATTTTTAAGAGCACCAAAACTACAAAATATAAGAAATTAATTTATCTTTTTGTCTTTTTGTTGAAAATAACCACGTATTATTGTAGAATGATTGACTAGCCTTCACTCGTGCAATCATTTAGTCTACAAATAACTATGATCTTATGGATCTTTTTTTTTTTCTAATCACTTCCGGTGGCGCAGTTTTTACTCCAAAAGGTCGTGCGTAAGCTTCCATTAAATGCTGATTATCTCGAAAACAAGCTCGGAAAACCCTATTTTTCTTTCCGGATTTGGAATCAGTATTAAATTTCAATTCGGAAAATCGAAGTTTTAAAAAAAGCTTAAATCAATTTTCAAAAGTAGGCAGTCACATTAATAAAGTTTCTTTGTTCAAGAAAACCATGTTTGAATTAAAACAGGTAATGATATCTCGTTTTGTTATACCAGTAAGAAATTTTCTGATATAACGAACACTCTCATTAGTTGAAAGAAGACCACGTGACCTTAGCTAAATCTTATTTTAAATGTATCCCGACCGGGAAATGAGTAACTTATTTCCCGGTCAGGGAATAAGTTGCACATAACAAGAATGTTGAAAATAAAGGAGTGCACGTGATGAGAACGTGAAAAAAGCTTGTGGATGTTTTTTAACAAATGGAGCTCGAAGAAAAAACCCTGAGATTTTTCAATGTTTCTACAGAGAAATACAGATTTTCATTGAGAAAATGGATTCGGAAAATACGAAAAAAGCGGTTAAAAATGCTGTTGTACTCTCTTCGCATTTTTGGTAGTGAAATACAAAGAGGTTATTACACAGAAAGTTGTGTAATACGGGTGTGTATTTTTACGAGTCATTTTAGTATTTTGACGAGCCCGTAGAGCGAGTCAAAATACAAAATGACGAGTAAAAATGCACACCCGCATTACACAATACTTTCTGTGTAATGAATTATTTATTATACGACCGAAAATGAAAAAGAAAATAACATTTATTTAGCTTTTTACAAAGTTTTTCAGGACGAGCGACCTTTGCTCGCGCTCGCGAAAAAAAACAAATGACGATTTCTTCAACCTGATTGGTTCTTGTAAAATGTTCTGTTTTTCTATTGGCTCTCATGAGTGAAAACCCTTCAAATGTTCGGTAGGGAAAAAAGAGTTGTTAGTTTTTGAAATTTAGTCAAACAACAAGTTTAATTATTTTCTCAAAACTTCCATAAAATATGACGAAGCGAATACAAATTGATTGCCTAAACTTGCAAAACTGAAGGAAAATATTCCTAATGGCAAGTGAAAAACGAAAGCGTCGTTCAAAAAGTTAAAACAGCCAAAATGAAGCGTAAAGTTTGATTTATTCTGCCTCGTGGTATCCGGTGCTGGCTTCACCACTCTTCATCACGTTTTTGGTCGCTTGAAAGGCTGTTGATCTATTTCTTCTTCTCGTAGCATTGTTGGAAAGTTAAATGTTATTGTACAGTTATTGAACCCTGCACCAGAAAGCACTGAACTAGGAGCAATTGAGCTACATGGTGGATTAGAACTATGCAAGGGCAACGGCGGGCGGGTACGCTCGTTTCCTTCACTTCGTTTTCTTTGCTGTTCTTCTGATGCTTCGGAGTAGAAATCGATTGACTTCAGGTTTTTGTGACCAGATAGCTTGGCGATGTCCAAAGGATTGACATTTTCGTGTCGCAACGTGGTCATCATCGTTCGTCTTGCTGAGTGAAATTTGGAAGGTCTTCATCCGAAAATCTATGTCGCATACCAGGTTTCTAAAAGCGTCGTCGTCCATTTTTTTCAAGCAAAACAAACTCTGAGCTCGTTCGCGTATGTGCGCGCGTGAGCACTAAACTGGTTGAAACCAGTTTGAAAACCGTGTAATACGGAATTCCAAACCGTGTAATACGATCTCATATTTGCACTCGTTTTGGCCTTTATTTGCACTGAAAAGTGCGCGGTCGTATAATAAAAAACTGTATGTGAGTTGTATTTGTAAAATAAGTGTCAGTTTTCATGCATTTAGATTGCTAAATAAACTGAGTTCTTATTTCGTAAACTGGCTTCTCGATATTCTCAATTTGAGCATCGAGACTCTCGGGAAAACAAAACTATTTCCCTCGCGACCACTGAGACACCAAGTGCATACTATGAAATAGCAGAATTAAAGTGACTTAGAACAGCTTTTTTTTTGCAAATGATCGCGAAATTAACATGGCGAGAAAATTTTATGTAATAAGGTACGAGTGACGCCTAAACTTACCCCTTTTTCGCGAAAGGCAGTAGTTACGCTTATGCTAAAAGGAGAAACCAATGTTATGTATGTCAGATCACCAAAGTCCAACAGCTCAAAATGACAGTTCCATTCATAACTGCACAATGTTACCGCATTCCCGCCTCCTAAGTGCTTCGTAACACCACTCAAACCTTCGATAGTTAAGGTACAAAACTCTTGTTCTGTGGGAACTGACGAATCTATGGTGTAACCAGCAAGATGTTTGGGAAGAACTACAACAAATTGAATCAGTACATTAATTTTAAAATGATTTTATGGTGCATTTTTCATATGCTTTTCTGTTGTATAACAAACAATTTATTGCATCACAGGTACGACTTCGATTGCCAATAAATGCAAAATTGATTTCGTTTCTATAACTTGCGTATTGATGGTTTTCAACCATTCCCAAGAGAATCAAATAACAACAGACAAGGCGGCCATGTTGAATTCATTGACAATTCATTTTTTAAGTTCCTCCAACATTGCTTATGTCACGCCTACGAGAGTTTTAGCTGAGATACTAACGTTATCCTAATTAATTTGGTAGACCAATGTATCTGTCATATCAATAATGTTTTAGCGTTATAAATCTCCTAGATCAAGTATCAAATGTGTATCATCCTTATTTCTCTTTTTGGTCATATCTCGAAATATGCTTTTCTTACCTTGATGTGAATACTGGTTATGATGAAGCAGTTTGATTTGTAACATGCTGATCGATACTTGAGCGAATACAGCAGGAATGAGTGATGGAGAGAAGACAGAATCGACTATTACTGAAGCAGCAAGAGATGTCGCACTGATCAGAGACCGATAAGGACTACTGTACGACGAACCACTGTCTTCATCAACCAAACTAAAAGAAAATACATCAACTTGAACTAAAATAAACTTCTACTAAGAAATTGATATTCCAATTCCATCAATTCTTGATAATGAGAGAGAAAAGTAAATGGATTCAGTTGGGTACTCACTAACTCTGGCTAGGCAAATTAGTTAAGTTAATATAAATTCATTCTGAGATCTGAAGGCAGCATGATCCAGAAAGGCAAAAAGCAAAATAAATAGTTATTGATAAAATGACAAAGCCATACCTCTGGTCTTCGGAGTAATCTATTTCAAAACTTGCATCTACAATCATTTGCCACTCTTTGGCCACGATCACTGTAGCCGGGTCTGAACGGAAAGGATCTGGTAGCGAGATCTTACACGATGATATCTCGGAAATATAAAATTCTTTATAAACAATGTAGCATTTTTGAAGGGTGTCCCAGTAGCTTAGCACACATGGTACCTGAAATGTTGTACAACGGAATTTTTAATCTATTAAAAGATAGCCCAATATATTCCAACCTGTACACAACACTGTAGGTACATACCTACGTACATACATACATACATACGTACATACATACATACGTACGTACATACCCTACGTACATACCCTACGTAATATACCCTACGTACATACCTTACGTACATACCCTACGTACATACCTACGTACCTACCTACGTACCTACGTACCTACGTACATCAAAATAGGTTTCTAATAATTGGGAATACTCTTAAGCACAGAGCAGTGGATCAGTCCAGCGCACAGGTCAGCAGGAACCGAGATCCCCTAACCCGAGTGTGACTGAGCCACAACTCTGCGCTCAAAAACATTCAAAGATTTAACAGATAAATATCAAAATTAGGATTCTAATAATAATTGGGAATACCCTGGAGCACAGAGCAGCAGATCAGTCCAGCACACTGGTCCGCAGGAACCGAGATCCTCTAACCTGAGCGCAGCTGAGCCACTACTCGGCGCTTAAAGATATTCGAAGTTTCTACGGATCTAAGATCATTTTAATTCACTCAATTCATTCCATAATTCACAACCTCTATACGACAAAGATCTCTGCCCTGTGGCCAGACGAAAATGAGGAATATCTAACTGATTATTCTTTACATTCCTTGTATTCCTAGTATGAATTTTAGAACGCAGGACAAACTTATTGTGTAAATAGTCAGGAACTAAGTTATGAATATATTTGAATACCATAATGGCATCATTTAAATAGTCTTTCACAGACAACCAATTCAGAGATTTCAAACCTGATGATATATGGTCATACTTCCTAAGACCAAGCACTATTCTAGCCCCAAAATTCTGCATCAATTGCAGTTTATGAAGATTACTCTTACTAGTATTAGACCATACAGTAGAACAATAGAACATTCTACTGAAAACAAAGGACTGGATTAAAGTAAGAAGTGTCTTAGTATCTAACAAATGCTTAATTATGCTTGTTTATGTGTTCCTTGTAGTTCAGAGACTGGTCAATATATACACCAAGATCTTTAGCAATAGGTACTGGGGTAATTTCTTCTCCCAACATAGAAATAGTGATAAAGGGTACTCGACGTAGTAATTGCGTTACGCCCACCACATGGAATTTGGTTTTCTCAGGATTTATTAGTGGAGAGTTCTGACAGCCCCATTGGCATATGTTATTGAGATCTTCATTTAGGTTGCTGACTGCATCCTCCAGATCACTTGAGGGAAACGACAGGTACAATTTACAATCATCAACATAACATGCAGACTTACAATGTACATGAACAGACAGCAAGTCATTAACGTACACAGTGAAGAGAAGTGGACCCAGTATGGATCCCTGTGGAGCTCCATATCTGTGTGGAAGAAGGTCAGAGGTTGCATCCTGGATATGCACGTACTGGTATTTGTTGCTAAGATAGATATTAAATCATTGAAGGTTGGACAAGACGCCTAGCATTTCCAATTTTTGTGGCAGAATGTCATGTTGGATGCTATCAAAAGCTTTAGACATGTCAAGCATTACCCATGCTTCTTGTCATCCATAGCCTTCAATAGATCATTTGTGACATGTAGTAAAGCTGTCTCTGTTGATTGAAGCTTACGATTCCCACTTTGGGTCTTGGCAAGCTTTTCATTCTCTGTTAGGAAATTGACAAACTGTCTTTGAGCCAATCTTTCAGATACTTTTGAGAGAATAGGAAGCAAAGAAATTGGACGGCAATTACCAGCGTCTTCAATGTCGCCAGATTTTGGAGCAGCAATCTTCCAGGTTTTTGCAAAGGTATTGGAGGTAAAGGAGTTGTTCATTATAAGAGTAACTGTAGATAGCATTGCAGGCAGACTGTCTTTGAGAACTCTTGCTGAGATCTTATCATATCCTGGAGCTTTGTTTCATGGAAAGTGTTTAATAACCTGCTCAACTTCTTGTTGTGATACAGTGCGAAACTCGAAGACTTGGCATGGCTTGTCAGTAGTTCCCTGTACTGGAGCATGAGGGTTTAATTGCAAGTTATGTTCAGTAGCAAGGTTGATCCCACAGATGTAAAGAACTTCTTAAATCTAGTGGCCAGGACTTCAGGATTGCTACAAGTATAAAAAGCATTTTGGGTTTTCTTGTTTGGCAAGCAACGGTTTATGATTTTCCAAATGGAGTTTGTATTTCCATTACTGTTGCAAATTTCTTTTCTTACATGTACTTTTTCAGCTAGTCGAAGTTCTCTTTTGACCTCTTGTCTGAAAATCTAAACGCGTTCCAGAGAAGTTTATCATTGGTTTTTATAGTACTCTAATGCAGCTGGTCTTGAGTGTTCATCAACTGTCGAATTTCAGCTGTCACAAATGGGTTGGGCCTGGATTTTATTTTGATCCTTTTCACAGGAGCATGCTGATAAAAGATGTCTGTAAATAAGTTGTTGAAGGCATCTACTGTATTTGGTCATCAAAAACATCGAAGAAGGAAACCATATGGAATGGAGCCAAGGCAAGATCATTACAAAAATCATCACCATTGTAATTTTTGTAGCTCCTTATGGTCACATATGAGGGCTTTTTTCCTTGGTGTTTTCAATGTTAGTACAAGATAAACCAAGTTGTGATCACTGATAGAACTGATTAACATATCACAAAGGCAGACAAAATATTTATCTGTAGTCATAATTACATCAATTAGAGATTGAGAAGTCTCAGTCATCTTGGTAGGTTTTTCAACCACTTGATTCATGTTAAAAGTTAAGACGAAATCTTTCAGCAATCTAGCTTCTGGACTATCACCCAATAGGTTACAATTAAGGTCTCCAAGTAATACGTCGAGGTTTAGCAACGAATCAACCAGTCATTTAGCTAAGGATTCAAGACAGTTGATTGATGTGCTAGGTGGTCGATAGACATTACAAACAAGAAATGGCTTGTAACTTCTGCACTGTATTTTAGCCATTGTTGTTGAAAGCCATCATCAGAAACCATAGAAAGATCTTCCAAAGCAATTGCTTTGAGGTCGTTAAGTACGTAAGTGCATAGATCGCCTCGCCTCTTCTGTGGTCCACGATCCTGTCTGAATAATTGATAACCAGGGATTTCAAGACATGCATCACTCACTGACAAATCAGCCCAGGTCTCTGATATAGTGAATATTTGAAAACCATTTAGTAGTATAGTATCCTGGACGAGTTTGAAATGTTCTCTTGATTTCAGGGAACGAACATTCAAGTGTGCCACCTTCACATTTGACTTGAACTCCTTCGGTGTTTTGATTTTAGTAAAGTTTGCAGGCTTACTTGGTCCCAGCAAGGGATGAATATCACCACTTCTAATTAATAACTCCTCACATTGATTGGATGAAGCAATGCTGTTCGAAGAATAGGCTATTCTTGATTTAAATAACTTCTTCGACGATCGAGAAACAAGATGGCCGCCCTTCTTAGTGAAGATAACATTTGGGGAATGCGGGCAAAAGCCATAACAAAGGTGTTCTTTCGAACTATCAAACAAACTAGGAATATTTAAATCGCTGGGAAGCAACGGCAAATGAGTAAAAACTAAAATAATCGCGGAGATTATATAGAAATAAATACACGTGTGGCCGCCATTACCACAGGAAGACCCAGTGAACCAGTGAACTATCCTGAGAACTAAGAACATACGTAATAGGTAAATTACGAGCCTTTGTTCTTATCCTGAGAACTATCCTGAGAAGCTCTCGAAGCAAAAGAGAAATGCAATAACTGGGAAAATGTTTTCCAAAGTTAATCAATCAAGAAGTAGAGTGAAAACAAGAATTGGACAGGTGGCGTGCTCTGCTAATGTGCTGCGTCCCTAACTTTCCTGCTCGTTACCCACCCCCCTCACGCGCAAAAAGATCTAAAGTATTTTTATATCACAATTTCATCAAATGCAAAATAAAATTTAATTCTAATAATGGATTAAAAATTGTGATTGTCTTAGATCAATATGTTATCGATTCTGCTCATTCCCTACAGTTTTCGCTTTACATTATGAGTGGTTGACATTGTAAAAGGTGTCCTATCCCGAATACTGTTTCTCCCACTGCAAGCACCGTTAACTAAATAAAAACAAACAAACAAAGCGAAAATAGAAGTTATTGTACTTTCACTTACTCGTAATTCATCGCCCATATTAAGAGTGTTGACAAGAACAGGGGAGGTGAATGGAAGAGGAAGAACTTCTACGGATGACAAAGCACGTGGTTCAGGGTAACGCCATACCATTGTTGGAGGTCGTTCACGCGTGTCTGTTGTGAACAAGATTTCGAACGGCTCAGGATGATTTAAACCTACTTCACCTGAAATTAAAGAGCCAGCAATTTTACTTTGTTTTCTAAAAAAATATTGAAGATTATTTATTTATTTATTGATAAGGTTGACCTTACCTGAGACCATTACGTATTTAAAAGGGCCGGCCCTGAGATCATCAAAAGTTTGTTTAACACCATCCAAATCCTGTTCCTTGACATCATTTTTACCGTACGTGTTGTCGACATCTTGTTCATCAAGACCCAAATCCGCTTCTGCCCTAACAGATGTTAAACCAACAACTTTATCGTTGTCGTTCGTAATATCAATATGCTTATTTGTCATTAAGACTTGCATTTCTTCTGTATTAGCACTTGACGAATGAGTGGAGGAAAATTCCTGAAGTACTTTGGATAAAGCGGAAATACAGTTCATGTGCTGCTGTCCAAATTCCAACCGAAGAAGATCAATGCTAACGCGGCTGCATATCTGCGGCAAGCTGTAAATTGAAAAGAAATTAACAAAATTACGAGGTTCGACCTATACTGTCATTTACTGATTTTCACAAACATGTTCGTGGTATCCGGCTTATTTCAAAGCTATCTTGCCATGAAATACTTCACAACAAACAATGATATATAAGACATCAACAGTTGCTTTCAGATATGCCAAGATTGCTTCCATTTTTTCATCAGCTTCAAGTCAAGTTCCGTCATACCTTGGTATAATTGGAGTCAAGCTATGGGGTGAGCTGATAATCTCAAATTCACATTTGAGTATGAATGGCCTGACAAGGTAAAACGACTGGGCGTATACAGAGAAAGACATTTCCATTCCTTCAGTCTCTAGATTGCCATCCAAACGTTGGAAGATTCCTGTAAAACAAAGAAAAGTTGAAGCTTAAAACAATGGCTACAAAATAAGTCTGAAATATATTTGTTTTAGGGAAGATCACACTTTGTAAAAAGCAATACTTCGGATGAACAAAAACAGATAAATTCGATTTTTAAAATATGCAAAGGCTGATTATCAACCACACCCTTCTATAATCATACTTTTACTATCACATCTTTAAATATCTTTGGGTTATCACAAACGTAGGATGGGTTTTTTAAAAAGTCTTAAATACAAGCAGTCGTCGTTTTATATTGTAAAAATTCTTTCAAGACACCTTAAGAGCTAAATCCTACTTTAGTATCTGCTAGGCAAATAAAGGATCTTAAAGGGTTTTACTACTCTTATTTTTCAGTCAAGCATTCTTATTAACATGTGTTTATTTGCATGTGCGTGCAGCAGCTGCGAAAGGTCAGTGCTTATGTTTGTTCTGCAGTGGATGAAAAATAAAGAGGAACCGACAGACCAGAATCTGAGAGTTAGTCTTTCGGAAAACCCGCTGCAACAATATGTAAATAGTTATTTATTCAAACCTTTGTGAAAGAAAGTTTATATATGAGAAGTTATTAAAACTGAGTGTTAAGGTGGATCGATACGATAATTTTGAAGCACAACTCCTTGTATTGCAAGACTGCGCGGCAGTGATTCAAGTGATTCAAAAGTACGAAAACAAAGATGGCTCTAAAAAAAAACAACGCAAGGAATTTACATTGCTTGGAGATTGTTCGGTAGTGATTCATGTGTTAAATGATATACAAGTGTAATGGAATTATTCAACATGTGAAGATTTAAAAACAAAAGCGCTGCATAACAAAACAAACAAAGGAAAACCCAAAAATCTGGCGCTATTTAAGGCGATACAGATACGTATTGCGTGCAATGTTATTTTTCGTATTGATGATTGCAAGCATTCCCAATTGTGGTGCCGTTAACAATGGATGCTAATAAGAAATCTTTTGTTAAATGGCACCAACGCTCCCCCGAGAGGCCGCGATGACGTAACGTGCAATCAAAAAAATTGAAGGGTTGGCTTCTAAAAATTCCACTCACTTGAAATTTCAGGAGCAATAAGTGCAATGCCCAAAGTAATCATGTCGCGCAAAAAAAAACGAAGCCCAATTTATACCTCGGGCATTACATTGTAAGCCCGAGTAATAAAAGCGAAGAGTGGTTACTTTCTAATTCTGTATTTAATTGCAATCAGGCCAACCGATTGATCTCGATTTCTCATCATCACTGGTTACTACATTGATAGTCGAAAATTTCGCAAAAATAGTTTGTCAGAGACCGAAATTAATGCATTTGGTGGATATCACCGGACTCCTTTCATATTTCATAGATTCACGATCCAAAAATATTGAAACTCGAATAATTTTAAAATTAACTGGACAATGAAAATCTCTGAAACTTTCTGACCTTGAAGGCTGCCATAGTATGTTTCAGATAGTGAACTCCGTTTCTCCGGGTCTGGTCAGATTACGCCAAAAATAGATTTAAAAAATAATCACATGACGTCACTGTCCCTTCAGGGCGTGCCCGATGGTCACGAAATGCACACGATTTAAAACTTCCATTTATCCCTACACTTAGTATAAACTCATATTTAGCCAAGGTATATCTTGTGCCGCGCAGTTTGCAATACAAGTAGAGGAGTCGTGCTACAAAATTATTATATCGAGCCACCTTAAATATTCTAACGATTCTACTGCGATTTTCATAAACATGTAAACTCTGTGTCTGCGAGCTGCACGCTAAAATTTGGTTTTTCGCTGCCGTCAATCAAACCTAATCAATCGGTACCTTCATATTTTTGAGAAAAAAAATATTAAAAAAGTAAAGGTGGTGTAACACAAACCAACTTGCAAAGCCGATTTTTTTGCGCAACAAGGTGTTGCACAAAAAATCGTTGTCGTTTTACATAGCGCCGAGTACGATTTTTCGCGCAATTTTTCACTCTGCAACATGCACGTTGCAAGTTTTTGATCTGGCTTCAAAAACTTGCAACAAAAGATGACGAATTTTCAGCAAATCGATGTGTATAACATGTCCATCGCCGATTTGACGCGCAACAAAATGGCGCCGACAGAAAGAAATATAAAACTTTTGTAGTTGATAAAAAATGATAAAAGCAAGAAAAAAGTTAGCCGTGAGTGAGTTGGCAGCGCATGGACTGAATACTAAAGTAAATGTTGCGCGAAATATTGTTCCCGTGTAAAATGTCGAAAAAAATGGACAAACAAATGGCGCACTACCGTTGCACGAATAATCGGTGTTGCAAGTTGTTCCGTGTAACATCACCTTAAAGTAAGCTTTAGTGCTAAAGAAACGATAAATAGCTATTCTTAAAAGCCGTGAGTGAGTTGGCAGCGCATGGACTGAATACTAAAGTAAATGTTGCGCGAAATATTGTTCCCATGTAACATGTCGAAAAAAATGGACAAACAAATGGCGCAATACCGTTGCACGAATAATCGGTGTTGCAAGTTGTTCCGTGTAACATCACCTTAAAGTAAGCTTTAGTGCTAAAGAAACGATAAATAGCTATTCTTAAAAGCCGTTGGCGGTTTTGTTGCATTCTCGAAATGAGTTATGAGCGATGCGAATGCAATCAGCGAAAGGTCACAACAATATGAAATCTTCTTAAATTTTGACTGTATGTTTTTATGCATATTGTGCTGACATCATTTATATGTAATGCACAATACAAGCCTGGTATTCCACATCGAAAAAATAACTTTCCCCAACGTTTCTGAGATAACGGTAATTCTGAGCATTGACTTTGAAACAAATGGGTGAAATAATATTCGATTTCGAAAGAGTTTGACCACCATAACTTCTTTAGCACTACAACTTTAATCTAAAAAGTTTGAATGTGACTAAATAGTTTGTGAAGTTTGCTTTGCATAAACCACACCTTGTTCGTCACACTTTATCCTCATACTGCCTCTGCTTCCCGTCATTTCAAGTAATACTTTAGGACAGTCATCCTGCGGAGTCATAGATAACTCTAGGAATATGTCCTGCGTCGTCAAGTTAAAAAACTTCAAAGCAGAATAATTTTCAGTCGATGCTTTTTCAGGAGACTTGTGTGGAGGCGTTGGAGAGGAACTGATTGACTGGTGCACAATGAAGTCATCAAAAAACCGAGTGATCTCCAAAACCATGTCCGTGTTGAAAGCCAAATGTATGGGGCGCCCAAGATCAAGAGATGCATTCACTAGAGTAACAACATTGATATTTTTATATATACACCTGATTGAAAAAACGTTGACGGGTGCGAGGTCATATCATTAAAGACCGAAAAGGATTTTGGGTACTCCCAAATGTGTATTATATTTGCATATAGGCATGTAATAATGCACAGTAGAGCAAAGTCGGTTGACCTATATTAAAATGCCAAAGCCATTCTCCGAAGATTTACGCTAGAGAGCTGTTTGGCTGCTGTATTTTGTCTTCCCATGCTCCCCTTCGGTCTTAGCTTTGATGATATAACTTTTTTTGGAGCCAACGTTTTTTCAATTAGGTGTATATATCCTATAAGTTTTATCGGGAAAGAGCCGCAAATATAAACCCGTATTGTCGACTCAGAATTACCTCGCGATAGGAGAATTGCGATTCAAAACGTATAAGTCGTCAATCTGCGTTTATGATGACGGCATTGCAAGGAAATAAATCCTGCCTTCCCAAACAGGATATATTTTTTCCAAGAGAATATTAAGTAAGAGAGAACATCTCCGATACATGGGTCTGTAACCATGAAAGTTTCTTGAAAATCTATTTTTAGCTCCGCGCGCAAGGCTGAGCTATTTTTAGCATGTGATTCCTGATTGCTCAGTTGTCTCAGTTGTAGTGACTTTAATGCAACGAGAAAAATGCCTTCATAATCAGTAAAGAGTTGAAATAATTAAAGTATCATGTGTTCTTCATAGACGAATTACTACATTATTTTGACAATTGATGTAAAAGAACATCGAAAAAGATCAATCAGGATGATTTTCAGTATATGAACAAGCTGAAAACAGCGAAGACGCCAGGGGGAAGAAAACTGCGATAAGAAAATGCGATGAAAATAGCGAAAACCCTAAAGTGAAGACAGCCAAAAAACTGAGCATTTATCGTAGTGTTTTCTAAGTTAAGTTAAAGTGATTTCGAAGACGATGAACAAGACAAGTATTTTGTTTAATACACGAATCAGAACCCAAATGTGCCGAAGAAAAATTTCTGTTTTCACAGAGGAAAAAACTACAGAGGCACTGAAAGATTTTTCACAATTATTTAATATGTTTAGCTTGCCAAAATACGGTTATGTCACTTTGTGCAAAAGCCATTGCCCATTGAAAAAAGGTCAATTAATGAAAAAGTTTGACTATTAAAACTAGAACTAGCTTTTATATTTTGTACCATGAATTTTCGCTCCGCCTCAACGTTCAATTCAATTCAATTTATTCACACACTTTTTTCCTAACTTTTAGATCTCTAAAGTCCCCAACAGACAATAGAAATACAATCACGATATCGGCCAAGTACAAAAAGTGAATCCGAAACTTAGCATTTGAGGGATTCAAACTAATAAAAAAGAGATTATTTTTACCTGATTAAAGGGCTTTTTATTCTCGATATTTTCCGCCAGACGCTCTCAGTTCAGCGTATTTGTATCTTTGTTTAATTCTTCCATTCCAAGTACCTTGACTGTTTTCAGCTATCTTAAAACCTCTCCTTTTTACTGGTAAATAACTGATTCCAACAGTAAATGCTAAATTTTCTAACTGAGTTTAAAGCTTTCAATTTAAACTTTTGACTCAGTGAATTCAACAAGTTTATTCATCGAAAATCCAGCTCTTTCGTAAACGAGTCTAATCTACCTTCATTTAAGATATCCATTAGATAATTTGTCATTTTGAAAACACTGAAGTTCAGGTCAGAAGTACGTGTTCTTGGGATACAGCAATATTAACTGTATTTCAATTTAGGTGAAAAATTGTAGAATAACTTACAGTCTCATCTATAACTGCAATCAACCCCAAAATGAATGAGTCTCAATCGGCGAGCGACCGTTGTTTTGATTTAAAAACAAGCTTGAATGATGTTGTCTCAGCTGAGTATTTTTCACATATGCTGTTTATGGATTCCTTCAAAAACCTTTCAGAATTTCTCAAGGAATTCCTCTAAACACATTTTCTAGTCAAATTGAATTAAGATTGGTTTGTTAACTGCATGAACCTTGCTTTGTCACTGCCGATCTCTTGTGCACCCATGACATCACTACAATCTGACCAATCAGCAATCGCATGGTAAAGTAGCTCAGGTTTGCGCGCGGAGCTAAAAATAGATTTTCAAGAAATTTTAATGGCTGACAGGAATATGCTCTCTTACTTCATATTCTCTTTTGACTTTCTCCCAACTACACGCCAATACAAACCCGTATTAATGACGTCAAAATCGCAAAAATGGCTCATGAGCATAATGGTAACAGTACTTAGACCAATCAAGCAACAACAACAACAACAAAAAGACAAAAGTGAAACAAACAAACGACGTACTTCACTTCTTCAACGCTTGGCGAATGAAATGAAATCAATCAATAATATGAAGCAATAAAATGTGGGAGTGTCTGAGCTTTCTTGGTCCCGCCACCACTCAATTCAGCCTATCATCAGGCTTGGATGAAATCGGAGATGACCAAACTCTTACATTTATTTGAATCACCTTTACCCAGTATATTGTGGTCTCTTGTTGCTCCATATAAAAGGACAACCTCATTTATGAGACAGACTTCCTGATGGAAAGTCGTGCAGAAACTCACTTGCTCCGTTTGTAAGATTCCTAGCATCCACTTTGAGAAGTGACGGCATAATTCCTGTATGGGGGTCGGGTAAACCTGATCCTGTAGAAAAACACTCTATGCTGTAGTCTGAAAATTCTGGAAGAGATTTTGGCAGCCAACCTAGAGAAAAATATCATGTTAAACTTGTTTTTAATGGTTAAACTTTTCGTTACCGGCTTAGAATAACATGGTATTAAATGGCCTTAAGAAAAGAATGTAAAAACGAATGGACGAAATAATGGACAATATTATTCAGTTATTTATTATTCAGGGTTAGCCTTGATTCAGTTGTGCAGAATATTCCTGTGTTCCTGCACAGGGAGCCCAATTTAGATTAAAGTGAATGGTGAAAATAAAATCGAACAAATTAAATTATTTATTTTTTAAATTCGAGATTAAGATAATGTCCACTGTAATGCGAAAGAGCAACAAAAAAATCAATGAAAAATGCACTGTCGATCTTGATGATGTCGATCTTATGTATATATACTCTGACAAGGGAGGAAACTACAGTCGCCGTATTTGAATAAACAACTCACTTTAAACCACGATTTCATCGTCCTTTAAACCTGCGAACTCCACAAAAAACTTGATCAAAATGATCCCTACGATGGGGGATTCATTTAAAACTCTTTTGGCTCTTCCTACAAGAAAATTACGATGGATGTCCTTCATTTTGAAATTTTGGAGATTTCCGGACTTTTTCAGAAGAAAATCATCGTGAAAGCTGGTGAGCAGAAATCGATGCAACCGGAAGCTGTAATCAAGAACATTTATTCACAGTTAAGAGTACTTTCATATAACAAAAATAACTTTTAACTTAAAGTTTGCTATATAATCTATACTATTAAGTTCATCAAAGTCATTGGATAACTTTAATTCTTGAACTATTAGTGAAAAATGCAGGCACGTCCGCCTCTATGAATGTCCAAAAATTGAACATGTCTACTATTCTCGCCAAATATTTCAAAATCTGTCCAATAAATTTTCTTCAATTTTTTGATATATAATTACGAACATCGCATTTATCAAAATTCTGAAATAAAAAATGGGGGTTACCATTCTCGTTTTTGATTTATCTCGAAAAAACATCTCAAAATCGTAGAAAACTAACACTTTTCTGAGTGGAGACTGGGGCGAATCAGATAAAAATCGCAATTTCTCTACTCAAAAAGGAGAAAAAAGTTAAAATTGTTTTTGAACGCGTTTCTTTTTCAGTTTTCGAAAGAAAAATGCCTAAAATTTGTTAGTTTCATGTTTTTAGTTGCATGCGCAGAAAAATGCGCAGTGCAAAACAAGGTAAACCATCGAGTTGATTTTTCGTGGCTTGGCCGACGTTGGCTGGTTAGATTATCTTTTTTTATTGGCGGGAATGTCAACACGTTGCAACATCCGAGCACACAAAGGTAAATCCGGCTATTAAACTTTTGTAAAAAAAACGTTTGTACACCTGTTATTACGTATAGAAATACCGAAAGATAACAACACAATTTTTTATTCAAGGTTATATTTATATTTACGCTATTTACGATGGAACCCCTTTACGAAATCGATGTCGAAAGAAAGCTCAGAGGAGAATGAACCCAAAAGAAAGGAGAGGAGTAAAAGAGTTTCGGAAGAGGAAAAACTCTGGAGGCGTGAAAAAGAAAGGCAAAGACGAAGGAATCTCACTAAAGAAAAGCGGCAAGCAGAGAGAGAGAGAGAGAAAACGCAAATCCAGGCGGGACTAGATTATGAACAAGGAGAACATGATCGTGAAAGAAAAAGGAATACGAGACAAAACTTCACGGATGAACAAAGAGAAAATGAGCGTGAAAGACAAAGGAATTTGAAGCAAAACTACTAGCTAAGGCGACTCTCAGATGCACAGAGAAAATCGCTTTAGGGCAAGTTATAGACCAAAGACAATTGAAAAGTTTTTAAGTATTCAAAGATGGATTGAGAAGTGTTCTCCAAGAATTCAGGTGTGTGGTTTAGCAAACAATCGTAAATTATTATTATTGACAAGCATTTTTTCTCGACGAATCGACAAATAAAAGACTTTCCCTCAAAACTTTCAATATTTCTGTATAAGCTTAATTTATTTTAATGCTGGAGGAAATATCACATGAAGAGCATATTACAACAAATATTCGTCCTTTGTTTAGCTTGGTAAATCATTAACAATTCGGTTGTTTTTAACCAACTATCATATGTTTTTCGTTCAAGAAAAATTCAGCTTTGTTGCCTCCTATCGCGTCCCATCGGCAAAATAAAGCTGAAGACTTTCATTTAATAATTTTATATCTTTCTACAGATAATTTATTCATATATTGAATGAAATGTAAAATTACACCAAACATTCAACTGTTTATTAAGTTGTTCGAGCTCGCCATGATTATACAAATGAGCTTAAATTTGTGGTATTGAGAGATGATATTGTATAAAGACCTTGTCTTTCACTTTATAACGAAGCTAAAAATAAAAAAAACATTTACAAATGCCAATTTACTGACAGAGAAATTATTCGTTTTTTTTATTTTGCATTATTTTCTAATTTGTCTCAGTTGTTCGTGTCAAGTTTAATACTGAATGTAAACTTTGCTTTTCGAAAACTTTTGTCGTTCGTGATTTTCGTATCTTTCTCACACAAGAAAACAGACATGAAAACTGGTAAAATCGAATATCAAAATTTAGTAAGTTTAGTTTTCAAGCTTCTCAGAAAGTGGTTAATTCTCATATGAAAGGAAAAAAATAATTTCAATGAAGTAATTAAGAAAGCCTTTTTCCTTTTAACTGATGACGCATTTGGCGTAAAACCAACCAAAAAAGCAAAAAATATCTACCATAGAGAACTTTCTGGAAGGATTTTTCACGAACAAAACTAGCCCTGTGGGGTGGCTGGTGGTGGGTCGTGTACACGTTACAAAAATCCTGTGCGGGAGAGTAGTAAGGTCGAAATTCGTTCTCGCCCGAGTCCTACGCAAGTAGTAACTTTGACATAACATGACAAAAATTTTTCTGCAAGCTAAAAATTTCCTGCACGAAAATTTCACTTATAGAAATCTTTTTTGATCAAGTTTTTTGTGGAGTTCGAGGCCGGTTTAAAAGACGACGAGTAGTTTAAAGTGAGTTGTTTATTCAAATATGTCGACTGTAGTTTCCTCCTTTGTCAGAATATATATACATAAGATCGACATCAGATACCATAGGGAAACTATATAAAGGCGCACGCAAAAAAAATGTCCTAGTGCATTTTTCATTGATTTTTTTGCTCTTTCGCATTACAGAGGACATTATCTTATTCTCGAATTTAAAAATAAATAATTATTTAAATTGTTCGATTTTATTTTTACCATTCACTTTAATCTAAATTGGACTCCCTGTGGTTCCTTTAAAGGTCCGTGGAATTTCGAAGTGTTTGTATTGTTGAAGTTGAGCGTTCTTTACTTTACTACTTTGGTATTTCAGTAGAAAAATAGAAAAAAAAAGGGAGAAAAAATGCACCCCAAACCAGGATCTCAAAAAATAAGGGGGGAGGGGCGGCGCCATCGCCGCATCCTCCCTCTTAATTAACCAATGTTAAACGTTTTCAAGTCTTGTATTAATTTCCATTCATACTTTGAAAGCTGTGCACACTAATAATCCACTTTCGATCCACCACATAGTGGCAAAATTGTCCTCGGGGCACTATTTTTAGGGCCTTTTTTTGGTGGATGAAACCGTTTTCAGTCTTTTTTACCTAATTATTTTCATTTAAACTCCATACCTTGGTGTTGTACTTTGGCAAGGGATCCTAAAACATTCATGTCAAAACACCACAATTTCAAATGCGGTCCTAGGGCATGATCTTTGTAAGTTACCGACGGTTGTAAAAACCCTATTTGGAAAACAGGTTTCGTCGATAAGGCATAAACTGCCGATTCTTCTTTAGCAGTCACCGTTAATCTATGCTGATCTGTTTGACATTTTATAGCACGCTGGAGATACATGCTTATGGTTATGTTTCTGGCTGCTAAGAATGCTTCAAACGGTATTGCTTTTTGAGATGGCTTGACTGGATTCGTGTGCGTACTACCAAGTCCACTGTCAATGTGATCGCCATCTTGTGACGCTATCTTGAAGTCAGCATTTCCTAGAACGCCTTGGCTGAGCGAGGACACCAATTCGCAGGAGTAAAAATAGTCAACATTCTCTAACATAAGGGTTCTTAACAGCTGCATCTACATAAAGCAAGGTACACATTTGTAGACTCGGTCTTATCACAACAATAGAAAAATTGTTTTATATGTGGAATAGTTACCTGGCACTTGCTTAGCAAAACACCCACATTTGTAACCATGTTTAACTCCATTGAGCACCCGCACACAGGGATACTATCTGTAAAGGATTTGGATGTGTTTCTAGCATCAGCGACTGTTCTTTCCATGGTAATTGCCGGAGCTATTACAATTTTGAAGTCAGACCCCGTAAGGAGAGGAGATACATGCACTTCTTTAGCTGATCGCCTAATAAACGAAGGGAACCAAAATAAGATGATTAATAGGTAGGTAGGTAGGTAGGTAGGTAGGTAGGTAGATAGGTAGATAGGTAGGTAGGTAGGTAGGTAGGTAGGTAGGTAGGTGGGTGGGTAGGTAGTTAGATTCATGGGGCCCTAATGTAACTTGACACGCTCCCTTTTGTAACATTTGTTCCCTTTTGTAACTCGTTGCGGTTACAAAAGGGATCGCGATCCCCAATGTAACCTCAAAAGTTCCCTAATGTAACTTCATGTTCCCCAATGTAACCTGACACGTTCCCTAATGTAACGGGAGGTTCCCTTTTGTAACTCAACGCGTTCCCTTATGTAACTCCACATTTTTGACATAACTGTCATTTTTTAAATATTTATTTCAAATAAAAAAGGTGATATGGTAAATCGAGATGCTTTTTGAAGAGTATTATCATAGCTGTTCACTTTCTGAAAAAGTGTTTTGGGATAAAAATTGATTATCAAAAGTGTACTAAAACCTGTTACTTCGATAGTTCCCTTATGTAACTTCTATATTTGCCTTCAATTTTTTGTCATTCCTTTTAATTCTTTTGCAATATGGTAGATCGGAATGCTTTGAGAACACCATTATCTTACTGTTTTCTTCTTAGGAAATTTTTTCAAGGATTAAAATCGATTCAAAAAAGAGTATTACAACCACTCGCTGAAACAGTTGCCTAATGTAACCTTTTACTAAGTCTTGTGTTGTTATGATGTTCTTTGAAACTGATAACTCAAATATCTTACACTAATTGCCCATGCGCAGGGTTTTAACTAAAAACTACGAGATCTTTTATCGAAATAAATACAACAACAAAGTAGTTTGTTCTCTACCGTACTTCTTAGCTATGTTTCACATTACTTTAGAAGTCGTTATTAGTGCTATTGATACCCAGTGTTCGGTTGTGTTTGGTTTCCTTGACGTTGTATTTTTGTATTTTTACACAGTGCAATGCAACAAACGATTGGAGTAGTGCAAGTAACTTCAGCTATACTTATTATAGTTATGCGTTTAAGTTACTGACACACGGTGCAACATTACACGCAACATCGCAAGCCGCAAATTTGAATCGGGGTGACATTGGAATAAAAACATGCAACATCGCTTGTGTCTGCCTGCTATGCTAAGATATTTGGTCAGCAGCTAAATATTTGGTGCAAGCTGATTGGCTGGAAATTTCAAAATGTTGCAGGTAATGTTGCAGACATGTTCACATGATGAAATTTGTTGCGCGCCATGTTGCAAGAGTAGAGCGTGATTCAACTTCAGATTTGTTGCTTGCAACGTTGCGTGGAACACTGAAGTTTTGGGTAGACTCACGCTACAACAGTCCTTTGCGTGCAATGTTGCACCGTGTGTCAGCACCTTAACTGCCTTGAGTTTGTAAAGCAAAATTATTTAATAGAATGTGTTAAGATTCAAAACTCACGACTGTGTCAAACATCCTTCGTTTTGTTAGTCATACAAAAGTGATGAGGCTCTTACAAATGCGCTAATGAACTAATGAAACGATTTAAACGAATGCAATGATAAAAATAATGAACTGATGTTACTATTAGAAGTAGCTTTATTTTTTACAGATTAAAGATAAACATATGAAATCAAAAACGTTTGAATTATGTGTCTAAATGCTGACAGATAAAGCAAGGGAGAAACGCCATATTCCGCAAAACAAAACATCATTATACACTCTTACAAACTATCTGACAAGTTGGTGATGCGTACATTCGAATTTTACATCAAAAAGAATTACAAAAAAGTCCCGGAGAAGAAGCTATAATTTCGGTGTTTTTCGGTGATGTTCCCTTTTGTAACATTTTAATGTTGGAGATTAAAAATTCTAAGTAAGTAAAATAGTGAAAGCGGCTCAATTGTGTATTAGGATTCACCGAATTGTTCCTATTTATGGCAAGAGATTAAGTTTCGCGAACAAAATGGAACCTGGAGAAAACTTTATTCCAACTTAACCCTAACTTTCCCTTTTGTAACTTGAGCGGCATTTTACAGGGGTACATATAAAATATCATAACTTCCTAGAATTATATTATTTTATCCTCCACTTTTGGTGTAGTGTTCGGAAGAACCCTCTTAACAATTGGTATAAAATCCATTCCTATCAGCAATGTTTGTAAGAAGTTATCATTATCCGCTTGAAATGGTTAGATTTGCTCAAAACAGCTAGTTTTCGGTTGCGCACATTTTGACAACTTTGCCCAAGAAAATTCTTCTAACTCAAAATCTACTCAATATGTTTGTATAAAATTTTGAGGACATCTAGCACAATTATGTAGAATGTATATGCTTGAATTTGGTGAGACGACGTTAAAACGGTGGAAAGATATTGCAATTTTTAATGACGATATTCGATTTTTGATGATTTTGAAATTTCTTCAAAGCCTAGGACCTAGTGAATTTCATACGAACTTACTTGAGATTTTCGTCCCGATTTGAAGAAAAAAAAAACGTTTTCAAAAATAACCGGATACGTACGGGCTTGTGTCCACTATTTATTGGGGTGAGGAGAGTAGTGGGGAGTATCACAAATGCATTTTTTCAGCTTACACTAGAACGCCCAATTTTTTCAGGACGCCCTGTTTATTTCCAGCATTATTTCAATACCTCCCTTTCCACCGTCAACAATTTCCCACCCCCTACCCTACTCCCCTCCCCCTCCGATAACTAATGGATGTTTACTAGTTAACCAATCAATTAACGTTATGCAGGATAATAAACTTATAGGATATGAAAACGCCTTACCAAAGTTGCGTATTCCACTCTAAAGCAGGGTTTTGATCAATCAAGGGACTGCTTCCAACATCGCCTTGTTTGTTCAAATTGCCGCATAACTCTTCCCACTTAGTTGTCCAAACACCAAACCCTGAGAAAACCATTTGATATTGTATCTCATGCACTTCATATCCCAAAGCATGCCTAGAGCTACGTCCAAACTTCTTGAACTTGTTGTATAAATTTTCATTCAAAACCGTGCGACCAATGGGGTTTTCTGGATGCGGAGAAGCAGTAACCGCTGACAAGTGGACAATAACCAAATCCTCGTGTAGCAACTCAGAAGAAGAGTCAATTTGAGCTATTTGCGAGCAGGGAAGGAATAGTCTAATGTCTCTCATATTCATGAACAGCAATGGAAGAAGGCAAACAGACAGAGTTACGATGTCGTTTCCATCTTTTGCTTCTTTATCAACGTCGAAAAAAGGTTTTGAATTGTCACGTGAAGGAAACTTGAATTTACAAAGAAGACTTGCGTCAAAAACGTCAATACCTGCCACGATTATTGGACTCCACAATACGACATCGAAAGGTTGGACATTAAGACAGACTTCGTGTTGAATTTTTAAGCATTCCTCAATACTCGGTTCCTTTCCACTCTTCTGGGAATACGAATGCTTCCGTTTTAAATGAAGACTGGAGCGATTATAGGTAATGTTAAAGAAACCATGTGGACCACTAGCCGGACTTTCGTGCTGGTTAGCAGTGGTTGGTATCCTCTGAGATGTGACAAGCGGTGGATTCTTATAGGTTAAGATGTCTTTGCAAGATAACAGGATACCTCCAAAGGGGCCTGGAAGCCACGTTGAATCCCTGTTTGGAGGGATACAGAAAGACATTAGACAAATAGAAAATATTTTATTGTTAATAAACAAATCAACAACAACAACAACAATAAGGCGAAGTGAATATCGGGGAATACATGTATGTACTCAGGCTCAGTGATTGTGGTAATATTTACCTTGCCGCTCAAAGACTCGCGAATAATTGTTAATTATTAATTGTTGATTATAGTTACGAATTTTGATATAATTAACAACCTAATTGGTTGAAACATGACCACGCGACACTAGCTAAATCTAAATGTCTCCCGACCGGGAATAGTAAGTAGCTCATTTCCCTGTCTGGAAACAAGTCGCACGTGACAAGAATGGAAAAAATAAACCAGTGATCACAACGTGAAAAAGCGGGTGGCGTGATCATTTTTGCACGAATCACAAACAACGAAGTGGGAGCAGGTATGTTTCTGGAATTTTCAGTACGAATGGAGCTTGAAGCAAAAAAAAACAGACTTTCCAGTCTTTCTAGAAAAGAAATACAGACTTTCATCGAGAAAAAAGATTAGTAAGATACAAAAAGCGGCTGAAAATGATGCTACTACTCTCCTTCCTTTTGGTAGCGAAATACAAGACCGTATGTGAGTTGTATTTGTAAAATCATTTAACATGCATTTAGCTTGCTAAATAAAGTTCTTTTTTCGTAAGACGAAGTTCTTTCTTCTCTATATTTTTCAATTGCTTCACAACAATTACTTAATAATGTCTGGTTTCTCGGGAAATTAGTTAGTTTTGTTTTCCCTCGAGATCAGACATTAAGTGTATATTATTATTATCATTATTTATCTACTATTATATATTATTATTATTATTATTATTATTATTATTAATATGCTAACCTTTTCATTGTATGAGTAATATTAAATGCACCCACTTTGTACTGCATTTGTAGGTGCGTCTCTTGGTAGTCGATAAAGGCTGTCAAGTCTTCTAGATCCATTGTAACACAGACAGGTATGCTGCCACTTGGCATGTTACTATACAGTTTAACAATAAAGCGAGGGAGTGTCCACTGGAGCCACAGACTAACTTTGACATCCTGCAGTGACTGATTATCCCATAAATACAGAACATTATTAAAATAACTAGGTGGATTACAATTTTGTACAGCTTGAAACATGAATCGTAATACAATTTGTCATATTTTGCAAGCCTTAAAATAACAGCCCGCCAGTCAGTCATTGGTCATGATCACTGACCAAATTAGTTTTGGGTCGGTCATTCCTCATTAAAATTACGGGTCAAAATGCCCGGCAAGGCAAAGATTTGATATGACAAGTTCTAATTCTGGCAGAACATTGTACAATGACCGGCCACTATTTTAAGCCCTGTTTTGTCTGTGTTAGCTGTGCTCGTACGACGATACCTGTTCAAAAGTGAGGACACGAGGACGACACTGGTATTCTTAGTTACTAAACAAAGTTGACACCACAACAGATTCACTGATTGTAGCCAGTTCTATTTCATTTCCAGCCTAGTTCTTACCTGGTGTATTTGTGTGAAGGAAAAGGATGATTCACTGGGTGATAAAACAGTTTCCTTTTCAATATGTTCAATTGTAGATGAAGATGAAGTTACTGAGATTCTTCGTTGTGAGCTTGAGTCAGGCAATGGCGGACAGAATTCAATGGAACGTGATGAAGGTGACACTACAGCAAGGAAAAATGACTCCAAGAGGTTTGCCAGCAGTTTTATCTGTTTATAAGGACATGAGTGGGTAAAAAAATTGGTGGCTAATCTGTGCAAATAGATCCCTCTAGCACTGTGATAGGGTAATCATGCAAAGTAATTCCTAGTTTATATGTAAAGGTAAGTTGTATGCTAAAGAAACACAAATGAGATAGTTCTACTATAGCTTTAATTATACTCCTCTCAACCAATCACAATCAAGTAATTTTGTTGAGTGTATTATAAATCAAATAATCCGAAAGGAAAAAGAATAATTAGATGAACCAATTAAATTAATAAGGTTACACTCCATTGTAGTTGTCGGAGAATATAAGGTATAGTAACTCTTACTTTCACATACCTGTTTACGAGAGGTACTAACTATAAGTGGTTCATAATCTGCATGAATACAAAATCCAAGCGTTGGTGACTTTTGGCTTTCCCTCCTTGACGTTCCCTCTTGGACACGAGATCCTGAACGCAGAAGTAGCGAAAGATTTGTTCGGGACGATGGAGTTGAGGTATTCGCTGAAGCAAGAACAGCGGTACACGAAAGAGGAGAAACAATATAGTAGCATATAGGAGATGCAGTCTTATCAAATTGGTTTGATTGAAGATGAACAGAATAAACAGCTAGGTTCTTGGCACTCATTGTCCATGGTAGAGTGTCATGCTTTATGGAATCTTTTGCTGTCTGTTTACAAAGGTGAACTGGCAGAGATGGTCTGAATGAGACTTTGATGTGACTAGCGCTGAATAATTCCAGAGAAGGAAGACAGACAACTAAAGTTGATGGAAATGCTGACTTGGCCTTCCAGCTCTGATAGGCAAAGTTTTGGGCTATACTCGAGACATGTGGAGCTATAGGAAAAATATACAATCAAATTATCGGCCTAGTATATAAAAGCTAATATATATACAGGCAATGGCATTAACGTTGTCTACTGAAAAAAGACATTTACACATTTGGACTAAAAGAAATATTAAATATATTTAGGCACTGAACCCAATTTGAATGAATGTGGAAGATAAAATTAAAATCGGAAAAAAAATCTGCAATTTTTTTATTCAATATTAAGATAATGTCTTCCATAATAAAAAACATGCACTGAAAACGAATCAAAATGCACTACATCGTTTTATAAATTTTGTACACAACTCACCACCAACCCCCCAGGGGCTAGATTTTTTCTTGGAAGATTCTTCGACAAAATTATGGCCGACATTTTTTAAGCTTTGAATTCCTGGTTAATTTTACTTATAAAACGAAAAGAAGATATAACTAGCTAAAATCTAGTGTGAGCTGCGTCGGTGTTTCTAATGAAACAGTGATGATGAAAAGGTAAATTATACACCGTGAAAAAGATGAAAAAACTTACTGACGTTTCGGACGCTAGTCCTTCGTCGGAGTCAAATTTACCTTTTCATCATCACTGTTATAAAACGAAAGATAGCTACAAATAATCCAATACAATATCAGGTTTAGTGAAATTTACCTCGGATGTCTTTCATTGAAATCGAAAATTTGGAGATTCAGTCCAAACTGTTATGGACAAATCAAGACTATGAATCAGACTTGAAAACTGGTAAAAAAAGGTGAGCAAAATACATAGCTCTTATTAACCGAGTGCGAGGTCCGTACCGTAAGTTATGGACCGAGTTTTTTCCACTGCCTTATGGCCCAAGCGCGTAGCGCGCGGGCCATAAAAAAGTGGAAAAAACGAGGATCCATAACTTGCGGTACGGACCAAGCAAACGAGGTTAATAAGATATTCATTATATGGCAAGGCATTGATATTAAAAAGAGGCGAAAAGCAACAAAAAGGAAAAGTTGACGGCGCATGTCAAACGAGAACTGCATTGGAAGGGCTTCCTGTACGTGCCAAAAGTCATGTAGTGTTTGAGTCGCTCAAAAAGAAAGGTTTTAGTTTACTTTGAGAGAATATAGCTACGGTTTAAAGTTTTGTGAAATACTAGTTAACAAAAGTGAGGCTTTCTTTTGCAAATCATGTAAATGCAAAGCATAAAAGGCATCAAAAGAAGGCCTCAAGAATTCAACATGAGATTGAAATGAAAACTGTCGTACTTCAAACTTCAAGTTATTCACAAACAAGATGAAAAATACTACAGCCTTCCATTTGTTTTCCTGCCTTTTATTGGGAAAAGAACTCAAAAACTCTCTCCAGAAATGAATGAGAAGCTTTGAAAAATTACGGCTCGCTGAACATGGATAGTTTTCGTCAATTTTCAACGTTTTTACTGTTTGAGGCAGGCCGACATATACACAATGGCTTAAGTCATGAAGACGGCACGTTTTCGACTCAATTAAAAAAGGTACTGCCGACTCTCCTGTCCACAAATGCATTCAAATTCAAGTGTAGATGAAATCTTACTGAAATATGAAAATACTTCAAGAGCGGATGAGCCTAGAAAACTGCTTAAAACGTTAACGAAAGAAACTACTTGCTTCTTCACCCGATCGATTCAGATAAGTTCAAACTCGACGTTGTAATCTTACTGAAATAATAAATTTACGTTAATTCTACTTGTAAACCTATCTTTATTTCATTTACTGAATTAGCCGCTATTTACCACCCTTTAATTCATAGTTTGACATAGTTTTAGTTTTAGAATAGTTAGTTTTTCTACTTTTTTCTAGTCGTACAAAAATCCTTGATCGAAAGAGTTGTCGCCCTTGTTTGACAGAGTTTTCGCTGGTTTGATAAGTTTTACATTAAATTCCAGTGACTTTAAGTTATCTTTAATTATTCATTGAAGGTTCCCCGATGATTTTCATCCAGAAATATATTTTTTTAATGAAGATTTGAATGTTTTAAAAGATCATTAAAAAACTCATTAATAATTCATGAAGGAAACACAATAGAAATCATGACCGTGAAGGAGGTTTTATATCTGATAAAGATTCGTCTTCATTTGCATAAACTTTAACTTGGATTTTCTCTATCAAACTTGGTTCATTTCGTAAAGATTTCGATACACTATGAGAACTTACATCATGAGTTTTTTAAGCCGTTCAATAAACGAGCAGATCGTGTTTTATCTGGTATAAAAGCACTCGGCTACGCCTCGTGTTTTATACCTGATAAAACACTCCTGCTCGTTTATTAAACAGTACTAAGTACGTACACTCAGTGAACCATTTCATTTTTAGGTCCGTACCGTAAGTTATGGACCGCAAATTGACCAATCACAGCGCGTGAAATTACCTTGCCATATAATAAATAAGCTTATTTTTACTTCTTTTACACTAATAACGACATTTGGCGGGTAATTATCTACATCAAAAGTTTTATGTTTTTTACAAGAACCGTATTTTCATTCATAAGAGTCTTAACTATTTTCCGAGAAGCTTGAAAACATTATTACTCATTAATAATTCATGAAGGAAACACGACAGAAATCATGACCGTGAAGGAGGTTTTATATCTGATATAGATTCGTCTTTATTTGCATAAACTTTAACTTGGATTTAATCTATCCAACTTGGTTCATTTCGTAAAGAATTCTGTTCAGTATGAGAGAACATACATCATGAGTTTTTTAAGCCGTTTAATAAACTCGCAAATCGGTTTTATCGGGTCTAAAACCACTCGGCTGCGCCTCGTGTTTCATACCCGATAAACGATCCTGCTCGTTTATTAAACAGTACTAAGCTTACTAGATTTTGAAAAGTCAATTTTAACAGTTTTCATCTTGTTAACAACAAAAGTTTTTGAAAAACTAATAAGTTTACATTCATTTATACTTGACAAAAACAACTGAGGCAAAATAGAAAATAACGCAAAATGCAATGTAAATACAAAATAAAATTTTCTTTGACAGTAAATTAGCATTTGGAAATGTTTTTAAATATTTTCTTAGCTTTTGAAAGTGAAAGACATCGTACCACTCTTTATACAATAGCATATCTCACAACAACACAAATTTAAGCTCATTTATATAATCATGTACTAGGTCGAAAAGCTCAATAAACAGTTGAATATTTGATGTAATTTTAAAAACTCATTCAATAACTACAAAGCTTTCGCTGTTGTATCGCAGCGTGGGACAATCACAACAGAGCTAGGCTCCAAACTAAGATAAAGCACAGAGGTCGACTTAGAATTTAGAAGTTGATTTTTGAGAAGGGAGGAAAACCGGAGAACCCGAAAAAAAACCTCGAAGCACAGGAGAGAACCAACAAACAACTCTACTCGCATACGACATCGAGATCGGCAGGACCTGAACTCAGGCCGCAATGGTGAGAGGCACGCCACCGGTGCTTCCCAGTGCTTCACGGTTATTTAGATAAATTATCTGTGGAAAGGTATAAAATTATTGCATGAAATTCAAAATGAAAGCACTCTTACCATAATAACAAAACAGGTACTTTTTCGCACGTTTGTCATTCTAGTTCGTTGCTTGTTTGCCGACAATTTTAGGTACGTTATTTAGCTCTAAACATTGTCAAAAATCTCTTGGATTTGTTTAATAGTAAAATTTAAAAAATGCTTTTTCAAATGATTATTTTATATCGTGTATGAACTACGAATACTCTTACCATAAGAACAAAATAAGTACTTTTTCGCTCGTTCGTCGTGCTAGTTTGTTGCTCGTTTCCCGGTAATGTTGTCACAAATTGGGATTAATTTTCTCAAATAACTTAAGAAATAGGCTTTTAAAACAAATTTCATTACGATATATTTTTTTTTACTAACAAACTGTACATTTTAAGCGATGAATTTTTTCGTGTCATATACACTTTAACTCATTAAAAAAGTCGTCATTTTCCAAATGACGTGTGATTTGAAAGCTCGACCAATCAGAAACGCGATGTACACCTGGCGGGCGACACTTTGCGATGACCACGAAAACCCAGGAATCCCCGTGCCCCATCATGTGCACACTTTGATGCTATTTTTAAAATGTATTCTAAAAATATCATCCAATGATATCATTTATTTGATCGTTTGATTTTCTGCGCGCGCTACGCTGTTTGCTAACGTTTTTTGTGCTTTTCTTATGTTAAGCAAACAGCGTAGAGCGCGAGCAGTAAATGCGCGTGCAGAAAAACAAATGGTTTAAAAATAGCATCAAACTGTGCACATGATGGTTACAAGGCTATATAGGGGGGATTCCTTCTCTTAGTTCATTTTCTCTTGTCTATACCTATGGTACTCCGCCCGCGCGGGCCTGTTTTGCGTCAGTCTTATCTTTAAATGTAAAATTCAACTCGTGAATGGAAAATCTAGAATGTCCCAACCATTTAGTGAGGATTTAAGATGGAGAATCATTATGGTATTTTTATCGTTTGTTTTATGCCAGATCGTTCGAGGAAACACGTGATATTTCTTTTAGTCTAAATGTCTAAATTTGTAAATGCCTAAATTTGTAAATGACTAAATGTCTCATTTCGGTGAACAACGTTAATGACATCGACTGTGCGCATGTCTCTGTACTGTGATATGAACATGCTGGGAGCACAAGAGCATAAGAGCAGCAAGCTTAGGAACACGAGGCTTAGCCTAGTGTTTCTCTTGCTTTTCGAGTGCTTTACAGCTCCCAGAGTGTTTAAGTCCTGGTATAGATACATAAGCACCCGTTTTATATCGTATTTATAAGAAATTTTTGAACAATTTTCAATTTTGCGAGAGCGTGTGCCTGTCCTCTGATATAAACACCGTAGCCAGCCAATCTGAGCGCTCATCATATCTCAATTTTTAAGATAAATATTAATTTAATTATACGTCTGCAATAATAGAGACATTTGAATAATTCTCCAATTCTCCAAATTTGTCTCTATCATTTCCAGCTCACCGTTCGTCTCGCTTCGATGAAAAGGAACGACTACCTATCACAGGGAACTGTGAAAGGGCCTATTTAAACTTAATCCAGGATTAGCTTAATCGAGCTTTTAAACAACCCGAACAAACTTCAACTAGGTGTATATATATATATAAAATAAACTATTATTATTATTACTATTATTATTATTATTATTATTATTAATATTATTATTATTATTACTATTATTATTATTAATATTCAACATGGAAGCTAAAGTAGCGGGATTGGAAGCGAACCTGCTGATAGCGAAAGTACATGATAGCGAAATTTCCGTAATTCTAATTTGCATTAAGAATTCTGGGAGCATTTTTAGTCGGCTAAAAAACGAAAATAATGATTAACTACTGACCTTGAGAAATGGGACTCTCTGGTACAAAAATTAAAGTGCTCTGTATATCAACCTGTAAAGTAATAATATAGGGAGTTTTTCGTTAATCCGGCCACCGAAGAGAAAGTGGCCGTATTGTTGGGGTGGTCGTATTAAGCGGGCTGTCAAAAATATGTTTTTAATTCAATTCAATTTATTCACACACTTTAAATAGAAAAGAATTTCTAGTTTATATTTATATTTATTCTAGTTCTTATAAAAAGATATAGAAATAAATATTAAATATAAAAAGCTACTACAGTGAATGTGCAGTGATCGTTTAAGGTGGTTAACATCAGTAACGGAAAGCCCCGACCAGTAGCACTCAAAGCGCGCTAAAACAGACTTCCTCTCTTTGTAGCTATTTGATTTTTAAACATAAATTGGTTAATTGATTGAAATTTTAAATATTGGGTGTGGCATGTCGATCGTTCTCATTATGCAAAAGTTATGGGGAATTCCCGATAAACCGTTTTTCGGGTCGGTCTCAAAAAACCCCCCATGGATTTTGTCCAAACTTAAGGATGTTGTATTTTGAGACATGCCTTTGCTGATGAGTGAGTTTCAATACATAGCCGTTTTAGAATTATGAAGCCCCAAAGTTGGTTGTTGATTTTTCAAATTCAATTCCATATCACTCAATATTCAATATTTCGCCCTGGAATTTCGCATGAGAAATTTTAAACATGTTTTTTTTTTATGGTGTTGAATTTCGAGGCATTTGCTTATATTTATTTGAAACTACAGTTCGGCAAATGTAGAGCATTTTCATGACAACATTCTCCGCACCTATAAGATTTTAGTTAATTTATATTCCTCGGGAACGCCTCCATAGATTTTTGTAAGAATTTCAGCACATGAGATACTATAGGAAAATTCATTGGCTGACGGGGGAATTCCAAGTTGAATTCACGAGAAAAAGCGATATCGCCTTTTCGAGTGAATTCAACTTGGAATTCCCGAGTCAAGCCAATGAATTTTCCTTGAATCCCATGACACTATTCAATCTAAGCGAATATAAAGAAGAAGAAAAAAATTTTTGCGAGTTTAAGAAAACCTTGGCCCACGAAGGAAACCATTCTGATGCCACCCTCCCTACCAATAGGAATTCCGCTCAAAGGTGAGCGTTTGATCTTTTGGCTTGAACCTCGTGGCAGGCAAAATAACATTTTCTACTGTGGGAAAAACTAACTGTTTATTCTCAAAAATAGGAGAACTCTTCATCCCCAATGGTCATGGCCGCCAGTGGTCACGCAACGCTTTCGCGGTTTTGTGTAGATGGCCGTCACTACACCTAGAATTCATGATTTGTGAAGCAGTATGGAGTAAATGCTGCTCTTTCTTCACAAAAATCTCTCAAATTTTCTTTGAGGTCTCAAACGACTTTTAAAAGATTTGGAAAACATATCGCTTTAATTTTGGCAGTCATTTACTTGCTAATTTATGCAAAAACGATCCTATCTGAAACAACGTATTTAGGCTTATTTGATCGATCGTACAAGCTTAAAAACACATTTACCTAAAAACAATTTTCACAGTCTTGAACAATATCATCTTGACATCACATACAGTAAAAATCTCGCTTTTCCGTTGTATCGGCCATGGTAAAATTCTCATTTGTAATGAGGGTACTTTTAAGCTCACGAAAACTGTGTCTTGCAAATAATTCTTCCAGAAATTCTTTGTTACAGCTACATGTCTGAAAATCATTGTGAGGCATATAGAGATACCATATTTGAAGTTTATTAGGTTAGAAAGGTCAAGTATTGATTGTATTCCGTACACGAGATCGGTAATTTATATCAATTTCAGAGTCGTCAAATTAGCATATTTGCCTATCTGCATACAAATTCAAATTTCTTCCGAACAAAAAAAGAATTTTGCAAAACTAAGTGCACAGGGATTAATATCATATGATAGGGTATCTAACTTCAAAATATGAACAAAATCGAAATTTCGAATTTGTCTGGTTTTTACGGACAGCCGCTCTTAAGTAGTATAAAACTTTCGAGTAAACTATCACTACATACAGAAAATATATATTATCAATGGCAAGATTGTGGTGCAAACTAGCACAAGTATTTTTAATAACTATATGAAGGTATATATTTTGAAATTTTAGTTATACATTACTATTGGTTACTCAACAGATGTGATTTTAATGAACTTTTGAAAACTTTGAATGAATTGACATTTCAAATAATGATATTAAAAACTAAGCAACACATTAACAAAATGTAAAAGGCAAACGTTGTGCGAATGTACTTGAAATTTAGTAACGTTAGTTTAGAATGTAATAGATACCTGAACAGCAAATGAAGCAATAAGAGGTAACTTCTCAAACAGCCATGCCTCCAATGTAAGACCATCAGTATTTTCCAGTTTGCTCTCGGCTGACCTTTCTTGTGGGACTTTTCCTTTTGAGGGAGATGAAATTGAACCTGATGACAAATATCAAATAATAAAAATATTTATGTTCCCAACTTTTTAACTGGTGGATATGCGAAGCGCAGAAACGAGTTATTGTGATGGGCCTGAATATGCAAATGTTTCACTCGCCCACTCACTGTAAGATGTTAGCAGATCCAAACTATGATTCCCAGTCATACGCAACCAACTGAGACCCTCAATTACAAAAGAAAATTTGAGAAAATTAATATACTTACAGATTATATAGAAGTTCAAACTCCAACATAATCATATGTATTTCAGGGATGATTGATGGTTTGAGCATCAACGGGCGAAAAATTTCAAATTCCCTGACTATGGGCGTGGAAAAACCAAACCCTAACCCTAACCCTAACTATCCCTAACTCTAACCTAAACCCTAACCCTAACTAACTCTAACTCTAAACCCTAACCCTAGCACTCAGAGGCCTGTGACCGTGCCTCAAAAGAGTGGAAATGACTGGAAATTGTACCTTACACACCGGGAGGACCATCCCCACCAGAAATTGAATTCGCCGGTAGAATATTTCAAAATATTTCCCCCTTTTTACCCAAAGTTAGTGTTAGGGTTAGAGTTAGGGTTAAAGAGAGGCAATGTGGCATGGGTGTGCACCCTCCGACTTTCCGGTATCTGCATAAATCCCCATATACAGACAAAAAGGGAAAAAATAGTGAAAAAGAAGTAGGTTATTATGATAAAAGCGTGACAGGAGGAGGATACAGGACTTGCGTCCCAATTGACAACCTTCCCCTATCGTAGTAAACTCAAAAAATACCAGAAAGTACTTCTTAGAACAATTTTGCATTATGAAAAAAATAGTATGAAATAGCAAGAGTGGAGAGGTCTAAAAGTTCTGACCTTACATATTTTATCAAAGAATACTGGACTAATTCATTATATGGTAAGAAATAATGTTTTTGATTTTCTTCAAGGACATTGAACTTCTTAACCCTCTCTGGCGTTATGAAAAAATCAGAAATAGCAAGAGAGGAATGGTCTAAAAGTTATAACATTACATATTTTATCAAAAATACTAGATATGAGTTACTGAGGTGGCTGATAGGATGGTAATTTCTGTTTATAATGTTCAGAAATTAACTTTTTAAGTTTCGCCAAGGATATTGAATATTCAATCCTTATATTAAAAAATTCCTGCAACCCCCCTATCAAAAATCTAATGGTTGGTCCTTATTAGGTCATACAGTATGCACATGACTGCGCAGATCACCTTTCATAATTATTCATTCATACATTATCGTTGTGGGTAAAGTAATTAATAATTACCTCTGGCATAGCTCTTTTTTCTAGGTGTCCCAATGGATGGGGTGCGGGCCAAAGATGCTTGTCTTATTTTTCGATCTTTCTCAACTTTCCTCATACCGGATGATGAGGAGGCAGAGGGTTGGTAAGAAAGCCATGAATAAAGCAGAGGGTCACAACACACTGATATTCCCTTAGTTTGTAAAAATACAACATTGGATGCTTCTGTGTTATGTAGATGTCCTAAGAAGGAAAAGTAAATTAGTAAAATTAATTAGCGAAGACATAAAACAAAGAAGCAGTGAAAGAATTCTAACTATTTACGTGTTGCAAACTGACTAAAGAAAAAATATTTTTGTTGTTGCTTGCCTACCTTGGAAACTTTTGAGATCTTTTTTCTCCATGTATCGTGGTAATTGCAATGTAAGGCTGATAACTGGTCCAACATTCTCTACTCCATCTTCATGGTATGTTGAATTGTTGAATAAAGTGCCTTTGTAGATTTCCTTAGTGTCACAAGGACCCTTAATTATTTGTGTTACTGCTGTTCGCTTCTCTTCACTAACAGGTAACCTTGTTGCTCCTGTTTGTTCAATTAGAAAAAAGAGAAGCATTCATTTTCAAGAAGTTTTTTTACTGATGGCGATGTCTTGTAGACTATTCATTCAGTCATCTTGCCACTGACCCCTTTTGATTGTTTTTTTTAATTGCTTTTTTTTTTTAAATTATGAAACTTAGTAAAGTATCGCAGCTGCAGTTTCCCATACATTTAGCAAGAAGACAATGCCATTCTATTTATAATTTCAGCCAAATAAAGAGACTCAAGAAAGTAATCAAAGTAGTATCAAAGTAGTATAAGAACACTTAGAAAACAAGGGTATAGTCAAGCGGAAATCGACTACTGATTTAAGGTGGCTAAAATCAGTAACGGAAAGCTCAGACCAGTAGCACTCAAAGCGCGCTAAAACAGACTCTCTCTTTGTAGCCATTTGATTTTTAAATAAAAATCGGTCAATTGATTGAAGTTTAAAATATTGGGTGTGGCATGTTGAACTCCTTATTATGCAAAAGTTATGGGAAATTCCCGATAAACAGTTTTTCGGATTGGTCTAAAAAAATCCCCCATGGATTTTGTCCAAACTTAAGGACGTATTTTGAGTCATGCCTTTGCTGATGAGTGAGTTTCAAGGAATTATATGTAGCCGTTTAAGAATTATGAAGCCCCAAAGTTGGTCGTCGATTTTTCAAATTCAATTCCATATCACTCACAGAGAGAGCTCTAAAACAAAATCTGTTCAATATTTCGCCCTGAAATTTCGCATGAGAATTTTTAAATATGTTCTTTTTTATGGTGTGGAGTTTCGAGGCATTTGTCTATATCCATTTGAAACTACAGTTCGGCAAATGTAGAGCATTTTCATGACAACATTCTCTGCATCTATAAGATTTTAGTTAATTCATATTCCTCGGGAACGACTCCATAGATTTTTGTAAGAATTTCAGCACATGAGATACAATATGTATACAACAAAATGCATTCGTTTTGTTTCGGATACTGCATTTTTAAGTTGCGAAAAAATAACGTCAAACACTACCCATACATCTCACCAGTATCTGTTGAGTTTAAGGTATTCAAGTCTTTGTCTTTTCCTTTTGTGTCGTTAACAATGCCCGTTCAAGCTATTTGAATAAACTTTAAAAGTCATTGTTACTTTTGGTCACGCGAGCCATGACTGTCCAAATGTGCATTTCCGGTGGCTCCAAAAACCTTCCAGTCAAAGTAGTTACGAACTCAATGAAGACTAGTCTTTAATGGTGCCTCAGATATTTTCTTCTTTTTATAAGCGTAACACAAAGACGTATTTTATTAAGTATTTATGTATCTTGTTGCTCCTTGGCAAAAATATATACATACGCTTATTTACAATAATTATAACCATTATTTTGATGTTACACACCGGTGTCATAAGTGACTATCAGATCGGCCTACGAGTACGGAAACGTTGTATAATTCTAGTTTGTTCGAATCATTACACTCAAATACACATTATTTATAAAACTGGCCATTGTACTTCTGCGTATAAGGTTTTTAGATAATAATCACCGTAAAACAGGCCCGTTTACAGAAGCAGGTTGTTGCGCGACTTTTTGAGGAAATCAGCCAATCTGATGTAAAAGTACTATCAAGTCATGCGACAAAGCTGCTTGAAGTGTAGACGGTTGTGCACTTACCAATTTGGATTAATACAAAATAAATATGGAAATATAGTTTTTCGAAAAACATTTTTGGTTAAAGTGTTTAATTATATTGCTCAATGTTTTAATGTGTTTTGTGACTCTTGGTTTTGCATGCTGGTCTTGCATCCACGGAAACGATGCTGGTAAAGCAAGTGCCACAAGAAGTCCACTCACACCTTTCTGACTGTAGACATCTCCAAGGCTTCTGTAATTTAGCCCAGCTTCTACAATTTTATCACTCATCGAAGACGAATTGAAGTGCAATTCGCACCAGTTCTATTCTCTTTACCTTTCTTATTTCAAGTGTGGATTCCTGGTCTGCAAACACTTGATTATTTTTTGCAGAAGCCATGAACACAGCGTGTTTGATAGACAGTTTTGATTTATACAGTATTGAAAGCAGAGCATTAAGAATAAAGTTTAGAAGATGCGAGTTTCTGATAAAGGTTTTGACAAAAATCAAAGAGTTCTGATTAAGATGTAGAAGTTTGACGATCGAGTCGAACATTCTTGTTGTAGAGTCAAAACATCTCGTCCGCGTCTAAAGTTTTTGAGCTAGTCGTTTGCGTGTTTCTCTCTAAACTTCCGTTCATATTTATCTAAAATTCTTCATAAAGTTTAGAAGATGTAAGTTTATGATAACGGTTTTGGAAAAAATCACAGAGTTCTGATTAAGATAGTAGATTAAGGTAGTTTGACGAGTTTTCAAGTCATTAATTTACGGAAAACTTGGTAACGTTTGGTCTGGTATCCTTGTATTTCAACATAGCAATAATCGTTTTGAACCTGTAATATCCTCTATAATGATATATATTGAACGATGTATGATGTGTATCGAAACGGATATATGCCTGTCTCGAACTTGTATCTAAGTGTCTCGAAACGACCTGTCTCGAAACGACTGTGTCTCGAAATGACTGGCATTCCAATGAGCTTCACGATGCATTCAGTGAAAGAATGTGTTGGAACTTCTTGGTTGTTCTTTAGCAAGATCTTGTGGCCATTGCTGTATATAATGGTTAGCCCTGTTACTTTAGAGGCAGACGGTTTGATAGGTTTTTTCGGAAGTATGTAGCTGGAAACAGACTTTATCCACTGAAAAACAGGACAACTGAATTATGTCACTGCTTCTCTACAGCCCAGTAGTCTCCAGATCGAGAACAAAGACAGCTGTATCATCTTCTTTTATAGCTTGGACATTCACCTTTTCTGTAGATGTACTACTTTGTGTCTGAATGCCTGCAATCTTGACAGTTTCTTCGTAATCTCCCCCAGTGATATTCTCAGCGAGATCCTTTATTATAGCATGACTAACTTGGTGGACTGATGCAGATATTCTGACAGCGCTTTCATAAATTGTGCCTTCCTTCTGTTCTTTTTTTTCTTTTTTGCGCAATTTTGTCTTCTTCAGATCCGTTCTTTGTCGCTTGAATTTCTTAGTGGACTTACGTTGCCTATCCGCTTGCCTTTTTTTCTCACCAGTAGTGTTGTACTTTCTTTCCTCTAGATGCAGCGATTGTGCTACATTTTCTAGATCAAATAAGCCTTCGTTGTACTGTAATACTGAAGCAGCGACTCTAAAGTCTTGGCTTTCGGAACTGCCATACTGACGAATTTTGGGAGCTTTACTGCCAACCACATTGTTAAAAGCTTCGTTTGCTTGTGAGCTTCCAAGATGTGCCAGCTTTTTGGTTACCTCAGTGGAAGTGAAGGGCTCAAGCCAATCGCTAATAGCAGCTTTCAAATCTTCCCCCATCAGATCTTATCCTCCAGGAAGGTCTTTGTGGCTATAGGTAGTTGGATTTTTCAAGTAACCACTCCATGATTTACATTTACAATGGTCTCCGAATGCGTGAGGTACGATCAGCAACAGGTCTTCTGGTAGTCCAGAAAGGTAGTCCTTTCGGGTCATCTTTGTGCTGATGAAGACAATACATGAAACAGCGGGCTAGATATTGAATGACTGTAGATGATAATCCTTTCACTGTTGAGCTAAAAGAAATGATGATGGTAAGGATGATGATGGTGGTGGTGGTGGTTGATGACCATAGTCCATATTACAACCGCCATTTTTTAATGCATTATTGGATGGTTATCTCAACTCGCAGTAAGCGTGGTTGGTTGAGAGCCGAGATAACCGTTCCATAATGCATTAAAAAATGGCGGTTGTAATATACACTGTAGATTATGATGATGAAGATGATAGTTAAATTTACATCTTTGATATGGGTAGACTTATAGACTTATTGAATATAGCTCACCTCATATTGTACAACTTTGACACAAAATTGCGCCGTGCATGTTGAATGTCAGACCACTTGATAACCTCATATGGCTTTCTGTAGTTGAATCTTCATCACCTGTGTAGCTTGCGATGGTTACGCCATGGTTTGGTGCCTCCCGAAATAGCTGCACAGCGATTTCTGATTCCATAGACTTTGCAGAGCCAGTATGATTTTTCCTGCAGTCGTGGTTTTTAACTGCTGATTGTGAGCGAGCGGCAGCATCACAAGTACGACAGATGCTATTGCGAGTTGAATTACTTTTTTGGAATTTTCGTCAATAAGTCTCCCAAACCCAGTAAGAGAGTCGCGCGTAGAACATTTAAAATTTCTCATGCGAAATTCCAGGGCGAAATATTGAACAGATCTTGTTTTAGAGCTCTCTCTGTGAGTGATATGGAATTGATTTTGAAAAATTGACAACCAACTTTGGGGCTTCATAATTCTAAAACGGCTAGTCGATATAATTCCTTGAAACTCACTCATCAGCAAAGGGCATGACTCAAAATACAAAATCCTTAAGTTTGGACAAAATCCATGGGGAATTTTTTTGACACCGATCCGAAAAACTGTTTATCGGGAATTTCCCATAACTTTTGCATAATAAGGACGATCGACATGCCACACCCAATATTTTAAACTTCAATCAATTGACCAATTTATATTTAAAAATCAAATGGCTACAAAGAGAGGAAGTCTGTTTTAGCGCGCTTTGAATGCTACTGGTCGGAGCTTTCTGTTACTGATTTTAGCCACCATAATTTAATACCATTGTATTGTCTAATATTTATATGGGCTCCCAGTGTATGGTGTCGGCTGAAGCTGAACTTACATCCGTTTAGTGTTTTCTAGACAGATGCAAAAATCATAGATACATTCCAAACCATATACTAGATAATCATGATCTTTTAGAAAAACAAGACAATAAAATATACACTAATGCTTTGAGATTAGGAAGTCATCCGTTACACAAAATGATGCCAAAAGCTAAAAACACTAGATATCATCTTAGGAAAAAGTCAACTATGAAACCTAAAAGTTTTTTTGTAAACAGTCTAATATTTAATTATAAATTATTAGTTTAATCAGTAGTTAAATTTCATACTTTTAAAATGATTATTATTAGAATTAAATGAAGATATAGAAATATAGATAAGTTATAGTGCTTGGGAACGAGGCTATTCCAGGCGTAAGACCCTTGGAATTAAATTCGGAAAAATTAATTTCCGACCCGCTGGGAATCGAACCCACGATCTTCGGAATTGTACTACCGATGCTCTACCAGCTGAGCTAGAGGTTCCCAAGCACTATAACTTATCTACATATCAAGAGAAAATGAACTATATTCCATATTCATATTCTCTTGTATTACTATAATTGTTTAGTAATTTTTACATTTATATATTTACTTTTTCTTCTTTTCTTCTTTTATATAAACATTGCATTTTTTATTATCAGGGTTCGTGCTACATTCTCGTTACAAAATTCAAGGACTTTTTATGCACTTTTCAAGCACTAAAATTTCAAGGACAGAGTTTTTTTAAGAAAGAAAATTTACGAAGCATTTTGGTAGTGGTAGTAAAATGACGTTATAATGCAAATGGCGTATTATAATGGTAGACTCAAAGGAAATTAGAACCTCTGGAACCAAGAGTATAGTTGTACTAAATCACTAGATCAAATGTTTTACCTTTTGATTTGATGGTGGCTCTTATTGTTCCAACAGAGCTAGTTGTTGCCATAAGAACAGATGTGTCACAGCATTGTATGTCAATATTTGACATGTCCAGTTCTAATTCCGATTGGCTATTATTACCTACAAAAAGTGACATTCAGTGTGAAGTTTTATTCGATACTTGAAAGTGATTACTTTTGATTAATATCACACTTTAACTCACTGTGAAAATCCAATATGGATGCAATTACAGTCGTGGGCAGGACTGGAAGTGTCTTGTTCTGTATCCACATTGTAGACCATGAGACAAATAGGTGTGACAACAGTAGGAACTGGGCTTTAGTCAGGGAGAGGGAAATGGAAGGAACTTCAAGGTGAACTTCTGTTCTTTTTAGAGTCTCATTTTTCCTGTTAAAGAACAAAAATCATGCTATGAAGAGAAATTGAAGTATACTGAGAAAACTATGCTTAGCCCAATTAAAGAAAGCCAAAAAAGAATATTATATGAATAGTTACAAAAGTGTTTTCATCTCACCATGTATCTGGTAGAATGCAGTCTTTGACTGACAGGATTGCACTGACTGATGGCATGATATTGATGAGGGCTGATTCAGGGATAGTGTGAGTAATGTACATCTCTATGTTAAGGACCTGAATAACAAAGTAAAAGCTTCTATTCCAGACGTAAACTTGATGCATTAAAGTGCTCCTAACCCCTAACTTAATATTTTCAGCATTGACTCTATTTGTAAAAATAAAATATCCATATTTGAGTGTCTTAGCTTATTCTAGCGCTTTCACACTAATTGAGGACACTTTTCAGTCAAACCCACTGCCACTACATACAATGAACCCAGAGCAAACTCTCGTAGCATAAGAAAGAACAACACATCAAACAAACTCAATTCACATGTGCAGACTGCAGAGCTTGAACCAGTGACCCGACCTATTGGCCTAACAGCGTTTAAAAACAAAGCATTAGCAGCGTACGCAACCCAGGCTACCCATAATAGTAAATAAAGTGAATAGTTGAATTATAGTAAAATGCTTTTTGCTCTTGTAAATTTCCACTTGGAGGCCAAAACCTGAGGAGACATATATTGGAGTCCAGGTGTATCTATGTAGGTATGTTGTTATATTGATTTAACAGCTTTTACAAACATGAAAGACACATAAAAGACTAGCTTGTGTATATTTTTCAATAGATTCGAGTCATATCAAAATAGTTTACCATTCAAACAGATTAGTTTAATTTAACTGTGAAAATAAAACAACAACAAAGTACACAAACCTGAATAACAGAATTGTTGAATGCATGATGAAGCATGCTTTTACTGGCAGGAAATTCGGCATTGGCAATGATTAGCTTGGTTAGCTCTGTAGGATACATTGGATTATTGCGATGTATTTCCATTCTGTTGATCGATATGACAAGTGCTGGCTGGAATGATTGGTCATCTCTTGTTTTCTGTAACATGTAACATAGACTGAATTTGGAGAACTGTGGTTTAATAACATGTTAGCATTGGGAATATTAACAATGATAACAATAAAGTATAAAGGTATAAAGGACAAGTGTCATGTGACAAGTGATAAGTGATAAGTGAAAAATGATATGTGTTATGTGATAAGTGATAAGTGATATGTTATATGTTATATTTGATGTGTGATAAGTGATAAGCAATATGTGTTATGTGATATTTGATGCTTTATGTGTTAAGTGATATGTGTTATGTGATAACAGTAATGATGAAAAGGTAAATTATACACCGTGAAAAGATGAAAAAACTTACTGACGTTTCGGACGCTAGTCCTTCGTCGGAGTAAAAGAGCTCTTTTACTCCGACGAAGGACTAGCGTCCGAAACGTCAGTAAGTTTTTTCATCTTTTCACGGTGTATAATTTACCTTTTCATCATTACTGTTTCATTAGAAACACCGACGCAGCTCACACTAGTTTTAGCTAGTTATACCTTGTTATGTGATAAGTGATATGTGATATGCGATAGGTGATAAGTGATATTTGATAGGTGATGTGATAATGTGATAATGTGATGTGATAATGCGATATGTGATAGTTGATATGTGATAGGTGATAAGTGATATGTTATAATGTGATAAGTGATATGTGATAGGTGATAATGTGATAGGCGATATGTGATAATGTGATAGGTGTTAAGTGATAGGCGATATGTGATAATGTGATATGCGATAATGTGATATGCGATTATGTGATAGGTGATACTTGATAGATGATAAGTGATAGGTGATAGGTGTTAGGTGATAATGTGATAAGTGATAGGTGATGTGATGATATGATGTGATAATGTGATGTGATAATGCGATATGTGATACGTGATAGGTGATAGGTGATAAGTGATAGGAGATAGGTGATATGTAAGTCATAAATGATAATGATATTGATAATGATCATCATGATCAACATCATAACCATAATAACATGTAACATGCAGGAACCTGTAGCCTGTTGAACAAGGGGTGCCAAATTTTATGTCATCCATACTGCCAGGACGGAGCCATTACCTCTACCAACAAGTCAATATCATAATCCACTGCAAAATCCTTTACAAGATCACTGGATCAACACTAAATACCCTTTATTTTGCTATATTGCATGTGGGACTAAATAAAAAAGCTTGTGCAACATCTGAAGATAAATTAAAAAACATTTCCCTCTTATGGTTTCCCTCTTACCTTTTCAGTTGTACTTTGAAGTTTCAATAACATATCTTCAGAACTTGAAGTAGTTGAATGAGGAAGAGACCTTGCATGAATATGGTCAGCTGCTGGGATGGTCAAATTTATTGAAAGAAGAGTAACTGCCAAATGTCGAGTGGAAATATTGCCAGCAAGAAGTTGCTTTTCCACAAATTCATCATAAAATGGCAAGTCCTTTTCTGTAAAATGAAATAATAAATAATAATAATAATGATAATAAAACAAACATTATTAAGGTGGCTGGGTGGGGTTTTCTTGATTTTCTTTGCAAATATGTAGACACAAACAAGCAAACAAACAAAAATGAAGAAATAGAAAATGCAAGCACATGTTGTGTGCAGTGCATTATAAAGCATGCATAGATTGGCAGAACACGAGAAGAAGTGTTAGGAGAAGCATGACATTGAGTGCTTTTGGATACTTTCAAGTGTTTTGCCAATTCTTAAGTGCTTTAAACTTCACACAGCACAGCAAGCCAGTTTTTTATTTCTTTTATAAAATACGAAAAACAGGAATGACAAAACTGAAAGTGTGCATGCATGCTGTGTGCTCTCATAAAGCACATGCTCCCAACCAATAAAAACACAAGCTTTAGAACAGTTATTTCATAATGAGTTGTAAAGTAAAAGAACCAATACTTCAAAGCAGTTTACATTAATTCTGATTTCTGTAAAAACATGCTCATTTGAAAATTTCATATTTCCCTAAACTCTATTAACAGATTTGTTACTCAATGAATGGTTTGCATAAGTGTATTTATGATGTAATATTTCAAATCCGACAATGAGGACAGGACGGGATTTGAAGTCCGCGCAATTAGTTCCAGTCCGAGGGGAAGCCGAGGACTGGAACTAATTGCAAGGACTTTGAAATCCCGTCCAGTCCGATTTGGAGGATTTGAAATGACTTCTCATACTCATTAATTATTCGGGAGGGATGTTGTTTTTATCTTGTATTTATTTCATTGCATATGATCTTCGCTCCATTCACCTAGTTGTAATAATGAGAATCTTTTGTTTTGTAATGGATTTTATTTTGCTTTCGTCCTTTGGGATTTCTTAAGATAAATGCTATCTGAATTACTTATTCAAATATCAGTTATTTTTCTCTGAACGTATTCATTTCAACATGGCTTCTCGTCAAAGAGACAGCGATGAAGAAGCGGAGCTTCTACCTTTAAAACGCTTTCGAAAAGTGAAAAGTCAAGCCCAAGAAGAAGAACTTTTGCAAAAAGCTGTGCCAATTTCAACCCGTTACAAGAATAACTGGGCTGTGAATATTTTTGAAGAATGGAGGCAAAGTAGAGAAAACAAAGTGGCAAGTTTGGAGTCTACCTCCATGGATGTCTCGCTAGAGAGCATTCAAAATTTGGATATTGAGGCATGGGAAACTATGACAGTTCCATCCCTAAACTTCTGGCTTGGCAAATTTGTTGAAGAAGCAGCAAACAAGAAAGGTTCGCCATATCCTGCTCGTACGCTTTATCAGCTTATCGCTAGCCTTAAACGCCACCTAGAGTCGAAAAACCGAAACGACGTCAATATGCTTGACAAGTCTAACATGTGGTGAGTTAATTAGAAACTGTAATGTTACAATCAACCAGTTCAAAATCTAGCTTGCGCTTGAATGAATGCTAAAACTTATATTTATACTTATAGAAAATGCTAAGTTTACGATAGCAAATTGTTTTGAAATTTCATTAATATCTAAGTAAGTTGTTAAACGGAGTGTTGAGTATATTTGCAACTATTATTGATTATAGTTTATTGGTAATAACTTCTGAAATAAATGCTTGATGAATTAAATTTTCTGTTTTCATCTTTCTATATATTGACTTGATTCAATGCTTGGACTGAATTAATTTTGTTCCAGTCCTTGGACTGAATTAATTTTGATCCAGTTGTTGGTCGACTGAATTAATTTCTTTTGTTCCAATTCATCAGCCCCACCTCTTCCCTGCTGATATCAAAACCCTCCCCGGCTTTAAGACACTTGACCTAGTTTCAAGATACATCATGTGACCAGGTACGAGGTAATCGATTGGTTAGTTACCTCATGAATACTTAATGAGTATGAGAATAGAAGTTGAAAGGTAGCATGCCAAGAAACCCCATTGAGCCAGCTTAACTTTAATCTGTTTCTGAGGGATAGACATATTTCAAAACAATACCTTTTCTATCTGGAGAACCATCTGATGAGAACTGGTGAATGGATGAGAGTCTGTGAATCAGACCTGCTGTTAACTGAAGATTCAATGACCCAAGAAACATTCTTTTGTGAGACATCTCCTTGACAAGTCTTATCTTTCTTACATGATCCAAACCCCTATGCTCCTCTTCTTCACCATCACCATCTTTTAATGGCTCAATATCCATAACATAAAGATAATCAAAGAAAAAGGCACCATATCTCTTGAGCGCAAAGGATTCAGAGTGTTGCTCAAGAAATGTTTCTTTGTCAAACACTATTTCTGATGGCTCTAGTGATGTTTGTTCATGAAATAATGAACCCAGTAAAAATCCTTGGGGTTGAGTGGCAGAATCATGAGGGGCTCTCACAGACAGAAACATGTCTTCCTGTATCAACAAAACAAAATAAATTATTTAAAAGAAGATTAAACCATTATTATTAAACTATTATTAAAATATTCATAACATTTTCTTTCCAAATTATATGTTAAAAGTGTGAAATTTCACTCCTAAGGTGTCAAAAAACACAGGTTTCCAAAGGCTTTAAAATTGATTATTCTTAAATATCTCTTGCTATTTCTATTAAGCTTAAAAAAGCCAAACTAAGCATTTATTTAACTTAACTTTATGTAAAACTGCAAATACGACAAGACGATCTCCCAACTTCGACCGATCGTTAAATTTTCTCAAAATAATTTCATGCTTTGGGCTGGCTAATTTTTCAATCTATGCTTTCTGACAGTGCAATAGATAAATCTCATTAACCTGCTTGTGACTCCAAGACTAAAGACATCAACGTTTGGAAAAAGAACCTTCGCTTTGGGATCTGCACTAAAACACAACTTTGCAATTTTTTCCACAAACTTGATACAGTATCTGTCTGTTCCTTTTGTAAAAAGCATTGAGACATCATATGATGTGTTTGTTAAGAACTTTATATTATTCACTCATACCATTTTAGTCAGCTTCTACGTTCCCCGTTTTGAACCTGACAATGACTTTGCAATTAAGTGTATATGGAATTCAATTGTCTGGTCATCAAAATACAATTATTTTCCTTTAATATTTAACAACTACTGTTACATCATGAAGTTTACATTATACCATGGGAAAATATCACCATTTATAGTAAAGTTATTTTTGAGAAATAAGACCTTGGTGGCAGGGTAGACCGGGTTACCTGGTTGGAACGATTTACTAGTATCTTAGTCTCTAAAAATCTAAAGGAGAAGATGAAAAAAGTGGCCAAAATTTTGAGCAACAGTGTTGAAAGCCATTAAAGACAAAGCGTTTATGCCATACTGATCAAATTCATCAAAAAACTTGACTCTTACTAGGTGTTGCAAGGCACCAAAGTAGATGTTCGGGTGGCTACTTTGTAGTAGACTTTAAAGCCAAAACATTTATTTTATAAATACTGTACATTAATATAGGCTATAAGAATATCTATATTGTCAAGTTCAATGACAATTCATGTTGAATGAATTTGTTTATATTGCTCATTGTAAATCTGGCTCTTGAAACCATTCTCCTTAATTTACTGATCTTGGTTTATAGTGCAGAGAATAGTTGCTCAAGTGGCTGAATCTTGAATAGTTAATAATAAATATCTATTGCCCATAAAGTTTGAAAATTCTTAGAAATTATCACTATCTTCTTGGCTTGAAATCCTTGTAAATTGAATTTTTTTAGTTGACCTGCAGTCAACAAAATAGAGTATGCGTAGACATTAATCTGTCACATGATCTGTTAGCTCCACTCTTTCATAATTACTTGACAATATGGTGACAATAATATCTGGTACATTCTAATTGATTGCACTAGACACAAACCCTATAGCAGATGCCCGCTAAGGTCTCTTGGGTAAGATTCTGAAGACCCCTGGGTACTACTTAGCAATTTTGTGGGGCAGGAAAAAAAACATAGGTATTTTATGGCTGGTTTACTGTAGCAAATATTCAGAATTATAAACAATCATGCAAAGGGGGACTTATTCATAATTTGGTAATAGTCTGACTTTTACCTTTTCGTCATCCTCTTCACTTTCCTGAATTGACTGAACAGTTTCAGTCTTGTTACTATGGTAACATGAGCAGTCACCCAGTGTCCAACCCATTATTGATGTAACACCAACTTGAGCATCAAAGAACTCCTCTCCGCGTATTATCAACTCTGAAGCAACCCCAGACAATTCACAGCTTAATAATGGCTGGAATTGATATCTCTGAGCACCAAAAAATGTTCTCTCACTGACTTTAGATGTAAGTTTTAGCGTAAGGGTCACTTGAGAGATGTAAATTCCAAACGTTAAAAACAGATCTGATGTCTGGGTTTTAGTATCTTCCAAAGCTTCATCTGTAGTAGACTCAGGAATAAAAGACCACATCCAGTTATACCAATCATCTTGAGGTACACTAAAAGACTGATGAAGCTGTACTGCATTACCTTCATTGGTCCTTGATTCACTATTTGAGATAATGGTTTTCCCTCTCTGAGAGTCATGATTATCTTTAATCATCTTAGCTGCTGGATGTTGCTTATATTGACACCCAGGCAAATCTAAAGTGTTGTAGTATAATAAGACACACAACTTCAACAAGCGCACAAATAAAGGAAGCTGTTCATCAGTCAATGACAGATCAAAACTCTCACAATACACATTAAGTTTGGTGGATTTGGGTCTTAATTGTGCATCATAGTTGATGTTAATCCTGCAACTTAGTCCACACTTATACAAGAGTGGGTCTTGGTACATATCAATTTTTCCACTTGTACTTTTCTTGTCAAGGCAAACTGTCAAGTCAGAGATGTTACAAACTTTACGCAGGATGTAATCTGGGGCAATGATGTCAACAAATGCTTTTTCCCAATTGGCATTGACTGAGAAGGTTTCTGCTGACTTCACATTCAATGAAAATACAATATCATCTTCAACATACTTTAAAACAACATTGTGGACATAAATAGAGATGTTGTTGGCTACTCTGTTGACCAAGTTTTGAACATAACCAGCTGGAGGAGGTTCACCTCTGTCATGAAGGTTCTTTTTATTCAGTTCTTTCTTTAATTCCAAAGTTGACAATGGTGATGCATTATCGCCATAATCATGTTTAACTGTAGGATCTTTGAGCTCAATGACACATTCTATGGTGTTGATAGTAATATTCACAGGCTCTGATACAAGTTTTGTCCATGGAACATGTATTTGAAGTTTATGGATCTTCCCGCTTAAAAATGTGATAGGTAATTTCAATTCCTGTGGAATATGTAACTTTATTTAGTATGGTGCACAGTCAAAATTTTCAAATGTAGAAACCTATGATCACAATGAAAATGAAAAAATGATGTAAGTCCTTGCTATGACAACAACAGAACTCTAGTTAAGCAATCAGAAATGTTCATTTAAAAAATCATAACTCAGAAACCAAATGTTGAATGTTTTTAAAAACTCAAATATTTTAACTTTGTATCGTAATCTTATAGCTTATTTGAATAAACTTCTAAAAATCTAGGTTATATCAACATTTTAGATAAACCTAAATATTCTAACACATGAAAAAATAGATTTTTGTAGGGAATTTTGTTCCACTTTATGAGATTTTTTAAGAATATCGAAGCTACAAAATATGACAAATCAATGTATCTCTGTCTTTTTGCTGAAAATATTCATGTATTATTGTAGAATGATTGACTAGCCATCGTTCATGCCATCATTATAATCTGCAAATAACTATTATTTTATGAATTTTAATTTTTTTCTGATCACTTCCAGTGGTGCAATTTTTGCTCCAAAAGCTCTTGCATAGGCTCCCATTAAATGATGATTACTTCAAAAACAAGCTCGGGACAGCCAATTTTTCTTCCAGATTTGGTATCAGCATTAAATTTCAATTCCGAAAATCGGAGTTTTAAAAAAAAGTTTAACATTTTTTCCAAAAGTATGCAGCCACCTTATGTCATCGAAAACATAAACCAAAGCCATATGCTAAATAAGAAGAAATTTCATTGCAGATATTTTAATTTTTTTCAGTTTGAATTAAAAAATTTTTGAGGACAAAATTTTCCCTTTGCAAGTTTTAAGAAATGGGATCTAGAGTGTGCGAGCTCAAGAAAAACCGTATTGAAAAACCGTATAGATTGAGCCTCCCTAAGTAAAAAAAAAGTGTGTTTATGAGCAGGGCAAGTCACATGCTGTCATCTTTTTCTCAAGTTTGACCATGATGAAACGGCATGTCACATATTCCTTGCACTTGCACAATGTCCTCATGAATCCTGGGTTTCATAGATTTAAGGTGGCTGCCTACTTTTGAATGTTCGATTTGAGCCCACGATGTCTGCGCGCTCAAAAACCGCTGAAAAATCTACAAAATTTTATTGAACCATACACGTTTTTGAGCTTCAACAGGGCAAAACCCTCAAATTTTACACGGGACTCTATATTTTCTTAATAGCTCATTCGAAAAAACTCCTAAAAATCTAGGTTATATCAACATTTTAGGAAAAGCTTAAATCAATAACACATGAAAAAATAGATTTTTGTAGGGATCTTGTTCGACTTTATGAAATTTTGTAAGAGCACCAGAACTGCAAAATATGACAAATCAATGTATCTATTTTTCTTTTTGTCGAAAATATCCATGTATTATTGTAGAATGATTGACTAGCCTTCATTCATGCAATCATATAGTCTGCAAAGAACTATTATCTTATGAATCTTAATTTTTCCCTAATCACTTCCGGTAGCGCGACGATTATTACTCCAAAAGCTCGTGCGTAGGCTTCCATTAAATGCTGATTATCTCGAAAACGAGCTCGGGACACCCAATTTTTTTTCCAGATTTGGAATCAGCATTAAATTTCAATTCGGAAAATCGAAGTTTTTAAAAGAGTTTAAATCAATTTCCAAAAGTAGGCATCACCTTAAAACCATGAGGTATCAAGGTGTTTGGGGCACTGATTTAAGGGTTGTGTTCTTTACTGTTCCCTTCAGCCATCCAACATGCATTTGCAATTCTTTTGAATACCTTATTAGGTAAAGCAAATCATACAAAACTATGAAGAATTTTTTACAAGAAAGAATTTCTTAAGGACCTTAAAATATTAAGCTTGCTTACCTTTTCAAGAACATCAAGCCTAAGTTCAAGATTGTAAAGAACCACGTCTCCCCCCCATATCGACAGGCTCAGATCTGAGGGTTTGAGATTCTTGATGTATTTGTCGACATAGCTCATCAAAAGAGGGGTTATGTATGTCTCTAGCATTGTACTAAAAACTTAACACTACAAACTCTTTGAACGCATTGAAAAAATTCATTGTCGCTGGTAGGCTGGAAAGGAAGCCACGAAGCTGAGTTTAGAACCCATGGCAAAACTAATGAAAACCCCCTTTTTCGCATCGAAAAGCCCTTCCAAAATCCATACAACTTACTTTCGTTCAGTCAAATCATCCCTAAATAATAGAAATTAAACTGAAATAAAATTACTCATAGCACCTCATCTAACACCTTATAACTTCGCGTATACATGCGCAAACGACACTGGTATATGACGGGTATTTTGATTGGTGCTCGTTTAAATTAAAAACCAATCAGATAGTTCGTATTACTCTAACGCCAACGTGGCCAATCTTGAGCCTTCCGGCGTTTTGGTCAGCGGGCTTGTGCCGTGTAATCACAGGCAGCCAAATCTTGGTTTTTGTTTATTTATTTATTTAGATTTTGCCTAACATCAAATCATAGTAAAAAATAAATAAAATAAAATAAATGAAATGAAATAGAATAATAATAATTTTTTAAAAATGAAGCGGATGAGAGGAAAAAATTGAATGAATGAGATTAAAAAATTGAATATTGACTTAACAGGAAAGCGCTTCTTCTATTGAACGTCAATTTCTACATTTCATGCAGACAGTCTTCCATGTTCTGCAGTCATCAACGCCGTAAGTTTCTTGTAAAGCAGTTTGGTAGTATTTCTTTAATCCATGCCTGAAACTGCGGCCGCAAGGCTCAAGTCCTTGGAGCGTTAAGGAAGAGTCTGGGGAGGGAGGGAGTTCCCGAGTTCCACACCTTCGTAGTTCTTACGACGAAGCTTGACTGGTAGCCAGAGTCCTTGCGAAAGAATCCTTCAGATTTATTACCTTAGTATCTTTCTTCACATGGATAAGGTTGTTCAGAATCTTGTATAGGGAAATTAGAAATTAGCAAATACGCAAAGTCTACGAGTTAAAAAGTGTGTTTTTCTACAAAACAGATGTAATTATTTCACTTTTGTCAAGGTACAGAGTGAAACTTGTAAGATAAAATTGTTGGGAAAAGATATTGTATATTCAATCTAAGGAGCTTTGAAGCATTAAAGTTATTTCTAATGAATTCTTGTTGTTTAAGTTGTTTACGTTATGTATATTCCATTTTTTACTCCGAGGAACTGAGTGACTAGCGTTCGAAACGTCAGTAAGTTTTTTCATCTTTTCACGGTGTATAATACCTTTTCATCATTACTGTTTCATTAGAAACACCGACGCAGCTCACACTAGTTTTTAGCTATAGAAATATAGATAAGTTAAAGTGCTTGGGAAAGAGGTACGTTATTCCGGGCGAAAGCCCTTAGAATTAAATTCGGAAAAATTAATTTCTGACCTCGCTGGGAATCGAATCCACAGCTTGTTATATGATTCCCTAGACTCCATATGTTCTCTGAGATTTCGCGTATAATTTAGACGTCATCCCCAGCAAATGCTGGGGCGAAAATAAGTATCCAATGAACTTTATAGGGTAATCATTTATTAGTTGTCAAGTGACTCGGCAGATAAATGGCAGATCACAATAAAACAATTATAAAATCCCTCTATATTACGTTAAAACAGCGGTTAATCTTTTAAAAAGCATATATATTATATGGTATACAAAAAACCTACAGTCTTTGTTATTGTTTTTTTGGTGTATAATATATATATTTTTGTATATATTTATTTGTCAAATTATTTTATTCATAATGGTTCGCCGTCCGCCGTCCGCGTCCTCACTATATCCACACCCCTTGTGTATCTATCTTCCGAGTTAGGCGGATTCGTTATTATAACATCGCCCATTCAACGAGAGAGTTCAGTTGTTGAACTCTACATAAAAAAATAGGCAGTCTAAGACTGCATGTGGCTAGTGCAATTAGCATTGAAAAACAAAAAAAAAATGTTACAATTGTCAGCTAAAATTATCATCCCACAAAATATTAATTGAAAAATACCACAGCATTACTTTTGGGCAGAATAAAAAGTGGGGTACGGTGGACTTGCATTTGGAAATGCGATGAAATTTTAAAAGAAATACTTATTTTTGATGCCCAAAGTGGTGAGCCAAGTACCTCCATCTAAGTTTTGTTATCATTGCACGACATTATAATAATTAATGTCACACAATGAAGTAAAACAGGGTTTAAACAACAATACAAAATCATTTTGTTATGCTAAAGTTGTAGAATATTGAAATATAAATTTGAACTGTAACAAACTGTAACAAACCCAAAACATATGGTTGTAGACTCAAACAACAAAAAAGAGCAGTTTCATTAACCTGTGATGTACACTTTGGAGTACTTAGTAGCATTATAAAACTCTCAAATCTCTGTTGCCCACGATTGAAAAAGTTCTGTTTGGTGATTGTGAAACTGTATCGAAACACCTTAATCAAATAGGCAACTTTGACTTCGTGTGCTTCTTTGACACGTCTTTTTTTTTTTTTTAATTAACTTTGGTAAAATTTACGTGGTATAGCTCCCGGAGGATGTGATTTATTGCCCCATAAACGGGTTCATATGTTCCCAGATGGGAATACTTTTTGCACTCCCGAAGGAGTTTAATAGCTCCCCGAAGGGAATATTGGCTCTCGGGAAAGAGATTTTTCGCTCCCCGAAGAGTTTCAATGGTATAAACCACAAAATTGACTTAGCAATTACGCTCAGAAAATGTTTATTTACTCTCCGAAATGAGACGAGTTTTTCTACAAATTCTTTTACTTATTCTATTCTGGAGTTTAGCTTCTGGTTTGACGGATTTGATATCAATCAAGCCGTGGAACGCAAATAAACAATTTTGCGTTATACATGTCACACTACTTTTAAATTAGTTTGCCACGCCCCGACAATATGAAATTGCCCAAACTTTCCCGCGGTAAATTAACCCGATGGAAGAAGTTATGTCAGTATTTCACTCATAAAACATTCATTTGCTAACCGCAAATAAGCCAACTTTTTTTAGGAATTTCCTTAGAAATATCATTCAGTTTGTCTCTATTCAGGCTTGTATATCACTGGTTGTTTTTTAGAGCAAATATTCGAGTTGTTGACCGAGACGGCCTTAAGGTCTAATATCGATCAAAGCCTAGTTATGAGTTTATTGAGAAACACTGGATTTATATGGTAAGTTAGGCTGATTTTTCCTCAAGATTCCATCGGAATTGGTAATCTTTTTGTTCTTTAATATATTTTCAAGTTCTTCTTTTGTCGCTTATTATATTATTGAAGAAATCATTGCTAAAGTTGACTGTTATTAAAAGTGTTTGCCGTGGCATTGAAGCTTGTTGATTACCCTTACAAAATTATTTTAGTATTCTTTCAAATCATAATTAAAACTCGAACAAACCTTTTTATGCTTCCTATGTTTGTTTATAGCATTTTAATAATCTCACTGAATCAGTGAACACGAATGAGACTAAATGACTTACTAGTAAAACTCCGCGATGAAAGTCTACCGCGTGAGATCGAAGGTCGCCAACTTTATTTAATGATTGACTTTGCTCTTGTCCTGATAAAAAGCCGTAAAGATATAAAATTTTGGCCACATATATCCTTAAAGAACATGCACGATTCGATTCCACACTAGCCTGCATGTGAACTCGCACATGAAGTTATCGACACTTTATCCAATCCATATATGGGTAATATTGCGCAATTTTTCCATTTTGTCTAGGAGGGAAAAAAAAACCAGACGTATTTTAAGACTGGTTTGCCACAGGCAACCCATTAATTACGTAACTACATTACACTCAGCTGATATTATCTTGACATTTTAAAATTGATCAAAGTGGCTGTAATGATATCTTTATGCTTTCTCAAATGTTAGAAGACTAAGCCAGCTGCAACGACGACTACCTCAAAAAGGCATCAACTTGAGTCTCAGATATCTCAAAAAGTACTAGGGAGCCCTCATACCACATGAAGGGAAATTTCCTCCATTACTTTTCGCTATAATTTCAACACGAGATCCCATTTATTTAAAGAGTAAACGATAGAAATATGAAGCAAGCAGTTTCAGACAAAATGAATCGAGATCAAAAATATACACACCAATACGAATGAGCATAAAATTTCTCAAAAGCAAAATTTTGAAGTCAAACCTTAACAACACCTTCAATATTGCATGCACTTTAATCCTACAAGATTTCATTCCAAGAGCATACAAATAAATACTATAAAGTCTAAAAAATCTATCACTTGCCTTCTCATATTCTCCGCCATTTTTGCTTTTCCCTCTCTTAAAATAGAGGGCTCTGATTGGCCAATTTTCGCTACCGTGAAGCTTCGCGCGCTGTGTCCAACATCACCCCTTCCCCCCCCCCCCTGCTCGGTCAATCTCGTACCCAGAGCCTGCGTTTCTTCGGTAAGTTAATGCCCCGGAATGCGCATGACTTTCAGTGTGGAGGAAGTGAACAGAAGGCCCTGTCACGAGTTTCTCCAAGTGCAAGTGCTTTACTTATTCTGAATTATTGTTTTTGCTGCCATTGGAAATGTTCTCCTTGTCAAGCGAGGAGGACGATGGAACTTTTGGTGGTCCTGTCGGAGGAGGGTGAGATAATTGACATTTGAAATTAATTTTTGTCTTGTATATAAAAGTTATAGTTTCTCGAGGTGTTATAAAGATGGTAGCTGATCCATTGGATGAAAGCTTATCTTTTGACAATACTCAGCACAAATTCGTTGACACGTATTCCTACAGTTCTTCTAAGCTTGCCAGCCTATTTGGACACGACAAGGCATCCTTTACAGGCGGGAACGAATCTTTAAAATACACAGCCCCTAAGCAACCAAGGAAAGATAAACCGGGTAAGTTTTGTAGGGCAGCTTGAAGTTTGTGATAAACGTTGTAATGATGCAAGATCATTTCCGTAAGTGCTTACAAGCAACCGCACTTCAAGAACAAATTTGCTTTATGCTACAAGGAGTTTATATTTTGATAGAGTGTAGATGCATAATGAAGCACTAGCTTAATTTTTTTTGAACAGTTATACAATGAGTAATACCAATAAGTTTATGCCTTTATATATATTACCTTACATTTACATTTAGCCTATAATTTCATAAAAACAGCAGGACAACAAGGAGAAGCACCAGTAGTTGTGGCCTCTGCAGCAATTCATGCATATCGATTGTAAGTGTTTACAGAAAAATTTTTTACAAAGTTAACAACGACAGTAGCACCACATGAATAAAAACATGGCAGCCATGCATGCCAGAGTGTTGACAGCAGTTGCATCACTTAAAAGCTAAGAATTTGATTTATAACATGGTAACAATATAATGATATATATAAAATGTTGTGAAGGCATGCATAGAACTCTTCTTCAGTCATTTAATCTAAGGGTCGTAATTTACCTATTACACATGTCCTTATATGATGTCCGAGCCATCCCACACAGCTTACAACCTCATCTAACAAAATAATAGTTAATTAAATGTGGGAGTGTGCCTCCAAAACTTTATGGTGCATGCTGATGTAATACAGTAAAAACCTATACAGTAAAAGAACAACCATGGTGTTTTTGAGTGGAGGCTGATTTTGTTCTTATTTAATGGTTGTTCACTGAAAAATCAGCCTGAAGGTGTTCTTAAGGTGTTCTTAAAATATTTAAAATATTTAATTTATTTACAAGCAAGCAATAATTTCAGTACAGTATACCATGACAGTTCCTACACTAGCTGCTTAATGTATCTACACTTTCTGTACTGTATTACTATATCTTCTTGTTTTTCTTCTCATTTTATTTGTAGTCCATTGGCCTACCCTGATTAGTTATTACAGCGTTTGATGCAAATAAAATTAAAAAACAAAACAAAACATTTTCATTTCAAATCATTTTCGAAATGTTCCCCCCCGGAAGCTTTGCTATAAATTGGATTATGTATTGGATTATGCTTTGTTACCAAACAAAAATTACACCAATCGGTTTCATGCTTTGTGGGGTTGGAAATACCTAAATTTTAAACTTTTTTTTTTTACTTTGTATAGTATTGATAATCTAACCTACACTAGCTGCTTAATGTATCTACACTTTCTGTACTGTATTACTATATCTTCTTGTTTTTCTTCTCATTTTATTTGTAGTCCATTGGCCTACCCTGATTAGTTATTTCATATTATGTTATTGTAATTATATAAATTTATAATAAAATTGAATGTAATTGAATTAAATCCTATTACTGTACTGCAATTAACATGTTTAGCACATAAATATTGATCTTATTGTTTTTCTTATGTACATGGTACTTAAAACGCCCAAATTCAGGCTGGGTGTTCTTAACGCACTTGTTATTTTATGCTGGTTTTTACTGTATTTCATTTTACAGTTCCGTTCAGTGACCGCGAATAATAGTTGCAAGCCGAGGTTGGAGTTGCTGCACATGATAAAAAGCATAGTTTTACTCCCTTATCAAAGGGGGCAGGGGTCCTCATCGTCCCTCTTAGGGTTTGAAATCAGGGTTTTGGTTCAATCTGCTTAGGGTGATAATGACGGGAATGCCCACCAACTGAGTTTTGTGGTCCCTTTTAGTTCATAAGATCTACAAAAAGGCAAACGATTTGTATATGACGATGTCGTCATAAATTCAGTAGAGCAGACAGCGTTTGATGCAAATAAAATTAAAAAACAAAACAAAACATTTTCATTTCAAATCATTTTCGAAATGTTCCCCCCCGGAAGTTTTGCTATAAATTGGATTATGCTTTGTTACCAAACAAAAATTACACCAATCGGTTTCATGCTTTGTGGGGTTGGAAATACCTAAATTTTAAACTTTTTTTTTTACTTTGTATAGTATTGATAATCAATATGTAAATCAAGGAAAACTTGGTGCTGCAGTTTTAGCCAATCATAGTACAGCAGATGTAAGTATCATAGGTATTGCTTTTTGGTCATTTGAACTTAGACTTATTCCATAATTCTGTGTTTTCGCTCTTCTGTCGATTCTGGATATCGCTTACACAAAAAATAGGGTTTGACCAATTGAATTTGGACCCACTAAGTTGATCATCACAACTAGGTCAATCAAGAAAAGGACACTGTAAACATTAAACAAGACTTGTTTGGTTTTATTTGTTTTAAGATCAACTTAATATTTAAGTTCAATTTGACTCAGTCAGTCAAACTTAATTTTATTAAATTGATCCCAAATACAGTTAGGTTTGGCTCATGTGAAATTCAATGTTTGACCTGAGCCTAATGTAATCTAAGTACTAAGTGTTTACGTAAAAGTTACACTGGGCCATACTAAAGCAGACAAAGGGAGACTGAGGCAGTCTAAGGCAATCTAAAAAGGTGGTCTTAGGCAATCTTAGGTGATCTTTCATTAGATTTAGTAAAGCTACTTACACTTCCGTTTATATCAATGATTTTGCAAATCTTGAGGTTAACAAATTCAATTATGAACTTTTTATTCTGATTTATGAACAAATGTTTCAAAACGTTATGCTTTAAACTTTATAACAGAGAACAAACAATTTAAGACAATATTTTATAAATTGATTTTCCATGATCAGAGTTTTAAATTTTGAGACATTCTAGCTAATTTTTTGAGCTTGTGATATATGTACAATAGGAATGGTAATTAAGAGTCTGAACTATGAATGGCAAGTTACGGTACTTCACCACATCTCAGATTTTAGTGTGTTTGAAGCAATGCCTTTGCAGTTGGGCATGTTATTTTCTTTGGGAGTTTTAGAAAAGCAAAATTTTACTTGGTTCTTATTAACTGAGCCGGAGGTCTGTACGGGATAATCTTGATCGAGGTCAAGATTATCCCGTACAGACCGACCAAGCTCGGTTGACAAGACTTTTGTTATATGACCAATCAGGGGTGGATCTAGGATTTTTCCTGACCAGTGCCACTTCTCAAATCCATCTATTCCAAATCTTCAATAGTGTATTTTTTACTTCTTGTGTATAATGGAAGTAGCTAATAATGACTGTGAAATCATATGGAGAATAATCCTCCTTTCGAAAGGTTGGTTCTCCACGAGTAATACAAGCCATGCTTTGTAATTGATCGGCCTGTAAATTACGTGTATACTTGTAATCTTTGGTCACACTACGTCGACTAGCGTCTTTCTTACCAGTGCCGACTAGTGCCAACCACATAAGTAGCCAATAGCAAGCGACTTTGACTAGTGCCAAAAAACAAAGCTAAATGGTGCCAGCCAATGGGATGAGCGTTTGACCAGTGCCACATATCAATGCCGTGACAACCATGACAGTACAATTGAAAGCAATACATTCCCATGGGCCCTGACCCTAATACACAAATTTTGTCTCAAGAATATTTGTTTCCGGAAAGAACGACCGGAAGTGCAGGCATTTTCGTGGGATTAAAAATGTCGAAAGATTTTTTCGTATGAATTTCGCTTATGATTTATTTAAAAAGTATTAATTTCTTCTTTTTTCAAAAACTTTGACTAGTTCCATGGAACTAGTGGCACTAGTCTGGATCTACCCCTGCCAATGTATTGATTTGGAAAATAATGTTTCCGGCATAAGATTAATATGCGATCGGACTGGTCAATACCGGAGAATCTAGACCAGTCCGCCATGCGATCTATCCAATCAGATTGCTTGATTTGCTATTGTCCAGGCTCTAAGATTCACGGTCATATAATAAAATAAAATATTGTGATGACGAGCAGAGCATTTTTTGTTAAAAAGAAGTCAGAAAAAACTATTAAAAAGATAAAAGTGACATTCAACATTTTTTTAAAACCTACTTTATTGTCCAGTAAAAATACAATAATTACAATGTAAAGTGGGCCTATTTTTACTTGCCCTTGATTATTGCTTACAAGTTTTCTCCTTGAATTTGTAGTACAAAATTTTGATTTATGCTGGAAAACAACAACACATTGCAGTAGCAAGGATTCATAGCCAGTTTGTCTTCACAGTAAGATGGATTATGATTTTTATTTTATATTATTATTTTTTTTTGCTAGAAAATATTTTTTTGTTTTCTAAAGGAAACTAAAATATATATTGATATAATAATAAGCTTTTTAAAAAAAGATTTTGGCCTCCAAAGTTGATTGATAATAATAGTTTTTTAAATTTCTTGCCAAAATTTGTAATCACTATAAAAATATGTTATTTTTAAAGACTACAGATTAATTTTTTCCATATTGATGTGCTGTCTCTTTTTTTAGTTTATGGACCTTGCCTCTTATCTTGTAGGTGCAAGCCAATAACTTTGCTAGCTTCTGTGATGATCAAAGGCAAAGGTGGTCTGTTTGTTTTGACTCGGGAAAGAATGCTGAGCAGTTTACAAAACAGGTACTAGAGTTTTGAATGAAAAATAATACTTTGAGTAGCAAGCTAATGAAGTAAGTTGCTTTACCTTGGGATGCCAGGCTTGTTTAGTAGAAAGCTTAAATTGTGAATTAAGTTTTCTAGTTTTAATGACTGCTATGAACATTTGTTTTGGCTTAATCATAGGTTGGTCTAGCTATCTTCAATACCCAACCGAGTGTTCCTTTTACTCAGGATCTTACACTTGGTGATGGCCAGGTACATACAGTGTATGCATTAAGTTGTTATATGACTTTGTATCATTGTTATGGAGGATACTTTTCAATAATACCTCTAGATGTAATTGTAACATTCACCTGTAATAACTAACTAACAGAAAGAAAACCTTTTAAGGAAGTTCGCAGCCATTGTCTGTGTACATCCTTTCTGCACATCCTCTCAACCTCTTTCAAATGAGTGAGGTAGTTATTTCTATGACAAATATGATCAAATTCATTGACCAAATATTGACCAAATTTTCGAAGTTGTTGGCTTAATATCTAGAAAACTAATACAGTGTCCCCATTTTGTCATCTTTATATCTTAAAAGTAGTTTTTACCAACATATATAACAATATAACATAATTATACAAAAATCTTGCACAGGAAAAAATTTCTAAAAAAACATAATGGCCTTTCAGCATATTCCCATTGTGGTAAAAATACATTAATGTGTTTTATCGAGACACATGGATGTTAATTTGGTAACATTCAAGGGAATTGTACATAAAACATTAATGATCTTCAAGTAAACAACAATGGTATTTAGAATTTAAAAAACATATATGCTTTTTGCTCTAAAAGCAACAATGGTTAATAATTTCCCATTAATGGTAAACCATGTGAAGAAATCACAGCATTGGGAAATTGAAAACACAGTGTTGTGTTATGAGCAATACACATGGATGTTTGAGCTAATTCCCAAGCAGACTAAAAACACAGTGATTGGTAAATCAAAACCATTCATGGTTTTTATTGTGAACCAGTCATTCCCATCAATGGTTAATAATTTCCCATTAATGGTAAACCATGTGAAGAAAACACAGCATTGGGAAATTGAAAACACAATGTTGCATTGCACATGAAGGTTTAAAATTATTCCCAAGCAGACTATTGTTTTTCTTTCTTTTGGACGTCTAATATTCCAAAGTTAAACTGTTTTTTATGCTTTCATTGATGAGGAATATTGGTTAAATAAAAGAGCAAAAATAGTTGGGGGTTACTGTGCTTGTTCTGGAGATAATTCGGATGATAATTAGCACTAATTTCTATATAAACTATTGGAGACTCCACAAATTGGACTGCATAAATAGAGAAGTAGTTAAGTATAATTTATAGGTGTAACAAGAAAACTGGGGGTCAACGTTCGTTCTGAAAACATATGAGAGTTTGAAGAAATGAAAATGGTTTCAGCTAACTAGCCATCGTTGTTTTTCCCCCCAAAAACCATCAGTGGTGTACTTGTTCTTTTCCATCAATGGTTATTATAGTGGGAATTATACAAAATACCACTCCAAGTCAAACACATCATGTTTTCAGCTTTCTAACCATTAATGTTTTTTATTATAAAAACTATAAATGGGAGGTGTTCTGTTTTTCCATTTTTTCATGTTTCCTAAATGGGAATTACTATAATTATCATTTCAAAAACCATTTATGTACTTTCATGGAAAAACCATTATGAGAAGTTGTAGAACCATGCATGTTTTATAAGTCGAACACATCATGTTTTCAGCCTATTAATCATTGTTTTTTATCATAAAACCCATAAATGGGAAGTGTTCTTTTTTCCATTCATGTTTTTTGAATGGGAATTACTGTAATTACCATTCTAAAAACCATTATGTTTTTTAGAGATTTTTTCCTGTGTTGTTTTGTTTACACTTGCTTCAACTGTACAATGAACTATGACTTTTTCTAGACTCCAATATCTTTTGAAGAAAAAAAAAATTTGAAAAAACAAAAGTGACATTTTACTTCACTAGCAAAGCTCTTTCAATCCAGGCAACAAAAGAAGAAAAAAAAGCAAGTCAGAAATTTGATCACAGTGGCACTTTAGACTTGTTGCTAAGTAAATTTAATGGTAATTTACAAGACAGTGCTTTGATGTTTATGTTTTAAAACTGAGATTTATAAATAATCTGGCATTGTGCCCCACACTACACCAACAAAAACAGCGCTGTGGTACGTAGCAAAGGTTGTACCGTGCAGGAACCACCCCTCCTCTCCTCTCCTCTCCTCTCCGCTCCGCTCTACTCCACATTATACTACTTTATTTCTCCTAGAAAATAATGTTTATCCGATTTTTCATTTGAATTGTATATAGTGCAATTATTAATACCATGTTGTATCCTATATTTTAGCCTATTGAGAAAGGGGATTCAGTCGAGTGCAAGTACACTGGTTGGCTGTGGACTAACAATACATTTGGAAGGGTAATTCCAGCATAATATTGTATCACGTATATGAATATACAATGTATATTTCTACATTTCATATATTAACATTAATTGTGGAGTGGCAAGGTGACATAGTGGTTAAATGCTGGCCTTTCACCACTGTGAGTCCTACGAGTTGTATCGACCTGGTTGTACTCCTACAGATGGCATGTGAATAAAGTTTGTTTTATATAATAGGGTTTTTCTTTGGGTCCTCCAGGTTCTCCAGTTTTCCATTTTTTAAATCAGCATCGTATAATATGAGGGTTAAAAGAGTGCTTAAGGATGTTCATAGGCATTGATCTTTTGCATTGACATTGGAAATTACATATTTTGTGCATAATTTGAATAGGATTCTAGTAAGGTGAACAGTCCAAGTCAACACTTGTAGCCCAATAACATTTTATATTTCCATCATATTAACACAAATTTTAAAAGCTAACTAATTATTAGATTTTTTTCTAGAGTTCCGGGGAAAATGGGGATGATCAATTTATTTTTTTCTGTCAGTAAAATATGGCTTATTTTTGACAGCTTTCCATACTACTCTTCCCAGTAGACCAAGGTAGTTGTGATTTTTTAATCGCCTTCGTAGCGTCTGTTATGTTTTCCGCAAGTACCTTTCAAATCGACCATGTGATGCCAATGTTGTACCACGAGGACAAGTTTTTTACTCCACGTGATTAAAATTTGACTGAATTTTGATCGTAGTGAAAAAAACTGTACCTTGGTTTACTGGGAAGAGTAGTATCTACTCACATTGTTTGCACATTTTTTTCGCAAAAAGGGTAAACTTCCACACATTCTGATGGCTAACTGAAGTCATGGATCCTCATTCTGAACTCATGGATACGCGAAGCGTAGAAACGAGTTATTGTGAGGGGTCTGAATATGCAAATGTGTCACTCGCTCATACATACATACATATTTTTATTGTACCAAAAAGTAAAAATAGAACTAATACAATGTGTATATAACGAACTCTCATCTATATCACTATCACTCATCTCTCATCTCTATCACTCGCTCACTAAGATGTTAGCAGATCGATGATTAAACGTTTATTGATCGTTTTACGTCATCTGATTACGAACGTTACACGTCACTAACAAACACAAAGCTGTTATACACTATAGATCACTTTGATATTTTATTTGAGGAAATGGAATGCTGATGATCCATGTGGGATAGTTTCTAGCACTTGTGAACGCCATGGGATCCCACTGAGCATGCGCAGTCTCGCACATAGTTTTATCTTCGGATTATTCATATTAAAAGAATCAAGGAAAGATGCAAGTTGAAGTAAAATTATACAATCAACGCCTGAAATAAAATTCCAATAAGTCAAACCTTTTTTCCTGATGCATTTAAAAGTAAACAAAAACGCTTATGTACAACGTCGACATTTCGATTTTTCTAAAGACTTGTAGTTCGAGCCGGCTATGTATCGAAAAAAGCTATTTTAATTAGAACTCAAGGAGAAAGTCTGATTTCAAGCTCAAGAGGACTTTATTCTCCATAGAGACAGCTCAAAGTCACGACGGTATTCCGCAAAAAATCTTATAAACTCGATCGAGCGAAGTTTTTTTACTGATAATTAACAGTTGTATTTACTGAGTGAGGTCTTAAGAAGATAATGAAATGTAGATGTAGATCGTAGGAAAAAAATAGAAAAAGACGGAAAAAAGAACAATTCCAATGGATTTTCGAAGGAAGTTCGGCCAGTTTTGTCATTCAAATATTAAGCCGTTCTGAATAAAAAGTAGTTTGATCGCTGTACATTACAAACAGTCAAAGGAATAATGTTCTTGAATGTTGAAATGTGCAAAGGTCTAAAAGAATTAGCTCCAATAAATAATCATTAATTTACAGATGAAGACAAAATAAATAGCATTTCTAAACGAATTTCTATCAAAATATTCGCTTAGTTCACAGGGTAAATAAATAGCTTCATGTTAAAAATGTAGGAGCCGTGACCCTTGAAGGTCAAGATATGAAGTAATATAAGGGGCTTGAAGAACCCAACAAAAATGACCGCTCGCCAACATGATTGGCTTCATAGCTCAGTTGGCAGAGCATCGCACCGGCATCGCGGAGGTCATGGGTTCGATTCCCGTTGAAGCTTGAATTCACTTTTCAAGTCTTTCTTTACAGCGTTCGCTTAGATCGCTCATTCACTGTGATGATCAACACATCTATCATTATTCCACCACAGTTCTGCCCATTCAATTTCCACATATAAAGCGTAATGTAAATCAACCTAACGCATAACGCAACGCTTTTTTTTGATCGCCCCGATTGTCAGGCCGTTTGTCTTGATTATTCAGTTTTGAGCTCGTAGGTAGAATGATTCCTGGAATAAAACACACAGCCCGCCTTTTAAATTGAAAACAGAGAAAGCGTTTGCAAATAGATCTTCTTCCAATTACACTCTAGCTACAACTGTAGCTATACTCGAATCAGTTGACTCCATCGAAGTCGAAGCCGTCTTTCGTAATTGAAGTTCAGACAATTAATTCATCACAGAATTCGCTTCCAAACTCAACAAAATAACAAAAAACTACGTGTTAAAAGGAAAAAAAAATAAAAGAACTACTGATTTTACCAGCTAAGTTGGGTATTTAAAAAAGTATGAAATCGAGCGAAATACTTTGAATCCTTCGAATGTCAACAAGCATAACAATGACACAGGGAGCCCAATCTCCAAAAAGTGCAACTAGTATCCACGAGTTCGCCAAAGGCTGTTTGATTCATTCCCTTATTTTACTACTAGTATGACGTCGTTTCATCATGCACATTGTGTTTTAATTTGACGATGGGGACTTTTGCCCATGAGCGAATGTAGTGGTAGTGTTAATGACTCCCCATATCACGACCTATAAATTAAAATAAGATTTTAAAACTTTTTGTATTTTATGTTTTAGTTCTATCATTATTATTATTATTATTGATTAGTGTTATTACTGTTGTTTTAATGATAATAGTACACACCACTCCCCATATCACAACCTAAAATTAGAATAAGATTTAAAAAAGATCTATCTATTTATATTATTTTTTAGGTATATTATTATTATAAATAAATTGTTGTTCTCTTTACTATTACTATTACTGACAGTAAATTTTACATGTTTAATGATAATTTAGTATGCACCTGCAATGATTAACTTACCACATCTGTTGTAATTACCTAGAAAAATTAAGAAACACTGGTTTTAACAAGATATCCAGTTATGATCATCATTATTAATTTTATTTTTACTACTGAATTTAGGTATTTGACAGTAATGCAGAAAAAGAGAAAACCTTTAAGTTTAAAACAGGAAAAGGGAAAGTGATCAAGGTAAGGTTTGTATATGTCTGTCAATTTGATAAATTCCATGGTGCAGTGTTGTCTGCTTGATCAACAAACATCTCTTATATGGTCTGTAGATAATTTATTGTCAATTTAGAGGATCATTTTTCCCTTCGGTTTAAAAGATTTATATGATAAGAGTCTAAGTTAAGCCGTGAAGATCAAAAAGTTACCTCCGATAAGTATCAACTGTGACATGGAGTTCTGCAAGGATCAGTCCTTGGACCTGTTTCGTTCTCTCTTTATTTTGCTCCACTAGAGGACATCATCTGGGCACATGGTTTAGGCTGTATGCTTTATGCCGTTGGCACTCAATTATATATCTCTTTGAATTCCACCAACAAGGATAATCTCTTGTCATCTTTTTTTGACTGCTGCCTCCAAGACATCATTATATGGCTCTGTTGAAACAAATTGACTTGCAATCAAAGAAAGAGTGAGATCCTTCATTTAACATCTCACTTTTGTAACCACGTTCCTATATCAATCAGCCTTAATGGTATTGACATCCTCCCAAAACCTGAAGCTCATGATCTTGGTTTAGTTCTTGACAGTCGCCTTCAACTAACAACTAAGTCTTGAATAATCTGCAATTATAGCGGAGCTCCCGCGCGGAGCACCATACCTCAGCAAAAATAGTAGCGGAGCTCCCGCGCGGAGCTCCCGAGCGGAGCACCATACCTAAGAAAAAATGGTAAACTATCGAGTTGATTTTTCATGGATTGGCTGACGTCACTTCCGTCCGTCCGTCCGTCCGTCCGTCCGTCCGTCCGTCCGTCCGTCCGTCCGTCCGGGCGTGTACATAAGCATTCCGATTGAATGGTTAAATTTTTTTTTGGCGGGAATGTCGACGCGTTGCAACATCCGGGTACACATAAAGGTGAATCCGGCTATTAAACTTTTGTAAGAAACGTTTTACACCTTTTATTACGTATAGAAATACCGAAAGATAACAACACAATTTCTTATTCAAGCTTATATTTATATTTACTCTATTTACGATGGAACCCCTTTCCGAAATCGATATGTCGAAAGAAAGCTCAGAGGAGAATGAAGCCAAAAAAGAAAGGCCAGAAGTAAAAGAGTTTTTTGGAAAGAGGAAAAACTCTGGTTGCGTAAAAAAGTAAGGCAAAGACGAAGGAATCTCACCAAAGAAAAGCGGCAATCAGAGAGACAGAGAGATAGAGAATGCAAATCCAGGCGGGACTTCGATTATAAACAAGGAGAACATGATCGTGAAAGAAAAAGGAATATGAGGCAAAACTTGACGGATGAACAAAGAGAAAATGAACGTGAAATACAAAGGAATTTGAGTCAAAACTTCACGAATGAACAAAGAGAAAATGAGCGTGAAAGACAAAGGAATTTAAAGCAAAACTACTAGCTAAGGCGACTCTCAAATGCACAGAAAAAAATCGCTTTAGGGCAAGTTATAGACCAAAGACAAGTAAAAAAACTTTCATTTATTCAAAGATGGATAAAGAAGTGTTCTCCAAGAATTCAGGTGTGTGGTTTAGCAAACAATCGTTTATTATTTTTTGACAAGCATTTAATTTTTTCTCGACGAATCGACAAATCAAAGACTTTCCCTCAAAACTTTTAATATTTCTGTAGATAAGCTTAATTTATTTTAATGTTGGAGTAAATATAACATGAAGAGCATATTACAACAAATGAATGTAAACTTCGTCTCGTTCTTTAAAAGACGTAATTATTAAAGTAAGCTTATATTTTGCTCACGTTAACCAGTTTCCAAGTCTGTTTTTTGGTCTTGATTTGTCCTAAATCTCCAGATTTTCGATTTCAATGAAAGACATCCCAGGTAAATTTCACTAAACTTGATATTGTATTGGATTATCTGTAGTTATCTTTCGGTTTTTTTAAGTAAGAGAGATTCAAAGCCTAATAATGTCGGGTTTTTGGAAAACTTTGTCGAAGAATCTTCCAAGAGCAAAACTAGCCCCTGGGGGTGGTGGTGAGTTGTGTACAAAATTCCTAAGTGGGAGATATGTACTCGCGCAAAAAAAAAACAAAAGCAAAACAAAACAAAAAAAACAATGTAGTGCATTTCGATTCGGTTTCACTGCATGGTTTTCATCATGGAAGAAATTATCTTCATCTCGAATTAAAAATAATTGAAGATTTTTTCCCCGATCTTATTTTTATCTTTCAGTTTCATTCAAATTGTTCTCCCTGTGACTTCCGTATCGGGAGCTCCGCTTTTAGGCAGTGCCTAAATATATATATATATATTAGTGTAAAGGCCAAGGCTGAGTGTTTTATTCACGCTTTTCACGCTTTTGTATCATATCTAAACTTGACCATTGTAACAGCATTTTTTACGGCCTAACAGACTACCTACTTAATAATTTGCAGAGAATTCACCTGCCAGAGTTGTTACCAGAAAAAAATCACAGGCCCAATGGCTCTGTCCTCGCGTAACTCCATTTGTTCTGCAAAGCACGCTTTCCCAGTTTGTTTCTCTTGTCTTTCGTTTTATAGTGTCTTTGAATTGTTTTTCAAAAATGGTTTGATGGATTTTTTTTTTCAAATTTTCTCAATCAATACCTGACCATATTTTTGTTAACATCTCGAGTTTCCTTTCATTTTGATTGAAATTTTGGTTTTTATCATTTTGTTAAATGATATAGGGCTGGGATCAAGGTGTTATTGGGATGAAAAAAGGAGGAAAAAGATTCATGGGCATACCACCGACTTTGGCTTATGGTGAAAAGGTAATAAATCACACATTTATTTAGTATTATTGTTTAGTTCCAGAAGGTACCTTCCAGAAAATATCCATATCCCACCACAGAAGAAATCGTAAATTCTAGAGGGTTGGAGGGCCAGATGCCCAGGAAATTCCAGGGGTTGGGGGTTGAACAGCAAAATAAACTAATCTGCTACCGCATGTAAAAAAGGGATCAATTTTGAACTTTAATTATGTAATAACAGGGATGAAACCAGGGGGCCAAAACTAGTTTTCAGAACATTGGTAAGTCACATGAACTTATAATGTGACTTCTTAGGTGTTTGGGTTTCTACAGCATGAGGATGGGGGGAAGGGGCAGGGCCCTAGCCATGCCCCTGAATAATTTTGTAAATCTTGAAGAAGAATTGACAAGAATTGACAAATTTAGTAAATAACTAAGCATGTCCACATTGAAGAGAAAGTCACTTTTTTAATAAAAGATGACAGAAGAGATAGTAATAAAGTCTCTTCTTTGGCCGTTTCCATTGTCACTATCTTGAACGTAGGGCTAGAAGAATCTTCAGGACTTTACTCGAGAGATCTTTGCTTGTATCTGCATTAGGGTACAGTCAGATAAATTCATGTACCAGCTGTCAATCAAATTCACTATAATGTCAAGTGATAGAAATTAATGTGTATGCATGCTCTATTTCATTGACTGCTGTTATTTAAGACAGCCGAGAGAGGAATATTACTTTAGTCACAAACAAGGATTTCTAAGCGATAATTTCCAAGAATTTTTAAATTTCATGGCCGATCATTTGGAGTAACTAGTCAAAGCAGTATCCCTGTGATCAAAGATCAGTACTAAGGGTAGGTAACCAGTCAATTCGCCCACGCCAATAAAATCATCGAACATGCGTTTGCAAAACTCCCAACGTTAAAATCACTTTAAAAAGACTACATTAAAGTAGTAAGTGATTTACCAAACTTAATACTTGACTCTTAAGCTCAAGACTTCAAAAAGCGAACTTTTTATACTCTGGAATCAACTTATAAACCGGTACCTAATAATAATAATAATAATATATAATATGAAGAGGCTTGTAAAGCGCCTATACAAACCAGTTCTAGTCGCTGTAAAAAATAATAGATAAATACAAGACAAACATAGAGTACAAATCATAACCAAGTCTAAATAAATAAGTCTTAAGTTCATTTTTAAAAGATTCAAGAGAGGTATTGTTCCTAATAGTAGGATTAGGCAGAGAGTTCCACAACACAACGATAACCATAACTCTTGAGATTATACGGTTTTACAGACAGCAATACTTGAGACGACGAACGGAGATTACGAGCAGGACAATATCTATTTATTAATTCTTGAATGTACATAGGAGCAGAGCCATGTAGAGCTTTGAAGGTTAGTAGGAGAATTTTAAACTTTATTCGATATTCAATAGGAAGGCAGTGCAGGTTGATGAGAATAGGAGTAATGTGGTCGCGTTTCTTGGTTAGAGTAACAAGGCGTGCAGATGCATTTTGTACGGATTGAAGACGATTAATGAGGTATTTCGGAAGGCCGAATAAAGAGTTATAATTGTCAAGTTTTGAAGTTATGAAAGCATGAACAAGGATTTCAGTGGACTTTACGGAGAGATATTTACGAAGTTTAGCAATGTTACGAAGATGAAAGAAGGCAGTTTTGCAGGTGTTCCTTATATGAGGTACCATGGTGAGAGCAGAATCAAATGTGACACCAATATTTCTAGCTTGAGTAGAGGGGACAATTTCATCAGAACCAAAAAGAAGATTTTGACTATAGTGTTAAGGATCGTTTAAGGAAGAGAAGGTGAGAAATTCTGTTTTTCTCTTGTTTAATTTCAACTTATTGAGGGTCATCCAAGAATCAATTTCAGATAAACAATCATTGATGTGCTTCATAGTTTCTTTAAAAGACAGGTCATCATTACAGGAGAAAGGGATGTAAATTTGTGAATCATCAGCATACAGGTGGAAGGACATCTTGTGGTGTCGAAGGATATCAGCAAAAGGAGACGTATACAGAATATAAAGAAGAGGACCAAGCACATAACTTTGAGGAACACCACAATTAAGAGGAAGAGAATTGGAGGATACACCATCAACAGAAACAAATTGGTAACGATCGTACAGGTAAGATTTAAACCATTGGAGAGCAGAACCACAGATGCCAAATTTGGAGCGAAGACTTTGTAGGAGAATAGTGTGGTCGACTGTGTCAAAGGCGGCAGACAAATCAAGCAACAACATAGCAACATTGTTACGTTTATCCAGGGACTGAAGAATGTCATTATAAACACGTAGAAGAGCAGACTCACAACTGTTTACGTTTATAACTGGATTGAAATGGCTCATGAAGGGAGTTAGCTGACACGTAGTTGTTGAGTTGTACTGCAACAGCTTTCTCTATTAATATGTTAATAAGTTAATCCAAATACCCTAATTAACCAATATTCAGCAGACCAAGGGCAAGGGCACTAGGGCAAAAATTGGTGGTTTCTCCGTTATATTGGTGTTTTTTAGCCGTTAGAAACTGTTTAAAAACTGTAACTTATCTGTTCTGTTATATGCTGGCTTTATCTTGGTTATTTAGGGTATTTGGATTAACTTATTAACAATTAACCGATGCGTACGCTTACGTAAGCGGTCACGAGGCAGGTATAGGATACAGTAGTTCGTTAGTTAAGATTGAACCGTTGGTCACAGCGGTATTTTTCGCGTAGATAAGTAATATATAAGTAACAGTTTAAACAGTTTCTAACGGCTAAAAAACATCAATATAACGGAGTCTAACGGCTAAAAAAAACACCAATTTTTGCCCTAGCGCCCTTGAGCAGACAAAGGCAAAAAAGAACCAAGAGTACAATTTTGAGACGGCAGTTCGAGCTCATGAAAGACATCAGATCAGAGGGGATTCGGGATGACAACTCATCTCTGATTTTCATAATTTTATCGTTGTAGAAATTCACAAACATATTTGCCAGAACTTCAGGCGAAGGAGCAGACGGTAGTTGTGGTTCAGCAGAGCGATGGAGAAGTTTATCAACAGTAGAGAATAGTATTTTATTGTCACAGTCAGAGTCATCAATAATTTTAGAATGATAAGACATATTGGAGGACAAAATCAGTTCTTTAACGACATTACATTGAGCGACATAAAGTTCACGGTCAACAGACAGATTAGTTTTACGCCAGCGTCTTTCAAGTCTTCGTCTTTTTGTTTTGTTTACACGGATTACGTCATTGTACCAGGGTGCACGTGAACGAGACGATATGGTTTTAGTACGAAGTGGAGCATGTTTATTAAGAATATTGGACAGCAAAGAATCATATTGAAAACATAAACCAGACAAATCAGCTACAAGAGATTTATATAACGACGAATCAGCAATATCATGACGAAAAGCGTCCAAATCAATAGAACGGATCTTGCGGTACGACACAGTACGGGATTTAGCAGCAGGCTTGACAACGGACAGCAAACAATCAACAGCCAAGTGATCAGATATTACAGGACCATGGAGAAAATAATTGGTGAGAAGATTATCATCGGATCTTGTGATAATGAGGTCAAGAGCATGGCTACTTTTATGGGTTGGTGCTGTTGAGTCAAAACAATAAAGTGAAAAACAGTCAAGAAGTTCCATAAACTTTTGAGCAAGATTGTCATTATTATTGTCAACATGAATATTAAAGTCTCCACAGATCAGTAGTTTTCCAGGTGAAATAACCAGGGATTCTAACGAAGACGAAAATTCTTCATGAAATAGATTGAGCGACGACGAAGGAGGACGATAAACAACAACAACGCGGATTATATGATCTTGCAAACGAAATGTCATCTCCATTGATTCGAAGGAAGTAGGGGCTGTTTATATGGAGGCGAGCCATCCCGGTAAGCGGGCTAACCCGCTTGGCCGAGATCTCGGCTCGGCCTCTTTTCGTTGTAAAAAAATGCTTTGTGTTTATATGGGGAGACGGGCTGGCCCGCTTACCGAGATCTCGGCAAGCGGGATGGAAAAATTCCCATATAAACGAGCCAGCCCGGTAAGCGGGCTGGATTTGATCCTACTGCGCATGCGAAATTCGCTGACCAAAGCGATCACATTACCAATTTTATAAACATGGCGAACGATGCAAAGAAAAAATACTTTTTTCGATGGAAGGCAGATTTTACCGCCATCGCCGCCATGTTTTTTTTTATTTTCTCGGGACGAGTTCGTATGCTAACGAGGCTGGATGATCACATTACTTTTTTCGATGGAAGGCAGATGTTTACGATCTTTACGATCAACATGTGAAATTAGATAGCCAGAAGGACAAACATCACGGATTGTATATAAAGATTCAGGAGAGTTTTTTAATCACGTTTCAGTCACAGCAAAAATATCAAGATTTATTATTCAAGGATCTTGAACTTAGAAGACAAAAACGAATAAAATCCAGTGTAACTTGAGGAATGGGAAGTTGATATGAACAAGTTTTTGAAGTATTGTTTGACAAACAACGAGAACGACCAGCACGCCTTCCACGAAAACGAAAAATATTTAATTTTTTCAGTAGTGAACAACAATCAGGAGTAACTTTAGAAGATTGACGACGAATTTTGTAGAGATCAGAAGTAGAATATGTAATATCTGGAACTCGAGAACAGAAACAGAACCAACGGACACATCACAGTAAGGCATTTATTTGACATTTTGACATTAATTGTTTACAATTAACACATTAATATTTACACTTTTACCTGCAAGTAGCTTAAAGCTATTCAAGGCAGGTTAAAAGGAAAGACAAATAAAGAACAAAAGAGGAAAATAATATTTAAAATTAATAGATATGATTAAGTGTTATCTATAATGAATATCGATACACATTTATAGTTTAAAATATATAAACGACAATATTGGATAAAATGAAATGTAAGACATAAACACAAACGGAAGTAAAAGTCGTATCAAAAATTATGAATTATACATCATTGGAATTTCAACATAATAACCATTTAAATCTAGACTATTAAACAGTAATGACCTAATTTCTTTTTTAAAGCTATTTTTTGATAATTTCCTTATACGATCTGGGATTTGATTCCTTAATCGTACACCCATCCTGGAGAAAGAATCTTTCTGAATGTTTAATCTCGATGATCTGGAGAAAAGATTGTTATCATGAGCGGATCTCGTTTCATAACTGTGAATGTCTTTAATGTAAATAAAGAATTTGCTAACTTGAGAGGAGCATTGTTGTTAGTGACATCATACATCAATGTTGCTAATGAATCAATATAAAGTAGCCATATAGGTAATATGTTAGTTTCAATAAATAAAGGGATAGCACTTTGCGTCGATTTGACATGAAATATCAATCTAAGAGCTCGTTCTTGTAAAATCAATAATTTATCTTTTAGCTTTTTCCCAGCCTGACCCCAAATACTTATTCCATACATCAATAATGGCTGTAACAAAGATTTATACATAGTTATCAAAGTATGTTTTGGCAAAAAATGCCTTAGTTTAGATAGCAGACCAACTACTCTACTAATTTTGTTGCTCAATAAGTCAATATGAGGTTTCCATGACAATTTACTATCAGTCGATACACCAAGATATCTAACATAATCTTTTTGTTCAAGATAAATATATTTACCATTTCTATAATCAAAAAGTTTAATTTAATTTGATCACCTACTTTACGACGGGAAGAATGGAAAATAACGAAGTTCGATTTTTTTATGTTAACTGTGAGTTTATTAGCAGTAAACCAATCTTGACAAATATCATTAATGTATAATAAAAAAAAGAAGAGGACCTAAAACAGATCCTTGGGGAACGCCGCATTTCATTTCTCGTTTATCAGATATATCATTATTCACAGTTGTAGTTTGGGACCTACCGGACAAATACGATTCAAACCAATCATACAAACATCCTCTTATGCCATATGTGTCAAAGGCTTTAGCCAAATCAATAAAAACAGCACATGTAAACAATTTCTGGTCTAAATTGGACTGAATCGTATTCACTATGTCAAGAATTGCATGATGTGTTGAGTGATGCTTTCTAAAGCCATACTGAACATTGCAAAGAAGCTGACGCTTTTCTACGAAATTACTGAATCAATCTATTGAACATAGCTTTTTTAAAAATTCTATTAAATATTGAAAGCAATGAAATAGGTCTGTAATTACTCGGGTCAGTATCATCATTAGATTTGAAAATTGGAAGAACTTTGGAAATCTTAAGTTTAGTTGGATATTTCCCAGTTTGAACTGATAAATTCATTAATTTAGCTAAGTGTTCGCTAAGGACATGTTTAGATGCTTTTAACAAATTAACAAGGCATGAATATAAGCCATAAGCCTTGTTATTAGATAAGGATAAGATTTCATTTTCTATCTCTGACATCGTGACAGGAGCAAAAAACAAAGAATTAGGTTGATCAATGCTCTTAACATATTCCGTAAAGTCTATGTTTGGTTTAGGAATCATTTCAGCGTAGTTTTCACCAACTGTTGCAAAATAATTATTAAGGATAAAAGGTAATTTGGTAGGATCATTAGTCTTCTGACCATCTAAAGAATTGTCTTTTAAAGTTGAAATTGATTTTAATTTGCTTTTTTTATTATGTAATAAGGAATTTATTGCTAACCATGTTTTTCTGGTATTCTTCATATTTGTTTCAAAATAAGATTCATAATATGATCTTTTACTTATTCGAATAAGAGTGACTATTTTGTTTCTATAATAGAGATATCTTTTTTTATTTTCGGTCAAGAACAGGCTGTTTTTTATTCTTATTGATTCACGAATTCCCTGAGTGATCCAAGGTTTGAACAGCTTTTTGAAATTGCGGTTATTTTAAACTTTAAATGGTGCAACTTTGTTTATGCTATTAATTTTCCTGTACAAAGAAGAGAAAATCTGGTCAACGCTTTGTGATTCCACAAAAAAGGCTCCCAAATTGACATTTGCAAGTTCTTGAACAAATCGACACTCAGCAGATTTTGTACTAAACCTAACTTTTTTCTTGAAGGATTTGTGATATCCTTTTCCTAAAGAGCTTACACAAAATTGAGAATAATGATCTCTTATATCTGATACCATGTTTCCGCTGCATAGTCCATATTCTGGATTATTTGTAAAGATATTATCAATTAGTGTTGCAGAGTTATTATACACTCGAGTGGGTTTGTCGATAGTGGGAAATAAGTAACAGCTTTGTAAAGAAAGAAGAAAATCTTGGCTGAAGGTACATGTTTCAAATTTAAGCAGATCTATGTTAAAATCCCCAAGGATGTATAATATTTTTTCAGAAGCACTATAATCTTTAATTGCTTTATCAAAATAAGATAAAAATGCGTTAGGGCAGTTATGCTGCCTGTATATAACTCCACAAATAATATTCTTACTAACATTTGAATGTACAGTATCTCAATCCACAATGCTTGATGCGACTCAGTAGATGTTTTCTCTAAGACTGAATTCTTAACCTTTTGTTAATATACATAGGCGTAGAGAAATTATGAAGAAATCTTGCAAATTGAGGAACATTTAGCAATGGGAAATAATATGTACTACCAGGACCAATAATTGACGATGAACAATCCAACGAAGAACGAAGTAAAGACAATAAATTGTATGACGAAGGAGACAACATACCCTGCGAGCAGAGTCTCCTTTGAACTCCTCTACCGCCGGTAGAGGAGTTCAAAGGAGACTCTGCTCGCAGGGTAGAGACAACATAGATGTGGAATTCAAACTTAACGGTAATTGATGACCGAGTCATTTACAGATGTTGTGGGGTCAGGATTTAGTTCTACATCCATACAAATTGTAATGACATTCGGAGGATTATGTCCAGGAATAGAAACCAGTAAGATATCAACTTTACACACTTGAAGCACAACGGACGATACGGTGATAAAACAAACTTGAAATTTAGACTTGTACAAAACGAAAGAACATCATAAGACAAATAATTATGATCGCATTGACCATAGCTAGGATTCAGTCGATAAAAATTCAAGGAAAAAATAATTAAAACAACACAAATCAGAAAAATGTACGGACAACATAATTTAGCGGAACCAATGATATGATATGCCGCCTTAATAGTGCAGTCATTTTATGAATTGACCTTTAACTAACTGCAGCAGAAGCTTTCTCTTCAAAATACATACCACCTCAATGAACATACTAAAAATCTTTTGCAATCGAAGTACGGAATATCTCGAAAAACGACTTGATTTAAGAAAACGCTCTTGTGCAACATGAAAACGAGGTTCAAAACGGGAAGCAAGTGTTTCTACCCTCGTAATTGTACCGTTATGGTTGGATTTGTGCCAGAATACGTAAAAAGTTTAATATTAAGGCAAAACACTTAAGCCTATAAGTCTTTTCCAACATATCTTTTTGACCGGCTCGATGTTTAAGTGACCATTGTTCGGTTTTGGCCAAGAGTAAGTAGTGATTGTTTACAAAACTGATCAGTAATAAATATTCTCTTTAATCATATTCTATACATTTCATCTTGCTTTAACTGGTTTGACGTACCTTCTACAGCTTTTCTAACATTACTACTCTTACTATTCAACTACAATGCAGTACAATATTATTTCATGCTTTGTGGTTTTCCTAAATATAATACTAAAGAAATTACACCTTTTGCTGTTCATTTACAGCAAAGAAATATTCATTGAAGCGAAGATGCATTGTCATTAGAGTGAACAGGCATACAATAAGGCGACAGTGTCTCAATAGTGAGATGGAACTTTCATTAAGAAATTTAGCATTCAATTTGACAATCATTGATATGTTTGCGTGGGTTCATTAACGTTTTCGAACTTTCATTAGCGTTTTGACGCAGACAATAAACCACAACACGCATTCAATACAGTGTTTTGGACATTTATTTACGCAATACAAAATAAGTATATTAAGTAAACACTCAAAGAAGGAGATTCTCCTCTTTTGAGTGTTTACTAGAAAGTGCGTTACACACCACAGGCAACCCATGAGAAACAAAACACCAACGGTTATTGAATCGGCTATCAGTTTACACACAGCGCCGATCTAACTTTTACAACGCACAGATCTGATTACATATGTAAAAGGAAACTGATCACAATGACAGGAAACACACAAAGAGCAAAGTTGATTTTCTAGAAGAAGCAAAATAAATATAGCCGGGTTCCCTGTGCCAGTATTTAGCTATTAATATACCGTAACTACACATCTTGAGCCTCGTTTCCATGATCGTCTTCAGAGTCGCTCTTTAGTCACCCCAAAAATCGCTTTTTTGGAGTTATTCCGTGTAAAGATTTTTTTAGACTTTTGATATATTGAAAACCGTTGAAAAACCTACTTTTGCAATTAGTTGGAGGTTAAGCATATTTTCGTCATAAAATGACTGGACTATAAATCGGTTTTTAACAAATATATAGCATCTTGAACCTTGTTTTTTTTTTACATAAAAGGATAAACTCTATATAAAACATTTTTCACAAAAGTTCCATAAATCAATCAGTCAATACACTTCAACGTGTTGTTAGAAGTCAGAAACAAAGCGTGGGCGAGTTTGCCTTAAACATACCATAGATCGCTTTTCTATGAACTTGTTCATCGAAATACCACTACTGCCACATTCCATTGATTTGGCTACTAACTCATATTTATGGAGAATATAAGCCAGATACGATATTATTGAAATGAAGAGAATTCGAAATTACGTAAATAACATTTATTTAACTTCTTTGAGTCAGTTTCACGTTTTGTTTACACTTCACCTTCGTTTCTTATTATCTTATTAATGACTCTTTGTCATTTAAGTAACTCTAACCCAACTAATGCATCTATTGCTGATTGTATTTTATCAATGATACTTAGTATAGCGAAGTCAGTTGAATGGTTACTACGAAAACCAAATTGTTTTTGAAAAAAGTGTTATTCCTTTCAAAGAAGTCAATTAGACGATTTGCCATCAACTTTTCTAGAAGTTTATGAAATATTGAACGGTAAAAAGATAGTTAGACTATAGTTAGAAAGAGAGAGCCGGGGAATCTTTTTTATGAATTGGATGTATGTTTCCTATTTTCAAACTTGAAGAAACGATGCCCAAAGAAAAAGAAACATTGAATAGTGTGGCAAGTGGCTTTGAAATAGCAGTTTTCAGTATCTTAAGAAATTTGACTGGTATGCTATATGGTCCTGTTGCTTTGTCACTTTTCAAATATGAAATCTCATTCTCTATCTCAGAAGATGAAATCGGAGAAATATAGCAGCTTTTACATAGAGGTGTCTTTAGATAATCCATTGGATGCTTTTCTACTCAGTCTATCAGTTCTGCTAAGCTACAGCCTATGGAAGAGAAGTAATTATTAAAAGAATTGGCAATGTCCTTTGAGTTTGTAATTTCAGCACCGTGGTCAACGATTTTACTAATAGATGAAGTACTCTTTGATTTATAATGAACAATCGTCTTTATCCCATTCCACACCTTTTTGCGATTTTTGATATTTTGTTGAAAATAATCATTATAATATGTTCTTTTGCTAATTTTTAGCAGGTGATTTATCTTATTTCGATGATAATTAAATTTACAAAGATAATAAGTAGATTTTGTTTCGAGATATTTTTTGTATAATTATTTTTTAACTTAATAGAAAATTTCAACCCTTGAGTAATCCATGGTTTGGATTTCAACTTTATCTCCTTTCTAGTTATTTTTTTCAAAGGAACATGCTTGTCCATTATTGGATGTAGTTTATCATAGAAGGAGATAATAATTATAATAAGTGATGCTCCTAATAAGAACCATAGCGCTTTCTATTGTTCTGCGACATATCGCTTGCCCGAATTACGGTCATGATCGTGAAACAACTCCAGTAGTGTTCTATTTACATGGGTTCGTAGCGCCATTTATTATCGTTAAACTTCTTATTAAATACGTGTTAATAGAGACTAGGGGCGTCATGGTTTACGCTGGGGGCGTCATGGTAGTACAGACTGGGGGCGTCATGTCTGGGAGCGTCATGACAAGGGGGCGTCATGACCGGTTACCCGCTTGCCCCACATCAGAATTTTGAGATTTTCTACTGCGGGGGATGTATCAACCTAGGGAGAGATGTTTGTGAAAAAAATATGAACTAAAAGTCGCTTCTTAAGACGTTTACTTTTGAGTTTGAGGTTTTCAACCAATCACAATATCACAATACCCAAAAACAATAGAAAGAAAAAGCCTCAAATTCGTCATTTTCCCCACATAGAATTTCTGTCGTATTGAAGCACAGAAGATTTAAAGGGATTTAAGTAATGCTCCTAATAAGAACGATAGCGCTTTCTATTGTTCTGCGGCATATCGCTTGCCCCACATCAGAATTTTGAGATTTTCTACTGCGGGGGATGTATCAACCTAGGGAGAGATGTTTGTGAAAAAATATGAACTAAAAATCGCTTCTTAAGACGATTACTTATGAGTTTGAGGTTTTCAACCAATCACAACACCCAAAAACAATAGAAAGAAAAAGCCTCAAATTTGTCATTTCCCCCACATAGAATTTATGTCGTATTGAAGCACAGAAGATTTAAGTACTGTTTAATAAACGAGCAGGAGTGTTTTATCGGATATAAAACACGAGGCGTAGCCGAGTGGTTTTATACCCGATAAAACACGATCTGCTCGTTTATTGAACGGCTTAAAAAACTCATGATGAATGTTATCATATTGTACTGAATTCTTTACGAAATGATCCAAGTTTGATAGAGAAAATCCAAGTTAAAGTTTATGCAAATGAAGACGAATCTTTATCAGATATAAAACCTCCTTCACGGTCATGATTTCAATTGTGTTTCCTTCATGAATTATTAATGAGTTTTTTAAAGGGATTTAAAGACTAATAGGGAGTTTGTCAGTAGATAAATATCACAAAAAATATACTTTTCCTCCATTTTTCATGTTTAGACCAATAAGAAGATTGGTTTAAACAATACTACAATTATCACCTTTCTACATTCCATGCCGTTGAGTGCTATCTTTCTTATCTGCATCGTTACTTAAGGCTCTATTAGTAGCCGTGCAGCTTACAATCATGAGTGATTTATTAGTACGTTTGTGTTATGCCCCCAAAATAGACATAGCAGAAGGATCATAAACACTGCTAAAAACATGTTGCCAATCAATTGCCTTGACTTGTATGAGATTGTAGTTGATGATAAATGTGAAAAATTATCAATAACAATAAAATGTGGTAGATGGTCTGTTAAATCATAGTTAATAGAGGGGAATGGTTAGGAAACCAATTGTTATCAGGTCTTTGTTCGCTTTTGATGTTGAATCGGTCTTGACCGTGCACAATGTTTGATTTATGCTCGTTTAAAAATGCAAAATAAGTAAACAAAAACTTTGTCTATTGGATTATTGTAAGGAAAATTCAAATATCTCTTATAAATCTTTAAGTATTTTGAACTAGCAGCCAAAAGAAAGATTTTGGTCTGTTCACTCAGCCATTGCCAACAATGGTAAAACAATGGTAAAACAAAGGATTGTGCACGGTCACGCTTGAAAAAAGTGAACAAAGACATATAACAATAGGTTTCATAACCATTCCCCTCTATTAACTATGGTTAAATCATACACAAGGTTTCCACTTATGATGTAATGTTCTAAAGAATTAAAGAAAATATTGCCTATTAACGTTGCAGATTGATTTGTAATTCTAGTAGCTTGCAAAATCTGAGGCTGAAAAAAAAAAGGAAGCAAGAATTGTTTTGAATTTTTTTGACTCTGCGTGTGTTTCAATTTGTTTGGGTGTCGATAGACCAAGCCACAAATCATATTAGATTGCCCAGTTGTGAATGTTTCAATTCAGAGAATTTCTAGATCATTAGTTATAGATGTTTTTAAATCACTACGAGTTGAGTATTTTATGCTGTTCCTAACATAAAAAGCAACTCTGCCTGCATTCCAAAAACTAGGTTCGTAAATAAATTCATAACCTTCTAAATTGACATTCATAACGTGTTTTGTCTTTCGTGAATTTTGTTCCAGTTATTGCAATTAAGGAAAGTGGATAATCCAGCTCTTTTAACAGTTGACAAAGATTGTCATGGTTGGCTGCAAGACTGCGTATATTACAATGCAATGCACCAAAAGCTCTACGATTCAATGCACAATCTTTTATAATATCTGTATTAGATTTAAGGTGGCTCCCTAATTTTGAACCTTCAAATTGAGCCCACGATGAGCGCGCACTCAAAAACCTCTGAAAAATTTACAAGATTTTATTGAAGAACCATTCCCGTTTTGAGCTTCAACAGGGCAAAACCCTCAAATTTTGCACAGGACTCTATTTTTTAATAGCTCATTTGAAAAAAAAATCAGTAACGTGAAAAAATATCCGTCTATTATCATAGAATGATTGACTAGCCTTCACTTCTGCAATCATAAAGTCTGCAAATAACTATATTATCTTATGAATCTTAATTTTTTCTAATCACTTCCGGTGGCGCAATTTTTACTCCAAAACCTCGTACTTAGGCTTCCATTAAATGCTGATTATCTCGAAAACGAGCTTGGGGCACCCTATTTTTCTCTCCAGATTTGGGATCAGCATTAAATTTCAATTCGGAAAATTGAAGTTTTAAAAAAAGTTTAAATCAATTTCCAAAAGTAGACAGTCACCTTAAATTCTTCAGTTGTATAATAGCCGAAGATATTTTCTAAAGGCATATGCAATTTACCATCGAAGTTTGATAACTGAGGAATATTTGTATTAGGCGAAGTTAAACTAAAGGATGGTGAATTATTTAGCTCAGCTAGTCTATCAATGATTCTATTATTAAATATATCGTTCATAGGCATAAATAGATGAAGTAGCTATCGAATACCCCGCACTTCAAACCCTTTCTTTAATTGTTTGGATATGGGGATACGCAGTGAAAAACACCACCCCTCCCCCTGTAGATATGAAGGCATATGCGGAATATTAACTTTTAAAGAACGCGGCATATATTGGAGTGGATACGCAGATACGCAGTGAAGAAGAGCCCTCCCCCTATAGATATGAAGGCATATATTGGAGTGGATACGCAGATACACAGTGAAGAAGACCTCCCCTGCCCCTGTAGATATGAAGGCATATGCGGAATATTAACTTTCAAAGAACGAGGCATATATTGGAGTGGATACGCGGATACGCAGTGAAGAAGAGCCCTCCCCCTATAAATATGAAGGCATATATTGGAGTGGATACGCAGATACGCAGTGAAGAAGACCTCCCCTCCCCCTGTAAATATGAAGGCACATGTGGAATATTAACTTTTAAAGAACGAGGCATATATTGGAGTGGATATGCGGATACGCAGTGAAGAAGACCCCTCCCCCTATAGATATGAAGGCATATATTGGAGTGGATACACGGATACGCAGTGAAGAAGACCACCCCTCCCCCTATAGGTGTGAAAGCATATATTGGAGTGGATACGCGGATACGCAGTGAAGAAGAGCCCTCCCCCTATAGATATGAATGCGTATATTGGAGTGGATACGCAGATACACAGTGAAGAAGACCTTCCCTCCCCCTGTAGATATGAAGGCATATGCGGAATATTAACTTTTAAAGAACGAGGCATATATTGGAGTGGATACGCAGATACGCAGTGAAGAAGACCTCCCCTCCCCCTGTAAATATGAAGGCATATATTGGAGTGGGTACGCGGATACGCAGTGAAGAAGACCACCCCTCCCCCTATATGTGTGAAAGCATATATTGGAGTGGATACGCGGATACGCAGTGAGGAAGACCACCCCTATCCCTATAGATATGAAGGCATATATTATTATAGTGGATACGCGGATACGCAGTGAGGAAGACCACCCCTATCCCTATAGATATGAAGGCATATATTGGAGTGGATATGCGGATACGCAGTGAGAAAGACCACCCATATTCCTATAGATATGAAGGCATATATTGGAGTGAATACGCAGTGAGGAAGACCATCCCTCCATATGAAGGCATATATTGGAGTGGATATGCGGATATGCAGTGAGGAAGACCACCCCTATACCTATAGATATGAAGGCATATATTGGAGTGGATACGCAGTGAGGAAGACCACCCCTATCCCTTTAGATATGAAGGCATATATTACAACAGTTACAACAGTTTTTTTATTTTCACAAAAAAAATATATATACATACATAAATTGAATAAGTTACAAATATTGTGGGGGGTGCAAGAGAACAACCTCAGAGGTTAAACAAGCTCTTACACCCTTAAGACGAAAATGAGTAATATTTACATATGTGTAAGATGGGAAGAATCATATATAGTACAGTAGTTTTCGTAGTTGAACAACTAGAAATTTCATGAGACGAAATAAACGTACAGGAAAAAAAAAAAATCAGTAGTTTGATATAAGAGGTCATTATAACGTTACGGACTCTTGATTATGCAAAGGCAAATAGGAAAAATGATGATTTAAAAATGTAATTAGCGAACAAAAAAACAATCAAGTAATTAAATGTTCTTAAACAATCATTCATCTGAGTTAAGCAAATACTTTTTGTAATTCTTTTTGAAGGCTTTGAGTGAACAACTATTTTTAATCTCAATGGGTATATCATTCCAAACTTTAACAGCCGCGAATTTTGTACCAAATTTTCCGTAATTAAGATTTTGTCTAGGTAAAAACATACTTTTGTTCGATTTGGAGCGAGTATTATAATTGTGAATTTGTGATAAGTCAGTGAAATAGTTAGAAAAAACTTCTGGCAGGTAATTGTTAGTGTGTCTGAAGACCAGTATACCCAGTTGAAGATTAACAATTTCATAAACATTTAACATGTCCAGCTTCCGAAATAACGGTCTACTAGAGGCCCTTCTGTCGGCAAACGTGATGACGCGGAGAGCGCGTTTTTGAAGGACATGAATACGCTTAAGTTTTGATTTGTAAATGCTACCCCAAGTTGATGTAGCATAGGAAACGTAAGAATAAATTAGGTTGTAATATAAGTTTTTGAGTATATCAAGGTTAAGAAAATGTCTGACTTTATATGAAATACCGATTGATTTGGCGATTTTACGCGAAATAAAATCGATATGTGAATCCCATGAGAGGTTTTGGTCGATTATGACGCCAAGTAATTTCGTACTAGAAACTCTGTTTATTGCTTTATCCATTATTTTTAATATTGGTGTTTGTTCTAAGCCTTTAAGTTTTTGTATGGATCCAAACAGAATAATTGGTTTTAGAAATATTAACTGTTAATTTATTTGCCAGTAACCAATCCTCAAGTGAATCTAGCTCATTTTTAAAGACTTTTAAAGTGGTTGTCATACTTTTGTGATTATAAAATAAATTCATATCATCTGCGTACAAGATTAGGTGTATCAATTTCGATGCGTATTGTGCATTATTTACGAAAACTAAAAAAAGAATCTGTCCAAGTATGGAGCCTTGTGGGACGCCATGAGTGATCCTTAATAGATCAGAATCAATGCCATCAATCGACACATATTGCTTCCTATTCTTTAAATAATTTTCCAACCATGCTTTTGTACCGTTGTTAATACCATAATAGGACAATTTGCGCAACAATAAGTCATGATCTATTGAGTCGAAGGCTTTAGACAAATCTAGAAAAATACCAATAGAGAAATCACCGTTGTCTATTGATTCTATTATCCTATTGACAAAGTCTAGTATAGCGTAAGTAGTGTTTCTTTTCTTCCTAAAACCAAATTGATAGTCAAATAAGAGATTATTGGCTTCTAGATGTTCTGTTAATGATTCACATATTATTTTTTCGAATACTTTTGAGAAAATTGGAAGGAGAGAAATAGGTCTGTAGTTAGATACAATAGACTTGTCACCTCCTTTAAAGATAGGAATTATCTTGGCTATTTTCATCATATCCGGGAAAGTACTAGTCATTATCGAAGTATTGAAAATGTGACTTAATGGTCGATGAATCAATTCGGCTATCATAGTCAAGTATTTTATTTTAATGCCATCGTGACCGGCAGACTTAGAGCAGTCGAGACTGTATAATTGGTCTAGGACTTTCAATGGTGTTACGTGTTGAAAAGTAAGCTCTGGCAAAGGTGATGCTTCCTTCATCCAATTGTTATAACTTAGTTTACTGGGAGGGAGTTTCTTGGCTAAGGATGGCCCTACATTGGTGAAAAATCTGTTGAAAATATTAACAATATTAGGTTTACTGTCAAAGTATTTTTCATTGTAAACGATGCTAGAAGGGTATTTTGCTTGTTTTCTTCTTTTATTCATTATTTCGTTGATAATCTCCCAAGTAGCTTTTAAGTTTCCATGAGCTTTAATCATTAATTTATTGTAATATTCCTTTTTGGTAAACCTGATCAGATGATTCAGTGTGTTACGGTAATTTCGAAAGGCCTTGCGATTGTTCTCAGTAGGGTTTCGAAGTTTTGCTCGGTATAGTTTATTTTTTCTCTTTATGGATTTTAATATACCTGGTGTAATTCAGGGGTTATTCCTAGTTGAAGGTTTAACTAAGAATGTTTTTATAGGGAAGTGTTTGTCATATATTTCCATTAGTGTATTTATCATGAAGTTATACTGTTCGTTGGGGTTGTCCGAATTGTAGATAACTGACCAATCAACCCTAGATATTTCCTCTCTAAATTTATCTGCACTACGAGCGGAGAAGATACGCTTAGAGTAATTTTCCGGACGTTGTTTATGCTCTTTTTCGTATTGAATAATGAATATTGGTAGATGGTCAGAAATATCAGTGTATAATATGCCAGTGACATTATTGACGGATTGATCAAATGCATTGGTATAAATGTTATCAATCAATGTTGCAGAATCACAAGTAATTCGTGTAGGTTTTGTTATGACCGGAAAAAAAGAATAGGAGAGCAACGTATCAACAAAGGCATTAGTTTCCGCGTTAGAATCACTTTTTAAAAGGTCAATATTGAAATCTCCAGCTATGTAACAATTTTTCGTATTATGTAGTTTTTCTATAAGTTCAGTAAAAACGTCTGAGTAGCTATCAATATTAATTTTTGGAGGTTTATATGTGACACCCACTAATTTGCTTTCCTTGTTCTTTTCCACTTCGACAAACAGAAATTGGATATCGTTACTATTATGCTTTAAGTCATTGCGAATCTTAAAATTATAATTATTTCTGACATAAAGAGCAACTCCTCCGCCACCATCTTCGTTTGGCCGATTTAAGACTATTGGGCCTTGGTAGTCCGCTATTGCAAAGGAAGGTGGAATGGATACGCAGATACGCAGTGAGGAAGACCACCCCTATCCCTATAGATACAAAGGCATATTTTGGAGTGGATATGCGGATACGATGATAGGCAGTGAAGAAGACCATCCCTCCCCTTATAGATATGAAGGCATATTTTGGAGTGGATACGCCGATACGCAGTGAAAAGGACCACCCCTCCCCATATAGAAAGAACAATATTCATGAAATAAATAATCATTAAACTTTTTTCTTGTTATTTTGAAAGTGATGTCATTGACTGCGAAAGGTTAGTTTTCGCTGATTTTCCTCCCTAAATTATGAGTTTCTTTATTCATGGAATAATAGTTCTACATAATTAACAAAACATGGCTCCAAAATTTATGCGAGATTCGGTTAATCCAGAATATTTTGTGAAGTTCTTTAATAAAATAATGAATTAACTATTTAAAAAAATTGGGGAGATAAGGCGACGATCTGTCTCCAATTATGTGTTAATAAACGTAGTGATGCATATTCTTTCGTAAGTACTAGAAGCTATTTATAATTAAAATTTAAGTAATTAATCATTTTGAAAAAATCCAGAGGGGAGGTGGCTGTTTGTCTCTAATGCTGTCTTAATAGCCCTAGTGATGCTCTTGTGTAAGGAATGTAGGTAGCGTTGTCTGTACCCAGCTACCCTGCGAGCAGAGTCTCCTTTTAACTCCTCTACGGGCGAGAGTGTTTTAATATTGCCATTGCCCTGCTGCTATGCTCAAAGAGTTTAAACACTACAGAAATTCGTTAGAATTCGTCATTATTATTAATTATTATATCTAGTCTCTTCGGGATTTTTGCTCTGACTAGCAAGTCTTTAAGGTGGCTGGACCCCCTCACGCTTTACCGCTACCTTCCACATTTGCAACACTGGTGCATAAACATGTTTTATCCGATTGCAAATCTTTTTTGCACATAAGTCACATAAAGATTGAATTAATGTTTGATGCAATTTTTAATGAGTTCTGATGTCACAACACGTGATTATGATGGAATATTTGTTTTCGTTTAAAAAATAATTTTAGCCTTGCAGAGCGTTCAACAGTAAAATGCTTTGTATCACATAATCATATACTAGATGCCTCCATTTATAGGGTTTGAAGTGCGGGGTATTTGATAGTTCCAAATAAATATTAGTCCATATCATACCAGCCTGTTCAAAGCTTGTTTAAAGTGTATATGACACGAAAATATTTCATCGTTTAAAATGTATAATTTGTTAGTAATAATAAATATATCGTAATGAAATTTGTTTCAAATGCATATTTCTTGAGATATTTGAGAAAATTAAGCATAATTTGTGACGTCATTTTGTTGACACATCCTCTAGATTCAGTAGTAAGGTACTAAATATAAATTGTAATTCGTATAAAATAACAGCAAAAGGCATATTCTATTGGGCTTTATTTGATAGCTTACGTAGTATTCTTCAAATGTTTGGAAACTGAAAAGTGTACTACCTGAAATTAAGATTCTACATTCAAACATATTTCGTATATTTGCAACTAAATCTGGAGACTTATAAACAAAATGACGTCACAACTTGTGCTAAATTTTCTTAAATTTCTCTAGAAATACGTTTTTGAAACGAATTTAACCGTGATATTTTTATTTATGCCAATAAACTACACATTTTTAACATTAAAAATTTTTCGTGTCATATGCACTTTAAATCATCCTTAGTATTGATATGTAGAGATCTTGACTTAATGTCCTTTCTGAGGTAGACTTTTCCATTTGATGTTCAGATGGATGACCATTTCCTTTCCTTCTTAAATTTAAGACAATCGCTGAAAAGTATTTTTATTTTGATCTGTCAAGCATTCGTTTATAAAGATTTTGTTTTCGTCAGCAAACTCAAGGTTGCCCTTATAGTCTTTGCCAACAGGGAGACATTATGAATGATTGAGATGTCGCCATCACCAAAGTAGACTTCAATCAAGCCACCTACACTTTTAACGATTGCATCGGTGTCTTCATCTTTGTTATATGGAATTCCTTGAATTTCCAAGCAATCTCTTCGAGTATATTGTCTAACATCATTTGATTCCTTCTGAAGCTGTTGAATTTTGACCTCTATCGCTTGTATTGTTTTCTTGAGTATAGCATTTTCAACAATAAGATCATTCTTGTCGATTTCGAATTGCTTGTATTTGGACAAAACTTCTTCATATTTGGCGTTTGCTAGATCCAAGAACGAATTAACTTCTTTAAGTTGAGCTCTTATACTTATAAATTCAGTGTAAAGAGGACTCAGTTTCTTCTCTAAAATTGCTTCCAACTCCTCCGCAGTAACCATAGCTTAATAACGTAATTATGAGGTACAATATAAAGGAAAAAACCAATAATCAATTCAAAATGCTGTAGAATTTAAGAAACCGACTAGTCGGCATTTAATAAAAGCTATGGCACCAGGCATCTTTCGACGGATGATACGGGTATAAAAACTTTTGCGTTCTAAGAATTATTTGTATGTCAAGTAAGCTTTAATAACGACAAAAAAGTCTTGAAGTAACTCATCTGAGGTTTAAAAAGGCTAAAGTGGCATTTACATTGGTTTTACATGAGCTGTTTTGTTCGTTAGCAAGATAGTGTAGGCGAGTCTGTTATTGCATATAAAAAGTTTGCGTCTTGAGCTTGAGTGTCACGTAACAAGTTTGGTAAATCACGTACTACTTAACATACGGTTAGATATTTCTTAAAGTGATTTTAACATTGGCGAGTTGGCAAACGCATGTTCAATGATTTTATATGTGGGCGAATTGACTGAAGCTAAGGGATAAACTGGTCAATGTTTATTTCGTAGCTCTATCACTGTCTTTTGAAATTAGCAACTTATTTTTACTTCCCAATGGCATTTAGATTCTGAGAGGCTAAGATAAACTATCCCAGCCAGGTGTACCCTGCCCCCAGGGTCTTGTTTACAATACAGTATAATACAATATGTATGTCAGTCAGTCTTATGAAAACTGAATGGTCCTTTTTATTGTGTAAACCACTGACCTGAGCCAAATGATTTTGCATTCAATGCATTGTTTGTCACACAGTGAATATTTCCAACTAGCTTCTGCCATTATCCCCTGACAAAACAAAATACTATACACCAAAAACGATAAAGATCTGTAATAATTTCTATATGAGATATTTGGTGAATCATAAATGAGTTTGATTTTTTTTCTATTTTTCTTTTCTTTTCTTTTTTTTTTTGATTAAAAGATGGTGTTTATTGAACCGAAAACCTGGAACTAGGAAATATGGATATAATATGACATAATTGTCTATTTAAATTTCTTGTAGGGTGTGGGAAGTGCACAAGTGCCACCAAATGCAGTACTTCTTTTTGAAATTGAAGTACTTAGGGTGAGTTAACAAAACAGTGTTGTATTTATTGAAGTTATCCGAATATACTTTATTAGATAGTATTGATGTTGTTCGATTCATCCCTTCACACAATGATTTTCTTCCAATTTTCCTCCCTACACTACGTAAAATAAGTTTTCTATTTTCTCTAATAGAGGTTGGGGAGTAAACCAGGTCTTTCTTGGTGTTGCAATATGTATTGTATTTTGGGTTAGGGTTGTTGTGTTGCAGGATATAACTCCAAGTTCATTGTTCTAGGCTATTGTTTTATTATCTGCAACACCAAGAAAGCGCTAGAAAACCAGACGTATTTTGATTTAAAACAGATTTTTTGAAAACATTTTTAGATTGTAATCACAACAGATTTCTTTGATGTTTTCTTTGAAACAATATTTGCTGACTCCATTAAACAGATTAAAATAGATAAGTAATTAAGTTAGCACTAAATATCACTTAAAATAAATATAAATAAATCACTTTTAATTATTTAAGTGTCTAGTCGTTCTAGCCGGGCTTTCCCCACTAATTGGGGACACTTTTCCCTCACACACACTACCACTACATTGAATTAAAATGAAAATTAATGAAAACTTAATGAAACAATAGATAGAAACATTGCATCAATTTATTTAGTTGCAATGTTGAGTGCAGAATGGATCTAGTAAGTGTTTGCACTCTTAAGCACCTGTACAGCGCACAATTTAATGTATAGAACAATCAAGAAGTAGTCGGAGAATATAAAGCAAGGATTTTTTGGAAAATATTGATTAAACACATTTAGGTATTTATTTTTTCCTATTCTGTTTATCACTGATAGATAAAATCCAAAGATGGTGGAGACAGTGGGGACTCTAAGAGCAGTTCTAGAACAGTGTCTCCAGTCACTATTCTTGAGGCAAAGGATACAACCCAGATGGTATCTCTACCCAACATAACTAGTGAGCCATCTGGATTGCAGAAGAATAGATCAGAATCGTCTGCAAGGTCTGTATAGAAATGAGAATGATTTTGTTCAAAAATGTCCCTGGAATTTTTTAAAGCTAGGATTAAAGCTTAGCTTTACACAAGAACCTTCAACTTAGACTGGAGCTCTTATACTTAGACTGAGAACACAAAATAAATAAAAATTGAATATTTGTTTCATTGATTGTAGCATCAAAGGCAGAACAGCATCTCTCAGTGAACAGCTGTCTCAGGTATTGACTAATTGTTTACCCTACCGTACCTTACATTTTAGTTAATACCATACCATACTGTACCATTCTGTTTGTTTCACATTCATTTTCAAAGAAATGAAAACAATAGACAACTTCACTATTTTTTTCTCTCTAGCTAAGCATGGTCTCTTAATTCTTATGTTTGTAGATCCACTCACTATACTACTATTCAAGTTCTATAGAGTTTTTAAGTGTTATGTTAAAAATGTCTTACAAAACAAAAAAGAAGTCCTTATAAACAATATTTTCTTTTTTTGTTCTTATGTTTGGTAGTTGCTAGAATATAGGTACAGGTATAGACACTGTCCTTATTGAATATGAATCAAATTGTGACTTTCTTTCTAACAATGAATATGGATTTTTTTATATGAAGCTAAATGACTCCATTTATTGTCAAAAGCGACAGAAAATATGAGTAATCCACAACCGGCAGAACGAAGCCTGGGAGTGGATGAACAAACGATGAATGGTGAGATAAAACAAAGGACGCAGCTCACATATAGAACAATACACATTGTTTACCATAATCCATGCTTTCTTTGTTTTTGTTATTTTGTCCAATCCCAAGCTTCGTTCTACCAGTGGACACCGACCCGAAAATATCGGAACGATTTTTTTTCTAAATGAAGTCACCTAAAGATGTATCTTTTACAAATATTCTCCTTTAATTTCCTATGCATTAAGGGTTGTAAGGCAGTCAACAACAAAAAAGTACGCTCTCAACTATTTTCGCTCACGGCTGCATTCCTAGTCTCATGCTGTTACGGCTGACTGCACCGCTTACGTTTCGTTGAGCTCTGTGTACAAAGTCTTGTAACGCCAGCAAAGCGTAAGCAAACTTTTTTTTATTTGGCTGCCTTAAAACCCTTCAGTGCATTTGAAATTAAATGATTAATTATCCATGAGAAAATCCTATATCAACCTTGCTAGTAGATAAAGTCAGGTCTAATTTTCTAGTTTTATTAAATTTTATCTATTTATTTTCGAAGTCACCAGGTAAAGGTTCAGACAAAGCCAGACTTTTGGCCCGCATGTCAAAAATGGGCAAGAATGTATTGACAATTCCTGGTGCTGTTGCAGCTGAAAATCAGGGTGAAGAAGAGGTGATTACCTACTTTAGGCTGCCAAATAGTAATGATTAGTATTCTTTATATTCTTCATTAGTATTTTTTATATGGCTAGTTCTTATAAACAATTGTCGCATTTTCTTGCATTAATGGAGGGGACTTTGTGGGGTTTAAAGGTCCATGCACGTGACGTGTATGGTCGCTCTACTTGGTTCAAAGGCTCATTAAGTATTCATGCGTTTTTTGGATATATTTTCTATAACTGTTTAAGGAAACAAGTGTAACGGAGGAAGCAGTATCTGAAGATGGAGAACCTGCAGTACATGAGACTCCTTCATCTCCAACACAAAAAGAATCCAACCCAAGGCCAAACCCTCGTCCAAAACCACATATACCACAAAGGCCAACACCAGTACAAACACATCCTGAAGTACATCAGAGCCAGACTGCTCATCCCATTACCAGCCAACAGGGATACACCAACCAAGCCCAACAACTAGCATTATATCAGGTACATTCCTTAACTCTTACTTTCCACATGCATTAAGTTATGTACACACTACTTTCAATGATCGATAATGAACTTGCATGTTGATTTCTACGGAGGAAGAAAAGTCTTAGCACAACACATCATCTTATTTTACCAGCAACTTGCCTGATCTCACAGTTTTGAAAGGCGTTGGTTTTATTTTAAATGCATTACCTCTCCCATCCTAGTCGCAATCTTTATTCCCTGTGAGTTAGCTACAACGTACATTGAGCATGGTGTTACACAGAACAAGACCATTCTTAGTACGTAGGTGCACATAGATTTGGCAAATAATGTACAGTAAAGACAAACTGATATTATGAATATCCTCATATCCCTGAAGCACCTATCAAATATCTACTAAAATAGAAACCAATAATTTGTTTGTGATTCAGAACCCTCAAGGGATGCCCATGAATTATTCCATGGTACCACCACCCCAGTATTACCAACAGGCACCATTTCCTGCACAGGCCTTTCCACAGCCTCAGCCACAACCTCCGCCTCCTTCAGTACCACAGTCCAGTGCAAATGATACTATGGTCCCTGTTCTTATGGCAGAGACACGCCAACAGCAAAGTGAAGTCCGTATGGCCATTGGAAAAGTTGCTGAAAAAGTTGATGAACTGCTCCATAAGGTTGATCTCGAATATTAAGTTTTTACACCCATAAAATATTGGCTTTTCTCCATCAATTTTCTTTAATTGTTTGCTTTTTGCTTACCCACAGTATTTTTTAGACCTCTTTCTGCACATCAGGATTAAAATAGTTCTAGAGATGTTTTCAGGACACATTTTACGAACGTACAAGGAGATAACAATAACGTTAACTTTTGAATACAAAAAGCGTGCTAGCTATTTACGAAATAGATTCCCTTTTGATTGATTCCATTTGATATTCTGTTCACTGTGCGTTCTTTTATTGTAGTTTGAACGCTCACAACTTGGGTCTGGTCCTCTTGTATCTGCCAGTTCTGTTCATATGCCATCTGCCAATAGTGAAACAATGATGGAATCTTCTGTTCTACTGCACAACATAACCCGCATTGTACAGGTTAGTAACATTTACGTACACACTTTACAAGGAAAATATCATGAAGCCAGAGCAGAGTAAATCAGTTTGTTAGGACATTGTCAATAAATAATGAACATTAGTGGAAAATATGTTTCAGAATTCGTGTAGCATGATTTTAAAATGTCTTCAAAAATGGATCCCATCATCAGATATATATATATATATATAGATATAACTAGCTAAAAACTAGTGTGAGCTGCGTCGGTGTTTCTAATGAAACAGTAATGATGAAAAGGTAAATTATACACCGTGAAAAGATGAAAAAACTTACTGACGTTTCGGACGCTAGTCCTTCGTCGGAGGACTAGCGTCCGAAACGTCAGTAAGTTTTTTCATCTTTTCACGGTGTATAATTTACCTATATATATATATATATATATAACAAAGTATGTAATGTGGTCTATACTGGTGAAACAGTGCTCGATGCGTAGGGATGCAGAGCAATAGATATATAGTAAAGATTGGATTAAAGACGAGACATGTTCACTGTAACTCCGAGTTTCGTGCTTACGCACTCATCAGACAGACTGTCTGATGAGTGCGTAAGCACGAAACTCGAAGTTACAGTGAACATGTCTCGTCTTTAATCCAATCTTTACTATATATATATATATACGAATAAACATAAGATTTGCCAGTTATTTGATTATATCTAGTGCGAGACATATTTTCCCCCATTTCTTTTTGTGTTTGAAAATGACGTTATTCTCCTTGGCTACCTTATACTCAATTCTTTCATTTTGTCTCAAAATATTTTGTAAAACCTTTAAATTAGGAGTTTTTCGGCTCTCTCTTGCTTTATATAAGCTTATTTTGTATGTTAATATGATATAGTAGCAGCAGTGAGGGGGACTCACGGTCGGCCGGCATTGCTAAAAATCACATATTGAAAAACACCAGCCCCCCCTGGGGTTTTTGGAGCAGTGACGAGGCCCTACAGGGGGTCTTGCGCGATCCGCCGGCCTCGGGAAAAGTCCCTCACTGCTGCTGTGTTTGGGTACCGCAAACGGAGGTTAAGATATTCCTTAGATATACGATGCACGAATGTAAGAAGTTCGCCGATGACTTCTGTGTGATTTGCCTAAGACCCAAAGTTAACATACCTAAACCCAGAAATCTCCGGTGTTGTGGTAAAAAAATGCAAATAGAAGATGACACGTCAGCACAGTGTTACGAGTGTGGTAAGAATATTCGTAATGCCGTACCAAATGCTACCAAAGAGCAGTATTACGCCAATGGAGGCCGTAAGAAGACCCCATACAAAAGAATAAAATACTTCCGAGACTGGATGAGTCATATCCAAGGTTTACGGCCGGTATATTTGGACGACGAAGTAATGGAAAGGATTATAGACCACTTAGAAAAACCAACCACGCGAAGTCTACGGAAAACACTGAAAAAATTAAAGCTAGGGAAATATTACAAAGCTATTCCCTATCTTTTGTCTGAAATTACCGGTAGGCGTATTCCCGACGTCCCAGACATGCAAAGAGCCGAGTGGTTATTCTGTCGTCTGGATAAGGATATTCCTTATTACCCTGATGTAATCTATGAAATATTCCAGCAAATTAACTCCCAGCACCCGCTGTTAGAATGGATTCCGAGAAGATGAAATGTGCAGCCGAAATCCACCTATGTTCTTTTCAAAGCAGATGTCTACTGAGCGAGCTTTCTTTGCAGCTCCTCTTTTGCCTCCTGATAGATCTTTTTGCGAGATTCCTCGGAAAGATCTTTCACGATGGTTTTTTTATTGCCCGACTTTAACTCCTCATACTTCTTTTCTTCCGCAAGGATCAAAGAGAACTCTACATCGTCTATCTTTCTGTCACGCAGGGCCTGGGAGACCAAATCGGCAATGGTGTTAGACTTTGCTCTTGCAAGGGCTATATGTGTGTCGTGCTTGGATATCTTACCCGACAACTGTTTCATAATGCCTGTTGTAACAGCGGATACGATACCGCAAGCTGCTCCTACGCCGGCTAAAGGAACGCCGACGACTATTCCAGGGCCGGTAAGGGAAGTAGCGACGCCGGTACCTGTCAATGCTACGGATAGAGATCCTGTAGTTATCGCAATTTTATGTAATATGCTCCTAGCTCTGGCATATTTCTTCCTAACCTCCACATAGTGTTTCACTTGACCTTCGAAGTAAGCCAGAATTAAGTTTGCTTTATTCAAGCGGAAGTTCTCAGCGTTCATCTCGTTTGGGCCCTTAGGTATTTCTGGATACAACTGAGGTGCTGATGGTATAACATCCATTATATAATAATGTACGACGCCTTTGGGAACGATATAGAGGAGCAGCCACATCACGACAACAGGGATTATACCAACTTGGATTTCTATAGGAAGATGTTTCCACAATCAGATCCAAATAAATTCAACCGCAGATCTGACGGAATTCACTATGGCGATAAGTTGTTGTACAGCAACGCGGAGATAGAGCCCGGTTGGTCGAATGAATTATTATTTAGTACCAGTACTTATCCGATACCCGCAGTTTCATTTGACAAACGCCCAAGTTTGGACTTAACGCTGAACATGCGGATCTCTAGCAGTAATTCCTTCCCATTGAAGGTGCGAGATATCTTCAAGGAAGTTCCTATAAACCACATCACTGCGAAAGAAGCGCATGAATGGTTAAGTGGGCCCAACATGCGATACTGGCCGCAGCAATTGAACTTTGCTGTCTGGTGTGCCACCAGCGGCTGCGGTGTAAGTGCGAACTTGATGAAGAATTCAATATTCATGTTTCACTTCCACTTCACCGTCCGAAGAATATTGCATGAGATGGGTGTTATTACCCTACCAGGCGACAGTGCGTTCGATCCCAGAGACAATAAATACGACTCACCTGCCTACGACAGACTTTGTAAGGAGTTTGGAGTCGTGGGGAAGGATTTCCGATGTACTGCCGGAGCCAACGATGGTCTGGGTCACATCTGGGCTTATTGGGGAATTGGTGGACATAGGCTAAGTGATAAGGAAGTCCATGCATTGCGGCTACGGTGGGACACGGGTTATCATAAAGTATCTTACGATAGCAGCACCTTCTTCGAACCAAATGCCAAAACTACCAAAGAAGTTAGAGACGGACCTCTGTTCAAAGACGAGGGTGGTAAATATGGCGGAGATAATCCTTTGATCATCCGTATTACCAACGACGAACACACAAAGCAGTACTTTGATTTCATACCCAAAGTAGGTAAAGGACTAACCAAAGCCGGCCTTGCCCGTTTGAACCGCAGCATAGAAGCTTACGTGTATTCTATTCTTGGAGCTCAGGTAAATACCCGATCCAGCATTATAGGAAATACCGGCGCCGCAGAAGAAACCAGAGCCGAAGCCTTGATCCTCTTTGAAAGTTCAATTTTGGAGGGCGACATTAGCAAAGGCGTACAGCGTTACCAGCTAGCCATACAAAATTCTAAAGCCCGACTGGACTATGCGGTAGCCCCGGGTTGTTGGTTAATGCCCAGCAACTTATCCATGAATACTGGCTCCGTAGTAGGATACAATAACAAACTTCAAAAGGCTACTAAGGATATGAAGTTTGGAGTGAATGATGTGAACTCTGGCACTCTTAGGAGGCACTTAGTTGAACAGCCTAAAAAGGTGCATTTAGTCGAACATCCTAAGAAAACGGTTGAACAGCCTAAGAAGATGGTCGAACAGCCTAAGAAAAGAGAGGAATATGACCATAACTTACTAAAAGCCGGACTGGCAGCTGCGAGTGTTGGTTTGAGTCTTTATATATGGCGATGAACAACCCCTACGTATCCGGAATGGATTGTGTTTACACGACTTACGAAGGTGAGAAAAAATACACCCAAGCATCTTGGGTTGATGTCACGGGAATGTCTGTAGACTTGAACTACTCAGGAAAGAAATTGATCCTTTGTAGCATTTGCATTGGTACGGATAGTAATGCTAACGTCGGCTTCCGCTTCCTGGATGAGAATGGCATACTGCAGCCTATGCGTGCGAAAACGAACAACAGGGAGCCTGCGCATTTTTCCGTAGAGCCCAGCCCTCAAAGCGCTGAGAATCTTTCCGTTTGGACTTTCCACATGGTTGCCGATTGCCATGGAAAAGTAAAGCTGCAAATACGCGTAGACGACACAGGCACAGCAACGGTAAACAGCATAAAGGATCAAAGAGATCGACCTTATAATCACGCGACCATTAGCACTCTTACGGTAATGAGTCTCTAAATATATGAACCCACACGCGAAGGAAGATTCATTCCTCCATCATTTAGGGGAGGAGAACTATTATGTCGATGAATGGCATGATACCGACCTGCAGGTGAAGGTTGGAGGCCTGGGATTGGTGATGTGTACTATTAGTATTTCTACTGGGTATTCGTGTAATGTCGGGCTTAGGATCGTTGATGAGAATGGCCACCCATTACTACCCTACAGGACGAAAAATAATACTAGGCATCCAGTTCATTTTTCATCGGAGCCCCATACGGTAAGCATAGAAGATCAAACGCCCGTAACTTTTCACATGATAGTCAATTGTCAATATGCAAAACTACAAGTTCGCCCCGGTGATTCATCTGGTGGATTAGCTGGTAGCGTGTGAATGAATACCTCGCCGGCAGCCGGTAATCCGATTAATGCTATTTGGAATCATAAGACCATTTCTACTATGACTGCCATACCTTTAGTACCAAATTATCAAGGCGGTGCGAATACTATCTTTACTTATCCCAAGTTGAGGATGCCTCGGACGCCAAAGGACGACGACAAGTCCCCAGTAACACATAAGGATAAGCCTTCAGTAACGTACCCAGATAAGCCTACACCTTCATCTTCTTCAGGAATACCACGCCGATAGCTACGACTAAGATCCAAATGTTATTCCCCACGAACTTCAACAGTTCTCCGCCGGTTCTAAGTACCAAACTAAGGACGCTACCAAGCAGCCCCGGTAAAGAGGCTGCCATCTTTTTACCTAAGTTCGTCAGTCCTTTACCTACTGCCTTTACACCTGCGCCCGTAGCTTTAAGGGAGCTAAGGATTACACCTACTACGGAGGAAATGGCGACTGCAAATGCAAGTGGAATGCCATATTTCACCAAAGCTCTTTTTATTTTTTCTTTAGTGGTAAGCCCCAATTCTTTTTCCAGCTTTTCCTTTTGTGCCCGTAATTCCGTAACTCTTTCCTGCAGGGTTTCTAATTCTTTTTGGGCTGCTTCCCTTCCTTCCTCGGTACTATTTTGGTCGTTGATTATCTCCCGCTGCCGATCTATTTCATACTCCAGGTCTTCGATGGTCTGCTCTGTTTTTCTTAATTGTAGGTCTTTTTCGCCCATTTCCACTATTATTCTCCTTTGGGCTTCGATGTTTTGCTCTAAATCGTCCTTTAAGCTCTTTAACTCCGTATCAGTACTATCTATTTTGCTCAGAGCAGCCCTTAATCTATTCTTGATAGCATTATTTTCGTCTGATAACTGACTTATTCGCTCTTTGTAGTCTTCTTGGATGTCATCTTGGGTTTTAGCAACGGCTATATTTTTTTCTAAGAAGTCGTCGTTCATCTCATCGATCAATTCCTTAAGGTATTTATTCGACAGTTCAAGGTCCTCATAAGACTCCCTGAGAGCCATCAAATCATCACGTGCTCTTAAGAGATCCTCACGCTCTTTGGTGATTCGTTCTAAGTCGTCATTAACTGCCGCTATTCGTTTCTCAACCTCAGCCAATTGTATATGCGCTTCCGCTAAGTCATGTTTAGACGCGGATAGCTCAGCAAGACGTACTGGTAGGGTCCGTATTTTATCTATCTTAGCCTGCAATTCATCTTTCTGAGAGTTCAACGTAGCAACTTCATCCGTCTTGGTTTGAAGTGAATCGGTTAACGTCCTTACTTTCACCCTTAACTCTTCGTGTGTTCCAAAACCGTCTGCAGCGACCGGTAACCTTTTTGCCGACTCAAAGAGCTTATTGAAATCAGTTTGCACTGCCTTATTTATTGCGGCTTCTTGTGCGGTTAAGTTGGGTTCTCCCAATGCCTTCCTAAGGGTTGGAGGAATATTCTTATCTGGGTAGTATTTGCCATTTATGTCCTTGATAATGTATGGCTTAGCATTAGACCTCTTTAACCTTGCTATTATGACTTCCTTACCCCATTCGTTATCATCGTTGAACATTACTTGGGCTTTATCTGGGTCCCAGTTTGGGAATTCTTCCTTAATCCTATCAAAGTCGTCCGGTTCTTCTCCTGTGGATTCGTTCATTTGTTCCTGAATCTGGCTAAGCCATGCAGCGCTGGGGGCTTCGGGAACCGGTCCTAAGTCTTCCATTTGTAAATATTCTGGAATGGGTTTGTATGGATTCTTAGACCTGAATTTGTCTCTCAAAGAGCGCATAGCAGCGCGGAGCCTGCTCCTGCCATATCTGCGTCTTAGCTTGTCAAATAGGCCTTCTTGGTCTACGTTGTCATTAGGAAGTAAAGACTCGTATTCTTCATCGTTGATATCTACTTGACCTTCTTCGGTAAGTGGGTCGAAGTCTTCTGCTTCCATTATATATGATAAGCTCAAAGTTAAATCCTAACCTCCTTCCTAAGCAGGTTGGCGGTCTGAAAGCAGAACGCACCTTTCACCGGGTCACCTTTACGCCTTCTAGCGCCAAACCAGGGGAAACCTTGTATGTAGGCGTTCCCCGTTTAATGGATAACTTAGTATTGGTTCCTGGCACCTTGGCGTTAAGGTTTGACCTATCAGTTCAACCAGATACCGCAGACACGCGTTATGTTGTTAATAACGTAGGCAGGAACCTTGTTTCTAAGATGAGAATCAAGTTTGCTGGTGAATCCCTGTTAGACTTAAACAGGTACGATCTTTACACCACATACAAAGATTTGTGGTTGACGGCCTTCGACCGCGCACAAAAGATAGAGCAGGGAATAGCAAGTGAAGCCATACGTAAGGTAAGAAGCGCAACCTCCAGCGCCTCCGGAGAAGACGAAATAAAGACAGCCTACGGCACCAAATATCTCATTCCATTGGACTTTGAAGTAATAACAAACCACGGTGCGTATTACCCAAGACAGCTTTCTGAACTGCAGTTCGAAGTAACCTTGGCAGATACGACCAACATCCTGCAAGGAAAAGACGTAAGTTCGTCAGCCGCGCATCCATATGCTATCACTAATTTGGAGCTGCAGTACGAGACCGTGTACTCTGAAGATATCGCTCGTAGCGCAGGCATGGAATACAGTGCCGGTAAAGCATTCCTTTACGACCACGTAGTAATGTACAAAACGTTTAGCTTCACGAACAACGTTGAAGAGGTCATCAACCAAAGTATTAATATACCACGACGCAGTTTAACGGGGCTAATGTTGCTGTTTGCAAAAACATACACCGCAGGATTGCGCGACTCCGAGGCGTTCTTTAACCCCAACATTACCAATGTCGGCGTGAATATTAACGGAGTACCAAACAAGGTTTACTCCCAAGGGATAAAACCTGAAGATATGTACCGGGAAGCAATGCAAAAGTTTGGCGATCAAATTGCCCCAAAGGAATTCTTTAAGGATAAATATGCGTTATGGATTGACATGCGCACGACGAACGATGAGAGCATGCATGGCCAGGGTCTGCGGTTGGTAAATACCCAAGATGGTATTACTTTGGAGATCAAACGCACCAAGCATGCCAGCGATACTACTAAGATAAACTGCTACATCTTCGTGGTGTCAGACGCGCAACTGAGCGTGGAAATGAACCAACTTAAAAGTGTTGCATATTAAGGTTAAATATTCCTTAGATATACGATGCTTCGCGTATTTGAAAACAACGACAACGAACTGCAATGCATAGTGCAAGGTGATAAACTGTACTTTAAAGCGAAGTCCGTGGCAACCGCGTTGGGTTATGAACGCCCAAAAGACGCAATTAAGGTACATGTTAGAGATAAATACAAGAAAAAGCTGAGCGAGCTGCAGGTGGAGGTGAATCGCCTCCCCTCTTATTCACAGCCGCATTCCTTGTACGTAAACGAATCTGGGTTGTATCAGCTGATATTTAGCTCCAAGATGCCAACGGCAGAGGCATTTCAGGATTGGGTCTTTGAGGAAGTCCTCCCGGAGCTGCGTAAAACAGGCAAATATGAAATAGAGCTGCGCTTTGACGGTCCAAACAAATTGGTGTTTAAAATCGAGAACGAGTTCGACTTACATAAAAAAGTGGTTGACTACATCCGCCGCTTCTATCCACAAATGCTCATAGCACCAGGCTTAGGAGAATTGCAGGACACGTCAAACAAGCGCATAAAGTGCTGGCAGAAAGGATATCAACGAGGACAGCCTGATCTGCTTATCTTGAATGCACACGTGCAATACTGTGGTTTCTGCGTCGAGCTGAAGACTCCTAAAGGCAACGGGGTATTATCTGATAGTCAACGCCTGCTATTAGAAAGGTATGAGCAGAATGGTTACAAGGTGCTGATCAGCAACGACTACGACGACATCTGCAGAGCCATCACAAAGTATGCACAAGGAATGCGTTTACCTTGTGCATATTGCTGCAAGAAGTTTAGGAATGCGCAGACTCTGGGAACGCATTTAAAGATATTTCATAGAATATATGGACAAGGACAAATTCAATGAGATAAAGTTCATCCAGACACACTGGAAGGATTTGGTGGTGGGGGGAATCTACGAGGTAAAGAATTACGTGGTCTTTGAAGACTTGGACCGTCTGCGTTTGGTCTTAAAGAATAAAAAGAGAACATACACCCTTTGGGCGCCCGATAGAATAAGGTACGCCATTGAAGGGCAGCAGGTTACCCATGTTATGAGTCATGGTAAGAAGGATGGTAGATGGGAATTTGACATAGTTACTTGGGAGCCTGAGTCTCCTCTTCACTCTTAAGTATGTTTGTCTTAGGGTCGGCTAAGCACCGATGACCTTCAAAGAATGCACTGCCACAATGAAGGCAGCTGTATTTTTTAGGTGTAGGAATCATGTCTGGTGAGGGCTCGCATGTAATACAGTCCATATATACCTAAGACGATCAGGAATAATGCCATTAGGTATGCTATCATATATTGCAAGCACCCTTAAAAGGGGGTCTGATATTTATTGTTGATTTGTTAAATCCTGCAGACTGGTTTCAAACAGGTCCTTAATATTATTGTTGTTTTGTTAAATGATGATGATACTTAACAAACAACAATAAAAATAAGAATGGGATTTGAGACTCTTTGCGCAGACCTTACTTTACTACTATATTGCAGACAGATCTTAAAGGGGTCCTTAATATTATTGTTGTTTTGTTAAATGATGTTATTAATGCTCTTAACAAACAACAATAAAAATAAGATCGTATTTTGAGACTCTTTGCGCAAGTCATACTTCGCTACTCCATCGCAAGGTCATTTCAAAGGGGTCTTTAATATTATTGTTGTTTTGTTGAATGATGATGATACTTAACAAACAACAATAAAAATAAGATCAGGATTTGAGACTCTTTGCACAAACCCTATCTTACTATTTTAGGTCCCTTTCTAACTTCTACGGGCTTTTCTTGCCGCCTCGTTACTGGCATGCCAAGCATCAAAGCGATCTAAGTACTCTTTGAAACCGCCTTGGCCGTCGTAAAGGCACTGCCAAATATGTTGGTCACTTCTTTGACAGCCGCAGCGCTCACAAGTTGCCTCCCAATGTTCCCTGTTTTCCCACCTTACGCCTTCGACGCAGTCAAACTCCGCAAAGCGCTGGTCTATTTCCTTCTTCCGGCGCGTTAACTCCTTTATGGTGTCGACTGGGCAACATCGTGCGGCAACGTCGCCGTGCTCCTCACATGCTACGCCCAGCAGATCGTAATTACCACGGCATCTATGTTGGTGCCAAGCGTCGGTAACATCCTCGTCGCAGCGCACGCATATGTTCTTTAAACAAACTCTTTTACTACGGTGGTACTCCAGCGCCTGCGCACTGCTGAACTGTTTATCACAGTCTTCGCAAACGGTGACGTTGTTTACTTCCTTACTGCACACACGTTTTTCAACGTGGTATTGTAATCTTTGTTTGCTGCTGAACTCCCTACCACAATTCTTACACCTCATTATAACATAGTGTTATTTACCCCTCATATGAGATCCTGCGCAAAGAGTCCTAAATCTCTATCTTATTTTTCTTGTTGTTTTGTTAACATCATTTAACAAATCAACAATAAATATCAGACCCCTCTTTAAGATCTGTCTGCAGGATTTAACAAATCAACAATAAATATCAGACCCCTTTTACAATGGATACTTAATAAAGTCCACAACAGACTCTTTTGCCCACGTTGCCATCGTTATCAGCGCACCAAACCTTTCCGCGCGCTTCAGACCACACATTTCATCATACAATTCCTGCACGCGCTCTTTCAAACGGTCGATCTCTTCTCTTTGCATTTCGATGGTGTTCCTTTTATCTTGCATGTCGCCGGCAATCCTTCTTACTGCTTCCACTGGGTCCATCGTATATATATTGTACCCAGAACATATTCCCTGCAATGCTCTGATAGTAGGACCAACCGGCTGTGGTAAAACGCAGTTCGTAGTAGAGCAACTATTGGGACCCTTTAGATACCGCTTCGACCACATAGTGCTGCTCTGCCCTACCTACGTGAATAACCGCACCTGGGAAGGCATAGGAGTGAGAGATGACGACTTCTTTGTGGATATCTTGGACCCTAATGAGTTATCCAGCCATTTGAAGTTTTGGCATAAGCAATTCCCCAAAGACACTCAAACCCTCTTAATTCTTGATGACATTGCCTGCGGGGACGACGTAAAAAGACGCACATCTGAATTAGTGAAGCTCGCCTTCAGCGGCAGACACGACAATATCAGCGTTTGGTTGCTCTCCCAGCAGCTGACCAGCGTCTCTAAGCCTTTTAGGGAAAACATAGGTTCACTTGTCGTATTTTATACTCCCAGTCGTAGTGACCTGGAAACCATTCTCTCCGACTTCGGTGGCGAGATATCCAAAGAACAGTTGCACGATTACATGCGGCATTTAAAGACACACCAACATTCCAAAATGATCTTCTCTTTGAGGTTTCCGTATTCCGTTAACATATATGGATATTGAGCAGCTCTTGGATGAAGTCCCCGTAGATGAAAGTAACCTTAAAGAACAACTTAACATCCTTGTGTCTTCGGGGAAATGTAAAGAAATGATAGGCAAGGAGTTGACGCATGAGCAGGTTAATAAGTTGTCAGAAGAGGAGGTTAAGAAGTTCCATAAGAGGTACGAAGCCGCCCTTGCAAGTAAAACCACGAATGCCGTAGCAGACTCCGCTATTAAGCTGGCCACCAAACTGCTTGGACTTGCGCTGCCCATAGACGACGTGGATCAACTGCGGAAGGACATAAGCGAGGACTATGTCATATCCCAAGAACTTAAGATAACCTGTGGCTGGTTGTCTTTGAAGTGCGGTAAGCTAATGGCAGTCGCATCTTTGGGACTTCACGTAGCTCAGCATGTCGACTTGAAGGAGGTACTGGTGTCTTGGAAGGACTACAAAAAAGATAAGCAAGTCGAGGAGATCTTCAAGGCAGCACTTGCTGAGGTACCTAGTCAAGTTGATGTAAGTCCTTCTGAAGTCATTCACGGGACTTAGTCAAGTCGTCATCAAGTACTTAGTCAAGTCATCGTCAAGTCATTATCAAGTCATTATCAAGTTACTTATCAAGTCGTTGCCAAGTTACTTGTTAAGTCCTTCAAGTCCTTAGATATAAGATGAGTGACACCGAAACAAAGGCGGAGGAAACCCCTCAGCAAATTACCAAGCCTAAATCCCCGGGCAGAGTCGCTGCGGGGAAGAAGCTCGCGGAGATGAACAGGAAGAACAAAGCCAAAAAGGAAAAAAAAGAAGAGGAGGACGAAGGCGAATCCTTTTGGAATCCGGGCTACGTCATCGGAGCATTAGGAATTGCTATAGCAGCAGGCAGCCTCTACTTACAATGGCGGGCTGCTAAACCAAAAGTGGAACCAAGGGCAGAAATGAGGTATGTGGAGCCTCCTAAGAGAAGTAAAATACCCGAGATGGAATAGCAAGGTCATTCCATTTGGTATAACCTTCTCGCTTTGTAATGTCGTCAGCATTGATGAAAACCGTCGAAGATGCAGCTATTATTACTTCTATTGTCGCAGGTATTGGTTGGGTAGGTAAGAAAGTGCTCAAAGAAGACTTTACTGAAGACCCAAGCAAGAGCATTACGGGCTTTGCTAAGATGACTGCTGCAGTAGCAGGTAGCATTGCCCTTAAGGACTACCTACAGAAGGAAAAGTACCTGCCTAGGCCGTGAGGCCCTTATATATGGCAAGCGTATTGGTAGGTGGTGTCATTGCAGCGTTAGCATTCACTGGAGCTAATTATGGTGGTCAATATTTGGATAGATTAGTTAGAGGCAACAAAGGCGATGCCGAGAGGAAAAGACACGATTTGGCCCTGGAAAAGTATCAAAGGGACGTGGCGGCTTGGAATGAAAAAAGGCAGGCTTACAGGGATTGGTTGGATAAGAACTACCAAGACAAGATGCAGGCGGATAAGAACTTCGAAAATACGGACTACGCCTTTAAACTTTATGCACAGACGCACCCAGAGTTTCACATGCAGAAGCCTTCGTTTAAGAATTACTACCAGCCGTCAAAGAAACAAAAAGACAATGAACTGGTATTCGTTGGTATCGCAGGACTGGCGGGAGGCGCCGCCTTGGCGTATCTAATATAATGATCGTCTTTTTGGAAAGCGATAAGAATAACTTTACCACTTACCTTAACCCCAGCATTCGAGCCCATACAGTTCGGCTGGTTAGTTGCTCTTTATACAATTCTTGGTATAATTTGGTCGATGCCTTGGTCATCGTGCAAAAGAAGCCTAACAAATTCGAAGACGTAATGCTCCCAGATGGACATTACACGCCAATCACCCTTGCTAAGGAGCTAGCTAAGCGCGGTTATACACTCACCACAGGGTTGCCGCACGAAATGACTCTCAAACATAATCTTCCTAACGATTTCTCGGCAACTTTTGGGAAGCTTGACGCATTAGGATCTTTATTAAATGCCCCAAGCAAGACGATTACCACCACGGCAGTTCCCGTAGGTTGGAAAGTCGCATCCTCTTATGAAGTCTATTGCGATTTAGTCTGCAGTTACAGCAACGGAAATCCCTCCCATCTTATGTCTAAGTTTTCACCCAAAGGTAATCCATTCGACCTGGTAGAATACACACCCATTTCTTTAAACTATGACTTGCCTTGCGATTTGGTAGAAAGCATAAACATCACCATTAAAGTGGATGGAAAGACTGTGGACTTTAACGGACGTAAAATCAATCTCGTTTTAGAATTCATATAATGGGTCGAACTGAGGACAAACTCAAAAGGATTTACTACGGTCCCGAAGGCTATTGGAGAGGAGTGTCGGCTATTAAGAAACTCGCGGCCGCAGCCAGGGTATCCGACGAAACGGCTAAGAACTGGTTAAAGAAACAAACTATCTGGCAGGTTTATCTTCCCGTGCCTAAGTACATTCCCAGACCCAGCTTTACCGTAAATGCCCCTAATGAAGTTCATCAGGCGGATTTGCTTTTCTTACCACATGACACGGTGAGAAGAAAGACCTATAGATACGCTTTGACCGTGGTTGATATCGCAAGCAGATACAAGGACGCCGAACCCATAACCAGCAAGGATTCTGGGGAAGTCGCAGAAGCCCTTAGTAGGATTTATAAGCGCGTTCTGAAATGGCCAAAGCTGCTGCAAGTAGATGCGGGGACGGAGTTTATGGGCGTGGTTACCAAGACCTTGAAAGACCACGACACCAAGATAAGAAGAGCCGAAGCAGAGTACCACAGAGGCCAGAGCATTGTTGAAAGATTCAATAAAACCCTGGCCGAGCGTCTCTTTGGATACCAGTATTGGAAAGAGCTGGAAGATCCCTCTAAACGTAATAAGGAATGGACACAGCGGCTCTCTCAGGTCATCGCGGCTTTGAATAACGAGGCGGCCAGGGCTACGGGAATGAAACCCAAGGACGCTATGAAGAAGAAAGACGTGGAACACAAGTCCTACGTCAGAAGTTCGAGGGCCGTCGGACTGAAGGAAAAAAAGCTCCCCCGCAACATAGTGGTCAGATACCTCTATCAGCCGGGGGAACTAGAAGGTGGCAATAAGAGAGCCACGGATCCTAACTGGTCTCTGAAAACGTATGAGATTTCAAAGTCCGTCACCAAGGAAGGGCAACCTGTGTTGTATTACCTAAATGGCCCAAGTCGTGGATTTGTCATGGAAGAGTTACTCATAGTTCCTAAAGATTCAAAGTAGTGCTAGCTGCCCTTCAAAGTAGTGCAGCACCGCGCGCCCGATTGCACTCTAGGCATGTCAGTCTTACGTTGCCTCTGCAATGCCCGCGTTTATTATTTATGCGATCCACGGAGAACTGCTGATCGTCATTCGCTAAGAACTTCCATAGTAGCGGTATGTTACATTTGGCACACCGTGCCCCTTTCTTATAGACGTCGTCCACGCATAGGTCGAACGTCATATTTTTTTCTTTGTCGTGGCGCTTGTAGCGAAGGAGTTTCTTAGCGATGTTCTCCTTTGCTACTTCTTCAGAAGTGCGGTCGTACCGTAATTGCGGACCCCAGGCTCTTTTTAACTGTTTGGCATACTCCACACGACTTACGGCGGTGTATATCAAATTGCTCCAACACAGCCGCTGGTCTATGATCCACAAGGTTTCTGTTATGGTAATCCCCTGCGCGCTGTGGACTGTCATGCAATAACCCAAACGCCAGTCTGGATGGGAGGTAATCCTTTCCACCATTTTCATAGGCACCCAAACCTTATCATGCGTTACTGCGTTTTCTAACCGGGTCTTAGTCCCCGGCACCCAGACGTCTCTTTTCTGCATTCGGGTGTCGTGGGGTTTGTAACAAATGGGCACTAAGTGACCTGGGAAGCGTTCCTGGTGTATTTTGAGTAAGTCTTTCTGTATGCGGGACTGCGCTGCGCGTTTGCTACTCAGCACCAAATCCTCAGGATGCCATACGTATAGGAAGTCCTCGTAGGATTTCGCTCGTACTCTCTTACGCAATGTTTTGCATTCCTGGGCATCACTAAGGCCCCTCAATTCCGCTTTCAGGTTTCTTATTTGATCCTTACTGCGGTAGTCGGTGTTAATTTCCTCCGCATGGTCTACCATTTCTTTTAACCATTCGTGGGGCATCTCTCCGGCTATTGGAGGCGGTTGACACGGATCCCCGGCAAATATCACTTGGGATTTCCCACGGAGGAAGTCTACGAACTCCTGCAGTATTTCTAATGGCACGGTGCAAATCTCATCCCAAAGTATCACCGGAGGTATGTCGTGGATGGCTTCCGGTACCCACTTTTGACCATTCCAGCGAAAGAAGCTGTGGTAGGTTTGTGCGTCGTAACCCATTTCCGTCAATTCCCTTTCCAAACGATGCGTTGGGGTCAAGACCTTTATCTTTGGAAAGAGCTTTAAGACGCGCGTAGTCTTGCCACTACCTCCGGTACCGTACAAATAGGAAAAGCGTTGGTAGGAAATGGGGTCTACGACCGACGGTAATGGCTCTTTTGTAGGCGTAATGGAACCGCGGAGGTGTTCGCCAGTATACACCACACGTTCTCTCCAAGCTTTTATCTCTTCGTCTTTGACGCGCCATTGACCGCTTTCTGCGAGCTCGTCTTCGGTGTAGAATTCTTTCATCTTCTCCAACACTTCTGGCTTTACGTACAAGGAATCCGTAGCTACGCGCGGGATGTCCTCTTTGTCAAACCGTAAGAGCATCGCAAGGAGGTTAATATGCGCATATGCGAGCATACTGGCGCGCAGGTGATAATATTGCGGTCTGTGGTCTTGGTAGTAACACAGCGCATTCCATTTTTGTTCTTTTTGGCCTTCTATGAAGTAGTTCCATTTCTCCACGGATACCATTGTTCCTTCATCATGTGCCCGCTTTATTAGGAAACTCAATTCGCCTTCGTCCGTTATTAGGCGCCGCTGCATATGTTTCTCACCTTCTTTTGCGCCTTGTGTGAACTTTCCTATGATTATCCTTGCTGTGGGGTTATGCTCGGGTAACCACTTCGTGAAGGAGGAGTGACAAAGTATGGCTTCATGCGCAGTGTATTTCAAGAGCTTACGCTCTTCAAGGAATTTCAAAAGGGGTATGGGAATCCATTCCTTTTCCTGTAAATGCTTCCCGTACCACGCGTAAATTATTGGATGTAAGCCCTTCGCTAATTTCCAGCTGGTTAATCTTACAAACCCCGTAGCCGGGGCGTCGTAGTGACCGTCTAAGGACACACGAAAGAACTGTGAGTCTGGATGTCCGTAGCGGTCATAATACTCCTTACAATCCCCCAGACCTTTAAAACTTGCAGGGTAACAGTGTTTCATGTCTAAGGAGACGTATTCGTTTTCGTCATACTCCATGTTCCACAGACCTCCATGACCGTGTTCTACGCAGGCTTTGGCTATGTCGGCGAATTCCTTAGGCGTGGACTTCCATCCGTTCCTCTTCTTTGCGGCTAAGAAGTCCAAACTACGAGAGCTAAGGACCTCGTCTGAGAAGTCTTCCCCTAAGGTTTCACAGGCGCTCTGGATGCGTAGATGTTCAATTTCGGGGCGGTATAAAGTACCACCTTGGGTCATAAACTGACTTCCTTCTGAATCCATCAACCATACGGAGTTCTCGTGGATCAATTTTATCAATGGAGAGGTTTTATAGACCTTCGTTTCTTTCTTTTTAGGGAACCTTAGTTCACGCCAAGCATGTCCGTTGTGTTGGTAAACGACTATAGGAGCACCTTTGCCACCGTATTTATGTGTCCCAGAATAGATAAAACCGTCGGTGATGTCCTTTACCATGATGCGCCTTCCTAATGCTGTTTCTAATTTTTTAATGTTATCTATAGTAGCCCCAGCTCCGTAGGTGGCATTTTCCCATTTCCTGATGGCTTCCCTCCTATTTAGTGTGAGCTTACCTCCGCGGGAGGAATCTTCGAAGAACTCTCTTACCAACTTACCGACGCAGTTACCAGGATGTCGCATTGGTTTCAACTTCTTGACGTCAGGTTTCTTGATCTCATACGCGCCGTAAATAACCACGGTGACTGGGTATGCTACTTCGTAGAACATCATGTCTATTCCTTCGAGCGCTCCAGGTCTGGTATTCTTATTCAGAACGAACAAGCTTTGCTTACCAGACGCTCGTATTGGATTACGACCCTTTTCTATCATCCACTCGCCGTCTAAATACTTTATGAATGTTAACTCCAAACGGTATTCACCTTCGGGCATCAAATCGATTATTCTTTCTGCTCTTTCTTCTGTCATAGTCTCATCTGTATCTCCCTCCATAAATGTTGTGAAGGCAAAGTCCGCATCCAGGCGATCCAACACCTGAGTTCTGAGCTTGCGCACAGTTTTGTTTCGAATGCTTGTGATGGCGTCCATCTATATCTAAGGAATATCTTAACCTCCGTTTGCGGTACCCAAACACAGCAGCAGTGAGGGACTTTTCCCGAGGCCGGCGGATCGCGCAAGACCCCCTGTAGGGCCTCGTCACTGCTCCAAAAACCCCAGGGGGGGCTGGTGTTTTTCAATATGTGATTTTTAGCAATGCCGGCCGACCGTGAGTCCCCCTCACTGCTGCTTATAGTTGATTATGGTATCATCTACACCTAAAATAATATTGGATTTATTACATTCTGGTAAGTGAATATCAAAATCAAAGAGCCAATTCCTTAATTCAATGCATTCTACAAAGAAATGATCAATAGTTTCAGGATATATTTCTTTTTGCTCATTATATCCTGAAACGATATAGTTATATACTATATACTTGGTTGTATCAAAAGTTCTGCATATCGCTGTATATGCAGAAATTATGGTTGATACCGAAATATCAATATATCAATATATTGATATATTTCGAAGTGCACCATGGGAAGGAATTAACCTTCTTTACACGCTAAATATGTATAGCGTATATGGTTTACAGTCAAACACACCGCAGCTATTATTTCATGGTCCAATAGCAATCGACTATGACAATACTCAAGCTAAGACATTTATTTGTTTGTTTTTTAAATTTTATTTTTTACTGTATTTTGACGATAAATCAACACTAATAGCAAACTTAGCCTACCTGTTATGAACATGACTCTGTGCGGGTCCATGGGTCGCAGGATATAAACGGGTAACGAGAACTTCCTTTCCTTGGTGCACGTCGATATATATCGATATATTGATATATTGATATTTCGGTATCGGCCATAATTTTTGCAAAAGGCTGTATATACGTATATATATATATATACCTCATATATATGATGAAAGTACATCATACTAGAAGTTGCTACCTCAAACTTCAAATTTCAGGGGGTCCCACTTCATCCATAATGGTAGTAATGAGCAATTAAAATGGGGGTAATTGGTTTCATTTAGCTAAATAGGTTGCGTGGAATTTTACCCTTTTTACTGTAAAAACGCGCGAACAACGCAAACATAGAAAAGTGTCAAACAGAAGCCATATTTTGCTAAAAGAATAAAGAAGTCCGTATTTTTTTATAGGTCTGTACTGGAAAATGTCCCAATAATTGCTTAGCATTTTTAAGAAGTTTATTTCGAAAATTACAAACATGAAATGTTATTGTACTACAAGTGCGATTGTAGCCTTCACCAAGAATATCGCAAATATATTCAAGTTTTTATTCTCATCTATACCCCGTTCTCATAATGGCTGACGAGCGTACGAAAACGAGGTCATCTTGCAAGGCCACAATGTGAAATATGACTGACAAAACATTGAAACATTCATCATAACTTTGTTCACTTAAAGAAACTAAAAACATTAAAATCATTTTTCACGCCATTTTTCTATGCAGGAGAACGAGAAGTTAAAAAGAGACAACACTGAGAAGACAGTCAAGATCGAAGCATTAAATGAAAAGATTTCAGAATTGCTTCAGAAAAACCAAAAGTAAATTTATTTTTCTGAATTATCTTTTTAAGAGAGAATTATTTTCGTATCCAAGCAGTGAGCGCCAAAAGCCATTTTCTTGAAGAAAGGCTGTTGTACAATGCTAAAATCTTGTTATTCAGAAAGTTTAACTTGTTTGGAAGTTGAGATGACCGATGAAAGTGGAATAAAAGTGTTAACCCAAAGCAAAAATTGGAATCGAAAATGAGTCCTTTATTTGCTTATTTGCCATACATTTTCTATAAAAAAGTCTGACAAAGCTACTTTCTAACACAAATACAACAAAACATCTTTGTACATCTGTTTCTAACTGTTAAAAAATGGTTTTGAGTGTTAACCCAAAATGAAAATTGGAATCAAAACTAATACGAAGGTCTATTTTTTGGCGCTTTTTGCCATTATTGCTCGTTATTGAAAAAAATTCCCTCTTAATTTTTGCATAATTATGGCAATGAATATTTCTCTTTAAATCCTAAAAGGAAGAATTTTTTCAATCCTAAAACCGTGAAAAGGGTGCATAAGTTATTAGCATAGATACACCTTAAAAAATAAGTGCTTTCACATCTTTTATAGGTTTCTTGAAAAAAGTAACGTGATGATGGAGCAAAGCAGTGACTCACTACAGCATACTTCTGCTCAAAACCAAGCAAGAGTCCTTGCTCTTGAACAAGAGAAGGTAATTACGACTTGTAATTGTAATCCATACGTTATTACCCTAGTCATTATCAACAACTGATTCCAAGCTAGTGATGCGATCCGACATACTCGAGCACTCGAGCATTGATTATCGCCTCAGAATCACTGGTTGAGTGAATCATCGTTAATGAATTGTTAATGAACATTTGTTGCTCGAGATAGTTCGAGACTCTAGCCATTTTCTCTGATGGTATCTTTCTTCATTTCCGATGATTTTTGTCTTTCCACGATATCCCGTGGCCTGTCTTAAAAGCACGCTCAGCTAGCGCACATTTTTCTGGCCGCTGTGGTCGTACACTTGGACATAATACGATTGAACATAATACGCTTGAACATAATACGATTGAACATAATACGATTGAACATAATACGATTGAACATAAAACGATTGAACATAATACGATTGAACATAATACGATTGAACATAATATGATTGAACATAATACGCTTGAACATAATACGATTGAACATAATACGATTGAACATAATACTGATAAGAGATACGAAAATGCTTGGAAACTTTCGCAATGACCATATTTTAACTGACTTTTGCTCGACTTCAACTTATCTCAATTCGTAATGGAACCCAAGTCGAAATACTTAATCGAGAAAAATCGAGAATATTATTGACGCTTGCGAAGCTAAAACCTCGACCATCTGTGACCATAATCTTGTACCCACACACTTCATATATTGAAATTACAGCTTTGACTACGATCCAGAAAAAATCGCTTAAGTACCATACCATATCGTCGATATTTGCGATTTTCTCTGGGGTACTCGATGATCACGCACCTGTCAAAGTGACACGTGAATAAATGACACGCGACACAAGCACATTCAAGTAAGATAATGAGCGCCATCGGAATGCATATAATAATAATAATGATAATCTGAATTATCATTATTATTATTATTATCTGAATTTGAATTTGGAATTGAATTTGGTACGACGTCTGAATCAAAAGTAGATATTTGACGATCTTTGGTCGATCTTCAACGTGTTAGGTTCGGTTTATGAAAAGTTCGACGTATTCTCGACTTTCATATCCCCATAACGCCTTGCGTTTTGGGGGGTAACCAATCAAAAAACTGTCCCAAATTGAAAGGCTTCTTAATCGAATTATACTATATAATATACCTGCTTTTCTCTGTACAACACTGATTATCAGTTTATCCCAAGTTATTTTTGCGTGTACAGCTCATATAAAGAGTTTTGGTCTTACAAAAAATGTATTGACTTACGAAAAAATGTTTAAAATTTACCTTAAACGTCTTTAAGCTTCTATCTTTTTCTGTTTTTTCTCATTCATTTCTGGAGAGAGTTTTTGAGTTTTTTTTCCCAATAAAAGGCAGGAAAACCAATGGAAGGCTGTAGTATTTTTCATCTTGGTTGTGAATAACTTGAAGTTTGAAGTACGACAGTTTTCATCTCAATCTCATGTTGAGTTCTTGAGGTCTTCTTTTGATGCCTTTTATGCTTTGCATTTACATGATTTGCAAAAGAAAGCCTCACTTTTGTTAACTAGTATTTCACAAAACTTTAAACTATAGCTAAATTCTCTCAAAGTTATCTAAAACCTTTCTTTTTGAGCGACTCAAACACTACATGACGTTTGGCACGTACATGACATGCGTTTGACATGCGCCGTCAACTTTACTTTTTGTCGCTTTTCGCCTCTTTTTAATCTCAATGCCTTGCCATATGATAAATATCTTATTAACCTCGTTTGCTTGGTCCGTACATTAAGTTTTTTACAACAACTCACGTAAATAACACATTCTGATTGGCTGAGAGCTATGATCACTAAGAGGACAGACACATGGATGACGTAATGTTTTTGAAACCAAGACTCGCCGGTAGGATTTTATCGTAAGGACTGTGATTTTGCGAATTTATTTTGCTAATAAAAGTCGACAATGAAACCAAAAGAGGAACCAAACTTTGAATTTAATCTTGCTGATAGTCTTGCCGACGAATATTTAGTTCTGGAGGCAGAAAAGATAGAGGAAGACATGAAAAATTCATCTCGCTTTGCAGCTTGCGAAGAAAAAGACTTGAATGAGTTGTGTCAAGTGCCATTCCAGAGTCGATCTTCAATGGCTGCTCCATCCAGAACGTGAATGTCTATGTTGTCAAGCGAAATTGACATTGCTTTTCTTAGCTGAACTTATTACTAAGCTTTGTTTTTTAGAACCTTTGAGTTCTGACTCAAACTCTTTTCGACTTAGCTCATAAAAAAGTCATTTTTAAGTAAATGTCAAAAGTTTTGACCAATAGCAAGCATTCTTTCACAGTGGCTGTCAAAGAACTGTCAAAATTCGCCAATCACAGTGTAGGAAGTTTGGTTGTGAAATGTTGACGTGTTTTATGAAAAAAAACTTTTGTAAGTTATAAAATAACCTTTGAAGTTTTCAAAAGTAAATAACCGAAAAACCTTCGTCTTACTTTCTTTACTCTGTCCTCTAATGATCATGAAAACTACTATCTAAGCGAAAATATTCAAAAGCTCACAATAATCGGAGCTGTTTGGTCTATCGCCTTGCTTTCCTTGAATGACAAATTTTCGAAAAACTTTTCGCTTATTTTATTTTGTAATCATTTCGCAGTTTGTTGTAAAAAACAGATCGCACATAGATTTCCATTGTCTGTCCTCTTATTGATCATAGATGACGTCTTAAAATGTTCAAAACTTTACAGTGAAACTACTCGCTGCGCTCGTGGTTTCACTTTAGTTTTGAACATTTTAAGACGTCATCTATGATCAATAAGAGGACAGACAATGGAAATCTATGTGCGATTTGTTAAATGGATCCTCGTTTTTTCCACTTTTTTATGGCCCGCGCGCTACGCGCTTGGGCCATAAGGCAGTGGAAAAAAACTCGGTCCATAACTTACGGTACGGACCTCGCACTCGGTTAATAAGAGCTATATATTTCGCGATAATCGAGCTTAATATTATCATTTTCATTATTTTTCCGCTATCTTTTTGTGCTTTGGTTGATTTCGTATATCTCATGTTGCAAAATTCAACTTTACTTCGCATGAGCAGAATGTTATTTGTAGGCAGTTGTTTGCAGTTCCATTGGCCAGTCAAAACGACGGGGAAAATAACTTTAATAACAATACTTAAACTTTTTGAAGACGCTTGACATGTTTTGTCTAGTTGTTACGTTAGATGTACAACTTCAACTGAATTATCTTGAAACAATTGTCAGATTTTGCAAACAGCTGAATTAACTGAGCTGAAGACTCGTATTGCTGAAACTGATGGCCAACTATCTACCTTAAGAAAACAAGAATCTGAGTTGAAATCCCAAGTGAATAAAGCCTTGGCCAACGCTAATAAGTACAAAGAAGAACTGGACCACATTAAAGAACTACATGAAGGTAAAATGACATGCGTTAAGTGCTTTTCTTTGTAGACATGTTTTATTCATGTGAGTTACGCTATCAAAGTGCGATGGAGCCTTCATTAAGAAGTTTAGCATCGAATTTGACAATCATGAATATGTTTGCGTGGGTTCATTAACGTTTTCGAACTTTCATTAACGATTTGGTGCATACAATAAACCACAACACGCATTCAATACAGTGTTTTGGACATTTATTTACGCAATACAAAATAAGTATATTGTGCTTTTACGATCGTATATTTTCAAAACCAAAAAGTGAATTAACCTTGGATGTGTTCTCTATTTAAACATCTTGGACGATATGTTTGAATGCGGTTGTACCATTGTATGCATTTCTGTGGATCTTCATAGGCTCTCACAAGACGCTATCTGACTTCATTTGGTATTTGGTTTCTTTGCTGAGCCATTGCAATATCCAAAATAGAGGGATTAAAAAACTCAGAACTGACTTGATATTTATACCTAACGGCGCTTTGTTTGTACGAAATCATATTCACGGCTTGTAAAAAAAAATGAAAACACAGTTAAAATCCTACAATTCCTAGTGGAAAAAATACTTATGTTGTATTGCGTAAATAAATGTCCCAAACGTTGTATTGAATGTGTGTTGTGGTTTATTGTCTGCACGAAAAATACTAATGAAAGTTTGTAAACGTTAATGAACCCACGCAAACATATTCATGATTGTCAAACTCAATGCTAAATTTCTTAATGAACGCTCCATCGCACTCTTGAGACTCCGTTCGCCTTATTGTATGCCTGTTCGCACTAATGACAATGTTTCTTCGCTTCAATGAATATTCCTTTGCGGTTAATGAACAACAAAAGGTGTAGTATAGGAAATCGCACGATCTCGAGTACAATTTGGAACTTAATAGACACGAGTAATGTTTTGAAAGTTCTTGAAATTGCACAAGCTATTAGGCGAGTGCAATTAAAGAACTTTCAAAACATTACAAGTGTCTATTAAGTTCCAAATTTGTTTATAGTTCACTCAACAAAATCTCAGTAAAAAATGCGAAGCGACGCCGTTCATCTTTGTCTATTTGGTGGCCGATTTTCAGTCCATCGCGCAACTGAAATGCATAAACAAGATTAATTCTTACGGCTTTAAAATTTTATTCATATGTTTTTAATTACAAAATGATAAAAATAATCGTTTTGACATTGTTTTGGCCGTGTTGCTATAGCGACTTAATTCGGTACTCCTACGGAGTACACAACGCTATAATTGTACTCCTCTCGACCAATCAGAGCCGAGTAATTTTGTTGAGTGTACTATAAGTGGGCATATCCTCAGCTTCAACTGATAATAATTGAAGGAACTACGGACCAAGATGATCTACTTTTACCTGTATATATTAGAAGTTTCTTTAGCTGATGCCGGTTTTGTTTGTAATAGTCCAGGTGACAATTATAGTCTCCATCATGGCTTGTTTTAAAGTGAACTGTTGTCAATTAACAGCATAATTCTTCTGAACAAAGCCTTTTTAAATCTTGATGCAATAATTGTTTTTGCACCAGAGAAAGTATCTTTAGCTACGAGGTTGAAACAGGATATGAAAGAAGAGAAACAGACACGAAAAAGACTCGAAAGCCGAGCCGATCATATGGAAGAAGAGCTGTCCGATCTGAGACACGAAAAAGAAAGTTTAGAAAAGGTACTTCAGTCTATGAGGACAAAGCAATCAATTTTTATTCTCAGAATTGAAATTTATTATTTTGTCTCCTGAGTTTAGTAGCTCTGGAAAATGCTGCAAGGGGTCTATTATTTCCATCTTGTTCATATCATTCAGTTGCGCGTAGTAGCTGTGCTTTTCCTAGTGCATATAAAGGCAACCTCTTCGTAGTCATTCTTTGCCTACTGGTGTCATTATAATCTTAGATAATACATATGGTGTAGACTTACATAATCTTAAAGAGTTATTTTGACTTAATAGAGTATATCTGAACGTAAGAAAAAGCAGGGACAGGACAGAAGAAAATTCGAAGAAGAGCTGGAGGAATTGAAGAATCAACAAGAAGTAAGTTTCTTGAAACCAGCATTACCTGGTTATTATGAGATTTTTTTTACGTGTACGAATAATGCACGTGCATATGCATGTAATACTGCATACTACTCTAAATCAGCATCACTGAAATAACATTTCAACACTGAATAACTTCTTAAGGTGGCTAACTAATTTTCAACATCCGACTTTTAGCCCATGATTTGTGCGCGCTCAATTACCGCTGAATTATCTTCACGATTTTATACACGTTTTGGACTTCAAGAGGGCAAAACCATTAAGGCCTGTTTACACGGCACGATTTGCCGCGCGCGACTTGACGTATACGGCAAAATCGGGTCGTGTTACCTCCCAAAATGTACTAACTCGCACAAAATGGAATAAATTTTGACACAAAATGTAATAAAGAAGCAAATTTTAAAATTTTTATAGGAAATCGCACAATCTTTAGTACAATTTGGAAAGGCGAGTGCAATTAAAGAACTTTCAAAACATTACGAGAAGATCGTGCGATTTTTTGTTTATAGCTCACTCAACAAAATTACAGCAAAAAATGCGAAACGACGCCGTTCCTGATCTTTGTCTATTTGGTGGCCGATTTTCAGTCCATCGCGCAACAAATGCATTAAAAAAAATTAGTTATTACGGCTTAAAAATTTTATTTATATGTTTTTTAGGTACAAAATGATAGAAAATAATTGTTTTGACATTGTTTCGGCCGTGTTGCCATAGCGACTTAACTCGGAACGCTATAATTGTACTCCTCTCGACCAATCAGAGTCGAGTAATTTTGTTGAGTGTACTATAATATTTAAAAAACTTGGCATATGTCAACTATGACGACCAATAATCATAAAAATGAACCGCAATAATAGATTATAGCAATAAAAATACATGGAAAGTTTACACTGTTCTTCCCACTGAGATTTAAAGTAATCTCTAATTTTCTAAGACATGGAGCTACACGGTTTTCATCCAACTTCGTTTGTAAGCTTACAGTTAAGCATGGAATCGCAAAGACTCAGGTTACAGCGTGTCGTTTCGCATTTTACAGATTTGTGAAATGCGAAATCCTCGTTTTGCATTTTATTGTGTCGTTTCGTTTCGTGGTTTATGGTAAGCCCTATCCAAGGCTGTCCGCTTGCAACGTTCTCAGTTGGGCGCTTTGCTGAGGGAGCTGGTGAACATTATGTTTGTTTAACCGAGACTGGACATCCAGAGATGCAGCAACAGCGTTACCATGATACAGATACAGATACCGAAGAGAACCATCAGATCGACAACGGGACAGATGGGGAAAACGTAAATAACATTAGTAGCAGTGATCATCTACCAAATGCAGCAGCACCTAATGCAAACGATAACGACGAGGATGAACCATACTTGAATTATGACGTTCTTGAACATGTCATCAAAACAAGCGTCGAAATGCACCCAAGTATGCGCCCATCACTTAGAATGGTTTCACGATTTTTCAAACATTCCGTGGACAAAATTTCATTACGTGAAATGTACATTCCCAAACTTGCTGACACTGTCGAAGATATTCGTCATGTAAGCATAAGAAAGATCATACAAAATGAAAGGAAAGTGTTCGGCAGTGGTAAATGAGCTTCGAGAACTGATTAACTCTATCAACTGAGTAAATCTATTGGACGAAAAAAGCGTGGCTAACGTAGAAGGATAAAGCTGTTAGTCTGAAGACTGAACGATCACTGTTTTATACGTTGCAAGTATCACATTTTAAATTGATATATGATTTAAGCTATAGGTTCGTGTGCTTTTATTAACCACTGTGCTATGACTGATCTCTAACAATCGGTGTTTATCATGTGTTCATCAAACTGGCGCCATAAAGATAGTTACGAATAAAGAAAAGAACTAGGATTGGGGTGTAAGGGTTTGCGGTTACGCGATGTTGACTTTTTTTGCAGTGCGGTTTTGCGGTTCTTTGCATAAAAAGTCGGTTTTGTTCTTCAGTACGAAACTAAGAAGTTTCCAGTTTTACGAGCTAAGGCGTTGTGTGTGTGTTTTCTGCATTTTTAGATGCGTTTTTGGTGAAAAATGTTTTTGACGGTGAATCGAATTACGAAAAGCATTCAAGTTTCAAAATATGTTGTTTTTTGTTCAAAAACACAAGTCTAACAATCTGGACGAGCTAACGACGTGATGTTGTCATTTAGTTGCAGTTTTTTGTCAGATTGTATTGCGGTTTCATTTTATGATTTTTTAAAGATTTGTTTGTGGGTTTTTTAAATACCCCTTGCGCCCCCCTCAAATAGCGATCGAATACGCTTTACAAATTACACTGATAAAGTCAATACGGACTTTACCCGTGGGTCTATAAAAACCACTTTGTTTAGTTATCATTGACTTTATTAGAATAGATTGCCGTTTCACTCTTTACATACCTATTTAAAAAAAGTCATGAAAAAATGGAATGCTGAATCTTGAATGTGCTGTTCGGCGACTTTGTTTTAAACACATTGTAGTTTCATTAATGGATGTACCGTATTTACTTGAGATGATTTTCTCTTTTTTCTCAAGGAGAAAATAACATGATTAGTACACAGACTCAAAAAGCATAGGAGCTTGAAGAGTGATCTCATGCTAGAGTGACGTTACTGTAGGATGTTGATTCCTAGTCAGATTTTTTGGTATTTGAGTTTATTACATTTTTTGTCAAAATTTATTACATTTTGCATTATTAAAGTTATTACATTTTGTGTTAGCAAGTTTATTGCATTTTGTGTCAGTTTTTATTACATTTTGTGTCAGTATTACATTTTTCGTCAGTTTTTATTACATTTTGTGTCAGTATTACATTATTGTGTGAGTTATTACGTTTTTTGGCTGGCAGGTCGTGTAAATGGCCCTACGACAGACGTACGAGGCCTCAAGCTTAAAACCCTACGACATGCCGTAGAAAAATGACATAATAATAATGATTTTGACCGAGATTGGGACTGAAACTAGTTGATTCCAAAACGAAATGGCGGATTTCCATGAAAAAGTCTTTATCGGTAATTGAACGCGAAATGCAAACATTTTGAATGATCTTATCAAATAACAAGGTAGACATGATTATTTACTGCACTTCTCAACTGTGTAAGGTGGCATTTTACAAGAAACATTTGCTGTAGTGACGAGTAAATTGCTCGCTTTTTTTTCATGCTCGTGTAAATGGTACCAAAATTTGCCGATTACGTCAAGTCGCGCGCGGCAAATCGTGCCGTGTAAATAGGCCTTTAAATTTAGCACGCGACCCTCATTTGTAATATCCCATTATTTTTCAAAGATTACGACAATTCTGTTTTTCAGAACAACGTAAGAAATCGTTCTGTTTGTTCTGTGCTCAATTTTTACGATAGCTTGCACACCGTAGAACCTGAACTAAAAAAGGTTTTTCCATTGTCTACAATAGCTTATTAAAACAACGTTTAGCAGTATTTCATGAATATAGTGTAAGTTACGTGTTCGGAGAAAATTACTCGTGTTTCTTCCTTAGTTTCGGTTTTATTAATTTTTTTTACAGAGCTTGATTTTCGCTATTTTTTTTTCGAAAATTGTACAAATGCATGTCATTCCGGAGTGATTATCTCAAAAACAAGCTCGGGACTCTCTATCAGCATTAAATTTCAGTTTAAAAAAGTTTCAAAATTCTGTTTATTATTTACCAGTAGTCAGCCACTTTAAGCCGATAAACAAATAAACAATAGTATTTTAAAGCTAATGGTAGAGTGATCACACTAAATCCGTGAACAAATACTAATTTTTAGCACTAAATAGTGATAATTAAGCAATAGAAAACAAAGGAATCTGTATAAAATAGTACTAATTAGTACTATTTAATGTTCACGGTTTTAGTGTGTGCACTCTACACCCTAAATGATTTAATTTGATACAAGAGGAATACTTGTCATTCACGCCAATTTAATATCTTAGCTTTATCTAATATGACGTAAAAATGTAATATTGCATTTCATATTAACTTTTGGATGCAGGAAGAAATAAAAGCCTTAAAGGACAGACATCGTAGAGAGAAAAAGTCTGGTGATGCATCTGCAGAACAGGTATTTGGTCTGACGTAATTAGTTTCATAAATATACCGAGATTTACTCACTAAAAAACTGGGTAATATACTTTCGTTCGTTCGCTGTTCCAGCCAATCTCGTTGCGCGTATCGCTTTAAACAATAATTGAAAATATTACTATTTTATTTTTATTTGTAAAACAGCGTTTTTAAATATCGAATTAATATAGCCTTTTGATTAATTTTAATTTTATTTTGTCAACTGAAATGCTGTTAAGCAACAAAAAAACAACTAGTAAGTGCGCGTGTCTAATCACGAGTTGTGAAGTATTATAAGACTAACGCGCGAGTCTTCGTAATGAGACTGGGACTGGCATGGCGAGCAATAAGTTGTCTCTTTGAAGCTCTGCCTTAACCGTATGAATTACTGCATGCTAAATTCAGTTATTTCCAGACCTTTTCTTCTTTCTTCAATGAATAATAAGACTCCTATAAAAGAACTATAATAATAAAGTTATGCCTTCTTGACACTCTGTTCCACTGTGGTGAAAATATTAAGTGTGACAGGCGGATTGTTTGAATATGTTTTCGAAGATGAAACTCCAGAGCCAATCAGAAAGGACAGCGTACAAAAGAAACGTCTAGTAAAAGCGATATATTGTATCATATACTTAATATTTAACAATAATTCGCCGAACACGAAGTGAGTATCGGGGAATATTTACCAAGACGCGAGTTTTCGAACGGCGAAGTAAATATTCTCCGATATTCACTGAGGCTGAGGCAAATCAATATTTTAGTATAAATACACAGGTGATTCTTTCAAAAAAAGGGGGGGGGGGGGGGAAGAAGATAAAAGACATTTTTCCGGTAACTGCAACTAAGCCGCTGGCTGCCATTTTGGATTATCGCCGTAGGGGATTGCCGTGTGATAGTGTGAGTTTCTCGACCAATCAGCGTACGAGATATTCAATAATCACCTGTGTATTTTTACTAAATATATTTAGGCACTGCCTAAAAGCGGAGCTCCAGAAACGGGAGTCACAGGGAGCCCGATTCGAATGAAACTGAAAGATATAACTAGCTAAAAACTAGTGTGAGCTGCGTCGGTGTTTCTAATGAAACAGTAATGATAAAAAGGTAAATTATACACCGTGAAAAGATGAAAAAACTTACTGACGTTTCGGACGCTAGCTTTTTACTCCGACGAAGGACTAGCGTTCGAAACGTCACTAAGTTTTTTCATCTTTTCACGGTGTTTAATTTACCTTTTTATCATTACTGAAAGATAAAAATAATTTCGGCAAAAAAAAGTACTCAATTATTTTTATTCGAGATGAAGCGGATATTGTCATAACTTGGGGATGCATCACTCAAATCAAGAAATATTTTACCATTCAACTATTTACTTCATGTAGAATCAATCACTGAAAGTATTGTCGAAGGGTTCATGTGCACTTTAAGTATGGTGCTCCGCTCGCGCGGGAGCTCCGCTAATATACTGTAACAAAAACCTAAAATACTATAGCAAAAATCTATTGCAGTACGTTTCAGTTTTTTGTACTAAGCTTAATAATGCCTGTGAACTAGCTAGGGCTAAGTTAGCATCAGCTCAAGAAACTTATGAAGACAGGATATAAAACTAATGCTGTTAGGCGTAAGTTTAAGGAGGAACCAAGTTAATTCAGAGCGAATTTTGGACAATTTTATTCTCGCTCCCTTCGCAAAACGATTGCGTCAATTTAGGTGTATTTTTCATATAATGTACTTTAATTATCCTAGTGTTTTATTATCCTATTATTTAATATTTTAAATGTTTAGCCCATTACAACCGAAAATCAAACAGTGCTATTTTTTGTTTTTGGCTTTTTTCTCCTCATCCCCAGGTACGATTTTTCTGAAATTTTCAGAATCTTATCATCTATTACTGTTGCAGCCTGTGTATAAATTTTGATGGAAAGTCTTGGGCAGAAAAAAAGTTATGACGCCGCTTGAAAATTCGATCCAAAATTTGAAGCATATGAAACATCGCGCTTCAGAAACACCAACATTAAATAGATTGCCTTGAAGTTTTCACATATCTATTTCCAAGTATTGCGGATTAGCCTTACGAAAAATCAGCATCAAATCTTAAAATCTGATTGAATAAATGTTTTTTTACTAATTGTCGTTGTAAACCTCAAAAATGAGAGTTTTGCTAAAAATCACATTTTCGCCTTTTTCTTTAAAACGGCTCCAAGTTTTACATCAATAGACCAGAGCTTTATCTAGATGGTAGTGAAATTTCTACAGCCCGTCCTATTCACATTTTGGAGAAAACAATTTTTAAAGTGATGTGTACCTAAAGAGCTCACCCCGCTAGAAATAATTAATTCAATATCGGTCGACAACAACGCTCTCGGGCATGCTACAATGTTAACTTCGGGAGAGGTTCGGCAGAATATTTGCATAAACACAATGACATTGAAGATGTCGTTATGCAAATATTCTCCCGATCTTAACGATGCGGAACGACCGAGAGCGTTGTTGTCGACCCACGATGTGAGCTCTTTAGGTGCACCTCACTTTCAATATAAATTGTGATTTGTATAAAATAACCAAAAATTGCATATTCTATTCAGCTTCATTTTATAGCTTACGTAGTATTCTTCAAATATTGGGAAACTGAAAAGTGTACTACCTGAAATTAAGATTCTACATTCAAACATATTTCGTGTATTTGCAGCTAAATCTGGAGACTTGTAAACAAAATGACTTCACGACTTGTGCTAACTTTTCTTGATTTTCTAGTGAAATACGTTTTTAAAACAAATTTAAGCGTGATATTCTTGTTAATGCTAATAAACGCCACATTTTTAAGATTTATTTTTTTTCGTGTCATATGCACTTAAACATGCTCGAGCCATATTATAGACGCTACAGTAGCGTAGATGGTGATATTAGTGATAGGTTTAGTTTGCCTAGTGATAGTGCCGCCAAAGAAGGATGTTTCACTAGCATGCTTTGCGTGTCGTTCTCATTATGCATCTGTCTTCAGCGTTTGTTTGAAAAATTTCCTCTCATCGGCGATTTTCCTCCATTTTTTCGCTTATTAAAGATTTTCTGCATCCATACTCATGAACAATAAAAATAATAATCAAAATATGCCGTATCAATGATTGGATAGAAAAAGATAAAAATTGTTTTCCCAAGTGTTTATAGCGGAGCTCCCGAGCGGAGCACCATACCTAAGAAAAAATGGTAAACTATCGAGTTGATTTTTCATGGCTTGGCTGACGTCACTTCCGTCCGTACGGAGTCCGTCCGTCCGCCGTCCGTCCAGGCGTGTACACAAGCATTCCGATTGGCTGGTTAGATTTTTTTTTGGCGGGAATGTCGACGCGTTGCAACATCCGGGTACACAAAAGTAAATCCGGCTATTAAACTTTTGTGAAACACGTCTTAAACACGTATAGAAATACCAAAAGATAACAACACAATTTTTTACTCAAGCTTATATTTATATTTACTCTATTTACGATGGAACCCCTTTCCGAAATCGATATGTCGAAAGAAAGCTCAGAGGAGAATGAAGCCAAAAAAGAAAGGCCAGAAGTAAAAGAGCTTTTCCGAAAGAGCAAAAAAAAGACGAAGGAATCTTACCAAAGAAAGGGAGAACGCAAATCCAGGCGGGACTTCGATAATAAACAAGGAGAACATGATCGTGAAAGAAAAAGGAATATGAGGCAAAACTTGACGGATGAACGAAGAGAAAATGAACGTGAAATACAAAGGAATTTGAGTCAAAACTTCACGAATGAACAAAGAGAAAATGAGCGTGAAAGACAAAGGAATTTGAAGCAAAACTATTGAATGAAATATAAATTGACACCAAATATTCAACAGTTTATTAAGCTATTCGAGCAAGTCTGATGAGCTTAAATTTGTGTTGTTGAGAGATGTTGTTGTAGAAAGACCTAGACTTTCACTTTAAAAAGCCGTAAAAAATATTCAAAAACATTTACAAACGCCAATTTACTGACAAAGAAATTCGTCATTTTGCATTGCCTTTTTGCATTGCCTTTATTTTCTATTTTGTCTCAGTTGTTCTTGTCAAAACTGAATGTAAAACGTCTCGTCTGTGTTTTCGATTCGATTTCACTGCGTGGTTTTTATTATGGGAGAAGTTATCTTCATCTCGAATAAAAAATAATCGAAGATGTTTTTCCCCTATCTTATCTTTATCTTTCGGTTTCATTCAAATTGTTCTCCCTGTGACTTCCGTATCGGGAGCTCCGCTTTTAGGCAGTGCCTAAATATATATATCCAAACTCACACCGAATTCCAAACGCTCACATCGAATTCCAAACACTCACACCGAATTCCGAATCATGAAAGCCTGGATACTTGCCGACTCCTTGCCTTGTTACCTGGAAATCCTCAAGACGTAACGTGTGCCACATACTTCTGTATCCACCCATACACCCTGGACCATCCAATTCTAGCTGAATTATTGCTCTTATTTCGTTTTCGTTTGAGCTAACTGACCTTCGACGAAGCCCAAGACCTTTTAGCCTGCTCTTGAGAGTCTTCATACTCATACGAATATACTTGCGTAACATTTCTAAGATAGTATATAATAGTATCGAATGGTAATTTCTTCTAAATTGAGTTGGTTGCCACAAGAAATACAGAAGTTATCACCCAAATACACTTTTCCTTTAAAACTGTTACACGATAAAACTGAAGACGCCATTTTTTTCCGTGCCCTCCTCTTAGACTCTACCACAGTCCCTCGCCAACCAAGTATCCAGGCTTTCACGGTTTGGAATTCGGTGTGAGTGTTTGGAATTCGGTGTGAGGGTTCGGAATTCGGTGTGAGTGCTTTGAATTCGGTGTGACTGTTTGGAATTCGGTGTGAGTATTTGAAACATGCGGTGTGAGCGGTTGGAATTCGATGACAGTGTTTTGAATTCGGTGTGCACTTGTGGGCCACCGTAGAAGTATAGTCTTCATAAGTACTATGCTAAATCACCGCTAAGTCTCCACGTTTGAGTTAGGTACGGCCAGTACGTCCTTCGTTTGACCTGACCTGCTAGATTACCAAAAATTGTGTTTTTGAGTATGTTATGCAATTCTGATAATCTTGATTTCAAAATTCAAACGTATACTACACATAATAACAACAACAATTTTCAGGTCAGGTTTTCGAACTTGCTACTGGTACCATGTAACCCAGTACTACCTGCCACATGGACGGGTCGTCGGCGTCTAAACCGGCTCCCCCACTGGCTATCCAGTGAGGAGGGTGGCTTGACACCCAGCAGGATCAAAAATAAGACCTGTCAAAGGGTGGAGGAGCTCGTAGGAGCCAACAGCCATCAAGCAAGCGTCTTCTCGGATAATGACGTAAAACCGGAGGTCCCGTCTGCTTGCACTTGACCCCTGATAAAGTGGACGTAAAAGATCCTGTAGTATTTTTTGTAAGAGTAGGGGATTGTTACCCGATACAACAGTCTGACCTTTGTTCGTGGTTTCGTCGTGCGTGTGTTTATTTATTTTATTTTATTTTCGTATCATTTATTTATCTATTTATTATTTTATTTCCTGTGGTATGGGTTGTGTAGCGGCAGCCACAGGCGCCAAGCAAAGCTCACAGCCTACCACAGTTTGTGGTTTTTCTTTTTGTTTAAAGCGCCTAGAGCAGATTTGGATAGGCGCTATATAAATATTTATTATTATTATTATTATTTATTATTAACAATAATAATAATAACAACAACAAAGTAAAACTTTTTATTATATGGCAAGGTAATTTCACGCGCTATGATCGGTCAATTTGCGGTACATAACTTACGGTACGGACCGAATATAGGCGCTTACAAATCGACAGTAATCGGAAAGAAAGAATAATGCCGACTTTTCTTTATTTGAGGGATGATTGGTTCCGAAGTTTAGCGATTGTCTACGAGACAGACTTAATCGGCTGACTGCTGATTAGTTGTTCGGGTACTTTTTGGGCCTCCTGTGGACACACAACCGATGACATAGTGGCTTCGCCTATTCATGGCAGTAGCCACAAAAAATGAAATGGTTCACTGAGTGTACGTACTTATGATCTTTTAAAACATTCAAATCTTTATTAAAAAATATATTTCTGGATGAAAATCGTCGGGAGACCTTCAATAAATAATTAAAGATAACTTGAAGTCGCTGGCATTTAATGGCAAAACTTATCAAACAAGCAACAACTCTTTCATACAAGCGACAACTCTTTCGGTTAAGGCTCTACACGGCACTAGTTGAGCGATTTTGTACGACTAGAAAAAACTAGAAAAAACTAACTATGCTAAAGCTATAACTATGTCAAACTAATAACTAAAGGGTGGTTAATAGCGGCTAATTCAGTAAATGAAATAAAGATAGGTTTACGAGTAGAATTAACGTGAATTTGTTATTTCAGTATAAGCTTACAACGTCAAGTTTGAACTTATCTGAATCGATTGGATGAAAAAGCAATAGTTTCTTTCCTTGACGTTTTAAGCAGTTTTCTAGGTTCGTCCGCTCTTGAAGTATTTCCATATTTCAGTAATATTTCATCTACGCTTGAACTTAAATGCGTTTGTGGACAGGAGAGTCGGAGTTGCCAATCTTTTTGGGTAATTCCCGCAACCATGGAATCCATTGTATTCGCCAAGTGACATCACTGGAAGAATCCACTCACGTTGTTTGGAGAGGAACGCATTTAGGATATTCAATCGCTTTATAATCACATGTAATCAGCAGCATATTTTGAGTATTCTTAGTTTACTTTATGCTCTTTTTATTGGACCTTGAGATATGAGATTGTCGTATTTATCATTACGTTGGAAGAAGAATCCGAAAACAGCATGTTTTGTCATATATTGGATCGATTAGACTCGGTCCAGATAATCTCAACCGTAGAAAAATTTCGTAACCAGAAATCGGAAAATAAAGCCAATAATTTAATTGATAAAGACAACAGTTTGTTTGCACAAAAAGTACCTCCGACTATCGCCTTACTCGCGTCACAATACCCTTAATGAAATGAGTCACCAAGTGTCATTTGTTATCAACTTAGTTTATTGATACTCAAAAAGCTTCACGAGCTTACCATGGGTTTACCTTTGATTGTGGATAATAAAATAGAGAAATACGTGACAAAGGTTGGTCTACTAAAGGTTTTTTTGGTACCGATATACCAATATCTGCTTTTTGTATGTTTACACAAGCGAAAATAATAAATTCGGCGCGCTAATTGTTCATAATTTACGTCTTACTATGCTGGTATATTCTCCTACAGCTCAATATAACACGCGGGCGCCGCTTATTGTCAATCCCGTGGGTATCTCGAATATAGGCAGTCCTTTCTTACGCAAAAGAAATCCATTGTTTTGTCCCCCAGAACAATTCCTCGAGGGAGGGACTCAGTGCAATAGACCTTATTCGTGGTGTGACAATGTTTTCCCAATTCAGCGTGACGAACCTCCAGGGAATTCATTTTCTTTTGTTTTTACTCATCGAAAAATTCATGAATATCCCAAAGGATACGAAAGGGATAACGATAAAATCCTGACGAGTTGCAAAACAATAGCTCTTCATTCCCCCAGAGGTTTTTCACGCTGAATTGGGAAAACATTGTCACACTACGAATAAGGTCTATTGGTCTCTATACATGAATTAAAAGTGTCGCTATAAAGATTATGACGATCGTTATGGCTTGGGGTGTGTACTCATAACTCACTTAATTTATAACTTACAAGAGTCCATGCACTGCATTTCGCTATTTAGATTGCTGAACTAGAGAGGGAAATTGAAGCCAGGTGGGCCAAAAAATCCGCACAAAGTGAAGAGAAATGGAAGAGAAAGTACGATGATCTACTGGAGGAGAAGGAAGAACTATGGAAAAAAATAGAGTTTTTAGAAGAAAAGGTAAAAAACTAACTGCTTTGATCTTTCCTTGATTCTTTGGATATAAATAGTCCGGCAAAAATATGGGCGAATGTAAGCATGCTCAGTGCTTGACATCTTCCCACATCGAACAGTGAGATTTCATTTCCCGATATGAATAGCTGATTCTACCTTTTATTGCCCCCGCAGGGAGGCATACTGACAGTAGCCGGCGATAGGCGAAAGTCAATAAGAAATAGGTCATTCCAAGATCCAAGAATAGCTTTAATGAATTGTGTTTCTGCTTCTCATTCTCGTCAAGAACATGGACCTTAGTGTTAAGACTGTGGATTAAATCAGTGTTGCTTGTAGTCGACGAAACCATTTCCGACTCGAAGTGACCTATCGCCTATCGCCTTTGGCAATGACAACGTTTTTTGAGATAGGCGCTGATTGGTTGATGAGTGAGACGCCATCTTTGTAAGATGCCGAAGCGTTTTTTCTGTCGGGCTTTATTTAATAAATTCTGAACTTTCTTGGAAGTACCAGCACGGGTAGTTTTGTTTGGATGAATTGCGAGATTATGTTCAGTTCAGAGCCTGTAGAGGCTAACACATTTGCGTTAGGTTTGGCGTATCCACGAGTTAAAACAACGGTTGAGGGTTTTGCTGCATGTTGCATAGCAAGAACCGAATGCACTATGTGCCGCAATGTGGATGCAATCAACGAAAGGCCACAATAATGAACATAGATTGAAGTTATCTGCACGTTTTTCCGGATGACATTATAGCGGAACACCATACTTAAGAAAAAATAGTAAACCATCGAGTTGATTTTTCATGGCTTGGCTGATTGATGTAAAAGCAAAACTACTCACAAATGCGGCTCTCAAATTCAGAAAAAAATCGCTTTAGGACGAGTTATAGGCCAAAAACGGTTTAAAAAACTTTCAAAGATAGATCAAGAAGCGTTCTTCAAGAATTCAGGTGCGTGCTTTTTCGCAAACAAACTTGTATTATTATTTTTTGGCATGCATTTTTCTTGACGAATCGACAAATCAAAGACTTCTTCTCAAAACTTTTTATATTTTGTATAAGCTGAATTTATTTAACTGCCGGAGAGAAAATAAAACGGAGAGCATATTACGTTTAAAATTAGGTGACAGCAACAAAGCGGCTGGCCGCCATTTTGGATTATTAGAGGCGATTATCGCGTTATGATCTAATTCTCTCGACCAATCAGCGCACTAGATTTTCACTGAATTTTCACTTGTGCATTTATACTAATAAAACTAGGTGACGTCAGTAACGCAACGTTGATTTCTACGCCTACAAAACCGCATCAGTAGTATTCGCAAGTTGTCGGAAAAAATACACCTTTCCAAAGTATCCCCTACTCTAAAGTAACGGTATAACAAAGATTAGGTGCTAAGTAAGCTCCAGCATACCCGCACACTGAGCAAACCCCAGTGCACGCTCCAAGGGCGTCTTCTTTAATAAAAAAAACCGCAACGCTTTGGCCTGCAGTGGGACGTAAGGGGATAAAAAAGAACCGCCCCAATATCTTAAAAGTGCAACTAGGTTTCAGAGGGTGGTATCCACGAGTTTGTCATGTGACAGTTTGATTATAGTTGTTGCACTTACTGCGGTAAGATAATCTCGAACCGGGAGCTAAGATTAAATTCGGCCTCAAAGCTGCGGGATACGTTTGTGTCCTACATTATCAACATATTAATTAATAATATTATTTTTGTAGCGGTTTCGGTCAAGATGGTGTGATAATTATATTTGTTTTCTATTTGACTATGTTTCAGTATTCAGGAATGAAATCCTTAGAGAATGAGAAAGAGGAGCAATTTAAGCACCTACAAACTAGAATCGATGTTTTAATGTCCCAACAGGAAAAGGTAAAGTACGGTGCATATATGGGAGGTTTTACGACCTACCATTATAAACCTATGGATTTCTGTACAAATTGTGCTTCCTTCTTTTCGATCGTCGCTTCAGACAACCTCTTCAAAAGATGAGAAGGACGAAGAAATAAGGCAACTTAGGGCAACAATCGAAGAACTTAAAATATTTGAATCAAAGGTTCGTAAATCTTACCTTCACCACATGCTAGAAGGGACAAAACCGAACATCTGTTGTCTCATTCTTTTAATCATCTTGCCATATCGGCCACTGAAATGTTATTGTTCTGTATTAGTATCAACATACTAGAGCAAGAGTTGCCAAAATGAAGGAGGAATATGACAAGCAAATATCTACTTTCGAGGAGGTAACTGTAGCTACGAGTACTGTACCGTTTTCAACGAATGTTTGACCAGCAATCTTCCGTTGTTCGGCAGGAGCATGAGTCGTCTGTGTTGTTATCATACAAAAAGGGGTTTGAAGAAGGAAAACTACAGTGGGCATCAAAAAGCAGTATGGAAAGCGAAGTTTTGGCAAAAGAGGTAAGAAAGCCATTGTAGTGTAAATCTTCGTGTTTGTATTGATTTTTCTCGGCCATGCACTGGCCATCACATTGAACCAATTCCTGGAACATCATCACCAAGCATGTAGTAAAAAAGATGCAATTGAAAAGTAAAGATAAAGGTCAAGATATTACATTGAAAGTGAAATATATTATAATAATCTCGTTTGGCGAGACTATCGGGTCGAGCTTCGGATAATTTGCTAAGAAATTTACTACAAATCTTCGAGAGCTCACTACATTTTGATAGATATCTTTGATATACAAAGTATTTTGTAGGCCTTCTAACTAATGGCCAAACACTATATAGCTTTTGGATGTACGAACAGAGTTTTGAAGACAGAAGGCAAGGAATTCGATCGGCATTTGCCATTGAACAAAGTTCGTAATTTGCCGCAAAAAAGCCACTGCGAAAGAACACTCCAAGTAACACAATTTCTTACATTCGTAGCAATAATTTCAAAGCTAAATGTTTTTTTAAGACACATAGAAGATAGGGGGATTTGTTTGAAGCCAGTATCTCTGCCACAAAGTTCGTTTTTACCTTAAAAAAGCCACTGAGATAGAAACGGAGTGACCGTTCGTACGGCATAATATATAAAACTTAAACAATCAATCAATCAATCAATCAATCAATCTTTATTGTGCTCAATAGTTTACATATAAAAAATTGTAATAGTTGAGATTGCAGTTGATAAGAGCACAGCCAATTAGAAATAGCAATAGCTAGTCGAGCTAAGTGGCTGGGCCATGCGGAGAAAATGTATTTGTTGCTGATTGACTAAAGCAATGGACCAAGACAAGACAAGGTTGGTGACAAAACAAGATATTAGACAAGACAAGATATTAGACAAGACAAAATGGGCTGTGCTCCTATCAGCTGGACCAGAAGTGCATCATAGAACTATCAATAATTTGATATTATAGAGGCTTTAAGATTTTTTTTAAAAAGGTTGCGAGTCATAGATTTGAGAGATTCTCCAATGTCATTCCATATTTTAGTACCATTAAAACGAATATTGAATTTTCCATAGTTAGTTCTTATTTTGGGAAGATAATATGTCTTTTTAGATGCCAATCTAGTGTTGTATTGATGTACTTCATGTATGTTCTTAAAAAAGTGGATGAACGTATTTGGTAGTCTGTTTGAATTATAGTCATACATAAAAAGAGCACTATTTGAGTATATCAAGTCTTCCAATTTGAGTATTCCTAGACTGAAAAAGAGTGGACTAGAATGAGAGTTATATTCTGAAAAGGTAATTATTCTCACTATCCTTTTTTGTAAAGTTATAAGAGGCTGAAGAGAAGTTTTATAAGTATTTCCCCAGGTGATGCAACTATAAGATAAAAAAGGGTAAATCAAAGTATAATAAAGCTGAACGAGTACTTGCCGGCTTACATAATGTCTAATCTTTGAGAGGATTCCGATACTGTGTTTAATTTTTTTTGTTATGTGTAAGATGTGGAATTTCCAGCTTAAGTTGGAGTCAATGTGTAGACCTAGATATTTGATATATTTCTCTTGTTTTATCATCTTGCTGTTGATCATTAATCTAACTTTGTAAGTTATTGGTTTTTGTGGAGGGTGAAATATGATGAAGTTTGTCTTATCGATATTCAATGATAGTTTGTTTGCCATAAGCCAGCAAGAGATAAGTTTCAAATTAGCATTAATCACACATTCAAGTTTAGTAATACTGAAATTTGAGTAAAATAAATTAGTATCGTCTGCAAAAATATGGAAGTCAAATAAACTACAGCAATTGCTAAAGTCATTGATATATAAAAGAAACAAAAGTGGACCTAGCACTGACCCCTGAGGGACTCCATGGGTGATAATTTCCTCTTCAGATTTGATATTACCAATCGAAACAAACTGCCTTCTATTATTAAGATAGGAGGCGAACCAATCATGCACTACTCCTCTAACTCCATAATTGCTTAGCTTTTTTAATAAAATTCCATGATCAACAGTATCAAAGGCTTTTGAGAAGTCTAGGAAAATCCCACAGGAGAAGTGGCCATCCTCTATTGCTTGCTGTATTTTATCTGTTATCAAAAGTGTAGTGTGTAATGTAGAATGGTTTTCCCTAAAGCCATATTGATTTTCATACAAGATATTATGCTTGTCAATAAAGGAAATCAATCTCTTATACACAAGTTTTTCCATTATTTTGTTGAATATTGAGAGTAAAGAGATAGGTCTGTAGTTGTTCATACAAGTAACAGAGTCCTTCTTATGTATAGGTATCACATTGGCTAGTTTAAGTTGATCTGGTACTTGCCCACTACTGAAAGAATAATTATAAATGATTTGTAAAGGGAAAGATAAACAACTCTTAAGGATTTTTAATAAGTCTATGGGGATACTGAAAGGACCACTGGCTTTAGATGGATTTAAATGATAAATCTCATCTTCTATATCCTTAATAGAAACAGGAAATAGCAGGAAACTATTCAACTGAGAAGGTGGAAGAAAAGATAAAGCATCTAAGTCAACATGAGGAATTTCATTTGCCAATCTACTGCCAATTTGTGAGAAATATTTGTTAAAAGCAGAGGCTATGGCTTTAGAGTCTTTCAGTTCTGCATTACCAGAAATAATTTTTGATGGTACAGAAAAACCCTTTGGCTTCAAAGTAATAAGCTCCTTTATTCCAGCCCATGTATTTTTAATATTTTTACTGTTTTTAAGGAAATACTCATGGTAATAATTTTGTTTACTAATAATTATTCTTAATAAGTGTGTAATCTTATTACGGTAATATTTAAACTTGATAAAAAAATATGAATTCCTGGTTTTCAGATATTTCTTGTAAAACTTCTCTTTAGCTTTTATAGATATCTTAATTCCTGGAGTTATCCATGGTTTCAATAAAGACTTAGTTTCTTTTCTAGAAAGTTTACGAATGGGGGCATGCTTATTAATTAATTCAGTTGTACAGTCATAAAAATTCTGAAATGTTGTATTGACATGAGTCACTTCAGAGTCCCCCTCTAAGACTTTTGACCAATCCACATTTTTAAATTCAGAAATAAGAGCCTCACTATCAAGATTAGAATAGTCTCTTTTGTATATTTTAACATTTTTTGGAAGACTTGATATTTTGTTAATAATCAAAAAATTCGGCAAATGGTCTGAAATGCTCGAAATTAAATTACCACTTAAGACATGATGTTCTAAAGAGTTAAAAAAGATATTGTCAATTAGGGTAGCAGAGTGACTGGTTATTCTAGTTGGTTTCAAAATTTGGGGATGGAAGGCATAAGAACCTAAAGTATTGACAAAATTTTCAGTTTCTGAATGAGAATCATAATTCAGAAGGTTGATGTTGAAGTCCCCCATAAGTAAACAATACTTGCCTTCTTTGTTAATTTTCTCTGCAGTTTCATACAAGAATTTGATTGTCTTGTCTAATTTTGTGTCTGGATGCCTATATACCATGCCGCAAACAATATTGTGTTGATGGGGGATCTCAAATTCAACCCATAAAGATTCAAATTCAGATTCTGTATGGCAAAGGTCATTTCTTATGGTGGAAGAATAGTTATTGTTGATATAGAATCCAACACCCCCTGCATTAGACTGAGATGGCTGAAATATGAAACTATAGCCAGGAAGATCAGTGTTCGTATACGGATCCATCCCTACCTTAATCTTGATTTCTGAGAGACCAATAATCGAGAAGGAATAATTTAAATCATTCAATAATTGATTAAATTGATCAAAATTAGCTGCAAGACTTCTTATATTAAGGTGTAGAGCAGAAAAGGTACTGCCAAATGAAGATGAATTGATATCCTTATTGGAGTGAAATTCATGAGTAGTATAGTAATCAAAATTTGTGATTGAGGGTAGGTGCAAATCTACATCAATACTTGATAGCTTAGGATTATTATTAATAGATGCTGATAGCTCAAAGCTTGGTAAAGAATCTAATCTTAATTTTGAAATTTTTTTAGAGCAAAGGCACTCAGTGTTAGAATTGAAGACTAGTAATTCCACAAGTTCTTGGTAATCTAGAGAGTGAAATGGAAAAATATCTCCTCGACAATACAAGCATATCCACAAATCATTAGTTCTAGCAAAGTTGTTATATTCCTTAACAGATAAAACTGTACATTTTAGGTGTAACCACCGAAGGCAGATATCACACTGAATGCCTCTAGAATTTGCTTTGATTATTTTTAAACATTCTCTACATTTTGAATCTGTCATATATACACACAATTACAAAGCAATATTCTATATATAATGTTGAATAAATATGCAAATAATAGATGGAAGAAAGGAAGAAAAAAACTTAGCTGATTTGCTAGCAACGTCAACCATAAGTATCTTTTGATGGACTTGTTTTTGGGCTTCCAGTGCGACTAGCTCCAGTTTCATCTGTATAAGTTTGAATTCGCTGGGCAGTGAAGAATTCAGGCGCGAACATCTGTCTTTCCCCACCAATAGATGGATATTTTATCAATGCTTGAGCACCACATACAGGTGATTTTCCGCTTTGCCTTGAATTCCTCAATTTTGCAAGGTCTGATTCTGAACTAACTAGGATAGGTCGACTGTCTCTGTTTTCTTTGAGGTAAATCCTGCCATTTGTTGTAGATATATGTTGGAAATTCAGATCTTTTTTCGCCTTGAGGGTTGACTTAAATAGCTTTTTCCGTGTCTGCGTTAGACTTTCAGAAATATAAATATTATTACTTGCTGCAGATTCCATGCCTTCTAGATCCTTTGATGTATGATCTTTCAACTTGAACCTTGAACTATAGAAATCTTCCTTATCATTTCTCTTAACGAACTTCGCAATAATAGTAGGTGGAGATGGAGAGTGTTGGATGCCTTTAGAGTCTGTCCAGGGCTTGTTTGGTGGAAGCCTGTGGCTAATAGAGATGTCATCTTCAGACATCTCTATTTCCATAAGATCGGCCACTTGAAGCACGATGTCATTTGTATTCTCACCATGACGTACTGGTATTCCCTTGATCTCAACGCATTCTCGTCTCGTGTATTGCTCTTGTTCCTCGATTTGGGCAGAATTCTCTTTAACTATACCAGTGATAGTATTGATCTGTGCTTTTAGGGCATTGTTTTCTAACTGTAGAGACTTGTTTGCTTCCTCGAGTTTAGCAACTCGATTAAGGAGGGAGCCTATTTCTCCGTCTTTAAAGTTAAGAGAATTTTCGATTTCATCGATTTTTTCTTTGAATGCTTTCTCTAATTCAGCTAAAGTGGTAAACACGCCCATTATAACAAGAAATAACACATAAATAATAGAATTTAGACACATAAACGACAAAAACGTTTGAAAATTACGGCAGCTCAAACAAACACGTCCATCTTGCTCGCTGACCGCGGTCAACACGCGGTCAACACGCGGTCAACGCGGTAAACATATTGTAAACCTTTGATTACGGCAGTCGACTTTTGGTAATTTAAAAAACTTGAATCGAACTATACTATGTTTGTTAAGAAACAATAATAGATACAGAAAAGCATCACTGAGTCATAGTCCATGCAAGTTTGGGTAATGTTTATAGTCGTTTATGCTGGTAACGAAGTTCTTGTTTTGAAGCCATGTGTCGTAAAGTCTGCTAGTCGATCGTGATCATCGAGTTATTCGGCGCTTATTTCATAGCCGTAAGTTTATAATTGTATAAAAGCTGTTCGCTTTCTATTTCTGCACGAAGATAGGATAGTTAAGATTCGAACAACTCTTTTTAACATACTTGAGAACTACAGGACGAAATTGACTGCCGTGCGAATAGACTATAAGATCCCTTGAATATTTGTAATAATTTCTTAGAAAATTATCCGAATTATCTCGTTTTGTTGCTCCGTTCATCACGATACCGCTGGTTTGTTGGGGTGGCGCGCTTATCTACAATAAGAGCTATTGCTGAAAGTGTTAAAAAAGGTCTCTATCATTGCAAGCTCACCGTTCGTCAAGCTTCGATGCAAAGGCACGGCTACCTTTCAAGATGGGGCAGCGAAGGGGACTATTCTCCATCAGCTCCATTGGCTCCACGTCAAGAAACGCATTTTTTTTCAAGATATTACTCCTTACCTATAAGGCTCTCCATGGGTTGGTCCGTCGGTGCTTCATGTCTACAAATTAACGCGTACGCTAAGATCAGCATCCAAGTTTACACTTCGAGTACAGAATTCAAGGACTAAGCACTGCAGTGAGCGTGCGTTTTCAGTTTGCGCACCAAACACTGGCATTGCGCTGCTAGAATCATTTCATGGTATCTTTTCTTCAATACTGAGTATAAAAGCTATAGAAGATATTTTGATTACAAAATACAAAGAAATGTATGGAATGAGGTTTAGTGTTGAGGGTATGACGTCACAGACTCCTATAAAAATACAATACTTCCCATTCAAATATCAGGAAAAAACTTAAACCAGTGATTATTGGACATTTAAGGGTTATTCCAGTGAAGTTTAAGCTGAATTAAAATTTGGATGATTTTCGTGCTAGTTCCCCTATAAACAAATCTCATTTTGTATTTATACTCTGTTTGCAGGTGAAAACGATCATGAATAACGTGTTTTACATGCTTAAAAGCGAGTTTGACGCGACAAGGACCTATACCAGCACCGAAATAATGTCTGTCGTACTGAGAGTTGTCAAGGTAATAACAATCGATATAGAACCCACCCAATATGCCCGAAAACGCCGAGAAATATGAAACCGTATTAGTATAGGAAATCGCACGATCTCGAGTACAATTGAAAGGCGAGTACAATTACAAGAACTTTTAAAACATTACTCGTGTCTATTAATTCCAAATTGTACGAGTTGATCGTGCAATGTTTTGTTTATAGTTCACTCAACAAAATTTCAGTAAAACATGTTGGCCCAGAAAAGAGCAGTGAACTGTAACCTTTAGCGATTTTATAGAAACAAATGTTAGCGATCGACTGCGATCCTATTCAAGCAGTCCGGCGATCGCGAGCGATCATATGGAAACCAGCCTTAAACCTGTAGCTTTTTTCATTATTCACACACAATATGTTTTCACACTTCACTTTAAAAACGTGTTCTCGAAAGTTTGCATAGGACGAGCTGTAAAAAAAATCACTACAATCTAGATAAAGCTTTGGACTGTTGATGACGGAAATTTGAAGAAAAAACTTTGAAACCGTTTTGAAGAAAAGTCTTACTAGAGCTTGAGGGAATAATTCAAGGTACGCGCTCTGACACATCCACGATTGCGGCACTTTGCCATCTGTGCGTAACTCGATGGCAAACATCGCCGTTGAAATCAAAATCGTGTTACTAAACTCGAACTCGACAGAGAACTACATTTTCGATTTAATTAAGTGCTATTTCCTTAACTCTAGCCTAAAAGTCGACAATTACTTTTCGGAGTTACATTTATAACTGAAAAAAATATTTTAAAAACTTCTTATGTTTTTTATTTATTTATTTATTTATTTAAATTTTTTTTGTTATTGTGGATATTCAAATTTTCTAGCATTTTTATCCAAATCTTTCAATCGGTGTAATACAACTAGTCATTATATATATTAGTACTGAGATTTACATGTTCGCAAGATATTTAATAAAAATCATATAACAAAAACGAGCTATCCTATTGGCTATACGTTTTTCTTTACTAGGTAAGAACATCGTATCAGCACTGTGATTGGCTATACGATATTTTTCACTAGTGAAAAAAATCGTATCGAGTTTTCCTTCGCTTTATGCAGAGAGTGTCAGCTTGCTTTTGAGCGTTTGTTGTCAAAAGTTCTGAAACATGGAAGGTTTTTGCTCAAAATATTCTCAAACCGATTCAATCAATGAGTTTATCGAGAGCCAGGAAAACGAAAACACTAGAAAAAAGACACAGAACGATGTGGCACTCCTAAGGGAATTTTTACAAACGCAAGGAGAGACGAGTGCTATAGAACAGATTCGTGCGAAAGGACTCAACTTATAACTTAGCGAATTAGTCCTCGATGTCCGTAAGAAAGAACCAGCCAAAGAAAACTACGAACCAAGTTCTCTACGGTTTTTTATAGCTATTTTTGAACGATATCTAAAGAAGAAAAATTATGGGGTGAGCATCATCAAAGGCGCTGACTCTGAACAGACACGAGAAGCTTTGCAATCAAAGCAACGAGAACTCAAACAGAAAGGAAAATGAAGTATTATATTTTTCGTGTATTAGTCATTAGGTTATCTTTTGACTGGTTTTCACTTTGATATTAAACAAGTACACAAATCTGATCTAAGTATACTTATATTTACAAGTATATTCACACTATTAGAAAGAGACATTTCTATTTCAGTTAACCATTTGTTCGAGGTTCAATAAATTTTTCTCTCGACTTCAAGTTAAAAAAATATTTACTTGTAATAACTCAGTACTTATAAAATAAATAAATAACATCATGGTTAGTTCGCTTGTACGGTTTTTATTCTCTCGTTGTGAAGAATCAAACGAACGAACGAGTGAGTTTGATTCTTTACAACTCGTGAATAAAAACCGTACGCGCTCACTAACCATGAAGTAATCTCTATTTCGTAATCATTAAAGCATATATTCAAATTCATTTTCTCTTTGACTTAGTATGTCTAGTCGGATTTGACTATTGCGTTAATTTCTGGAGATGGAGATTTTGTTTTCTCTTTCGCATAAACTTTATTTGAAATATTGTTTATTTTAAGACCAAGTTACGGAATTAGCGCGAGTGAAGAGTTCTCTACTGGCCACTAGGGCCTGGACACGAGTTAGATACCGCTGACCGGCTCAGTAGGAGCGGCCATCTTGTTTACGTTAAGATTACGTTTTAGGACAGAACTATAATACAAGACTATTCAGCACCAGTATATCTTTATTTATGTAAGTTTTCCATTTATTATATGTGTAATCGTTTACTTCACATTTATCTATATATGATTTACTTTAAGTGCTATTATTTAGCTTAGATTTTATATATTTGTATCTTAGGACTCTATCATCGTTGTAGAATAAAATACTATCAGACATCGAGAAGCATCTCTTTCTTCATGATAGAGTCATGGTTGTAGTTGAATGTTCTGTTCCTAGCTGCACCTTTAAGACACAGGATGTCACAGACGCCGTCGCCGTTGCACTACTAAATAACCATGGGCTAGCACACAGAGACAATGCCACAACGCTCCAGGCCCAAGCGTCAAGAGGACCGAAACTAGATCGGCCGAAAGTAGACATCGGCATTTCAATAGAGGAATGGAACGTATTCGTCCGCCGTTGGGAAGTATTTCGCTCTGGCTCTGGCATAGACGATGCTTCAGCCCCATCTCAGCTCTTTCAGTGTGCTGGACCTGCATTGGGAGATAGCATCCTAAAGGCCAACCACAAGGCAACATCGGAATCCCTCGGAAATCTTCTCTCTGCTATGCGCTCACTGGCCGTCATCCCGGTTGCCACGTGCGTTTTACGCACCGAGTTGCTGCAATTACGTCAGGAACGCGACGAGGCATTCCGTGCCTTCACAGCTCGGGCGCGAGGAAAGGCCGAAACCTGTGCCTACAGCACACGGTGCGAGTGCGGCAAAACCGTTAACTATACAGACCACATCCTCCGAGACGTCCTACTCAACGGCATTTACGACCCCGACATACGTCGCGAGGTACTCGGGACCAAAGACATCCTGCAGAAAGCGGTGAACGACGTTATTGCCTTGGTGGAAAACAAAGAAATGGCCCGAAATGCACTCCCACCATCAACCCTCTCTGGCATGTCATCATTCCAGCAACAACGAAGAACACAACCCTCTGCGGCCCCATCACATCCAGATCAAGCCAAAGAGGCAACTTGCCCCGACTGTAAGAGTCCCTTCAAAACCTTTACAGAAGGAGCGCGAGGGTGGAACACCAAGCCCCATCAAGTGTGCATAAACTGCTACAGGGCCCGAAGACGAAAGCAACGCCAAAAACCCGCCAACATCCAGGCACTAGAATCTGAGCCTATCGCCCAAATCACAACAGTCAGCGTACACAGCACCCACAACAGTCATCGGCGCCGAAGAAGACAGCACTCTCAACGCTATAAACGGGACCTGACCATAACACATAGTACAATCCATAGGCCCCCATCAACGAGACTAGAGCATCACATATTCTCCAAGGGCGAATGGAGAAGAGCTCGTTTCAGAGAACACCCCAGAGTGTCCGTCACCATCACCGTTGACGGACCAAACAACCGATCTCACAACCACTGCTTTAACAAGGAGGCAAAAATATCTGCAATCGCAGATACTGGCGCACAATCAGACCTCTGGTCCCTAGAGGAGTTCACTGCCTGTGGATTTTCCCGTGATGACTTGCGACCAGTCAGTCTTGGCCTCTCAGCCGCCAACCGCTCCCCTATCGCCATTGAGGGTGCGTTCTTCGCCACACTAACAGCAGCCTCACGAGACGGTGCCAAAACAACCTGCCGCTCGATGGTGTATGTAAGCAGCTCCGTGCGAGACATGTACCTGTCCTACGAGTCACTGCTCAACCTCGACCTACTGGGCGAGCACTTCCCTACCAGAGAGAACACAAAGACACCCCTCAACGGCATACACGTCCACGACAGCGTCCATAAACCACAACAACCCTCATCCATCAACGCCAGTAGGTTTATCAACGATGGCTGTACTACGCCACCCAATGCCAACGACACAACGTGTTCATGCCCTCTGCGCACAGCCCCACCACAGCGCCCCAACGAGCTACCATTTCCGTGCACCCCGGAAAACAATGAAAGAATGAAAGCCTGGCTCCTCGAACAATACGCATCTTCAACCTTCAACACTTGCCCTCATCGAGCATTGCCCTGCATGGCAGGACCTCCAGTTGAGATACATGTGGATCCAGAGGCCACACCGAAGGCATGTCACAAACCAGCCAGCATACCTGTCCATTGGCAGCAGAAAGTCTACGAGGACCTCCTCCGCGACGAGGCACTCGGTGTTGTCGAGCGAGTGCCGAGTGGGGAACCGGTTACCTGGTGCCACCGCATGGTGGTCACTCGGAAGCACGACGGTTCACCCCGCAGGACTGTGGACCTATCACCCCTTAACAAGTTCTGCCAACGCGAAACCTTCGCCACTGAGTCACCCTTCCACCTGGCGCGACGCATCCCCAAGAACACGTGGAAGACGGTCACGGATGCCTGGAACGGTTATCACAGCGTCCCACTGCGAGAATCAGATCGCCATCTCACCACGTTTATCACACCATTTGGACGCTGGCGATACACCAGGGCGCCGCAAGGCTTCCTGTCCTCAGGAGACGGATACAATCGCCGTTTCAGTGCCATCCTCTCGGAGTTTGAACGAAAGGAACGTTGCGTAGATGATACCATACACCACGACACCGATCTGGAACAACATTGGTGGAGAACGATTGACTTCCTGACCAGAGTCGGCCAGTCCGGCATCGTCCTCAACCCAGATAAGTTCCAATTTGCAGGGAAAAGTGTCAGCTTTGCGGGATTTCAGATATCGGACGCAACAATCGAACCGCTCCCCAAGTACCTGGATGCCATCCGCGACTTCCCCTCCCCAGAATCAACGACAGACATCAGGAGCTGGTTTGGCCTCGTCAACCAGGTGGCTAACTACGCACAGTTGCGAGACACAATGGCCGTATTCAAACCTTTTCTCAGCCCTCGATGTAAGTTCACATGGTCCCAAGACCTGGAGGCAGCATTCCAACAGTCCAAAGAAGTCATCGTAGAAGCCATCCGGGAAGGTGTTGAAATCTTTGACATGCAACGGCGCACCTGCCTACGGCCTGATTGGTCCAACCGCGGGATCGGTTACTTCCTGCTTCAGCAACATTGCAACTGCCCCTCCGGTATACCAGACTGCTGCCCAGGGGGATGGAAAATCACGCTAGCAGGTTCAAGATTCCTTTCATCAGCAGAGCAGCGTTACGCAGCCGTCGAAGGTGAGGCACTTGCTGTCGCTTGGGGCCTCGAACAAACACGATATTTTACGCAAGGATGTGACAACCTTGTGATAGTAACCGACCATAAGCCACTAGTAAAAATCTTCGGTGACCGCACGCTAGACGAAATATCGAACTCCCGCCTGTTCCGACTAAAGCAGCGCACCCTACCGTGGCGCTTCGAGATTGTCCACAGACCCGGGAAAACCAACCACGCCGCTGACGCCACTTCAAGACACCCCTCACCATCGAGCTCCGAGAACCACTACTCACTCGGTAAACCAAGCGAACCTGACCTAGCAGAATCAGCGCTGATGTCTACAATCCGCGAAGACGCTCAAGGCCTCAGTGCAATATCGTGGTCCCTCCTAGCACAGGAAACAGCTAAAGATGAATCCCTCTGCCACGCTCTCCGTCTCCTCGAGCAAAACGGCAATATAGACAGCAAAGACCCTACCTTAACCAGTCTCTCCCCAATCAGCGAATCCATCTATATCCAAGAAGGTGTCCTGCTGTACAACGACCGCGTCATTGTTCCCTTCCCCTACGCCAAGGGATCCTCCAGCACCTCCACGCTGCCCACCAAGGGGCCTCCACGATGGAACAGCGTGCCCGTGCCATCGTCTATTGGCCTGGGCTATCAAAGGACATTCAGGACACCAGACAAAGATGTGCCGACTGCAACCGCAATGCCCCGTCACAAGCGGCCACACCCCCTCTACCTTCGCCACCACCATCCACCCCCTTCGAAGCGATCTTTGCAGACTTCTTCGACCACGGGGGTTGCCACTACCTTGTCGTCGGAGACCGCCTCTCAGGTTGGGTAGAGGTTCTACGCTCAACAGCTGGCACCGATCTAGGAGGATCAGCAGGCCTGGTCCATCATTTACGCAGATTCTTCGCTACGTTCGGCGTCCCAGAGGAACTTGGGAGTGATGGTGGCCCAGAGTTCACAGCAGGTAACACTCAAAGCTTCCTCCGCTCCTGGAACGTGCGACACCGCGTGTCCTCAGTAAGCTTCCCCCAGTCCAATGGGAGAGCGGAGGTTGCTGTTAAGGCAGCAAAGAGACTTTTAATGTCCAACACTGGTCCAACCGGGAACCTCGACCAAGACCGCTTCTTGCGTGCAATCCTACAGCTGCGAAACACGCCCGACCGCGACTGCAACTTATCACCCGCACAAATAATCTTTGGTCGGCCACTACGAGACTCACTTACCTTTGTAAGTCGACTAGAAAAGTTCTCAAACCCCAACGTCCGACCACTATGGCGTCAGGCTTGGATAGCGAAGGAAGAAGCCCTGCGCACAAGGATGTCCCGCACAACCGAGTCCTTGAGAATCCACTCGAGACCACTTCGCCCACTCACCCCTGGCGATAGAGTCTTCCTTCAAAACCAGCATGGCCCAAACCCAACTAAGTGGGACCGATCTGGCCTCGTAGTTGAATCCCTGAAGAACGACCAATACAGAGTGAAAGTAGATGGATCGGGACGGCTGACACTGCGCAATCGTCGATTCCTGAGAGCTTACACACCAGTCCACCCGACAGTCCCGCAGCAGACAGTATCCCCGCCGCCGTCCCTAGGAAGAAGCCAGGAGCAGGAGCACATACTGATACCCACAGACAAGGGACCACTTGAAGAGGCCTGTGAGCTACCACAAGATGAACCATGTGCCACATCCCCAAACGTTCCTCAACCCATCGTCCCCACACTCCCCCAATCACCAGCCGCCGAGGGACCACAACCAGACGTCAGTCCCCCAGAAAACCCGTTGACCCAGGCACCTCCATACAGACGCCCTACACGTGATAGAAGGACACCACGGCGCTATGAACCCGAGACAGGCACCTGGGTTAGAAACTGAGTCCAGTAACTCGGACTGCCCAGTCAGAGATTCCAGGACTGGGGGGGATGAAGAGCTCTCTACTGGCCACTAGGGCCTGGACACGAGTTAGATACCGCTGACCGGCTCAGTAGGAGCGGCCATCTTGTTTACGTTAAGATTACGTTTTAGGACAGAACTATAGTACAAGACTATTCAGCACCTGTATATCTTTATTTATGTAAGTTTTCCATTTATTATATGTGTAATCGTTTACTTCACATTTATCTATATATGATTTACTTTAAGTGCTATTATTTAGCTTAGATTTTATATATTTGTATCTTAGGACTCTATCATCGTTGTAGAATAAAATACTATCAGACATCGAGAAGCATCTCTTTCTTCAGCGAGTAACTCGAATAAAGAGTTCCACTCTGTCGAGTCCAAGTTTAGTACTACGCGATTTTGATTTCAACAACTTTGTCATAGCGGAGTTACGCGGCAGAGATGTCAAAGTGGGCGTTGTCTCAGTAAAATGGTTGTGTCTGAGCGCACAACTCGAAAAGCGCGTAACACAGGGAAAACCCTACTTCCCTGAAGTCCAAAACAAAAGGAATCTTTTTACGTTAATACTTTTAACATTTTGACTTGCAGACAGGAAATTTGTGTGAGAGGTCTACCGATTGTTTCATGATGAATTCAAACGGTTTGAATATAAGAAGATATTTTGGAAAGTGTAACCCACTGAAATCATCTCGACTACTAATAACATGCAGATCGGAGAGAGGGACTTTCTGCCATTGGCAGTAGGAAAATGACATAACGACAAAATCATTTTTGTGTTTTGCAGGAAGTTACACTAAAACAGGTAAATGTAAAACCTGATGGCGTCGAAGAGGATGACGATACTGAAGATGAAGAAGAGGAAGAGGAAGGGGAAGGAGAAGACGAGGAAGATGAAGAAGAAGGACATAAAGAAAAAGAAAAAAGAGAAAATGTGGAGCAAAAAGAGCAAGAGGGTGAAGATGTCAATGATATTCGACAAAATGAAGACGAAGACATTAGTAAATCAGAGAAAGAAGCCCATCTTGTGTCTGATAATACCGGACTATTCCAAGCAAAGAAACGAACATGTACAGAAACACAAAGTCATGAACGAGAGAAATCATCAGAAAGAAACGATAATCAAAGCGAAACCAGTCAAGATACAGGCGAGAATCAGGATGTAAGTCTAAGGTGTGAAGACTCCGTCAGCACTGAGGAGCCATCATCATCTGATGTAAAAATAAATGAGGATATCGAATCGATAGTTAGCATTGAACCCACAGGAAAAAATCACACTGGAGAATATAAAGACATCGAAACTCAGCAAGACACATTGAAAACAAATTATTCAGATGAAAGTGAAAACGAAAATGAGGGGCCCCCTCCTCTAGATGAAGAAAACACTGTGAATGAACCATTAACTGGCAAGGACGTTCGTGAAGCTACATCCCAAGAAAGTATGTAGAACTGTTGTATGACGTGTACATGGTACACCAAATTTATAGCAAATATCGTGCCACGTTCTCTAACCCTTCCTTGCTAACTAACTAACTAATACTAACTAACTAATACTAAGCCATTGTTGTTTTTTCAGATGATCAGGGTATATCAGCTCACAAATCGTAAGTATTTTAAAAGATGCATAAAAATGAACAAGTTAAACTTATTTACTTTTTGTGGTAACTTTTAACGCTTTTAAAAATGATTGTTTTGATAAGTTTGTTTGGTGACGATGACCATGATGACGTAGCAGCTACTTTTGGTCCATTAACTGAAACGAAACCCGATTTAACGGTAAGTATGCGAGTTATCACTGGAGAAGGGGACAGAAATCTCTTTAAAATTGTTCTTTGTCTGTTATTGATGAAGACACCACGCTAACCTAAATTCGAATAGTTTCCCTCGCATCCGTTTTTAATTTTTTTTATTTAGTCAGGGAAATTGCAATTTTCACCTACACTACAGGGAAAAGTCAGGGAATTTTGTGTAAAGTTAACCATGAGTATCGGTGTGATACTCATACTGTTTGCAATTTTCGAATGCTGTTAGCTTTGTTTGTACTTTAAATCAGCCCCCACTATCCATAGGAGCTTGCTGCCAGTATTGCTATTAATATCAAGTTGTTTGATTGTTAGGATGAGTGTGGTTCCAAAGCCGTGCCGCCGCCACTATTTGACGACGATGAAGATGACAACACAGACTGGTTTAAATAAATTTCCTCCATTTCCTTTAAAAGTTATCAAGGTTCATATTTTTTGTGATGCGTGATCGTGAAAAAAATTAAGTTCATGAAATGGTAAATAGCATGTTTGTTGCGATACTTGAGGATCCATTTTATTTTCGAGAAAGATGCTCCACTACCCTGGAGCCCTACCAAATTAAAAAATCCTCCATTTTGCCATTTTGTTTCCGACACCGAAATGCCAAACCAAAGCAAAAAAACAAACGACGGCCATACCTCACGTTTTACTTTAATGAGGGTAGAGAAGTATGGCGTTTAGTCACTTCCAACGTAAAGTCTTTAGCCAAGAAAAAATGTTTTTTCCTTCATTTATATGAATGTCCTAGTGAATAAAGTGAAGGAATATCATGGAGAAGTCCAAAACTCTAGAAGCGAATGATCACTGTTGTGTGACAAGCGTGTATGACGATTAGCGTGTGTGTTGTTTTTAACCGTCTCGTCAATGAAACTGGTAAACCTTCTATTTGGTAACGAGTTATGATTAGTTTATGATTTTTGTAATCTTTTTTAAAAACTTTTTTTATATTCATGATGCTTTAAAATACCTTTCAAACAAACAAAGTAGGGGAGTGAACATCGCGAATGGGTTAAAAACGTTTCTGTCTGTAAAAGACGCGAACGAATAGATGTTGTGTGACGTGTTACATGTGAAACTTGTCAATGAAACCAGCAAACTATCTTTCTGCAAATACTTTTTTTATATCCAAGAAGCTTTAAAATACCTGTCAAACAAATAAAGACAGAGAAACATAACAAAAGAATAAAGATAATCCTGATAATTCACGAATTAAAGGAGCGATGCATAACACATACACATACATTAGAAAATAGACGCTCGATGAGCGAATATGGCTACTGCAGAATCGCGGAACTGGGATTTTAGGAAAAAAGAACATTTGTAGTTTAGTGGGATAGGAGTAAATTAGAATGACAAGAGAAGATCACTGACAGCGAACTCATTCTTTTGTATTTAGAATTCAGCTTTATTGATCTTCTAGTTTTGTCTTTTAATTTAGTTTCTCACTAAATTACTTATGTCGTGTTTTTCTATGACAACGTTTTAGCAAGTAGGTATATATATTTATTGATTTCCCTCCTTGTTGTTTTCATATTATGGCTCGCCCTGACACCAGTTTCCTGTCTTTAAGCTTGGTAGTTTTCGGCCGGGCTGGGAGCTGAATGTTTTGGAGCCAGAGACGTCAAAATAGCTGTTTTGAGTGTTCCCAAGTTTCTTTGAAAATGTCCAAATATTATTTTCTGTTTGTTGTGGTCACCACATCAATTTTTTTTTGAGCGGGCAGAGTGTAATAGTGCCAGCTTCATACTGAGAGACCTGTAGAATGTAGAACGAAGCAAACCATTTAACGTATATATACACAATTTATTAAAATAAGAAGTAGTTCAAGGTATTTTACAACTTCTTTCTTTGTTAATGAGGTGTTATCAGGTTGCGTGACGTTTTAAATTTAAACCAACATAAACGAAAAATAATATTCGAAAAGAACAAGCCAAAATTAGTAAAAGAGGGTCAATTATCCTCCGAAGAGGCTCAATTATCCTCCGAAGAGGCTCAATTATCCTCCGAAGAGGCTTTTGCTTTCCCAATAAAGGATTTTTTATCTGCATACAAAGCTCATTGTCTGTGTTCAAGATATAGAAGTAAGTTTAAGTGCTTGGGAACTGAGAGCAGGCCGGGGTGTATAGAACAAATCAGTGCTATTATAGAACTGGCCGCTTGATTTTAAATAGCAAAAGAAACTATATATTTGTGCTAATAATGCGACGTGATCAAAAGATGCCTCCATATGAATTTATATAGTTAACGGGTATTCTTTAAGGTCCCAAAGTGATATTGAATCAAAGTAAATAATGCGCATCATTTCTCTCTTAGTATTAGACTTTCGCATTAATTTTTGCTTGGCAAACCCAAGGAGATGTTAATCTAATTAAGAACCACCATCTCTGAAGCAAATTTCTTAGAAACCATGTACCAGAGAAAAGATTGATTATGAAAACATCCCCTTACCCCTTACCTCTTCGTCCATCTTGAAATGCTAAAGCAAGGCCGGACCCTGGGTTTGTAAAGCACATGCAAATAGAATTATCTCTGATGTCTGAAGTCTGAAGTCTGAAGTCTGAAGTCTGAAGTCTGAAGTCTGAAGTCTGAAGTCTGAAGTCTGTAGTCTGAAGTCTGAAGTCTGTAGTCTGTAGTCTGAAGTCTGAAGTCTGAAGTCTGAAGTCTGAAGTCTGAAGTCTGAAGTCTGAAGTCTGAAGTCTGAAGTCTGAAGTCCCTTCTTGGCCATCGTAACTAACCACAGGCGCAAGCATGACGGCAGAGTTCGCTCTTGCCGTAGTACAAGAAACTTTAGAGAGTATAGATGCCTGTCAGGATGGTGATTACAATGGTATTTTGCTTCGATTAGAATATTTAAATCGAATCCTTAAAAATAATGAGGAATTGACGGATTCTGTTGTTGCTGGAATAGGTTCTGCCGTAGCATCTCTATCTAGCGAACAGCTAGGGTGAAGCTCTTGGGCCTAATAGAGATGTTCCTTGTAAGCTCACTAACTCACTATTTATGATAATGAATCAACAAAATATGCAAATGAGTTTAACTAACCACCAGATCAGGCATTGCGTATACGAACCTGACTGTATCTAACCTATACACACTTTGTTTCACCATTAACTATTAACTATGGTTTCACAAATCAAAATTTATATTTTATAAAACAAAAAACAAGTCAAAGTATCTGGCGTCTAATGAAGTATTTCGAGTTTTACTGATAGATTTAAATATAACCATAATAAGATTTAACGAAACTGTAGCATTAATTTGTTCTTATAAGTTAACAATGAATTCAGTCAGATAATGTTCTGTGTATACCATATTTAAGTATATTCGAATTAATCAGTTGAGCTGGAACTGTCTGCGTACTTGTCCAAAAGCATGTTAGTGTTTTCGTGGCTTTCTTGCACATAGCCATGTGCACGTCCTCGGCCTTGCTTTTACTTTTGGAGCGTTTTCGTTTGGTTTTGGGCTTTTTCCTTTTTTCATTCTTTTTGGCGCACTCCACATCCAAATCACTTTGCTCTGCAGAACTTGAATGATTGGAATTACTGCTCGCCAAATGACCAAACTTCGTTTCATATCTTTCCTCTGGATTCTTTTTTGTTGCGTACCTCATTTTTGAAGATATGATATCAGACATAGGTCCTGCAACTGGATAGCATAGAAAGATTCGCCTCCTATCGCGGGATCCCATTGGCAAAACAACGAAGACTTTCATTCAATAATTTTATTTCTACAGATAGTTTATTTAAGTATTGAATGAAATATAAATTGACACCAAATATTCAACTGTTTATTAAGCTGTTCGAGCAAGTCTGATTATAAAAATGAGCTCAAATTTGTGTTGTTGAGAGATGTTATTATAGAAAGACTTTCACTTTAAAAAGCAGTAAAAAATTTTCAAAAACATTTACAAACGCCAAATTACTGACAAAGAAATTTGACATTTTGTATTTTGCATTGCCTTTATTTTCTATTTTGTCTCAGTTGTTATTGTCAAGTTTAACTGAATGTAAACTTTGTCTCGTTCTGCAAAAGACGTAATTATCAAAGTAAGCTTATATTTTACTCACCTTAACTGACCAGTTTTCAAGTCTGTTTTTTGCTCTTGATTTGTCCTAAATCTCCAGATTTTCGATTTCAATGAAAGACATCCGAGGTAAATTTCACTAAACTTGATATTGTATTGCATTATCTGTAGTTATTTTTCGCTTTTTTTAAGTGAAAGAGATTCAAAGCCTTTGTAAAAGAATCTTCCAAGAGCAAAGCTAGCCCCTGGGGGTGGTGGTGAGTTGTGTACAAAATTCCTAAGTTGGAGGAGTATGTACTCGCGCAAAACAACAACAACAACAACAACAAACAAAAAAAAACAGCAAAAAAAAAAAGAAAAACAACAACAATGTTGTTCATTTCATGGCATGGTTTTTATTATGGGAGAAATTATCTTCATCTCGAATAAAAATAATTAAAGATTTTTTCCCCGATCTTACTTTTACCTTTCAGTTTCATTCAAATTATTCTCCATGTGACTTCCGTATCGGGGGCTCCGCTTTAAGGCAGTGCCTAAATATATATATTAGCGCCAGCATGTGCTACTAGGGTTTCTAACCCCAACATGTACTAGGCTTTCTATCATCCACATGTGCTAGGGTTTCTAGCCCCAACTTGTGCTAGGGTTTCTATCCCTAACATGTACTAGGCTTTCTATCCTCAACTTGTGCTAGGGTTTCTAGCCCCAAAATGTGCTAGGGTTTCTAACCCTAACATGTACTAGGCTTTCTATTCTTTACGTATGCTAGGGTTTCTAGCCCCAACGTGCTAGGCTTTCTAGCCCCAACATGTGATAGCCTTTCTATGCTCAACATATACTATTGGTTTTCACCCTAATATGTGCTAGGGTTTCTAATCCCGACATGTACTAAGGTTTCTAGCCCCAATATGTGCTACCTAGCCCCAACTTGTGCTAGGGTTTCTAACCCTAACGTGTACAAGGCTTTCTAGCATCAACATACGCTAGGGTTTCTAGCTCAACCTGTGCTTGGCTTTCTATCCTCAACATGCGATAGGCTTCTAACCCCAACATGTGCTAGGGTCTCAAACTCCAACATGTATAGGATTTCTAGCCAAAACATGTGCTAGGCTTTCTATCCTCGACATATGCTAGAGTTCATTCTAACCCCAACTTGTGATAGGGTTTCTAACCCCAACTTGTGATAGGGTTTCTAACCCTAACATGTGCTAGGGTTTCTAACCCTAACATGTGCTAGGGTTCCTAACCCTAACATGTGCTATAGGGTTTCTAACGGTAACATGTACTAGGCTTTCTATCATCAACATGTGCTAGGGTTTCTAGCTCAACATGTGCTAGACTTTCTATCATGCATCAACATGTGCGAGGCTTTCTATCCTCATCATATGCTAGGGTTTGTAAACCTAATATGTGCTATGGTTTTGAGCCCCAACACGTGCTAGGTTCTCTATCATCAAGATATATGTGCTAGGGTTTCTATCCTCATCATGTGCTAGGATTTCTAGCCCCAACATGCACTAGGGTTTCTATCCCCAGCATGTGCTAGGCTTTCTATCATCGATATGTGCTAGTGTAACTAACCCCAACATGTACTAGGGTTTATAGCGGAGCTCCCGCGCGGTAATTCCCATGTTTTGCAATGCGCATTTTTCTGCGCATGCAACTAAAAGTATGAAACTAACAAAGTTTAGGCATTTTTCTAGGCATTCTGTCATTAATATGAGCTAGTGTAACTAGCCCCTGCACGTACTAGGGTTTCTAGCGCCAACATGTGCTAGGGTTTCTAACCCTAATTAGGGCTAGGGTTTCTAACCCCATCATGTGCTACGCTTTCTATCCTCAACAGGTGTTAGAGTTTCGAACCCCAACTTGTGCTAAGGTTTCTAACCCTAATTATGGCTCAGAAGGTTTCTTGCCCCAACATGTACTAGGGTCCTCAAACTCCAAACAACATGTACTAGGGTTTATAGCCCCAACATGTGATAGGCTTTTTATCCCCAGCATGTGCTAGGCTTTCTATCATCAATATGTGCTAGTGTAACTAACCCCAACATGTACTAGGGTTTCTAACCCCAACATGTACTAGGCTTTCTATCATCAACATGTGCTAGAGTTTTTAGCCCCAACTTTGGGGGGGGGGGGGGGGGGGGGTTTAAATTAAAAAAAAAAGAATAGCAGGAAGGGGAATGCAAAATTTTAAGAAAAAGCTACGGCGAGAGATTGCCCGTGGGATATTTATTTTTTGGGGGACTTCAGGGGGGGTGGGAGTCTTAAGAATGTTTTTGTCATTTAAAAATTTTACCTGCCCCACCCACCTCTGCCTTACATTATGCACGCAGCCTTAGTGTAGCTTTCTTGCGAATTGTGACGTAATATCACTCATTGCATTCAGTAAGCAAAGAAAACGGATGCTAACGATTCCCTAGAGTACATATGATAATCAAGACCCTTTAAAAAAGACCTGTAATTTATTCCCCTCCTGTTTAACCTTGAAAGTGAACTTTTATTTCACTATCAAAGTCTTTCAATCAAGGCAAAACATTGGTCATAGTAACACTTAAATTCCTTTCCCATCAAGAACTCGAGCATCTCTCTCCTCACAAATCTCCCTTCTGCTTCTGCTGAGAATATTAATTTAGCAGGAAAAAACACAAGGTCATGAAATTTGAATTGTTTGTTCTTTTTATATTACACTCAAAAGAATTACTAGATTATGATTCAAAATTGCACTCAATTTCCCCCGGATTAACTTGCTCAATTTGTTGAATAAACAAAACATCGCACAACACTCTCGAACAACTCTGAATTTATAGCGGATACTCGTAATGTTTAGATGTCCTATAGACTCTTTGTGGCACTTTGGAATGCAGCTCAATCTGCGCAAGAGCAGAACATTTCCCTAGCAACCAACCATGCGAAGTCTGGTAAATAGGTAATAAAAGTCAGGTGGTACAAACACCGCGGTCAAATGTCTGCGCATGCGTAGCACCATGTTAAGGCGCGCCATATTTTTTTGTAAACATTAGTATATCTATCATCAACACATCTATCATTATTCCACCACAGTTCTGCCCATTCAATTTCCACACTTATTATCTATGGGGGCTTGAAGAACCCAACAAAAATGACCGCTCGCCAACATGATTGGCTTCATAGCTCAGTTGGCAGAGCATCGCACCGGCATCGCGGAGGTCATGGGTTCGATTCCCGTTGAATTGAAATCACTTTTTCAAGTCTTTCTTTACAGCGTTCGCTTAGATCGCTCATTCACTGTGATGATCAACACATCTATCATTAGTATATTGTCGGACGGGTGAGTTCAAAGTCGATTTATAAGAAATTCCCTGGATATTTATGGCCTTCATGTGGTCACAAGCGAACACCCAAAGCATTGCCGAAGATCTTTCTTTGGATTTCTGAAGTTTCTTAAAGACGTCTGTTTGTTTAAAAATGGATTCGTAAATCAGCCTCACAAAATTCTAAGGAAAAAACAGGTGAACAACAATATAGATTTACCTGCTAACTGTATAATACTAGGACATAACCGAGCCCCAACACGCTTTTCGCGGGATCGTCATGTTGCATGTACTCACGTGTTATTCGCGTCACGTACAGTAGCTTTATCAATGTATATGTCTTGGCTACCAGAATACGTCAACCCGATGGCTTTCAGCAGTTTTGGGTGATGATCACTCGGCACTAGACGACTGATTTGACTGGCATCTTCTAACTCACTATTCCAAACAATAAAAAGAAGCGAAAATGTTTATTTACGTTTTACACAAAAAACTTTATTAACGTGTAATTTTTTCTTTAGCGTTTTAACGCCAACTGGGGACACAAAATATATATATATAAAAAAAAGTGAAAGTAATAACTGAATAGTAATGGTAAATACTTAACACAGAGGGAATTATTATTATTATTATTATTATTATTATTATTTTAAATCTTGTAAATTCCGTTATATAGTGTTTAGTATATAACGGCAGAATTTAAGCGAGTAGTTAGTTGCATAAATTCCGTTATATAGTATGTAGTATATAACAGAATTTAAGCGAGTAGTTAGTTGCATAAATTCAGTTATATAATAGTTAGAAATATACAAAAGCAATTGTTAGCATAAAAAATTCTGTTATATAGAAGGTACATATTGCATAGTATGCGAATATAAAGCCTTCCCAATCGCTGCTCTTTTCCTTGCGACCAGCATTCTACAACTTTAGTCCCGATACCTTCAAGACTTTTTTCTGCAATTGATGAGCATGGGAAAGGAAAAACTATGTGGTGTACGAAGTGTAGAAAAGTCGTAGTTAATAGTTAACTGATTCAGTTTTCCCTGACGATGGGTTTGTAACCCGAAAGCTCGGAGCAGGAATATAAAACTAAAAAAACGTGGATGAAACAAAAAAATAGTAAATTCTATATTTGTAAGGACCTTGTAGTGAAGTGTTCTTTTTATTTAGAATATTCCAGTGCTGTTATTTGAAGGAGGCAGTCTGATGGCCATGCTTGTCATTTTTGAAGCAGAGTTCCCTGATGGTAATTGTTATAATGTGTTATAAATGATGCATCATGGCAGGGTACTCTCCTTCAAAAATGACAAGCATGGCCATCAGAAATGATCTGATTTCACTACTGTTTTTTATTAACTATGGCTTTTACTGGTGTTCAATTTTCTTTAAAAAGAAAATTCTTTTGAGAATCTTGTGGAAGCATTTCAACTTGCATTGTACCACCACAATGATGAAGAAGATTACACACTGTACAACCCTGCTTTGATGAAAGACTTTGTAGATGAACATTCTCCTGGACTATTTGACATGATCCTAAATTCTATAATAAAACCTGAAACCAGCAAAGAAAGATGGTACCTTCAAGAACAGAGAATTGTTGTTCTTCTCCATATCATTGCTTAGTAGTAAATATTTACATTTTTTTCATGTCTAAAATATTCCTTTTACAATGAAGTGTTCAATTTCAATTTTACTATTATTTTAATAGATTAAAAAAACTTCCCAATAGACCCCTGCACAGTTTCCTGCGTCATCTTGAAAGGTAGCCGTGCCTTTACATCGAAGGGAGATGAACAGTGAGCTTCAACAATTATTCACGTCGCTATAATTGCAAGCTTACCGTTCGTCTCGCTTCAATGCAAAGGCACGGCTACCTTTCAAGATGGCGCAGGGAACTGTGAAGGGGACTATTGCAAAAAGACATGGGAATTTTTTTGAATAACCATGGAACATCGGGCCTGTGCTGGGATACAGTATTGCAAGAACTGTAGATTGCCACAATAGTCAACTACAGAAGGACTACCCCACTCTCTTGCATAGCAATGTTCAAAATGCTACTAAGGTTTGTTTTTCTTTTTTCTTTTAGATAAATCAATCTTATATTAATTTTATCTCCTAATTTTTTTCTATTTGACAGTTTACAGAAACATTCCTTTATGATGCTCTTACTTGATGATTTTCACAATATCTATACCATTAGATTACCAGACACCAGCCTCAAACTGTTTCTTGCCACCCACATGGTCTCCTCTCTTTTAGAAATCCAACCTACTATTCCAGCTATTTGCATATCTCTTGAAAAGGACAACATTCACTCTACACCTAATATAGTCATACAGTCTTTTACTCCGACGAAGGACTAGCGTCCGAAACGTCAGTAAAAGTTTTTTCATCTTTTCACGGTGTATAATTTACCTTTTTACCATTACTATAGTCATAAATGGTATATCTAGAAAATGTGTTTGCACATGTATCATGGGGACTGTTTTGAGCAAACTTTAAAGAAACATTGTCCTCACTGCTCTCAGCCACTCATGAACAAATTGGATAAACTGACAAATTCTTTTAACACATCTCTTCTATTGCCTACAAGTACATCTAACAGTATCAATAATATAAGTAATAACGAGGAAAATGAAGACAGTCCAGATAAAGATTCCAGATATAAACAGTCATGGCCCTGACTATTATGAATCCACAGATTGGAAGAACCATGTTGAAACAGTTTTAAATACATTTTCTGTCCCTCAACCTTCAAGAAGCTCAAATTCAGCTCAAATCACATCCTGTATCGCAAAGGGCAACAACATACATGATCAAGTTACTGGTGGGCACCCAATTCACTTTTATGTATCTGAGGCAGTAATATACATCTGTCTAATCATTCATTTCAAGGAATTACTGTTGATGATTCTTTTGATGTGGATTTTATTAGTACAAATCCAGCTGTCCCACAGTCTTCACTGGCATTCTTTTTGCAAAGACTTGTTCAAGAACCCAATATAGCAGCCATCATTATCATCAATGGCTAAATGTCTGTGTGTTTAATTAGCCAGGCAAATAACATTCTTCTCATGGACAGTCATCTTCATGGCAACTAATTTATGGAGCATTGGTTGGTAAGACCACCCTGCAAGATTTAGATGGATTTTTCATAAATGCAAAACAATATATAAGCAATATATAAACAATATATAACATGTGTACAGTAACTTTTCTTAAGCTTTCTTTTCTTTCTTAATTGATTCAGCCATTTTGAGCGATTTATCAAGCTTTGACCAAATGAAAAGACCTATATATACCTTATACTGTGCTTCCCATATGTTATGGTGTTAAATCTTGGTATTGAGAAGTCATCTGAATTTCTAAGGTTATACCTACACCCATTGCATTGGAAAAGGTTTGATAAAGTTTTGATATCTTTACAGTTTTAGTAAAGTTCTTGTTTGTAATTGTAAATTTATTGCTTCGTGGAGTGCTTAATTAAGAATACTTTCTATGGATTCAGTGCTGGCTCTGCAGCCTTTAAAAGTCAAGTAAACAATCATAATTATGTATTTGACTTCAATTTAAAAATTTTTGACAAGTATTTTCATTGACTGACGCTTCTTAGCACATAAAGGCTTCAGATAGTATATCATGTCCCAGCGGTACATATCTGCACTGTAGTACGATCGATCAATCCTGTAAAATAAAGCATGATCAACTCACCTTCGGCAATCTTATATAATTAAGATCATTTTCCTTCGGATTTTCTGGTTTCCTTCAAAAAATCAATAGGAATATCCTCTGCTATGGACATTTTGTGTAATTCACTTATCTTCCACATAAGAGGGAAGAAAATCACAAAACAACGTATGCAACAGGGCTGCAATCCGAAAAGATCGAAGAAAACAGTTTACTCATCCAGAAAAACATGTAAGATTATCCGCCATTTTGATTCTAGACCTTCACGCATGCGCAGACGTTTGACCGGTGTTGGTGGTACACGTGCTACGTATCGGGTAAGCAAAGGAAGTGTTCAATCACATTTTTCTCTGGGATGAATATTTCTCATGCTTTGGTAACTATTCTACAAATATTATTTCAACCAATTGACTTTCTTAAGATGGAGATAGGGGAATAACCTAAATAACTGGAACGAAATGGCGTACTCGGAGAAGAAATATTAAAGAAAAACACTCCGACGTGGAAGTCTTACATCAGCTATTATTAACCAAAAGAAAGGTTAGTGAAAACCTAAATTTATAGCCCAATGCTCACCAAATTCTTTAACTTGCAAAACCTAATTTGCCAGATATAAGGCTTTTAACTTGTATTTAAAAAGTTTAAAGTTGTCCTCAGCCGCGCGCCGCAAAATGACGTTCAAGAACTAAATGCAGCCAAAGTTTAACGAGCGATTCTTCGAGATCACGACTTTTATTTATTAAGTGGACGTGTATAAAAACTCATAAAAACATCCCCGTCGTATTTGATCTTATAATCTTTACTCAAAGACACCAATTACTTAATTATTATTAGTAATGATGAAAAGGTAAATTGTACACCGTGAAAAAGATGAAAAAACTTACTGACGTTTCGGACGCTAGTCCTTCGTCGGAGTAAAAAGAATTTAGTTATTAATATTATTAATTATTACTAATTATTATTAGTATATGTAATAGGACTCTATGCTGTCCAGTTAAGGAATAATTGGACGAGGAAAATTCCAAGGAAAGACAAAATTGGATGAGGCCGTAGCTTATTAGGCAGAGTCCTATTTGGCAGTCAGAGGAATTTTTCGAGTTTAATTGTTGATTGGGGAGCATGAAATCCCATTATCATCATGAAATCCATATCGCTACCTAATTAATCCCATATCAACAAGACCTGTCCAATTAAGAAAATAATTGGACAGTTGCCTATATATGGAATTAGAAGCTGTATAAATATAAGCAATTATTGGATAAGGTAAAGATAACACGGCAGATAACGCAGCCAAAGTCTTGATAATTTACGATATCATGCGATAACCGAATTAAATAATTGCTTTATTAGACATTTTGTATACTGGAAAAGCATTAACATTGAATTTTAGAGACAAGAATAAGCCTGAAACGAGATGACGTTTTACCCCTGTCTCTAGACCATAATCCTTTTCACACTGCTTTTGTTCTTTTGTTCTTTTTTGTTCTTATGAGTATTGTTCTTGTATCCTCTAAGGAATCAAAAATTTTAATATGAACGAATTTTAAAAACTATTATGGTCTAGAGACGGGGGTAAAACGTCATCTCACTTCAGGCTTATTGAAAGCCATAATGTCGTTTGAAAAATGCAATTAATTTCTGAATTTTTAATTCAGAAATATTTGTTCCAAGAATTCTTCATAAAATATAGGAAAATAATATAAGGATTCCTTGAATAATTGTTTTTGTACATAATTCTGGAAATAAATAGACATAATGAATAAAAACAAAGCTACCACAAAACTACACTTGACATTATAAAAATAATGTGTTATCTGTAAGAAAACCTACAGATAATGCATTTATCATGTCAAGTTAACATGATATCAGGGATTGGCTGAGGGCTCTTGACCAATCAGAATTGAGATACTTAGTAAAATGTATAATAATTTTTATTATTATGTAGTGTATCATTAATACCACTGTCTTCATTGGCTGTGGGCTAATCATTAGAGTACCATGGAAGCCCACAAGCATTGTTATATACAAACGGTCAAAGTCCATTTTTCTCATACTCTGATTGGGCAAGTGAGTATCATGTGAACATGAACAAGTCTCAATGTTTGCCCAGCAACAACTCTCAGAGGGCAAAAAAAGGTTATTGAAAGGGAATGATTGACACAAAATTCAGGGAAATAATCAACCTGTTATACAATGAACTGGCATTGTACACATTTTGACTTCATTGCATGGATTGAAAATTCATAAATCCTCATTACTAACTCTTACTCACATGCTTTTAATTCAAAGAGTGTCCAAAAGTCATTTTTTATGGCCATGAATTTTTTTCTGCATTTGTGTGATGTTTTTGAATTTTTTCATATTAACCTTCATACCTTTGTTTTTTCGTTAGAACCACAGTTATTTTTTTGGTACCACGTGATCGAATATTATACACCACATGATGGTGTTAAAGTGTACCACGTGAACAACATTCCACTGGCAGCGTGCTAAAAAAACAAAACGAATACTAGTATGATTGCATAGAAGAAAGGAGACCGACAAAGACTTTTTGAAACATGTTTTGAGGTGAAAACGACATGATAGGTACTATGGTCTATGCACGGGCCAAGATAAAACGAAATAAGTGCTCAGCAAATCAGAATCAACTGTTCTTATGCCTGAAATGAATAAACAACATTGTCGTTTTCACCTCAAAACATACGTCTCAAAACTTTGTCCTTTCTCACTCAAACCTCATCAATTTACATATTAAGATAACCAACATGCTTATAAAATCCCACAGTTTAAACTGGTAACATGCTGTAAACACTCGTAAAGTAAGACTGCAAATGTGGCGGATTATTTCCCCTCATCCACTGGACATCAATATTGGCCGTGTCACTGCGCCCAAATCTTTTTCACCGTAGTTTTACTGACTTTAAAATGTTCGGCGACTTCAATCAGCGAGCTTGGGAAATGTCCAGCTAAAATATCACCAGTATATTGATCATATGGTCCACAATTGCAGTACTTAAGGCAAGACCAAAAGATTTTGCGTGATCCCACGTTCGCCCTTTCTTCTATACAATCATACTAGTATTCATTTTGTTTTTTTAGCACGCTGCCAGTGGAATGTTGTTCACGTGGTACACTTTAACACCATCATGTGGTATATAAAATTCGATCACGTGGTACCAAAAAAACAACTGCAGGTCAAACGAAAATATTAAGGTTGTTACAGTTTACTGAGAAGAGTGGTATATAGACCAATATAGCTACAATATAGCTATATTATCATCATTTACTAAAATATTTGAAAGAATAATATTTTAACAAATTATCTTTACAAAAACAATAATTTACTTTTTGATTATCAGTTTGGATTCAGGAAAAAGCATTCTACAGAACATGCTATATATATTAAGAAGCCTTTTAATTTTAATTTAATTTATTTAGCTTTGCCATTCAAACACTCACACATAAGCACGCACAAGAATAATTGCATACGTTCATACATAATGGCTGGGAATCCACTACACCATGTGCCAATTACAGTGGCCCCTAACATATTAACATTAATTAAAAATGGTTCGTTTCAAACAAAGTTATTTTGAGATTTTTTTTTGTCCGTTTTCTCTTGATGATCCTTGATGATCCTTATTATTGACAGTTAATAGCAGCATGATGGGGCGCTCTGCAATCCTCGGGCAGTGTTACATTTTATACAGATGGTTTTCCATGTCCGAGAATCTTCCTGGTCATAGATGAGGTGCAGAGCGTGACGATAGTAGTCTACAAGAGATTTCTTGTAAATGGAAAGAGAAACATTCTTATTTATTAGATTTTCTGGTAGGGCGTTCCACGTCCTGCATACTCTAATGAAGAAAGAGCATTGGTATGTGGTCGTTCTGCATCGTTTCCGAGTGAATATCACTGCTCTGTTGTTGTTTGATGCGGCCCTTGTTCTTCCTGTATCCCTTGTTGACGAAGCACATTATTCTCTATGTCCATCAATCCATTAATCGCTTTAAAAAAGAAGATGATGTCTAGCATTTCATGCCAATAAAAGATTGGCAACAGTTCGGTTAGTTCGAGTCTTTCCTTTTTTCTATGTCGCAGCAGAATGGAAGGTTGAGCACATACTTGTTTGCTCAACTTTGTATGCATTCCACTTGTTTGATGAGTCCAGCTGACTGAGGAGACCATACTTTGGTAGCGTACCCCAGATGGGGACGTACGATAGTCAAGTACAACGTGCTGCAAGTTCTTGTGTTCTTGTATCCTTGATAACATATTATGAAGCAAAGCCGTTGACGACAAAAATATCACTTGTGGTATATTTCTAGACTTTACAAAAGCTTTTGATACAGTAAATCATGGCATTTTGCTACAAAAATTGTATGCCGATATGGAATTAGAGGGCTGACTCTTGATTGGTTAAAAGTTACTTAATTAAGTAATTGTAGACAGTTTGTTAAAATTGGCAATCCTGAATCTAGTCATAGTCCTCTTTTGTTACTGATTTATATAAATGATCTAACAAAATTTGTTTCTGAAAAGCTTAGTTTTTGTTTGTTTGCTGATGATGCTAATATTTTCTATTCTGACACAACATCATATCTTACATATGGCTTGCTCTCATGCATGGGGTAATGCATGTACCGGTAAATCTCATCTAACTAAAGTCAATACTACTCTGATGCATAATAAATATATAAGAAAATAAATAAGCAAGTATAAATATGGTTGTGCAAAAGTATTTTGAATTTCAATAATTAATCTGCTGAAATTCAAAATGGGTTGTTTTGTATATCAAATTACTCATAATAAATTGGAAGTACATCCCAAAGGTCTTCTGGTCAATTCTATTAAAACCATTCTCTGCTATGCATTCCCACAATACTATAGACATGCTTGAAAAAGCAATTATTACACACCATTAATATGCTATATATGGCCAGTTTACTTTTTATACAGATACAGCACCGAAACTATGCGACGTCAAAATTCCTTTAATTATTAAAAATATCAATTCATTCAAAGTCTTCAAAAGTTCATTAAAATCACTTCTGTCGAGTACCCAATTATATATACTAAATTTTCAAAATATATTCATACTATAGCTAAGCTTGCACTTCTATCTCAATTTTTAAAAGCGAAGTAAAAACCTGGCTTTTTAAACAAGCTTTTCTTAATTAATTATAATCATATTATTTTGATAAAGTTTATATCAATATTTATATGAGTTTATATTTAAATGCTTATAATATGTTGTGAAATGTTTAATATTATCGTTGAGTATGTTTATATCTGTGAATAAAAATTAAAAAAAATATTTATTTTGCAATATTTTTAAAATCATGTGTTGTTAGGATATTTATGTATTTTTATATCTTATAGCATTAGGATAGCATTAAATTTTAAAATATTTTTTTGTCTTAAATGTTTGTGCTGTTGAACTAAAGGAATTAGCGCTATATAAAATACAATTTATTATAATTATTATTATTACTATGTAGAATTAATGCTGAAAGTATTGTATCGGGTGTTAGGTTGTGCACTTTAAACTAAGATCAGCCCTCAGAGGAGAATCCAGGGCTATCCCAAGTGCCTTTGTGTGTTTGTTATAATTGTTTTCTTAGGCTTCAACCGAATCATGTGCATCTTTTTCTAGTGATGTTGCATGTATTTGATGAAGGCATGTTTGACTAATTTGGCAGATGAAAGATATGTATGTAGGATATGTACTGAATATGAAAGTACTCCAAAGAACTTCAGTATTGATAAGTATCTCTAAATTTATTGAAGAATTTAGAAAACAGCATTAAAAAGTATGACATGAATTGTACTTAAAGTACATTGACTTTTTCAATTGTGAAAATACATTTATTTTTTGAAATTGAAATTGAAAATGCATGATGGGATAACCCTGGATTCTCTACTGACCAGCCCCTGCATCGATCAACATAATAATTCAGTAGTATTGCTCTTAACATATTCTCTTAGTACTGTGTTTCAATGGTTTTTTTATCTCCTCTTGCAGAAAGTCTTATGAATATGATTGTTACTTATGGTTCTAGTCAGAAAGTTGGTTGCAGCCCATATACTGGCAGGTAACGAAACATTATTACTTTTAAGCATCCCCTCTGCTTTAGAGTTCATAATTCTAATTTAATGATTCATTTAAGGCACATGCATTACTTCGTGATGCTGTACTTGATGAATCTCATAAGATGTATAATAACTGAGTCAGACTACTACCTGTACCTACCACAAACCTCTCCCTTAATTGCAATGCACAGTGTCCAGCAACAAATACTGGAGGCATTTCAAAGAAAAAAGGTAGAGGAGCTATCAATCATGATCAAGAAATGAGTTTTAAAAATGGACATCTACATAATATGGTGTGCGTCATGAAATAAATATTGCCAAAATTCAGGTAAAAAAACTCACATATATTTTATAGTTAAAAGACCCATCAGACAAATAAAAGAAAATAATGTGATTGAGGAATTTCTACATTCATTCGTTTACTAGTCATAGAAGAGTCCCTAGGCTTACGGAGAGTGATGGTTGTAAAATGTTTTTTTTTTGCAAAAAAAATATAGTGATATTTTTTTTAGTATAAATATTTTTGATGATCATATTTTTGATTATTTCTTTTAATTTTTCTTTGAAATTCTTTTAAATATAAAGTGCCCTAGCTTCACCCCTCAGACTCACAATACCTTTATTTACCGCCATGTTGTTTTGTTTTGCTTGTAATCAACAAGCTTCCTAATCGTTTATAGCCGTTTTTTCCTAGTCGCTTTCTTTAACTTAGAATCCATTAGACTTCATTCTTTTCACTAATAAAGTTAAAGGAAAAGATATGGTGCTTTGAGATGAGAGAATGTCGTGTGTTGCTGAATCCGACATCTACAAAAAAGATATAGTGTAATGTTTTCTGGTAGCGAAAAGACTCTATGAAACACCCTAAACTGGGCACGACTGTTCCACTCAATCGTCAAGTTTTTGGCGTTTACATTCAGGTGATAACCTCAAATTTGTTCCAGATAAAGGCAATAGATCATTTCGTCTTGTTTTTTTAGTGCAAATAATAAAGTCTACTGGATTTCAAGAAAAGAAAGCGTCAGTAAACCGGACGGTGTATAATGCAGGTTGCGGGTTGCAGGTTGCATTGTGGGTTACAGTTCAGGAGGGTCTTTCAGACTATTTTGGACGTTCGTAGAGGCGCACGTACCTGCATTTAACACTATAACTTTTTAACGAATCATAGTCATCCAATAACTTTGATGGATTTAATAGTATAGATTATATAGATTATATAGTAAACTTGGTTTATATAGTAAAGTATGTTTCGTTATATGAAAGTACTTTTAACCGTGAATAAAGGTTCTTGATTACGGCTTCCGGTTGCTACCGCATTTCACTATAAAACCCATAAATTGACAAATTTGGAGAGCATCTGGCAAAAAGAAAAACGAGAATGGTGACCCCATCTTTTTACTGTAGTTTTTAAATGTCCATAACATAATTAATGTCCATGCATAGTTTCAGGACAAAGTTATTGGCAAAATTTCTTTCGAGGGAATTACCTTAAGCGATTTCTATTTGGTTCTCCCGCTCACCCGCTGACATACAATTAAAAGGAAGATGAAGATCCCGCAATTGAACCCGCTACCTGCAACCTGCAACCCGCAAGCTGCAGCCTGCAGTTTACACCGACTGCCAGTAAACGACTAGGAAGCTTGTTGATTACACGAATTTATCATCGCTTGTCGATCAATGTTTCGCGTTTACGGTTTTTTTCCTCGAACTTTGGCAAGTAAAAAATGATAAAGAATGATAAAGCTACCCAAAACTAACACACATTTCATAGATTAGAGTATGGGGAAATAAAGTTATCTGAGTCATAATTTGGTAGAAACGGATTCGATATGGAAGCTAATAGTGAACGCTGACCTTGGTCTCGTTTAGATCTCCACTTTCACTGATCGTATCGTGAAATGATCACTCCAAATATGCTTCAAAATCATATACAAATGTCTTTCAACAGACTATGTTTTTTTAAAAGTCTCATCAAAGTTTTGTTTTGGTAATTTCCAACAGTAGCGCAAGGACTTCATGATGGTAGTGGACTCTGTTTGTAGCGAACCGACGGTAGCGAAAGTATGTGGTAGCTTAAGTATGTGTCGATTTAATTGTTGACTAGTTGTAAAACTCTTATTTTTACACTCCTAACAGTTCGTTAGCCTGCATGACTCTCTTTAACCTTGAGATTCTCATTAACACTTCGGAGAAAATAGATATATGCTCAAACTTTCGACAAGCAAATAAATAAACAAAAGGTTTAACGGCAATTAAGTTTGCAAGTCAAGGAAAGATTACACTTTGGCACACTGGAAGCAATGGTGCTGTTCGTTTCTTGATCAACTCGGATGCTAATAAAGTCTTGAAACAGAATTGTTGGGGATGAAAACCCATATACAGGAACAGAGGAAAGATATCTTCACGACTTCTTAGTCACCATATACTGTATTTTAAAGTTGTGCTAAACGACTCTTGGAATTGGGCAAAACGACTGGTTACCATTGCGTTTAGGGACTAGTTCCGTCAATTTATTAGAGCATTTTCAACCTAACTGAGTCTAACTGAATGATTACGTTGTGCCGGATATACTGTTTATGCTCATGATGAACGAGAGCTTGAGCAGTAAATTTGCGCACGCTGTAAAAAGAAGAAGAATTCATGTTATATTTTTTGTGTGGTATTTATTGTGGTAATTTCAACTTCAGCTATAAAATAATCTACATATGTAAACTTATATGTAAAACAGATTATTACGCTGTTCTGAAGGTAATTAACATTCACATTATTTCATTCCATTTATTTTCACGTGATTAGTGACAATTAGAGTGCTTTGTAAAACTAATTTACATATTTCATGCAAAACAGATTATTGCACATACTGTTTTCAAGTTTAATATACTGACATTATTTTTGGGAGTAGTTTTACAATAAATGGCCTTGAAATACATCCTATTGTTCCTCTTGGTAAGTGGCTCCATTGCTATTTGGCTACCATACAATCCATCTACCCTCTATCTAACCCTATAGACTAGATGCTAAGGCTAAAATAATAAGTCAACAGTATACCTATTGCATCATATTAGATCAGCAATGACAATTCCTAGATGCTCCTTCCTGGTCAACCGAGCATGCTGGGATAGGACTCAAAACAGGCGTACAGTAGAACCCCTCTATACCGGACAGTGCTGGGACCGATAAAAATTTCCAGTTTAGCGGGGGTTCCGGTACACTGAAGTTTTTGCAAATTACTTTTTTCTTCTTCAAGATTTACTATGTAAAGAAAATTTTCAATGATTTTGTGAGTTTAGAAGTTGTCCCTGTAGACTCAATTTATACACCTGCAAATACGCTAGTGACGGTAGCTCCGAAACAAAGGTACGTTCTTCCGGACTAGCAGGGTTGAATTTTATTGTCAAATAGCGTTTGGTACCGAAATAAAAATATTCGGCAGCCATTAAATTTCTCTTTCCTGGAAGGTATAGGAAACCATAATCTTAGATATACCGGCCTCTTCTGATAAAAGGCAAAACAAGGATGATTTTATTTGTTGCGTGGTTGGTTTTTCAAAATGCAACCGGTATTTGACTTCAGTTGACCAGGATTTCAAAATGAATTTGAATTTATGGGTGGAAGTGAAATGCAGTGCATGTACACCTGTTTTAAGTCCTATCCCACCATGCTCGGTTGACCAGGAAGGAATGTCTAGGAATTGTCAGTGATGATATGAGTATGATTCCTGTGGTATAGGTTTGACTTCAGTTGACCGGGATTTCAAAATGATTTTGAATTTGTGGGTGGAAGTGAGACGGTGCATGTACACCTGTTTTAAGTCCTATCCCACTATGCTCGGTGGACCAGGAAGGAGTGTCTAGGAATTGTCAGTGCTGATCCTAATATGATTCAATGGGTATTTGACTTCAGCTGACCAGGACTTTGAAATGATTTACGGGTGAGAAGATATAACTAGCTAAAAACTAGTGTGAGCTGCGTCGGTGTTTCCAATGAAACAGTAATAATAAAAAGGGAAAGAGGTTATATTTACTGGTGACTTGAACGTAGATTTATTGGCAAAAAAAAGCCTTCTATTCCCGAATGTAAACAAATGAAGACCATATTGAAATATCTACACTTTAAACAAGTTATTGACAAGCCGACTAGGATTGCTCCCTCCAGCACACTGCTAGATATAATAGCTACAAATTGCCCCCAGAATATTTGTGATTCTTGGGTTATATCTGCCAACCTGAGTGACCATGAAATGGTTTTTGTTGTCCGAAAAATCAACTGGAAGAAAGCTCCGTCACAAATTAAAGAATTCAGGAATTATGCTAATTACGACCCAGCAAAGTTTTGTGTTGATCTGAAAAGTGTTGAATTGATTCCCAATAGAGACACTACTACTTGTGTTAATGAGCTGTGGGACACTTTTAAGTCATCCTTTGTTGCCGTTGCCAATCGTCACGCACCTAAGATACAAAAACGCGTTCGTGGCATTGATTGCTGTCCTTGGCTCAATAAACACGTTAAAGTTAATATTCGTCAGCGGGATTATTTGTTAAAGAAAGCAAGAAAATCTAATCGATCAGAAGATTGGGCAAATTACCGATGCATGAGGAAATGGCGTGACTAATAACATCAAGACCGCTAAGGGCAACTATAACAGACATCTGCTTGAATTGAATAGAAATGATCAGAAGTCGTTTTGGAAATCGGTCAAAAAGATCTTACCTGGAGAAAGCAAGGAGGTGTCTCACAGCATTAAAATCGAAGGAACGTCTACATCTGAGAAGAATACTATTGCTAACGCATTCAATAAGTTCTTTGCTGGTGCTGCAATTACACTAATATGAAATCGTTTGGTAGAAAAGTATCCGTGAACTCTGGCGATCATGATCATCATAATAACGTTCCTGGGCAGCCAAATCAGCGACCCCCGTTCAAGTTTAAGGAAGTATCGGAAAGTGTTATCCTTTCCCAACTACGCTGTCTTAAAACCGGTAAAGCAGTTGGACTAGATAAAATTCATCCACGCTTACTCAAAGATGCTGCGGATATATTGGCAAGACCTCTAACAAACATCATTAATGCCTCTTTGTCACAGGTCAAGTTTCCAGCAGCGCGTGTCGTACCCTTGTTCAAGAACGGTAGTGCTAGTGATATGGACAACTATCGTCCCATCTCCATTCTACCTACTATCTCCAAACTTCTTGAAAAGGTGGTCCATAATCAGTTGGTTAATTACCTCCAGGAACACAAGCTCCTAAGTCCGTACCAGTGTGGTTTTCATAAAGGACATTCCACCGAGTTTGATGCTGTTTCCTTTGCTGATACTATTCACCGAAACATTGACCAGGGCCTTTTAACTGGTGCTGTCTTTGTGGATCTACGTAAGGCGTTTGATACGGTGGATCACATGATTCTACTCCACAAGTTAACAGTTCTTTGGGTAGTTGGTCACGAGAACAAATGGTTTGGTGACTATCTATCTGGGCGGTCCCAGGTGGTGGACTTTCATGGTACCCTCTCAGACCATGAACACGTGACCATTGGTGTTCCGCAGGGGTCAATCCTAGGTCCGCTGCTGTTTGTCCTGCATGTTAATGACCTTCCAGACGTAATTCATCACTGCAGCATTCTACTGTATGCAGATGACACTGTATTATTTTTCTCCAGTTCTGATGTCTCTACAATTGAACTGAAGTTGAATGACGAGCTGAATGCTATTGTCTGCTGGCTGAGGGAAAATAGTTTATTCCTGGATGCTACTAAGACTGACTCTCTGCTATTTGGAACTCATGCAAAGTTGAACAATGTAGATCATTTTAATATTCAAGTCAATGGACAGATCATTAAGCGTGTGTATGAATTTAGATACTTAGGTATCGTATTTGACCAGCATGTTAGCTGGAATGCTCATGTTAAATACCTCTTGGCTAAGGCTGGTAAAAGAGTCGGTATGTTAGGTCGTATTAGGCATAACTTGACAGCGCATTGTGCAAATATTATTTATATGTCATTTATTCGTCCTATTTTAGATTACTGTGATACCGTATACCACTGTTGTGGTGAGGTCAATAGTAAAGACCTAGAAAGGTTGCAAAGATGTGCAGCACGCATGGTTGTTAAGTCCCATGACAGTGATAACGCAATGGACTCCTTAAAGGGTTTACAGTCATTTCGCCCACGGACCATTTCGCCCACGCCAATTCGCCCACGCATAAAATCATCGATCTTGGGTTTGCCAATTCAGACTGACTCGTCGAAAATACATCCAAATAATTTCTCTTAACTTCTGATCTAGACCGAAGTTCTGCATTTAATAGAAACATCAAAAGAAAGCTTAGGTTAAAGTGAAAACGAATATTATCCATTGTTGCTGTGAAATAAGCTGGAAAAAAGATTTTAGTGAAAACACACAAGAAGTCAAACGACGCCAAAGTTTCACACTCCTTACGCCGGCATTCAGACTGAATCGTCGAAAATACATCCAAATAATTTCTCTTAACTTCTGTTCTAGACCGAAGTTCTGCATTTATAAGAAACATCAAAAGAAAGCTCAGGTTAAAGTGAAAATGAATATTATCCATTGTTGCTGTGAAATAAGCTAGAAAAAAGATTTTAGTGAAAACACACAAGAAGTCAAACGACGCCAAAGTTTCACACTCCTTACGCCGGCATTCAGACTGACTCGTCGAAAATACATCCAAATAATTTCTCTTAACTTCTGTTCTAGACCGAAGTTCTGCATTTATAAGAAACATCAAAAGAAAGCTCAGGTTAAAGTGAAAATGAATATTATCCATTGTTGCTGTGAAATAAGCTAGAAAAAAGATTTTAGTGAAAACACACAAGAAGTCAAACGACGCCAAAGTCTCACACTTCTTACGCCGGCACTCAGACTGACTCGTCGAAAATACATCCCAATAATTTCCTCTACTTATTTCTAGATAAGTTCTGAATTTAAAAAATATATCAAAAGAAATCTAAGGTTAAAGTGAAAAGGACTATTACATTTTTGTCGCTGAGAAAATTAATGTTAAAATTATTAGAAAACGATTTTTGAGGTAACAAAGCATGACTGTCAACTATTTTTGCCACGCCAAGACAACGGTGTGCCGTTGGTTTGTCATTTTGCTAACGATTTTACATAAATGGCTAACAGTTTTCCATAAAGTACTAACGGTTGGCTAACGGTTTTTCATGAATGGCTAACGGTTTTTCATGAATGGCTAACGGTTTTTCATGAATGGCTAACGGTTTTCCAGAGCGTTTAACGCTTTTTTCAAGCCGTTTAACGGTCATCAACGAAAAGGCGTTATTAACGGTAAAGCGTTAAGACACGTTTTCCCATGGAAGGTCGTTAATATAAAGCTATGGCGTCAGGCGTCCTTCGATGGATAATAAGGATATATAAAACTTTGTGTTCTAATATTAAGTATTTATATGTCAAGTAAGCTAAATAACGATAAAAAAACTCTAGAAGTAATTCATCTGAGGTTTAAAAAGGTTAAAGGGCCATTTAAATTGGTTTATAAGTTGTTTCGTTCGTTAGCGAGTTAGCGTATGCGAGTCCGTATAAAAAGTTCGCGTTTTGAAGTCTTGCGCTTAAGCGCAAGTACGGTTGATAAATCGCGAGCTACTTTTTTTAGTCATGGTAACGTATTTCTTAAAGTGATTCTACACGTGGGCGAATTGGCAAACGCATGACTGATGATTTTATGCGTGGGCGAATTGGCGTGGGCGAAATGGTCCGTGGGCGAAATGACTGGTTACCCCTTAAAGTTGGGAACACTTTCAAGTAGGCGCGACCATCATTAAAGAAATGCGTAAGTGGCCGCTGTCTGCGATTCTTCATTAATTATTTTAAATTTAATAGTAGTGTTTCCCAGCGCTCAACGAGACAAAGCCATCTTCTACATTTACCTAGGGTAGGAACGGAAATCGCTAAGCGCAGCTTTTATTATCATGGTTGCACTGTTATAATACATTTTTAACATAGTTATTTCTTCGTCATAATTTTTCTTCACATATTTTTTCACTTTCTTGTTGCTTGATATGATTAATACGTAATTTTATATAGATTATTATATATTAATATTTAAGCATATACTAGGCTAGGTGTGATTGGGTCGGGTTTGGGCATCAAGTTTCGCATGTCTCGAGCCCAATGCAAATGAATTGTTAGCATTTGCTCGTTTGCCTTGGATTCGAGGCATGTGGGGTCGACGTCTAACCTCGGCCTTAGTATTATATTTTAGTATCATATTTTAGATCTTATCAACATACTTTGGATTTTATTACTATAGCTTCATATTTTAGCTTTTAGCCTAAATTATTTATTATCTTATATTTATTAGGGCTCCTATTGATAGCAGTTATACATTCCATGTAACTGAAGGGATTACCCTGTTTAAATAAAAGTGTTCATTCATTCAATTCTATTCACAACAACTTTTTGTAACACAATTAGGTTTACATAGCTCCTTTTTTACATTTTATTTCTACTTACAACATTTACAACAATGAAGCAACAAACTAAAAGAACATGTAATAGCCAAAACAAAACAAAAAACATGAAGCAAAAAAAGAGATATAATATTATCTATGGTTGGATATGAATTTAATGAAAACAAATATATATGACTGTACTTTTTTACACTATTCTCGACTTTCACATCCCCATAATCCTTTGCGTTAATTGGGGGTTAACCAGAGGGTAAAAACCCACTTTTTTTGCCGAAGGCTGATGAGAAAAGTTGAAAATACCTTTGTTTGGTTACCTTTGTTTGGTATTTAAAGTTAAAAATATTAAGAGGTTTAAAGGTAAATTTTAAACATTTTTTCGTACTAAGTCAATACATTTTCTGTAAGACCAAAACTCTTCATGATCTGTACACGCAAAAAATAACTGTGTTTATTCAGCAATAATAAAATATATATTTTTGTAGCCATTAGTTGAATAGTTAGTACCCTATGCTGTTTTTAGTGAACATTGGTCGAGAAGGTCCCCTGATACGTACTCTAAGCTGTCTATGTTTTGTTTGAGACTACTCATTTTTCCTTTCATATATATTTTTTTTCCATAAAGCTGGAATTCTGTGAATTATTCCCGCCCAACCTATGAAATCCTAAACGTGAAGTCCTTTATTTTTGCATGTTCCCAATTTACTTTGACACCATTATATACCACCACATAATTAAATCAGTGATTAATTGTTGATATTCAAGGCAGAGAAATCTTCATAAAAATGGAGTTTCCCCCTATTTGTATATTCCATATAATTATATTCATTAAATATCGCATTTGGTTTGTCACTATTCTCTGACCACGTTATTAATAGGCTCTTGTAGAAAGCTGGAACATTCTTTTGGATCCTTTTCCTATCAAAATTATTCTTTATTTGGTGAAATCCTCATGTGTTTAAGATATACTGATTATGTTGATGGGTTCGAACAATTTAATTGCCCATTAATTGACTCGATTTGCTTTTATACAGGAATGGAAATCTGCAAACTGTTAAATCCTCCTAACTTTTATAATCACTGATTAAGGTGCTATATGTTTGATTTTTGTTTTTTTCCATTTCAGATGAAATTTTGTGTTGTATTCTCTATTATATTTTAACAAAATATTCTAAAAAATGAAGCAGTCAGAGCAACTTTAGCAGAGTACTTGGATTTTACTGTAAAGTGTTAGGTACCTTCCATAACGACAGAATACTTCTGGGATTGTATGAAAGTTAGTGAATATATGTCCAGTATTTTGATGCCTTCTTGATGAAAATTAATCCATTGAAAATTTTATTAAAATCTATTGGGGGTTCTCGGTTTCCTCTACCCAGCCATCCGGCTTGACTCCTTTGCGTTTATTTTCAATATTATGATGAATAGTAGTCATAAAATTGTTCTAATATTTCCAAAACTTTGTTGAACGAATTAAAGAAAAAAGTGGTATCATCGCATCTGTATAAAAGAACTGAATTTTTTGCCTTTCATTCCACATTCACACCTTTATTGATTTATGTCATTGCAACTCTGAATCATGATCAACATGATTTCTATGGTTATATGTAAGTATAAAAATATAAGGGGAAATAGATTTAGGGTCTCCTCTTTAATTTGTTTCGTTCCTCTATGGACCTTGAAAGAATATGTTGCTTAACCATGATTGTAATGATATGATACAGCTTTGATTGTCATGCAAAAGAATTCTCACCCATTTGATAAAATAATTTTCGTCAAAGCCAAATTTATGTAGGACTTCTGCAAAGATAAAATTAATGTTCAATCAATGGAGTTGAATGCCACAGCGAAAAGCAGCAAATATTTGTCTTTGTGTCTTATATAATTCATAATATCTTGAATTATATCTTAGAGTGCCACTCTGACGAAAATCGCTCAAACTTGGATTCAGCTGATACTTTCCTAAGAGTACTCTTTAAAGGTCCAATACTCACCGTATATTATGTAGTGTTTTCTCGATATTCAGGACGAAAGTATATTTTTTATGATTAGTTTTTGGAGTCTGTGATGTCATACATTCAACATCAAATTAACATTCATTAACTGCTAACATATATTTCTTTGTATATAAATCTTTAATTTATTTTATTCCTATGAAGCCCAAAGGATTGCTATATATAATGTGCTTATATATAATGTGCAAGATCAAGCAAGAAACAAATATTATTTTGCAATTTACTCACAATCAAACACAGAAGATTCTGGTTCTTTCATATTTTGTTTGTCCAGAGCTGTGTTGCAATTTTTCATGGTGCTGTATACGCTATTCAGGATATGATTGGGATCGATTACAATTCAACTGCTAGTCCAACTGATTTCAATACTACCTTGCTCATTAATTCTCGTAACCAGACCCTTCTCAGCAAAAAATCGAAGGCCCTAGTAACAGTCACAAACCGGAAGACCAAGATTCTAGGTTGTTGGATATGTGCGTGTATTATTCTTAATTGAAAACTGGTGGAAGAAGAATCCCATTATCATTATTAGCATGCCCCACATATTCTGACTTTTATTTTCAACCATCATTGCATAGTTTTATCTGTTTTTTATCTTCGAATCAAAAACCATCAAGCTCATGATGATCAATTATTATACATTGTTTTATGGAACAGTTTATTTGTCTTTTATTATTATCATTCCTTGAAAAAAGCAATTTAGATTGGTCTCCTGATGATGGGTAAAACGTATAAGTATTAATTATATATAACTGACCTTGCTGTAGGTATAAAAAAGCCTGACTTTGCCTTAATTCATAAGCAGAAGTTTGTCTAATAACTGAATATCATTATTTTCTTAAAATAACCATGTAATTTTTTTTAACCCTATTAACCCTATATGGTCAAAGGGTTGTTAAATTCTGGTTAAAAAAGTAGGGGTTGCCATTGCATTTAAAAGAAATAATAAAGCTTTTTACTTCACAGCAGAAAAGCATTTCTGAATTATTTAGTACATAATAAAATTATTTTTTTAGTTTAAGACTTTCATGCATGATGATAATGTTTTAATTTAGCAATTGAAGAAAGATTTTCAAAACTATAATTACACATTTAGATGTTAATTTAATAAAAGGTAAATTTTTAATTTGCATAATATGTATTCCTAGTTTGTTTTTATTCCAGTTTTATAGTTAGGTTTATGTAGAGAAATGTAGAGAAACTGGCAGCCCAAACGAGCCGCAATGGCCAAACATGTAAAAATTCAAATGTGTTGGTAATTAAATGCAGGAGTCGCTGAAGGTTATATTAAAAATATTGGGTTGCTTGAATATTGACCACCCCTCATCCAGGGGGAAGCATACTCTAGCAATAATATATATGCCTAATTTCTTATCTCTCAATAGACGCTTTCAAATCCAGTTTTCATCATATAGCAGACTTATAAACAGCTAAAAAATGTGTGGCTAATACCTACATAATCCCAAAAAAGCTAAAATGTCTTCTCTCTCAATATAGGACTCTTTCAAATCTAATTTTCATCATAGCAGATCGACTTAAAAACTGCCAAATATGTGTTGAGGACATTATTAGGTAATCTCAAAAACTTAAAGCTAAAGCAATTTCAATACTCTAGCAATAATGCATAGGTGCCTAATTAATTATAGGGTCTTTATCTCAATGGATTCCTACAAATCCAATTTTCATTATAGCAGACTTATAAACTGCTGCAAAATAAGTGTTACCTCGACATTACGTAATGATTTCACAACTTTTTTTAAAGTAAAAAATTTACCCTTGCTAAGGGTCTTGTACGTGCAGTACATTATGTAATGTATTTTGTCTGGACAAGTAAAAACAAAAAACAAAAAATCCAGAGTGTAATGTCTGCAACACATTGTTTTATTTTATTTTACAACTTTATTGGCAATCTACATATACAATCAACAAGAGAAAATAATTACAAAAATGGAAGAAAAGAACAAGGCTGTAGAAAACCAAAGGGGAGAGAGGCAAACGGGATGTGCATGGAGTACCCATGCCAGGCATACGCAGCTCTGGCTCAAAATTAAAAGAAATATATATTAAGGAAACTACAAAGTAATATTGTTTCATTCTGCTTAAGTTCTATGACAGGAACATTCTCTAATAGCGGACCAGGTACACTGGAATGTTTTTGACGAGAAAAATAATATATTGGATACAAAGTCCTTAAATGAGGAAACATTAATTTGGTTAAACTAGATGAATTAAGGAGCTAAACTATACATACTGTATTAAGATTCCAAAGATTAACAATGCAATTAAAGTAGGAGGCCTGAAAAGAAGAAGTTTTACAAGTTTGTATTTTCAGCATGAGACTATAGGGCTATTGCAGTTTCTAGAGCAATCCGTGTGTGGTAAAGTCAACAAAAGCATTTAAACCAATACAGGAACAACCATATAAAGAATTATAAAAATAGACTAAAACAACAAAAGCATTGAAACCAATACAGGAACAACCATATGAAGAATTATAAATATAGACTATAATAGGTCCTTAATTTCAAGATCATTACATAATGGTACAAGCTTAATAGCTATTAAACGTTCCTTGTATGTGTTGAATCACTTATCCTTTCCTTTCCTTTAAAATCCGTCTAGTAGCTCAGCGCTGCATGCACAGGTTCAATTTTTGCCTTGAGAGTGATGTGGTGAGGAGACCAGACCAGACCACACTGGCATAACAAAGTTGCAATTTAACTAGGGATAAATAGAGTGTATGACGAACATTAATATCAGGTAAAAAGGAGCAAATTCTTTTCAACTGCTTTATCTTTGAAAGGATTTGGTTTTGACAGCGAAAACTATGAAGCTACCATTTATTTTGAAAACATGTGCCTTAAAAAACAAAAACATTTTTTGTTTTCATATGATGTCATCAAAAAACTAAAATCTGAAGTATTCACCCCACAAGACAGTCTGTTTGTTGAATATTTTGACATATATATCATAAGAAAAGTTTTACCTAAAAAATTTTGTATAAGCAATGCTTGGTTTTAGATTTATTGCAAGTCCAATTCTGTCACACATTATTAAAGCATTAGAAATAGGGAAATTTGATTAAAATAATACATAATAAACTTATGGTAGATGATTGGTAACTTCATTTTTATGATTTGTTATTCAACAGTGAAGGAACAATTTTAAGAAATTGTAATTAATAATAATCAAAAATATTTTAAGAAATGAAACAATTTACTTCAATCCAAACATGTTTTGGCATAGCTGCTGCCATCATCAGTGGATGTTAATGATGTAATAATATAACCTAGATTATATATCATTTAGCTATATAATGAGAGCACGTGCAAATTTGGTACCTAATATAGAAAAGAAAACTATTATGAGTAGCAAAGATTATGCAATAAAGGCGAGTTTAGAGTGTTAACTGTTGATTCAAAAGGGGTTATTCCCCCATTTGATATGCATAGCCTCTTTGATTTTTGATAGCTTTAACTTTATCAAATTTACTATGGAGAAACAAGATCATAATGTTTTGCCCTTTCTTGAAATACATATAGATATATACTCTAGTGACCGTACTTTAACATCTATTTGTGGAAAGAAAACATTCATAGGTCTATTTACCAACTATATTAGTTTTTCACCACTATCATACAAAGTTGGTTTATTATGCACTTTGATTGATTGATCGCATTTATAAGATCAATACAATTGGTCATGAAGAAAAATTTCTATCCGCAAGGTGTTATTGACAAAACCATTACTTAAATAAGAGTTTGAATCCTACATCTAATTTGAAGGTATGGCTATGACTTAACATAAGGGATCATTTAATAATATAGAACACTGCCCTCATTCTGGAATACAGTATTTTAAAAGAATGCCAGTCATTTCGAGACACAGTCGTTTCGAGACAGGTCGTTTCGAGACACTTAGATACAAGTTCGAGACAGGCATATATCCGTTTCGATACACATCATACATCGTTCAATATATATCATTATAGAGGATATTACAGGTTCAAAACGATCTTATAAAGAAAAGTATTTATTGCTATGTTGAAATACAAGGATACCAGACCAAACGTTACCAAGTTTTCCGTAAATTATTGACTCGAAAACTCGTCAAACTACCTTAATCTACTATCTTAATCAGAACTCTGTGATTTTTTCCAAAAACTTTATTATAAACTCACATCTTCTAAACTTAATGAAGAATTTTTAGATAAATATGAAAGGAAGTTTAGAGAGAAACACGCAAACGACTAGCTCAAAAACTTTAGACGCGGACGAGATGTTTTGACTCTACAACAAGAATGTTCGACTCGATCGTCAAACTTCTACATCTTAATCAGAACTCTTTGATTTTTCCCAAAACCTTTATCAGAAACTCGCATCTTCTAAACTTTATGAAGAATTTTTAGATGAATATGAAAGGGGATTCAAGTTTAGAGAGAAACACGCAAACGACTAGCTCAAGACGAGATGTTGTTTTGACTCGACAACAAGAATGTTCGGATCCGAATGTTCGACTCGTCAAACTTCTACATCGTAATCAGAACCCTATGATTTTCCCCAAAATCTTTATCAGAAACACACATTAAAGTTAGAGAATATACTAGTATAACCTTTATTTTTATCAAGGTGAAAGCATAGGAATTTGATCCACGTCAGGTCAAAAAAAAAACTCCACCAGAGTATAGATTCATCGAGCTTTGAGCTCTATGCAGATCAAAATCTACCTATCACAGCACTTTGTTGGCTTCTTTTAAGATTGACTAAATGCCCGGCAGTCCAAACTTTCACCAAAAAACGAGAACTGGCTACAGCTAATGGAATCGAACTAGTCTAACTTTATTATGGTATATTAAGTGTTTCCTGTAGTCTGGACTGATTTGAAAAAAGATAGTCTGTATTCCGCTCGGCATAGAATATGGAGCACTTGGTTCATATCAGTTCTAATATTTTCGCCAACACTGCCGGTCGCAATTTTCGCAACAAAAACGATAAATTACCTACGTTAATGAAGCCAAACTAGTCTAAATTTGTCTCGTATTCTACGTTGCTTCTAATAATGATTGTTTATCTTTGCTCGGCATAGCTAGAATACCGAGCACTTGGCTCATGTCACTTAGAATATTTTCACCAACACTGCCGGTCGCGGTCTCAAATACACTATGCCCGGCAGTCCAAACTTTCGCAAAAAATACTATAAATTACCTACCGTTAATGAAGCCAAACTAGTCTAAATTTATCGAGGAATATTAAGCGCTTCCTGTACTCTGCACTGCTTCAACTATAAGGATTGTTTGTCTTATCGTATTTTTTGCGAAAATTGCGACCGGCAGTGTTGGCGAAAATATTAGAGTCGTTTGCGTGTTTCTCTCTAAACTTGAATCCCCATATTATCGAATTTATAGTATTGAATTTCATATTCATCTAAAAATTCTTCATAAAGTTTAGAAGATGCGAGTTTCTGATAAAGGTTTTGGAAAAAATCAAAGAGTTCTGATTAAGATGTAGAAGTTTGACGATCGAGTCGAACATTCTTGTTGTAGAGTCAAAACATCTCGTCCGCGTCTAAAGTTTTTGAGCTAGTCGTTTGCGTGTTTCTCTCTAAACTTCCGTTCATATTTATCTAAAAATTCTTCATAAAGTTTAGAAGATGTAAGTTTATGATAACGGTTTTGGAAAAAATCACAGAGTTCTGATTAAGATAGTAGATTAAGGTAGTTTGACGAGTTTTCGAGTCATTAATTTACGGAAAACTTGGTAACGTTTGGTCTGGTATCCTTGTATTTCAACATAGCAATAAATACTTTTCTTTATAAGATCGTTTTGAACCTGTAATATCCTCTATAATGATATATATTGAACGATGTATGATGTGTATCGAAACGGATATATGCCTGTCTCGAACTTGTATCTAAGTGTCTCGAAACGACCTGTCTCGAAACGACTGTGTCTCGAAATGACCGGATACCTTTTAAAAGCATCACCCTTTTACTTGTGACTCACGTAAAGTCTCTTACAAATTTGTTTTCAAAAAATGTCCAGCTTTCAATATTAAAAGTTGCCACAAAATGACTCAAATCCCTTATGTTACGTCATAGTCATTAACATATTGGAAATATAAACAACTTTTAATATTGAAAGCTGGACATTTTTTGAAAACAAATTTGTATCTTAGTATCTCAAAGTCCCGTCATTCAAATGACTATTTATTTTTAACAATCAACAATACTTTCAGAATTGATTCTTTAAATAGTGAATCTATTAAAAAAGTATAAAGACATCTTTTTAGGACAAAAATTCTCATGTCCTCGCACATCTTAAAGCCTCCGAAGACTGTCAAAATTCTTACTCAGAATGTAGCTTTGCAATTATTGACTCTGTGCAAACTGATTATTAGTTAAAAATCAAAGAGGCTATGCATATCAAATTGGAACAACCCCTTTTGAATCAACAGTTAACACACACCAAACTTGCCCTTATGGTGTAATGTTTGCTATAATACATAATAACATAATTTTTAACCTTTTGTGATTTGGCCACTATATTGGTTTCCCTCATGCAATGAGACACCAAGATGGTGGACCTATATATTTAAAATATATTATGATCATAATCGATTGCTTGTGTCTTCATATCTAAGACTTCTTTTAGCTAGAAGTTTGGCTGAGATATATAGTTTTGGCTACTCTTTTGGTCAGTGTAAGTTTTGTTTTATATAAATCCTTGCAAAATCTTTGATGACGTAGGTGAAAACCAATAATAAATTTCTCAAAGTTTACCAAATCACAGGTAGAGCAAGAGCAGAGTCAGAAATCTGTTTTTGATTGTATAATCAGTGGTGGATTCAGTGGTGGATTCAGGGGAGGGGTGCAGGGGGTGCGCACACCCCTCCCTGGTTCAACTTTGTGCCCCTACTTCGAAGATAACTTACACTGTTTTTCCCTGATCCTAAGGGATGCACTCCTCCCTGGGATAAATTTGTTTGCAGCACCCCTCCCTGAGCAAAATCCTGGATCAGCCCCTGATAATAATTGGAAAGGTGTGCAACTCTGGCCGCCATAATTCACATACACCCTTACTTGGAGCTCAATATTATACAAATTACTAAACCGATCTTGAAATTGTCTTTCCTTTTAGCTTCTTTTCAGCTTTTTCTGTATGCGCTGTGACAAAACATGATTAAACATTATAAAAATTCCAAAAGCAAGCCACAGGGTTGAACACAGTCATTTGCTACAACCACAGAAAAAAGGCCAATCTCAAGGAAGTTGCATAAGGGTTCATAATATCTTTACAACATAATATATACAAAATGAATTAATGTGGAGTTGGTCATAGAGTGCACACCATAAATCTGTGAAACAAAACCAAAAATGTCTTGTCTAATTTCAGATATTTTTCTGCTATTATTTAAAAAAATAGTGGATATTAGGGGAGCAGAACATTGGGAATGAAAGCTAATTTATCTCTACCTTCTTAGCTAGTTTAAAACTATTAATATATAGTTGTTATCTAAAATAATACTTTTAAACATACATGCATGGCTTGTTATTATTTCACAGATATATGGTGTGCACTCTAGTCCAGACAATAATAATAATGGAGGTTCTTTTAAGGAGTATTTCACAACTTCTCAATGTGTTTTACATTTATGACCAGTGGAGGACTTTACGACTTTAGCAGCCGTGCAGCTTAAAAATCATGAGTGAGTTGTTAATTAGTAGATTAGTATATTATGCCTCCAAATTGGGATAGGACTTTGAACTGGGTAAAAACACCTACTCTTGTACAGGTTCTTTTATGTGGAATGGAAAAATGGACATTTTACTGCAGGTTAGGAAGATTAAGGGTTGGTAGACAGGGCCTATGGTCCGGTTTTATTAAGTCCCTATCCAAGAAGACTTGAAGGTCTAACCATTTGCAGATGTACTTACAAAGGGCAGCACCTTCTCCTGAGTTCTAACTGGATAATAATGAAGATGCAATAAGACTGTTATTAAGTTTCCATGTATATCCTGTTTTTAACAAGTAAACCAGTGCTTTCCACTCTGCACCAAGCTACTGACAAAGAAACTAAATGAACTGGCACATGCAGTCCTTTGTTGAGTCTCCTTCAAGCTGGCCATGAAAATTCCAACATACAAAGTACTCAGAAATCTCAAAACTTGTACGCTAAATAAAAATGTATACAGGTGTTGCACACAAAGTAAGTTAACTCATTCCCATTCTAAGGTACATGTAACTGTTCAAAGAAATTGGCACAAAATTCTGTTTATATAATACCAATAACTATTTCAGTCCACACCGAATGACCGACTGATCAAATGTGGATCACCTCAATTTGACACATTACAACCGCGGTACAAATGTATATTTCATACATTATATATTCTCATTGTACACAACGATCAAATCCTTGTTTATATTAATACATCTCTTTTAAATTTCAAAGCATCCTATGCTAAGCAAAATTCTATTTATCCCTGTTTTATCTTGATTCAATAACCTCACTTGATCCAATCTCAGGTAGTAGCTGCCATAATAGAACAAGGTGGGAGCAAATCATGTAGCTTCAAGTCCTTCCAGTGCCAAATTAGAAGAGTCATTTGACTTGACCTTATTATGTGAGAATCCACAAGTTTTCCACAGTCTTCACTGTCATATTGTCTCCAGATATCCTTAGTGATCATACATGTAAATGACATGTCAACAACCGTGTTGCACGTGCAAGAGAAGTCATAGTTCTATACAGTCACTATCATGTTAAGTGTGGAGACTTTGCAACAGGTAAGACATTCCAAGAGCCAAAATTCATAAGGCAGTCTTGAGACCGAATATCAATAGTTCGTAGTCGAGAAACATTGATTTACATGAGTCAACAAAAATCTCCAATTCTAACCGAAAGAAAACTCAGGCTAAACTAAAGTATTACAAATAAAAGCAAGATTACAAGAGTTAGGTTACTTTTATTCCATACTATTGGTATTTACATTCGACTTACCTCTATTTTATTCATTGTACTGTCAGAGTGCTACATATCAATTCCATATTAAGGTCTAGGCTTAAAACGTTCCAGTCCAAACTGTAAACTTTAGCTTTCCCAGTCTACTTTAGTTTCCCCAATAAAATAATTTGCTTTTGTCATATTAATTTTGTCTTCTTTCGTAAACACAGGGTACCCAAGAGCAAGCAGTCGGTTAAACACAGGGTACCCAAAAAGCCATATTTTACTTCGACATCCTTCGACAAAGGAGTCCGAAACGTCAGTTTTTAAATCTTTTCACGGTGTGTATAATTTACCTTTTTATCATTACTAGTTATTCTTTCTGTTAAACCCAACGGAGAAGAGAACATTTCTCTGGAAAAACACAGCAAGCCCAAAACCAAAACATTTCCAGGTAGTATGTAGTATAGGGAAACCCAAATCCAAACTTATTAACAGATAACACAGAAAGCCCAATAGGCAAAACAATTTCTAGGTAGCCCAGGTAACCAAAACCCTATTTTTTAAAGTAGCACAGGAAGCCAAAAGCAAGAAAGTATTCCAGGTAACACAGGAATGCCAAAAATCAAATTTTTACTGGTAACCCAGGAAGCCCAAAACCTATTTTTTTAAAGTAGCACAGGAAGCCCAAAGCAGGAAAGTTTTCCAGGTAACACAGGAAACCCAATAATCAATTTTTTACCGGTAGCACAGGAAGCCCAAAACCCAAAATTTTCAGTTAGCACAGAAAACCCAAAACCCCAAATTTTTCAATTAGCCCAGGTAACCAAAACCCTATTTTTTAAAGTAGCACAGGAAGCCAAAAGCAAGAAAGTATTCCAGGTAACACAGGAATGCCAAAAATCAATTTTTTACTGGTAACCCAGGAAGCCCAAAACCTATTTTTTTAAATAACACAGGAAACCCAAAATCCCAAATATTTCAATTAGCCCAGGGAACCCAAACCCTATATTTTAAAAGTGGCACAGGAAGCACATAGCTAGAATATTATCGAGGTAACACAGGAAACCCAAAAATCAATTTTTTACCGGTAACTCAGGAAGCCCAAAACCCATTTTTTTCAAATAACACAGGAAACCCAAATCCCCGAATTTTTCAATTAGCCCATGGAACCCTAAACCCAGTTTCTTAAAGTGACACAGGAAACCCATAGCTAGAATATTATCGAGGTAACACAGGAAACTCAAAAATCAAATTTTCTACCGGTAACTCGGGAAGCCCAAAACCCATTTTTTCAAATAACACAGGAAACCCAAAACCCCAAATTTTTCAATTAGCCCAAGGAACCCCAAACCCAGTTTTTTAAAGTGACACAGGAAACCCAATATCCGAAATACTTCAATTAGCCCAGGAAACTCCAAACCCTATTTTTTAAAAGTGGCACAGGAATCCCAAAGCTAGAACGTTATCGAGGTAACACAGGAAACCCAAAAATCGAGTTTTTTACCGGTAACAAAGGCAGCCCAAAAGCCATTTTTTCAAATAACACAGGAAACCCAAAACCCCAAATATTTCAATTAGCTCAGGGAACCCAAACCCTAGATTTTAAAAGTGGCACAGGAAGCCCAAAGCTAGAATATTATCGAGGTAACAGAGGAAACCCAAAATTCGATTTTTGTACCGGTAACACAGGAAGCCCAAAAACCCATTTTTTCAAATAACACAGGAAACCCAAAATCCCAAATTTTTTAATTGACCCCAAACCCAGTTTTTTAAAGTGACACAGGAAGCCCAAAGCTAGAAAGTTATCGAGGTAACACAGGAAACCCAAAAATCAAATTTTTACCGGTAACACAGGAAGCCCAAAACCCATTTTTTCAAATAACACAGGAAACCCAAAACCCCAAATATTTCAATTAGCTCAGGGAACCCAAACCCTAGATTTTAAAAGTGGCACAGGAAGCTTAAAGCTAGAATATTATCGAGGTAACAGAGGAAACCCAAAATTCAATTTTTGAACCGGTAACACAGGAAGCCCAAAAACCCATTTTTTCAAATAACACAGGAAACCCAAAATCCCAAATTTTTTAATTAACCCCAAACCCAGTTTTTTAAAGTGACCCAGGAAGCCCAAAGCTAGAAAGTTATCGAGGTAACACAGGAAACCCAAAAATCAAATTTTTACCGGTAACACAGGAAGCCCAAAACCCATTTTTTCAAATAACACAGGAAACCCAAAACCCCAAATTTTTTAATTAGCCCAAGGAACCCCAAACCCAGTTTTTTAAAGTGACACAGGAAGCGCAAAGCTAGAAAGTTATCGAGGTAACACAGGAAACCCAAAAATCAATTTTTTACCGGTAACACAGGAAACCCAAAACCCATTTTTTCAAATAACACAGGAAACCCAAAATCCCAAATATTTCAATTACCACAGGTAAAAAACCCTATTTTTTAAAAGTGGCACAGGAAGCCCAAAGCTAAAAATTTTCGAGGTAAAAGGAAACCTAGAAATCAAAATTTTACCGGTAACACAGGAAGCCCAATACCTTTTTTCAAATAGGATAGGAAGTACAAAAATTCAATCTTTTTCAGGAAGCACAGAAAGCTGAAAGCCTCACTTTTTTTTACAAGAAACCTAAAACCCAAATTTTCTTCAAAGTTGCACGGGACACAAAATCCAAATTTATTTTCGGGACAACCAAAATCAAAATTTATTTCTAGTTAGCACCTTAAAACCCCGGATAGATGTCCCAAATAGTTTGAGTTATATTAGCCTCTGCAAGAATAAATTTTGGTTAAAATCGCTTAGGATAACTTTTTGTACAATATCGCATCTAAATTAAAGTAGTTTGTTATTCAATATCACATTTAAAAAAAGTAAAATTAGAAGGAACTTAGTACCTATGTTCCGTTAATTCTTTTTCTACTTCATGATCAGATAAGGTTAAGTAGAACAAATTTACTTGAATCAGCACTTTTCAAACATTTTTGTTATAAAAAGTTGCATTAGACAATCAACTGAAATTATGTGACTTCAAAATGTTAATGCATCATTAACAATAGGCTTATTAAATAAAACACTTTATACCTCTAAAATATTTCAAAACAACTAACATTTTAAATCGTGTATAATATTTTAATGTGAATAAACTTTCGGTTAGTGAAACTGTTTCAATTTTGTAATGAGATAAGGTAATAATATATTTAACTTGAATCAGGACTTTTCAGACATCATACTTATAAAAAGTTGAATTAGATTTTTAAAAGCCTTTTTATGAGAGAATTGTAAATATTTTATGAACAAAAACAATAAATTACATCAATAACAATAGGTTTATTAAATAAAACACTTTATTTGAAAAATCACGTTTAAGCAATATATCAAAACATGTTTAATGATTGCTTTGTTAGATATGAGTTAATTTTGAAAAGTTTTAATAAAAAAACCTTTAAAAGCTAATTGTCACTAGTAGTGACCTAAACGGAAGCTTTAAATTAATTAAAATCTTAAGAAAGTAAATCCTTTTAAAAACCTTTTTATGAGAGAATTGTTATTCTTTTATGAACAAAAACAATAAATTACATCAATACCAATAGGTATTATATACATACCGAACGCATAATTTATTACTACTTTACTATGTCTATTATCTGCGTACATTTACGGTGTTCAACTTACCTATAGAGAAAAATATCGCTCTGGGATCCTCACGAATACCCTACATTTCATATTCTGGCTGCGTTACCAGCGTGGTTGGTCCTTGTAGTGTAGTGGTTAACACATCGGACTAGAATACCGAAGACGTGGGTTCAAATCCTGCCAAGGGCATATGATATTTTTCTCTTATTCTCTACTTCATTATATACACACCGAACGCATAATTTATTACTTCAATACCAATAGGTTTATTAAATGAAACACTTTTAGACCTAAAAATACACTTCATAACAATTAACAATTTAAAACTGTATAATATTTAAATGTGAATAAATTTTCGTTTATTGAAATTGTTTTAAGTTGGTAATGAGATAAGGTTATAACATTTAACTTGAATCAGCATTATTCAGCATTTGTGTTGATACTTGATATACAATGCTGTGCAGATTACAATTGAAAGCCTATTATGTCAAAATGTGGTATGAGAATAATAACCTTTTTTATTTCACAGTGAATACTTTTCTTCTATTGAAAGAAGCTTTAAATTGATTAAACTCTAACTCAAGTAAGTATATCAGTTATGTGATGTTCTATTTATAGTTTTGTATATTCTGTATAACGATAATACGGTAATACGGTAATAAGTACGATCGTGGTTATTCAAGATTTATTTTGGGTGTCGCAATTAAACAGGGAAAGAAATAGAGAGTCGTAGTTATTCATTTTTTATTTTTGGGCTCGCAATAGTCAGGGGAAGAAAAAAAGATGATCGTACGTTATTTAGGCATCTTTTTAGATTTTGAAATAATAAAGGTAATATTAAAGACGTTCGTGGCTATTAAGCTACAATTAAGTTATTTAAGCTACAATTATGGCTTTGCAATAACCACGATAAGAAAGAGACGATCGTGGTTTTTAAGTTTCATCTTTGGTGTTTTAATTACCACGGATAGAAAAAAGACTATCGTAGTTATTTAAGCTTTACTTTTGGCTTTGCAATAACTACGGGAATCGGCTTAATAAGCACGTTAAATAAAATCAAAACATTTTTATTGATTGCTTTATCAGTCATAAGTTAATTTTAATATAAATTTAATAGAAATCCTTTAAATACTAAGTGTCACTAGCAGTTAACTAATTTGAAGCTTTAAATTGATTAAAATCTTACTCAAGTAAGTAAGTCAGTTCTGTTGTTAGATTTGTTTATTCAAGCTTCTTTTTAGATTTTGAAATAACCATCGATCGTGCTCATATAAGCTACAAATTTTAGCTTTGCTTTAACCACGGTTACAAAATAGACGATTGTGGTTATTTAAGCATATTTATAAGTTTTGAAATAATAATGTAAATATTAAAGACGATCGTGGCTATTTAAGCTACAATTGTTGCTTTGCTAACCCACGGTTAGAAAAAAGACGATTGTGGTTATTTAAGCTTCATTTTTGGCGTTTCAATTACCACGTAAAGAAAAAAGAATATCGTAGTTATTGAAGCTTTATTTTTGGCTTCACAAATAACCTTAGGAAGAAAAAAACCTTAACCTTCATTTTAGATTTTGAAGTAACCACGGTAATAATAATGATGATCGTGTTTATTTAAGCTTAAGTTTTGACGTCGCAATTACCACGGCAAGTTTAAATAGAATTGTAGTTATTTAAGCTTTTTTTTGGCTTTACATTAAACATGGGAAGAAAATAAGGTTCGTGGTTATTTAACCTTCATTTTAGATTTTGAAGTAACCACGGTAATATTAAAGATGATCGTGGTTATTTTAAGCTTTATTTTGGCATCGGAATTACCACGGTAAGTTTAAATAGAATCGTTGTTATTTAAGCTTTATTTTTGGCTTTACATTAAACATGGGAAGAAAATAAGGTTCGTGGTTATTTAACCTTCATTTTAGATTTTGAAGTAACCACGGTAATATTAAAGATGATCGTGGTTATTTTAAGCTTTATTTTGGCATCGGAATTACCACGGTAAGTTTAAATAGAATCGTTGTTATTTAAGCTTTATTTTTGGCTTTACAATAACCATAGGAAGAAAGAAAAGGTTCGTGTTTATTTAACCTTCAATTTAGTTTTTGAAGTTACCACGGTAATATTAAAGATGATCGTGGTTATTTAAGTTTTTTTTTTCGCATCGCAGTAACCACGGCAAGTTTAAATATAGAATCGTAGTTATTTAAGCTTTATTTTTGGCTTTACATTAAACATGGGAAGAAAAAAGTTTCGTGGTTATTTAACCTTCATTTTAAATTTTGAAGTAACCACGCTAATATTAAAGATGATCGTGGTTATTTAAGCTTTTTTTTTCGCATCGCAATTACCACGGTAAGTTTAAATAGAATCGTTGTTATTTAAGCTTTATTTTTGGCTTTACTAATGTACCATGGGAAGAAAAAATATGTTTGTGGTTATTTAACCTTCATTTTAGATTTTGAAGTAACCACAATAATAATAAAGATGATCGTGGTTATTTAATTTTTTTTTCGCATCGCAATTACCACGGGAAGTTTAAATAGAATCGTAGTTATTTAAGCTTTATTTTTGGCTTTACATTAAACATGGGAAGAAAAAAAAGGTTCGTGGTTATTTAACCTTCATTTTAGATTTTGAAGTAACCACAATAATAATTAAGATGATCGTGGTTATTTAAGTTTTTTTTCGCATCGCAATTACCACGGGAAGTTTAAATAGAATCGTAGTTATTTAAGCTTTTATTTTTGGCTTTACATTAAACATGGGAAGAAAAAAAAGGTTCGTGGTTATTTAACCTTCATTTTAGATTTTGAAGTAACCACGGTAATATTAAAGATGATCGTGGTTATTTAAGCTTTATTTTGGCATCCCAATTACCACGGTAAGTTTAAATGGAATGGTAGTTATTTAAGCTTTATTTTTGGCTTTACAATAACCATGGAAAGAAAAAAAGGGTGTTCGTGGTTTTTTTTACCTTCATTTTAGTTTTTGAAGTTACCACGATAATAATAAAGATGATCGTAGTTATTTAAGCTTTATATTTGGCATCGGAATTACCAAGGAAAGTTTTAGATAGAATCGTAGTTTTTAAGCTTTATTTTTGAGTTGGAATTAACAACGGTGGTAAAAATGCCTTTATTTTGTTTTTCAAAACCACTGGTAGAAAAAGAAAATCGTGGTTGGGCTTTTAATTAACCACGGAAAGAAATAAAAAAGATTGTTGTTATTTTAGCTTTTTTTGGCTTGGAATTTACAACGGTAACAAAGAAGTCTTTCGAAGTTATTTTAGCATTTTTTGCTTCGCAAAATTATTATTTTGGCATCATCTTTAAACACGGGAAAGAAAGAAAGACGGTTAGTGGTTATTTTAGCTTAATGTTTGGCTTAGAAATAACTACGGTTAATAAAAAAGCAATCGTTGTTATTTTAGCTTTTCTTGGCTTTGCAATAAACCACGGAAATGAAAAACAATCGTAATTATTTAAGCTTCATTTTTGGCTCCGCAATAACGACTGTGGAAAAATACAATCGTGGTTATTTAAGCTTCTTTTTAGATTTTGAAAAAACCACGGTATTAACAAAGATGAAAGTAGTTATTTAAGATATAAAGTTATTTTTGGCTTACAAATAACCACGGAAAGTAAAGAAATATATGTTATTTACCGGCCAGGAGGTCCGGATAGGGAAAAACTGTGCCCGAGGTCTTGAATATACGGACCGAGGCCGTTATGCCGAGGTCCGTGTTCAAGACCGAGGGCACAGTTTTTCCCTATCCGGACCCACTATAGGACGATAAGTAACTTTTTTCCCGTATTCTTTCACTTGTTTTGGTAATCGTTTTGTGTTGTCTTTTAGCAGCAAAGGATACCTACTATTTTAGCTTCATTTTTGGCTTCGAAATAACCACGGTAAGAAAAATACGATGATTATTGTTTATTTTAGTTTCATTTTTGGCTTGGAAATAACCAGTGAAAATCAAGTCGCTTCTGGGTTTCCTGTGCTATTTTTAAAGAATTTATGGTTTTGGGCTTTTTGTGCTGCCTGAAAAATATTGAGGTTTTGGGTTTCCTGTGCAACCTGTATAAACTTTCTTCCTTTGGGTTCCCTGAGCTAATTGAAAAATGTGGGATTTTGGGTTTCTATGCTACAAAAAAATTAAAAACATTTGAAAAATATTTCTTGTTCTGGGCCTCCTGTGCTAAAAAAGTAGGTTTTGGGTTTCCTGTGTTCTTTGAGAAAAATGGGTTTTGGGCTTCCTGTGTTAGCGCTAAAAAATTGGATTATTGGGTTTCCTGTGTTACCTCGAAAGCTTTCTAGCTTTGGGTTTCCTGTGTCACTTTAAAAAACTGGGTTTGGGCTTCCTTGGGCTAATTAAAAAATTTGGGGATTTGGGTTTCCTGTGTTATTAGAAAAATGGGTTTTGGGCTTCCTGTGTTACCGGTAAAAAATTCGATTATTGGGTTTCCTGTGTTACCTCGAAAGCTTTCTAGCTTTGGGTTTCCTGTGTCACTTTAAAAAACTGGGTTTGGGGTTCCTTGGGCTAATTGAAAAATTTGGGGTTTTGGGTTTCTTGTGTTATTTGAAAAAATGGGTTTTGGACTTCCTGTGTTATCGGTAAAAAACTCGATTTTTGGGTTTCCTGTGTTACCTCGAAAGCTTTCTAGCTTTGGGTTTCCTCTATCACTTTAAAAAACAGGGTTTGGTGTTCCTTGGGCTAATTGAAAAATTTGGGGTTTTGGATTTCCTGTGTTATTTGGAAAAATGGGTTTTGGGCTTCCTGTGTTACCGGTAAAAAATTCGATTATTGGGTTTTCTGTGTTACCTCGAAAGCTTTCTAGCTTTGGGTTTCCTGTGTCACTTTAAAAAACTGGGTTTGGGGTTCCTTGGGCTAATTGAAAAATTTGGGGTTTTGGGTTTCTTGTGTTATTTGAAAAAATGGGTTTTGGACTTCCTGTGTTATCGGTAAAAAACTCGATTTTTGGGTTTCCTGTGTTACCTCGAAAGCTTTCTAGCTTTGGGTTTCCTCTATCACTTTAAAAAACAGGGTTTGGTGTTCCTTGGGCTAATTGAAAAATTTGGGGTTTTGGATTTCCTGTGTTATTTGGAGAAATGGGTTTTGGGCTTCCTGTGTTACCGGTAAAAAATTCGATTATTGGGTTTTCTGTGTTACCTCGAAAGCTTTCTAGCTTTGGGTTTCCTGTGTCACTTTAAAAAACTGGGTTTGGGCTTCCTTGGGCTAATTGAAAAATTTGGGGTTTTGGGTTTCCTGTGTTATTTGGAAAAATGGGTTTTGGGCTTCCTGTGTTACCGGTAAAAAATTCGATTATTGGGTTTCCTGTGTTACCACGAAAGCTTTCTAGCTTTGGGTTTCCTGTGTCACTTTAAAAAACTAAGTTTGGGCTTCCTTGGGCTAATTGAAAAATTTGGGGTTTTGGGTTTCCTGTGTTATTTGAAAAAATGGGTTTTGGGCTTCCTGTGTTATCGGTAAAAAATTCGATTATTGGGTTTCCTGTGTTACCTCGAAAGCTTTCTAGCTTTGGGTTTCCTCTATCACTTTAAAAAACAGGGTTTGGTGTTCCTTGGGCTAATTGAAAAATTTGGGGTTTTGGATTTCCTGTGTTATTTGGAAAAATGGGTTTTGGACTTCCTGTGTTACCGGTAAAAAATTCGATTATTGGGTTTCCTGTGTTACCTCGAAAGCTTTCTAGCTTTGGGTTTCCTGTGTCACTTTAAAAAACTGGGTTTGGGCTTCCTTGGGCTAATTGAAAAATTTGGGGTTTTGGATTTCCTGTGTTATTTGAAAAAATGGGTTTTGGGCTTCCTGTGTTACTGGTAAAAAATTCGATTATTGGGTTTCCTGTGTTACCTCGAAAGCTTTCTAGCTTTGGGTTTCCTGTGTCACTTTAAAAAACTGGGTTTGGGGTTCCTTGGGCTAATTAAAACATTTGGGGATTTGGGTTTCCTGTGTTATTTGAAAAAATGGGTTTTGGGCTTCCTGTGTTATCGGTAAAAAAAACTCGATTTTTGGGTTTCCTGGGTTACCTCGATAATATTCTAGCTTTGGGATTCCTGTGCCACTTTTAAAATATAGGGTTTGGGTTCCCTGGGCTAATTGAAATATTTGGGGTTTTTGGGTTTCCATTGTTATTCTTTAAAAATGGGTTTTGGGCTTCCTGGGTTACCTGGAATACTTTCTTGCTTTGGGCTTCCTGTGCTACTTTAAAAAAAAGGGTTTGGATTCCCTGGGCTAATTGAAATATTTGGGATTTTGGGATTCCTGTGTTATTTGAAAAAATGGGTTTTGGGCTTCCTGAGTTACCGGTCAAAAATTTGATTTTTGGGTTTCCTGTGTTACCCCGAGAATATTCTAGCTATGGGCCTCCTGTGCCACTTTTAAAATATAGGGTTTGGGTTCCCTGTGCTAATTGAAATATTTGGGATTTTGGGTTTCCTGTGTTAATTGAAAAAATGGCTTTTGGGCTTCCTGAGTTACCGGTCAATAATTTGATTTTTTGGGTTTCCTGTGTTACCTCGATAATATTCTAGCTATGGGCTTCCTGTGCCATTTTTAAAATATAGGGTTTGGGTTCCCTGGGCTAATTGAAATATTTGGGGTTTTGGGTTTCCTGTGTTATTTGAAAAAATGGCTTTTGGGCTGCCTTTGTTACCGGTAAAAAACTCGATTTTTGGGTTTCCTGTGTTACCTCGATAACGTTCTAGCTTTGGGATTCCTGTGCCACTTTTAAAAAATAGGGTTTGGAGTTTCCTGGGCTAATTGAAGTATTTCGGATATTGGGTTTCCTGTGTCACTTTAAAAAACTGGGTTTGGGGTTCCTTGGGCTAATTGAAAAATTTGGGGTTTTGGGTTTCCTGTGTTATTTGAAAAAATGGGTTTTGGGCTTCCCGAGTTACCGGTAGAAAATTTGATTTTTGAGTTTCCTGTGTTACCTCGATAATATTCTAGCTATGGGTTTCCTGTGTCACTTTAAGAAACTGGGTTTAGGGTTCCATGGGCTAATTGAAAAATTCGGGGATTTGGGTTTCCTGTGTTATTTGAAAAAAATGGGTTTTGGGCTTCCTGAGTTACCGGTAAAAAAATTGATTTTTGGGTTTCCTGTGTTACCTCGATAATATTCTAGCTATGTGCTTCCTGTGCCACTTTTAAAATATAGGGTTTGGGTTCCCTGGGCTAATTGAAATATTTGGGATTTTGGGTTTCCTGTGTTATTTAAAAAAATAGGTTTTGGGCTTCCTGGGTTACCAGTAAAAAATTGATTTTTGGCATTCCTGTGTTACCTGGAATACTTTCTTGCTTTTGGCTTCCTGTGCTACTTTAAAAAATAGGGTTTTGGTTACCTGGGCTAATTGAAAAATTTGGGGTTTTGGGTTTTCTGTGCTAACTGAAAATTTTGGGTTTTGGGCTTCCTGTGCTACCGGTAAAAAATTGATTATTGGGTTTCCTGTGTTACCTGGAAAACTTTCCTGCTTTGGGCTTCCTGTGCTACTTTAAAAAAATAGGTTTTGGGCTTCCTGGGTTACCAGTAAAAATTTGATTTTTGGCATTCCTGTGTTACCTGGAATACTTTCTTGCTTTTGGCTTCCTGTGCTACTTTAAAAAATAGGGTTTTGGTTACCTGGGCTACCTAGAAATTGTTTTGCCTATTGGGCTTTCTGTGTTATCTGTTAATAAGTTTGGATTTGGGTTTCCCTATACTACATACTACCTGGAAATGTTTTGGTTTTGGGCTTGCTGTGTTTTTCCAGAGAAATGTTCTCTTCTCCGTTGGGTTTAACAGAAAGAATAACTAGTAATGATAAAAAGGTAAATTATACACACCGTGAAAAGATTTAAAAACTGACGTTTCGGACTCCTTTGTCGAAGGATGTCGAAGTAAAATATGGCTTTTTGGGTACCCTGTGTTTAACCGACTGCTTGCTCTTGGGTACCCTGTGTTTACGAAAGAAGACAAAATTAATATGACAAAAGCAAATTATTTTATTGGGGAAACTAAAGTAGACTGGGAAAGCTAAAGTTTACAGTTTGGACTGGAACGTTTTAAGCCTAGACCTTAATATGGAATTGATATGTAGCACTCTGACAGTACAATGAATAAAATAGAGGTAAGTCGAATGTAAATACCAATAGTATGGAATAAAAGTAACCTAACTCTTGTAATCTTGCTTTTATTTGTAATACTTTAGTTTAGCCTGAGTTTTCTTTCGGTTAGAATTGGAGATTTTTGTTGACTCATGTAAATCAATGTTTCTCGACTACGAACTATTGATATTCGGTCTCAAGACTGCCTTATGAATTTTGGCTCTTGGAATGTCTTACCTGTTGCAAAGTCTCCACACTTAACATGATAGTGACTGTATAGAACTATGACTTCTCTTGCACGTGCAACACGGTTGTTGACATGTCATTTACATGTATGATCACTAAGGATATCTGGAGACAATATGACAGTGAAGACTGTGGAAAACTTGTGGATTCTCACATAATAAGGTCAAGTCAAATGACTCTTCTAATTTGGCACTGGAAGGACTTGAAGCTACATGATTTGCTCCCACCTTGTTCTATTATGGCAGCTACTACCTGAGATTGGATCAAGTGAGGTTATTGAATCAAGATAAAACAGGGATAAATAGAATTTTGCTTAGCATAGGATGCTTTGAAATTTAAAAGAGATGTATTAATATAAACAAGGATTTGATCGTTGTGTACAATGAGAATATATAATGTATGAAATATACATTTGTACCGCGGTTGTAATGTGTCAAATTGAGGTGATCCACATTTGATCAGTCGGTCATTCGGTGTGGACTGAAATAGTTATTGGTATTATATAAACAGAATTTTGTGCCAATTTCTTTGAACAGTTACATGTACCTTAGAATGGGAATGAGTTAACTTACTTTGTGTGCAACACCTGTATACATTTTTATTTAGCGTACAAGTTTTGAGATTTCTGAGTACTTTGTATGTTGGAATTTTCATGGCCAGCTTGAAGGAGACTCAACAAAGGACTGCATGTGCCAGTTCATTTAGTTTCTTTGTCAGTAGCTTGGTGCAGAGTGGAAAGCACTGGTTTACTTGTTAAAAACAGGATATACATGGAAACTTAATAACAGTCTTATTGCATCTTCATTATTATCCAGTTAGAACTCAGGAGAAGGTGCTGCCCTTTGTAAGTACATCTGCAAATGGTTAGACCTTCAAGTCTTCTTGGATAGGGACTTAATAAAACCGGACCATAGGCCCTGTCTACCAACCCTTAATCTTCCTAACCTGCAGTAAAATGTCCATTTTTCCATTCCACATAAAAGAACCTGTACAAGAGTAGGTGTTTTTACCCAGTTCAAAGTCCTATCCCAATTTGGAGGCATAATATACTAATCTACTAATTAACAACTCACTCATGATTTTTAAGCTGCACGGCTGCTAAAGTCGTAAAGTCCTCCACTGGTCATAAATGTAAAACACATTGAGAAGTTGTGAAATACTCCTTAAAAGAACCTCCATTATTATTATTGTCTGGACTAGAGTGCACACCATATATCTGTGAAATAATAACAAGCCATGCATGTATGTTTAAAAGTATTATTTTAGATAACAACTATATATTAATAGTTTTAAACTAGCTAAGAAGGTAGAGATAAATTAGCTTTCATTCCCAATGTTCTGCTCCCCTAATATCCACTATTTTTTTAAATAATAGCAGAAAAATATCTGAAATTAGACAAGACATTTTTGGTTTTGTTTCACAGATTTATGGTGTGCACTCTATGACCAACTCCACATTAATTCATTTTGTATATATTATGTTGTAAAGATATTATGAACCCTTATGCAACTTCCTTGAGATTGGCCTTTTTTCTGTGGTTGTAGCAAATGACTGTGTTCAACCCTGTGGCTTGCTTTTGGAATTTTTATAATGTTTAATCATGTTTTGTCACAGCGCATACAGAAAAAGCTGAAAAGAAGCTAAAAGGAAAGACAATTTCAAGATCGGTTTAGTAATTTGTATAATATTGAGCTCCAAGTAAGGGTGTATGTGAATTATGGCGGCCAGAGTTGCACACCTTTCCAATTATTATCAGGGGCTGATCCAGGATTTTGCTCAGGGAGGGATGCTGCACACAAATTTATCCCAGGGAGGAGTGCATCCCTTAGAATCAAAGGGAAAAACAGTGTAAGTTATCTTCGAATCCACCACTGAATCCACCACTGATTATACAATCAAAAACACATTTCTGACTCAAATCTTAGCACCAAAGTGTTTCTCAACAAAGATATTTATCAACAAAATAAATTTTGAAGCTTTTCTGTAAGCATATCATATTTGAATCCTTTGAAATTCAAACAATTATGTCATTATAAATTCAGTAAACCTTATGGTCTTTAGGAACTTTGCTCTTGGTCTCCCTGTGATTTGGTAAACTTTGAGAAATTTATTATCGGTTTTCACCTATGTCATCAAAGATTTTGCAAGGATTTATATAAAACAAAACCTCCACACACCAAAAGAGTAGACAAAACTACATATCCCAACCAAACTTCTAGCTAAAAGAAGTCTTAGATATGAAGATACACGCAATATATTGATTATGGCCATAATTTAGTTTCAATATATGGGTCCGCCATCTTGGTGTCTCATTGCATGAGGGAAACCAATATAGTGGCCAAATCACAAAAGGTTAAAAATTATGTTATTATGTATAGCAAAGATTACATCATAAGTGTGTTAATTGTTGATTCAAAAGGGGTTGTTACCATTTGATATGCATAGTCTCTTTGATTTTTAACTAATAATCAGTTTGCACAAAGTCAATAATTGCAAAGCTACATTCTGAGTAAGCATTTTGACAGTCTTCCGAGGCTTTAAGATGTGCCAGGACATGAGAATATTTGTCCCCTGAGAGATGTCTTTTTATGCGTGTTTGCACATAATAATAATTACAGTTTGCACATGTAAATTTATAAATAACATGTGAGTGCAATTCATTGGGGATTACATCCTTAAAGTGCTTATAATCCTTTACACAATATTTTCAGGATTGATTCTTTAAATAGTGAATAGTTGATTGTGAAAATAAATCCTTATTTGAATATCGGGTCTTTGAGATATGAAGGTTTATATTTCCAATCTGTTAATGACTATGACATAAAGAAAGGGATTTGAGTCATTTTGTGGCAACTTTTTTAAAATATTAAAATATTGAACTCTTTTAAAATATTAAAATATTGAACACTGGACATTTTTTGGAAACAAATTTGTAAGAGCTCTACGTGAGTCACGAGTAAAAGGGTGATGCTTTTGAAATACTGTATTCCAGAAAGAGTGCAGTGTTGTATATTAAATGATCCCTTATGTTAAGTCATAGTACGTAGTCATACCTTCGAAATCTTATTTTAAGTAATGGTTTTGTCAATAACACCTTGCGGATAGAAATTGTTTGATCTCGCACTCTATCAGCACCCAGCTCCTCTTTACATATGTGACAAAGGGTTGAACGTTGAAATTGTCTTTCCTCTTCTGGTGTTAATTGCATGGGGACAATGTCTTTAAAAGTTTCAATACGTTCTTCTTCTTGGTGCAACATCTCGAGAAACTTGTCCGCTGCGTCTTCTCCACGATAGAGAACAGGGGGCTGACTCTGGTCTGATCGCTCGCAAACGACAACGTATGAGAAACCACATGCTTGATGGTGTTGGTACTTCTCTGTTGATGATTTGCTGGGGTTTTGAGAAACAGAGTCGATCTTGGTGGTCAAACTCTCAAAGTCCGCATAGATGACATAAGGGACGCGGAGTTGCTTATGAAAGTCTTTAAACTGCAAAAACATGTTCTCTTCACTGGAGAGCTCGATTCTCTGAGTGCCATGTTGACAGCATCTGGGTTTATGGTCGTCCAGGAGATCTTGACGCACGAACCCATGCAGACAACGAGGGCAGTGGTACATCTTCCCCTCATCGAGCCTTTCATCGGGGTGTACACATTGAGATCCAGGTGGTACACCTGATAGCAGAAAAATTATTTTATTTTATTAATTATTTAATTAATTATTATTATTTATTACAGCGAAGTGGCTGTATGTCATATGAACATTGGGACATCCTCGATAAGTTTCAACCCTAGTAAACCCCCTTCCCCCCTTTTTTTCAAAGTACCAATTTTAATTTCCTCTAAAAAGCCTTATTTTGCTTTTCTTTATTATAAGTAATTACATGACTTGAGGGATATTAGTCATTAAATGTCCCGAAGCCGAGGGAGGTTTTGTAGAAGGCCCGAGGCCGCAGGCCGAGGGACTTTTACTAAACCTGCCGAGGCCGAGGGGACATTTAATGACTAATATCCCAAAAAAGTCATGTAATTACTTTGTAATAACTTGATTGCCAAGGACTAAAACTAGAAAAATAGAAAAATGTGTTAGATATAGTTAAAGACATAAATTACAGAGTATTACAAAGCTGCTGATTTAACCAATGCCGCTTGGGAATTTGCCTCTTTTTAAATGACACAAAGCAATTGCACACACATTCATAATGCGAAATTCATTCAGTCGTTTGCATATGCGCTGCATGATATTCATTCGAGTTTAAGCTCGCAAAGATGGCTCAAAGGCGTTTTTCTTTCGTATCCCAAGAAAAAGTGGAGGAAGCAAGGGAGAAGACAGTCCCCATAAGTTCCAAAAGGCACACACTTTGGAGTACCAATGTCTATAAGCATTGAGCCAAAGAGAGAAACATAGCGTTCGAAGATTTTGAGCCAGAAAACGTAAGATTTCCGAGTGTGCCGATGCTAGAAAACATCACAATCGAGGAAATGGACTACTGGTTCAGTAGATTTGTGGCTGAAGTAAAAAAGAAGGACGGCAGTAATTATCGACACGAAGATTATGAAGCAAGTGAAACAAATATAGATGTAGGAGGAATTGTACATGGGGCAACACTACACAATGTAACAGTCAATATCAATGTTATGAATAAATAAAGAGATAAAGCAATGTTAAAACAACAACATTAAAAATACATGAGCTAATAAATGAAATTTCTGTGAATAAAATTCTGTGAGCAAAATATAGCACTCAAATCAGGAATACCGAAACCTCATTACATTAAAATAATAAAATAACCTTAAATGTTATTAAATAATATGTAAATTACAGATTGATGTTTGTGTGCTGCTTCTTTTTCCTTTTTTCAAGTTAAGTTTTGCGCACATGCGCAATCAACATGAGAAATGTCTGCTTATGCTAAAATGGAAAAATATATATATTGCACTCCTTTTTTAGTCAAATTTCTACTGTTTGCAATTATAGATCTTAGCAAACGTATACGCAAAGGTATTCCTAGCCTTTAGACTCTGACTCAAATACCTCTTTCTCTATCCCACATTGCATATAGCACGTATCAGAATGGCATACATGGTCATCAACCATGCATCTGATTTCGAACCGGGTCTTTTTAGAGTCGGTGTTCCGATGACTGCGTTATGAGGGACAACATCTCATGAATAACATGAGGGATATTTAGTTTCTAAATATCCCTCATTCATATGGATGAGGGACAATTAGTAAGTAATCGTCCCTCATTCATATGGATGAGGGATATTTAGTTTCTAAGTTTCCCTCGTGTCATTCATGAAGGAGGGATGTTAGTCCTTAAACATCCCTCCAAAGACAATGAACTCCGAGGTAATCATGTTATTACTCAACTAAAACAATTATTATGCAAATTCTTCAGTGAAATTTAGGGTTAACACATATAAAGAACAGTAAAACGTACATAAGAACTTACTTTTTTAGATCGAATCTAACACTATTAAAATATCCAGTTAAATAATATGTAATAAATCTTACCTCATCCAACAACCAACCGCTGCCTTCCTTCTGGTAGGTCGCAAAAACATTCAAAATCTTTTGATATGCCTCACCAAGCTGTACTTCTAACTCCTGAACATTGACAGAGGTCATACACAGACCAAGAAAATCAAGAGCAGATAGAAAAGACAGATTTATTCGAGGAGGAGAAAATTGCCAACCAGAACTTACCACTGCAGGATATCACTTTTACTTCCTAAATGCCTCTGCTAGTTTTTCATCGAAAAAGATGGATGTTAGTTATTCTTTTTACGCAGAAGTATATGGAAGAACCTCGAGTGTTAGAAAAATATTTTTAATCCTGGATTATTTTTGTTCTATTTTGATTATGCAAAACAATTTTCTTTGAAGTGCAAATGCTCTGGTTAGTTTAGTTATCTTATCAACGAAATAGTAAAACTTTAATTTCTTAAAATGTTAGTATGAAGTTATAAGATCAAGATCTATTACTACTTGGATTATAAGGAAAAGGACAAACGTGAATGCGGATAAATATATTTTACCATGTTATTAAGATTCAATAAATCGGATGAGCGCTTTTCTTAATTATACAAAAACCATTTTTTTTGTTCAAAACCACGAGTGCTGACATTGAATAAACAACAGCATTGAAATTGTACATCGAGTTTGTTTAGTTATGGCAATAAAAGTTTATTATAAAAGAAATTTTCATGCGTTTTCTAAATCAAAGTATTGGGAGAAATGAAACAAGAGAGCAAAACCGCCAAAAACGGGTGTGAACCGGTGATCTGAGTAACAAAAGAAAAAGCTCATCAGTTTTTGAGCATGACATGGTCTCGAGTTTGCAAGCTATTTCGAATTCTTTGGCGACAATAAAACCATTGGTGCATATTTCATGGTTGGGGAAGAAAGAACTAAAATATCTTTAAGATTTCTTTGTACGCAGGCATATAGTTATTAATAAGATAATGCTTCTTCTGCGTGAATTTTAATATAATTTACCGAGCTTTCGGCCCTAGCGGCCATAATCAACTAAAACATCGATTATTTATAATGGAGACTGATTGTTTAGTAACTGATATGTTACTCAAAATACAAATCGAATGATTAGAGATAAATACCTATAAACCTTAAAAATTAAAACTTTCGTCATAATCACAGGACTGAGATCCCAAATTATAATAATTTAGATTGTCTAAGACATAAAGGACGTTTATAATGGACTTATAAAAATCAAGAGATGTTAAGGCGCGTGTCAGATCCCATTGTTTGAAAAACATATAGCAGAAATGAATAATGATTTAAAAAACATCATTAAGGAATAACCACAGGAATGAATCCCTGATCCAAAGAGTATATCATAGGATTGGTAATTACTTACTGAGGGTAATAATATTGGATGCTCCATACTATAGGCTGATTAAGAACAAAATTTGTCTTGGTGAAATCGCTTGTTTCAAAAAAGAATACAAAACTTATAATACAACTGTGAAAACCGGATAGATAAAACCAGGATATGCTCCGATATCCGAAAATACTTTCAATAATTGGATGAGTCGCCCGCGTTAGGAAAATCAGGTGAAGCTAATATTTTATTTAAAAAATGATCCATAAATATCACACTCATCGTACTCTCCTAAGATCATACAAGGGGTTCTAACAACAGAAACAACCTATTTAGCTATTCCAAATCCAAAAGATTTCTCTGATTGTGTCAGACAATACAGTGAGCTAAAAATACATACAGCCTATCCAGGATAGGGATTTCAGAAGAAGGCTTCGGAGTGTTAAAGCAGCTTGATGACTTCGTTATAACGAAAGTGACGTCATTCCTGGGGATGATCCGCGATCCGTCCTGATCCGCCCGACGTAGAACCGCTATTTCGTTATACTACTATCACATTTTCGCCTTTTTCTTTAAAACGGCTCCAAGTTTTTTCTTTAAGCTTCCTACATCGATAGACCAGAGCTTTATCTAGATGGTAGTGAAATTTCGACAGCTCATCCTATCCAAACTTTGGAGAAAACATTTTTTAAAGTGAGGTGTACCTAAAGAGCTCACCCCGCTAGAAATAATTAATTCAATATCGGTCAACAACAACGCTCTCGGACATTCCACAATGTTAACTTCGGGACAGGTTCGGCGGAATATTTGCATAAACACAATGACATTTAAGATGTCGCTATGTAAATATTCTCTCGATCGTAACCGATCGTAACCGATCATAACCGTGCGGAACTACCGAGAGCGTTGTTGTCGACCGACAAGGTGAGCTCTTTGGGTACACCTCATTTAAAAAAATGATTTTTAGCAAAACTCTCATTTTTGAGGTTTACAACGACAATTAGTAAAAAATCATTTATTCAATGAATTTTTAAGATTTGATGCTGATTTTTCGTAAGGCTCATCCGCAATACTTGGCAATAGGTATGTGAAAACTTCAAGGCAATCCATTCAATGGTAATGTTTCTACAGGGCGATGTTTCATATGCTTCAAATTTTGGATCGAATTTTCAAGCGGCGTCATAACTTTTTTCTGCCCAAGACTTTCCATCCAAATTCATTCACAGGCTGCAATAGTACTAGGTGATAAGATTCTGAAAATTTCAGAAAAATCGTACCTGGGGATGAGGAGAAAAAAGCCAAAAAATAAAAAAAGCACTGTTTGATTTTCGGCCGTAATAGGCTAAACATTTAAAAAATCTTAAAATAAAATACACTGTTAGAATCTAGGATAATCCAAGCACATAATATGAAAAATCCAATTAAATTGACTCGCTAGTTTTGCGAAGGGAGCGAGAATAAAATTGTCCAAAATTCGCTCTGAATTAGTTTGGTTCCACCTTAAGTAGAACAAATTCAATTTCTCCCCCTGATTTGAAAACCTTATTCACCCACAAAAACAAAAGCAATAGTTTATATTGACAAAATTCACTTCGCAGGAATTTTTATAAATTGATAGGTGGTAAAAAGTGTTAGGTAATTTCGATGTAACTTCCGTAACGGTGCTTTTAACCCATGTAGAAAATGTAAATAACAACATCGGAGTTCCATTTTTTGTAGATTCTTTCATTAAGTTATCATAAAGCATCTCGCTAGATAAATAACAAAAACATTGCAAACTCTTCCCATAAAAGGGTTAGTATAAAGTTGTTAATTGGAGTCTGAATGTAACGTCCGTAGCGAAGAACTGCGCATGTCTATTTTATAAAGTAAGGTTTGAAACCACCTCCAACACCAACTAAAGAATCATTATGAAAGTAGCCACTACACTGACTCATAATATGCTAATCATAGCAAGGGGTTAATCATCTACGGTCTAGGGGCTGTCTAACCTCTCTCTAAGGCTTCAACCGAGCTTCCTGATTAGTCACTGGATAGCGGTGTCGGGGCCGAAATCTCCGGTGTAGCCGTAAATGCTCTGCGCTGCCATACTGCGCTTCAGCACGCGATGGTTGGAGCTATGGACATACTAAATCAATAAAGAAAACAAAAACATTTTCAGCGAAAAACTTTAAGAAGGAAAGGAAAAGAAAAAAAAGCTTTACTAACAAACATTAAAGGAAAAAGGGAATAGAAAGCTCCTGCAAAACCCTTGAAGCACAGGAGAGAACCGGCAAACAAGCAGCTCTACTCACATAAAACACCGAGCTCGGCAGGACTCGAATCCGGGTTGCATTGGTGCCAGAGGGGAGCGCTAAAATGTTTCATTTTTCATATTTGTCCATTTTCTCCTTCTATATAGTATCCCAAGTATTCAAAATTGCATGGGTTGTATCAATGTATCGGTGTGCTGTTGTGTCAGTGTGTTGTTGTATCAGTGTATTGGTGTGCTGAGGAATCAGTGTGTTGTTGTATCAGTGTATTGGTTTGCTGTTGTGTCAGTGTGTTGTTGTATAAGTGAATTGGTGTGCTGTTTTATCAGTGTGTTGTTGTATCAGTGTGTTGTTGTATCAGCGATATGCTAGATCTGGATTAAACAGACCAAGTCGTAGTTTCACTGCAACAAGAATAAGTTCTTTTGAAAGTTAGACAACTTTCTTCGTCTGCCAATCTTACCATCATCCGTTTGCTTTCAATACGAGCCATAATTCATATTCTTTGAAGTTCCTTCGACAATGCTGTAGCATAACAGCAGTGTTTCATAATCACAAAAGCCTGTGTAAAAGGAAATATCACTAGCACTATCTTTGAAGTTTTCAATGTCGAATCTAAATTCTTTCAGCTGATGTTTCAGTTGATTCACCTCTTTTGTTAGTCTTTCAATCAGTAGCGTTCAATTCAAGGATAGTATGATCGTGTTGTTTGACGTCGATGAAATCAAACACTTCTGTTTGGGTTCCTTGATCAACAAGCGATTTTTGATCCACAAAACACTGCGTCCCTTGATCAGTAAATAATGACTGTTCTATCATAAATTGTTCTTGAGAATTATCTACTTCGTCGAAGTTTGTTGTTGTCGTTTCCATGGCAGTATGTATAAACGATTCATTTTGCTGCGGATCTTGATGAACAGATCGTCTTTGTGAAGGCTTGTTTCTGATAAGCTCCCTCCGACTTTCCTTTGGTTTATTCCATGGAAATATTGAGGGCAAATGCTCTTGATTCCTCTTCCTTCCACCTTCAAAATGCGCGGAGCAAATCCTTGTGTTGTCACTGTTCAGTTTCAGTGTTTGGTTTCGAATGAGGCTAACGCATTACTTTCTGAGTCGACTATCTTTTGGAATTCTGTAGTATTGAAGTCCAGTGGAATTTCTGTTTTTTCTCTCGTATTTTTCGTTAGTTTGCATGTTGGACAGTCAGTCTGAAAATAGCCGTCTACCCACGCTCTCTCCAGGCCTAACACGGCCATTCTAGTGCCAAGGGTGCCACTCGATTTTGTATCAGTGTGTTGTTGTATCAGTGAATTGGAGTGCTGTTGAAATTTAGTCGATATCACTCAAGTGAATCAATCTACATATGTATACACAGGAGACATCAAATACACAAGAAACATGTTAGTCGTTGTTCATCAATGCTATGACTATCAATGCTAACATGTTTCTTGTGTATTTGATGTCTCCTGTGTATTCATATATAGATTGATTCGCTTGAGTGATATCGACCAAATAGGCACTAAATTGCGACTATATAGTTATAATAAATATATAAATAAATATTTTTTATCTATTTCACGGATTAATTACCATCGCTGTAATCCATTTATCCTATTTGAAACTGTCTGTTTGTTTTCAGCCAATAAGAATTGGAATAGTGAGTAAAATGTATAATTGTATCGAATACCAAGCCAGTAAAGGAAGGGATAGAAAGGTATTTAGTAGGGTCTGATCTAGTAGGTGTCTAATAGAGGAAAAGGAACATAAAGCGCAGTTTTTGTACCCGTGAAACAAAGTCAAATTTCTTAACTTAACTCTACTAAAATGTCAGCTAAATGCAAACTTAGTAAATATAAAGGAAAATAACAACATTAGGCTGATTCAGAATTCACACATGAATATTTTTTTCTGCATGTTTTTAAAACCTTGAATATAAAGTATATGAAAGTATCATAGTTGCTGGTTCAATACATCCATGCATCCAATAGAATTAATAATTCTGGTTGAGTGATATTTACAAAAACTCAATTACAATTAATATAATTACTATAATAGTTGTTTTGTATCAACCACGGAATACTTTAATCTTAACCAAGCTTTCGGAGATAGTTCTCCATCATCAGGGTATTGAAAATAATAATAGAGCGCGAGTTAAATTCAAAAGGCAGTAACTAGGTGAAAAAACAGAAACAAACAGTCCAATATCTGTTTTAATCAGTTTTAATGTTAATCATGTTTGTACGGTAAGTAAATTGTATGGAGAGGGAATATCAGTTGGTTTGTTGAGGGTGGCGTGCTCAACGAAAACAGTTATTCAAGGTCAATCTTCCACATGCTAACTTCACAACGTGCAAGGAATTAAGTATGGACAGCCGCGAGTTTGAAATGATGCTTGAGAGGAACAAATAGTGTCCTTCAAAAGAATGTGGCGATAACAAAGACAGTACTTTTTGCTTTTTGTACTCTGTTCCTTTTTTTTCCGCGAGAATGTTCTCTCCCACTTAAGAATTTTGTACACAACTCACCACACCCCCCCCCCCCCCAGAGGCTAGTTTTGCTCTTGGAAGATTCTTCGACAAAGTTTTTAGCCTGCGTAGCGGCCCTCTGGTAGGGAGTTTTGAGCGAGAGGAGAAGGGAGAGGGGACTGGGGAAGAAAACAGAAAAGGGGAGGGGGACTCTCCACTCGCCCAAAACTCCCTACCAGAGGGCCGCTACGCAGGCTACAAAGTTTTCCAAAAACCGACATTTTAGGCTTTCAGGGGCGGCGGAAGCTGAAAAATTTTGGGGGGGCACTCCAATATTTCACGGTACCTTGAAATGAACCCCCCACCCTCCCTGTTTTTTTTTGTATGTGAGGAATTATATTCTGGGGGGCCAGGCCCCCCAAAAAATCTAGTGGGGGGCTAGTGTCCCCCCGGTTCCCCCGCTTCCGCCGCCCCTTTGAATCTCTTTTACTTAAAAAAAAACGAAAGATAACTACAGATAATCCAATACATAATAATGAAATTTACCTCGGATGTCTTTCATTGAAATCGAAAATCTGGTAATTTAGGACAAATCAAGACCAAAAAACAGACTTGGAAACTGGTTAAGGTGAGCAAAATATAAGCTTACTTTAATAATTACGTCTTTTACAGAACGAGACGAAGTTTACATTCAGTTAAACTTGACAAGAACAACTGAGACAAAATAGAAAATAAAGGCAATGCAAAAAGGCAATGCAAAATGACGAATTTCTTTGTCAGTAAATTGGCGTTTGTAAATGTTTTTGAATATTTTTTACGGCTTTTTAAAGTGAAAGTCTTGGTCTTTCTACAACAACATCACTCAACAAAACAAATTTAAGCTCATTTTTATAATCAGACTTGCTCGAATACAGCTTAATAAACAGTTGAATATTTGGTGTAAATTTATATTTCATTCAATACTTAAATAAATTATCTGTAGAAATAAAATTATTAAATGAAAGTCTTCGTGGTTTTCCCGATAGGACCCCGCGATAGGAGGCGAATCTTTCTTGAACGAAAAACATACGATAGTTAGTTAAATAAAACCGAATTGCTAAAGATTTTCAAAGCTAAATAAAGGACGAATATTTGTTGTAATATGCTTTTCATGTTATATTTACTCCAACATTAAAATAAATTAAGCTTATCTACAGAAATATTAAAAGTTTTGAGGGAAAGTCTTTGATTTGTCGATTCGTTGATGAGAAAAAAATGCTTGTCAAAAAATAATTAACGATTGTTTGCTAAACAACACACCTGAATTCTTGGACACTTCTTAATCCATCTTTAAATACATGAAAGTTCTTAATTGTCTTTAGTCTATAACTTGCCCTAAAGCGATTTTTTCTGTGCATTTTGCTTCAAATTCCTTTGTCTTTCACGCTCATTTTCTCTTTGTTCATCCGTCAAGTTTCGCCTCATATTCTTTTTTCTTCCACGATCATGTTCTCCTTGTTCATAATCGAAGTCCCGCCTGGATTTGCGTTTTCTCTCTCTCTCTCTGCTTGCCGTTTTTCTTTAGTGAGATTCCTTCGTTTTTGCCTTTCTTTTTCACGCCTCCAGAGTTTTTCCTCTTCCGAAAAAACTCATTTACTTCTGGCCTTTCTTTTGGCTTCATTCTCCACTGAGCTTTCTTTCGACATATCGATTTCGGAAAGGGGTTCCATCGTAAATAGAGTAAATATAAATATAAATATAAGCTTGAATAAAAAATTGTGTTGTTATCTTTCGGTATTTCTATACAGTCAATGACATTAACGTTGTCCACCAAAAAATGGACATTTACGGATTTACACATTTAGACTAAAAGAAATATCACGTGTTTCCTGGAAGGTTCTGTCATAAAACAAACGCTGAAATACCATTCTCAATCTTAATCCTCTCTAAATGGTCAGGACGCAGGTTAGTGTTCTAGCCGAAACATCAGGGGAGGGACTAGCCGGCCCCCAGACCATATCTACAGCTAATCCCTTGCACTCTGCCACGCACTGGCACGTCGATTTGAAGTGGGAAAAAAAGTAGGCAGAGGGACTTAATCGCCGTCATGTCCGAAGTCCATACGATGACCCAGCGGATGTCTCGGGGTATGGCATGAAAGCACTACTTTTTATTATTTATTTTGGAATTAATTAAGTAATTAAAGTTGGTGGATGTGGGTTCGATTCCAACTGTAATAAGAGTACTTTATTTCTTCTTTTTTGTCTTTACCTCTAGCCTTAGATCTTTTTTTAAAATTTTTTTTTATAAACGACTTTTATTTTTTCAAGAAAATGAGGTTGGTTTTTTTTTTAGAAAGGATGTCTACTTTTTTGCTAACATTCAGTATTAACAGTTAAGCGATCTTCATCTACAAAATGGAGCTGTATGTTCCTGGTTTAAAACCTGAGTATCGCTGTAAGACTCTCTTGGATAGGGGGGCGGGAACAGAAGGGTTACGAGAACTCTCCTTTCTCCGGAGCTGAGTTGGATAACGAGAGCTTTTAACAAACTTGAGGATTCTAAATTAATTCTTTTATTCTATACACTAAATTTTTTTCGTCGTCGTTACATGTTATAGCGGACCACCATACTTTATAACCCATCGAGTTTGTTTCTCTTGACGGGACTATACTCTACGTCACTTGCGTCCGTCCGTCCCTAAGTGCGTACGTACATGCAGTCACTTCAAAAAACGTTGTCGTCGACCGGCTCAAGCCTACGGGACTGGACGGAAAGGAGTACGGGTAAAAATTACTAAAGCGGTTAAATATTCGTTCGTGATCGTCCTGAATTGATGGTTCCCGCTAGTATTGAGATAATAATGGCCAGAAACAATCCTTCAAATGCATGTCTTTGGGTTTGGGGAAAGAAAATCAAAGTAGTCATGATTCAGTTCAAAATTTGGGGTGAAATAGATAATTTTTCCGAATTTAATTCCAAGGGCTTTCGGCCGAAATAACCTCGTTCCCAAGCACTATAACTTACTTCTATATCTTTGACTATTTCATTAGTGCCACGCGGTCCATATACTCTCATCTTTGAATCATAATTACCGCGACCTAACGTCTATTTCACCCCGGCCTGCTCTCAGTCTGACCTCTAGCTCAGCTGGAAGAGCATCGGTAGTACAATTCCGAAGGTCGTGGGTTCGAATCCCAGCGAGGTCGGAAATTGATTTTTCCGAATTTAATTCCAAGGGCTTTCGCCCCGGAATAACCTCGTTCCCAAGCACTATAACTTACTTCTATATCTTTGACTATTTCGTTAGTGCCACGCGGTCCATATACTCTCAACTTTGTTTTATGGGTAACGACCACTCTACACAAATACCGCCTTGATTGAACGAGAGTAAAATGGCATCAATTGGCATAAACATTGTAAAGGTATGCAAAAATTACAAAGTCCTTGGGGATCGGTTTAAATATCGAGGAAGTTTGGTTTGGTTCACGCTACGAACGGAGCAATTTCTACGCAAAGTCGTTTCAAAAAAACCAAAAACTCCCTTAGGAGAGGTGCGTTTCCGCAGCAATTCCAAGCAAGACAAGAGCAGCTACCAAATGGTATATAAAAATATTCAAGGAATGGCAGATGGCAAAGAACGAACCGCATTGCTGCATTGGAAGAAAGTAGCTTCAATTTCAATGCAAAAGAAACGCTACAAAATATTGACACGCCTCTAGTTAAGGAATGGATCATAAGAAGCGTGCGTCCATAGAGTTATGGATGCACGCGGGAGGTTGCTAAGCACGAAGAAAAGCGTAAGAGTTGCACGACGCGAAGCGGAGTGCAACTCTAGCTTTTTTGAGTGCTTAAGCAACCTCCCAAGTGCATCCATAACTCGATGGACGCACAGCTCCTTATGATCTATTGCTTTTATAATATAGTCAAGTCAACAAACAGGAAATGAATACAAAATATTGACTTAATTTGTTGATCATGCCCTAAGTTCTCCTTACGCATGAATCCTTGCGTGAATGAAATGCACAAAGGCGCCAAAAAACAGAAAAACAGTTGAAAATGGCAGCTTCACACTGAAGACTGTTATGGCTAAAATAATGGCAAAAATTTAGCTTACAAGTGAACCAAAAATGTCCAAAACTACGGAGAGAGTGATTTTCAACTGTAAGCCAAGCACATTTCAAATGTTGACACTTCTTAGTACAGTAATGCCCAAAAACATCAAAGAAAAACACAGTGGCTGTCTTTGTTGGCGATGTTCAAGTTTGTTATCGTACAATGACTTAGCAATGGAAAGTTTCTTGTACACGGATCAAAACTAACTGACTGAACTGAATTAAATTTCTCTGGGTTCTCTCTTTCACTCCCATGTAGAGCTTTAGAAAGGACTTCACTGCAGTTGTGAAGCTGCGAAGTAGACGGTGAGCGTAATATTTATAGTTTATTACTTTGGAAATACTTTTGTTGAATAAATACACGAGAACAATATTTTTGTATTTGTTTAATCATTGCTAAAAACCCTTTGAATGTAGACACCGACCGATTTGTGGTTTGCTTTGTCTTTTTAGAGTGACGCTTTAACACAATCTTGTCCAGCTCACTGTTTGAAAATAAATCTTGATGTTTTATTACTAGGCTGATCAAATAACAACTCTATACTAAATGTCGGAGACTGATGAGTATTTTCGCTAGTTTTTTCGATAATTTTCAGTTATCTTTTCTAGATAAATTGTCAGCAAAAAGATACAAAAAGGTTTTTTTTTCGCCGAAGCAAAAAAAGCTGACGTGAGCGTGCAACCCATGGGCAAATGGTTCATCCTTTTCAACCAATCAGATCGCGCGGATTTCCTTGACTATATTATAAAGCAAATTAGTATTATGCATTGAATATCAGTGGTCTTTCAGATTTAGAACACTCATGAATATAAACATGAGTGTTTTGAACATCGCCAGAAATTTCGGACATCACCCGCGCGGAACGCCTGGCACATCTCAATATTTATGTGTTACCGACCGTAAACTTTTACAAAAGAATATATGTGAATCGAAATGCTTTTGTTAATTTTATTGATAAAAAGGGACATTTTCAAAAATGTATAGGCGGGAATCGATGAAGTGAAGCTTCAGCAGCTTGAGAATGTTGATCATTTCAATCAGAGGTAAAATTTCATGTATACTTTTTTGAAAACAATATCGTGCTCTCAGTCGCTCTGAATTACAAGAGACTGTGGGCGGCCATTCATCACAGCCGCTAAGCGTAGTCATAAATTATAGTTTTGAGCGGAGACAAAGCAAAAAGTTACAAATGCATACCCTGGAACTCTTTCCTGAAATGACCATAACACTCTCCATTCCTTCCTATTCCGTGTCGAAAGTACTTTGATGTATACTTTTTGCTTTTGAAAAACGCCAATAAATCCATCCACCATAACTACACGCTAAATCTTTTGAATTCGGCTGAGTTCAAAAGACTGTAACTTTTGAAAGAATGCTTCAAATCGCTCGAGAAACTCATCGTTTGAAAGGTTGTTCCTCCAATATTACATTCAGCTAAATATTTTAGCGGTAAATGTCTTAAAACAATAAATTGTTCCATAGTAAAAGGGCCCTAGAAGACCCCTTCTCTGTGAGACCACGACTCACTGTTCAGCGGTTTCAGATTTCGCGCGAGTTTCAAAATTTAGTTAGAAAAACAAAATCCGCAGTGGAAAAATCATTAAACTAGAGATAAAATCTTTTAGATTTTCCTATACGACTACACTTACCGGTTCCAGACGCCATTTTGTGGGCAAATCGTATGTTTTAGGGCAAATCTGCTGCTTACTCATTGCAGGCTTAAATGTCCGAAATTTCTGGCGATGATGTGATAGACCACTAATGTTTAATGCATCGTGTATTCATTATCCGCCCCGCACTCCCCTGAAAAATTCAAAACCGCACCCGAATTTAAGAATCTTGATTTTAAGCGGGGTATAAAAGAACTTGTCACGTGATTTAGATCAAGGACGCCATTGGTAAAATCACCTTATTAATATTCATGAATTTGCTAAAGACATTTAAAAAACGTCTCCTTCAAGACTTCCTGTTCGCCTACGAAGATTCGTGCCGTAAACCAGGCATAACTAGTCATTATGGAGTCAACTCGGCTTCAATGATTGCTACCCAGAGTTCCTTTCTGTTCAGTTGCTTAGGCTTGAGTTGGTCGACGACAACATTTTTTGAATTGAATTTTGAATTCTCGTACCTCACCATCCGGTTCCCAGTTGATTTCAAAGCAAAACTACTTCCAAAACTTAAGAATAACACATAAAATAAACAGTAACCAATACGCTTATCTTTTGTATTAATAATTTTCGAATCGTTGTAATTTTATACTTTTGAAAACGAAAATATATTAAAATAACCTTGTAAATTGTAATTAGCTTCACTTAACTGAAGTTGGCTTAGTTTCAAATTGTTTCTTCAAATTTATCGTTTGTGTCCGTAATCACGTGGATTTGTCTCTTCTGTAGGGACTGTAGGATCGTCCCAAAACATTGGAAATCTGGGTGTGAGTGAGAGTTACGTGTAAAGTTTTTTTTGTTATTTTCATTGAACAAATTCGTAATAAACATCTTTCGGGTATTAACATGTTAAACAATATACCAGCTATATATAACGAGGGAGTGTTTGTTATATGTTTATTTTCTATCGCGAATTAAAGTAGTAGACCCAGAAAGGAAGCCACACTATATTTTGGAGTGTGTCACAAGCCTGTATCGGTTCCAAGATATCTTCAGGTTTATTCATTTCGAAATTCGCATTTCGAGTTCTTTAAAAAAGATTGATAGAAAATACAACGATGAATTCCCACTTGCTAGTGATCTTGTGCTATCAGTAGCTATTTATGACGGACTCAACTCGAACTCGAACTCAAAGTCCAACTTGACGTGTTACGACTCCCCAAATGTAAAAGTGTTGTTTTATTTTTAAAATTGATTTGTTCTTTAATTTTGTGCTATTACGCTCATATGGAAAAACTACTTCCAAATGCAGAAAAACCATTTTTTCACGTTCATTGAAAAAAAAAACATTTTTTTAAATCAAAAAGTTATATGTTTTGGTCATTGCGAAACAAAAACAAACAAACAATAGATAAAAAGAAACGAACTTTAGGGGCCGCTTATGGTTTAAAAATTGATTTGGAGCTTCAAAGGCAATTTCTCACTTGATGTGAGCTTAATTTTTTCAAATCCATTGAACTGAACTTTTTTATATATGTTTTGGTCATTGTTTTGGTCACAGAAATATCAAATAAATAGATACAAAGATTAGAAACCTTATCAAAAGATATGTCATAAAGATCAAAGGTCCTTATTTTGGATGTGAACTTCATAAAACCATGAGCCGGAGCGACTTCTTCCTTGACATCCATTTAACCGGTACCTTTTCATAATCGAGAGGTATATAAAACTCTTCATATGGATACCCAAACATCGTTAGGTAAAAGAAGTAGAAGTAGGCTTACATTTAATTTTGCTCGGTATTTTTTATAGCTTTAAAGTTTATGTGTTGTTTTGTCCTGAAAAATATTGCAAGATTGCAAGATTCGAATTTGAAGACATTTTAGGTAAATTTTACCAAACCTGATTTATCTCTGTATCTATGAGATAAATAAATTACAGAATAGAAAATGCTTGTACGCTTTTTATGCACTCGTTATTGCGTATCAGAAAACTCACTCGTTCGCTACGCTCACTCGTTTGTTTTCTGATACTTCTCAACTCGTGCATAAAAACCGTACGCGCGTATTTTCCATTAAGTAATCTCTATTTACTTTTCGCTCCTGAATTCTATAGTTTAATTGCGAAAATTTATATAAACCTTTTAGTTATTTAGCCTATATTTTTGCGCGACGCCGCATTGCAGATATGCACGGGCTCAATGCTAACGATGTTTGAGTTTGTCATGCAGGCCTGGTTACAATAAAAGAGCCAGGAGTATCCCAGTAAGTGTCCCAAACATCTCTACTTACCAGACAAAGATCATGGTGGTTCCCACGGGTGAAGTGAAAATTGGCATCGAAGTTCAGTCATGTGTGCGCGTTATTGTTTTTGCTCACCCTTTTTTGCCTGAAGAGTTCAGATAGGGGGCAGAGGTCTTCTCCCTACGCCACTCGTAGTGAGAGTTGGGCTTTCTTATGGCTAAGTACAGAAGTACATCAGTGGGTCCACTAACTTAATCCACTGTTAGCATTCAAACATATTAAGTTATGATTCAGTAAAATTCATTTGGTGTATGGCGAAATTCAGCGATAAAGAAATTAATTCAAACCAATATTGCAGTTTACCAGACTACAATATCCCAAAATATTAAGACAGCAAACTTCATTTAGTGGTGTCGTAATATCCATTATATTTCATCTTGATAACTGAGCAATTGATGCGTGGTACATGATATTTAATTTAACTCAACTTTGCATAATTTCGTCCATAAATTTGCCGTAGTAATCTTCACTTTCCGGAACATTTTGTTGGGCATCATTTTGCATACCCTCTTTATTTATTTTGGGGTCTGCCATTTTTCTATTGTAAATGTCAACTTTATTGTTGATACTTTGCATGCACTGAAAGGAAAGGGGTTGACCAAGACGTTCAAGAGGACAGTCAAGCATCAAAAAAAAGTTTTTGACAAAATTATCATTGCTGGATACCATGTTAACGCCTCTCCTCTTGTAAACATCCAACCAATAAGACATCATGGTCTCGGGGTCTTTGACACCAGCAAATGACACCAACCCTCCTCTTTTGGGAGCCGGAATACCTTGTCTTAAAAATTTCATAGCAGCAAACATTCTCCACATGTACTTGCTCATTTTCAGCAAACATTCTTCTAGGATTTTTCCTTGACAATGAATGTATTCTTTCATGGTCTCGCCCCAGTTCTCTATCATAGATACCCATAAGTCGTTCAAAGGCAGTTTAGCTGTTTGGTATTGGCTTAGCTTCATTTGGGTTCCTCCAACCACATGACGTATGGCGCCACGTGTGTGATAAGCCTCGGCAGCGTACAGCAAAGCCTGAGCAAGAATGGCTGTTAATTAAATAAAGAGATTATTATAATCTGGCTGAAAGTGAATTTGCGTGTTATTCTTATCTTTTCAAAAAAGGAACCAAAATTTCAATATACTTTCCTAAAAATGTACATAGATTTGTTGGAACCGCAAGCGATCGCCAAATGGATGGATGGCTAAAAGACGTTCAACTACTAACCGAATGAACAACAAATATATTTTGTTAAAGAAATGAATGACGAGATGTGAAAAGAAAGAACTCAGAAAAGAAGCTGAGTTTCAGATGGGATATAATCCCACGTGATCTAGTCTAACCACTGAGCCTACTCGTATATTACTCTCGCTGTGAGCTACGGTCGTTTATGTAGTATATCTCATAAATGAACTGCAACAAGCCTGAAGCGAGATGGCGTTTTACCCCCGACTCTATACCATAATAGTTTTTAAAATTCTTTCATATCAAAATTTTTGATTCCTGAGAGAATAGAGGAACAATAGTTATAATTAACAAACCAAAAGCAGTGTGAAAAGTATGATGGTCTAGAGACGGGGGTAAAACGTCATCTCGCTTCAGGCTTATTCAGTAGTTATTACGATATATGTACTGCGATCCAGCAGTAACTAATTATCCCGAAAAAATGTGATATTGTGTTCTTTTTCAGTCAATTTGAGTTGCTAAATAGTTTGGGTATAATCAGTTATAGTGTTCATTGGCGCGCACGGTATGATTCTCACTCGGATCGGGGTAAATATAATAGTGATTATTATTTCTTATTGACGACCTTCACTATGTTTATAAAACCAAAAGCGCTTTACAATCACTGGCACTTCAATAATTTACTGAACTGCTAGTCAGTCGATCTAGAGATAATTTTCTTGCTATGCTACATGTTTAATTAAAAGTCAATTTAATCGCGAAACATTAGCCCAGCAATCTATACTCCATTTACAAACCTAAACTATCTTTGGGTGATCCATAGCCGTTCTGAAGTACAGATATTTGTTCCACTAGTTGCTGATACTTCTCGTTATGCGCAGCTCTTGACAAATTGGCCAAAGGAACCTGTGCATTGAGTGCCATGATCTGACTCCGCCATGTCTGCAGTGCAGTAGTTCTTGCGGAATCCGACTGAAGATTCAACAAAGCTGTTTCCCAAAGTTTTTCTGCAAATTCTTGGTTATATTTAAATACTTTGTAGTAAGAACTTGCAAGTTCTTGCATTTGGTAGTTGATAGAACCTTCTGCTGCTTTAACCTGATTTTCAAAATTTGATGGGAGACCCGAGAATATCGAGGGCATGGCGTATTCAAGAGTAAAAGCGTAAACATTGGTATCAAACACCAACTCTGAAGGCTTTCCAAAGCCGTTGCTAGGATCTTGAAAATACTTATTGAATTTAGCGGTGACGGAACCAGAATCCTTGCCTATCAGTCCAACATCATAATCAGACGTGCAAGAGGCAGTTCCATAAGGCTCTGGATAGCAGACAGAGGAAGGGATTTTGTTTAACGCTCCATCTTTTCCACAGGACGTCATGGTTCCTTTACTGACCTCCAACAACACATGAGTCACAAACAGATACCTCGCTGCTGTAATATAAAGAAGTTCCAAACATTTCCCAGTTTTTCTGAATTGTGGATTGATTTTTGTTTTTCCCCAGTCATTATTCCTTTTAAAGAATTCCTTTGCCCTAGAAGCAGCGGTGAGAAACGCCTCGTCTTTTAAATACGGACCAAATTGGCCTTGCTTTTTCCACATATCTCTTCCCTCCATCTTTTGGAAACCGTATTTATCGATGATGTTTTCCTTAAACCATTTAATGTCATTTGCATTGGCTGAGTTTTCATCTTCATAAAAATTTAACCTTAAAGAAAAATGTTATTTCATTGTAGCATAATCTAAGCATTGAAATGAAAATAATTATGTTATTGTTAGTAGTAGTAATTATAGTATTATAGTATTGTAGTATTATAGTATTATAGTATTATAGTATTATAGTATTATAGTATTATAGTATTATAGTATTATAGTATAGTATTATAGTATTATAGTATTATAGTATTATAGTATTATAGTATTATAGTATTTTAAAAAACTCATTAATAATTCATGAAGGAAACACAATAGAAATCATGACCGTGAAGGAGGTTTTATATCTGATAAAGATTCGTCTTCATTTGCATAAACTTTAACTTGGATTTTCTCTATCAAACTTTGTTCATTTCATAAAGAATTCAGTACAATATGATAACATTCATCACGAGTTTTTTAAGCCGTTCAATAAACTCGCAGATCGTGTTTTATCGGGTATAAAACCACTCGGCTACGCCTCGTGTTTTATATCCGATAAAACACTCCTGCTCGTTTATTAAACAGTACATAGTATTATAGTATTATAGTATTATAGTATTGTAGTATTATAGTATTGTAGTATTATAGTATTATAGTATTATAGTATTATAGTATTATAGTATTATAGTATTATAGTATTGTAGTATTATAGTATTGTAGTATTATAGTATTATAGTATTATAGTATTATAGTATTATAGTATTATAGTAATATATGATAATAATATTAATATATGATAACAATAATATTAATAATAATAATAAACATAAATATGTCTCCAATTAAGTCCTCCACTGATCACTGAAGTAAAGCTTATTGAGACGTTGTGTTTAAATGCGCCATATAAGAACCTCCCCTTATTATTATGATTATTATTATATATTTACAACAACTACCACTACTACTACTACTACTAATAATAATTTAGTATAATAATATTAAAAAATAAAAATAATGATAATAAATATAGTTACTTTTCTTTCGTAAGTGAGAAATGTAATAAATAGCGCATTCATACACAACGTCTCAATGCGCCTTACTTCTAAGATCAGTGGAGGACTTTACGGGAGACATAATAAGGCGCTAGTAGCAGCCTATAATCATGTGTGATTTGTTAGTATGTTAGCACCATGCCTAGAGACGATCCTGTATTCCTCTTACACGAATACCAATTTGTAGATATTATTACAAAGGCAGCACCTTCTACTCAGTTATTTTAAGACCCTGGGTGTTGGTCCGGCCGAGACTTGAACTACGACCTCTTACGAACTGACCTAACCGGGTGGCTGTAATAATAGAAGGATCATTGGACAAATGCTATGATTGGGTGCAGATTACTAACCCTGTATCATTCACTAGCGTGCCATTCGTCTGATCAAAGAAAAACGCCTGATCCGTTACAGGAAGTATGTCTTCCTCTACTCCAAAAAGCTTGGCAGCTTCCTCTTCTGGATGTAGCTCCCTTGGTACCTTGGTAATGAAAATAGCTTTAAAACACAAAGTTATAATGATAATAATAATAACAATAATAATAATAATAATTTACTTAGATATATTTTAACTTTTAAATGTATTACCATTTCTTTTCTTTTTTTCCTTTTTTAACCTTTTGTTTCTTTTATACTTTACAAATATATTTTTATCGATAAATAAGTAATTTGTACATATAATTGTTATTTCGTATTCATTATTACTATAATGATTGTCATCTAAATTCTACTTCTAATTATTATGTATTATCTATTATTATTATGTATCATTATTATTATATTATAGTTAATTATTAGTTAAAAAGAATAAACATAATAATAATAATACTTGAGAGCAAAACTGGTAATAAGAATGTGACTGTTGCCATGAACAGTCGTGGAATGTTTAAATAATTATTAAGTATATAATAAGTACATCATTATTTTGATCTCAAATTTTCAATTGTTGGTCAATGGACCACGAGGAGCGATTTGTAAGAGCAAGTATATGGCTAGGCAAGGTCAGTAAAATCTTATACAATTAATTTGTAATCACACACATATATGATTTATTATTGATTGTACATTTTTGGATGATTTAGACACACCGTATATACCATTGTTCATTGTAAATCATGCCTGATTAGAGATAACACCATAGTGATTGTAACCTTAAGTAATTCATGTATTCTTTTATGTTTGTTATAGTTTTACGATCAAATTAAGAACTATTAAAGATTGTCAGAGATCCGTATAAAACCTTAGCCATGGTTACGCCGGTAGCTACAAAGAATGAGAATGAAAATAAAAGATAATCAAACTAATTAAATTCCTCTGAGTCCCACCATTCAGCCTCCACCCCGCTAGTGTAATAAATTACCAAATATCAAAAAAAAGAGAACAACTTAATGATCTAGAATGTACTCGATAATGCAAATGCTTAGTTAAATAGCTAGAAGATGCCCCATTGAATGATTTATAAACTAGTGATTAAATCTCAAAAACAATACGATATTGAGTTGGGAGCTAATGCAGCTCCCTCAAGACAGGAGTAATATACCGGAACTTGCCTACTTGACATATAACCCTCGTGTTTTGGATATATTGCAGCCTGAATGTGTGCGCCAGCTGATGCAACTAGTTAGTGGGAACCTTGGTCGGTGCAGCAGTAATATAGTACTTTGGATGACTTACCACGCCTTTGCTGATTGTCAACACTGCCAGTGTTATTACAAATAAGTTCATCTCGATTCACTGCCCTAATATTTAAAAAAATGAATATAAAGGAAGAAATGAACGGTGTATAATGGCATAACATTTTGAAAGTACGAATGCTGATTTTACAAAATTTGAGATACATGTACACATAGCAAATAGCTGAGTGGTTAGAGCCCCCGACTATTACCTCTTACCTATCCTCCTCCTGCCTCATGGTACATAGCTGAGTTTTTAGAACAGCCGACTCATTACCTCTTACCTATCCTCCTCCCACCTCATGGAAGATAGCTGAGCGGTAAGAACACCCGACTATTACCTCTTACCTATTCTCCTCCTGCCTCATGGAAGATAGCTGATTGGTAAGAACACCCGACTATTATCTCTTACCTATCCTCCTCCTGCCTCATGGTACATAGCTGTGGTAAGAACATCCGACTATTACCTCTTACCTATCCTCCTCCTGCCTCATGGTACATAGCTGTGGTTAGAACACCCGACTATTACCTCTTACCTATTCTCCTCCTGCCTCATGGAAGATAGCTGATTGGTAAGAACATCCGACTGTTATCTCTTACCTATCCTCCTCCTGCCTCATGGTACATAGCTGAGGGGTTAGAACACCCGACTATTACTGACCTCTTACCTATTCTCCTCCTGCCTCATGGAAGATAGCTGAGTGGTAAGAACATCCGACTATTATCTCTTACCTATCCTCCTCCTGCCTCATGGTACATAGCCGAGTGGTTAGAACACCAGATTACTACCTATCCTCCTTCTGCCTTATGGTACATAGCTGAACGGTTAAAGCACTGACTATTACCTCTTACCTATAGTCCTCATGCCTCATGGTACATAGCTGAGGGGTTAGAACACCCGACTATTACCTCTTACCTATCCTCCTCTTGCCTCACGGTACATAGCTGAGTGGTTAGAGCACCCGATTATTGCCTCTCATCTATCCTCCTCTTGCCTCACGGTACATAGCTGAGTGGTTAGAGCACCCGACTATTACCTCTTACCTATCCTCCTCTTGCCTCACGGTACATAGCTGAGTGGTTAGAGCACCCGATTATTGCCTCTCACCTATCCTCCTCTTGCCTCACGGTACATAGCTGAGTGGTTAGAGCACCCGACTATTACCGTTTACCTATCCTCCCCTTGCCTCACGGTACATAGCTGAGTGGTTAGAACACCAGACTATTACCTCTTACCTATCCTCCTCCTGCCTCATGGTACATAGCTGAGTGGTTAGAACACCCGACTATTATCTCTTACCTATCCTCCTCCTGCCTCATGGTACAAAGCTGAGTGCTTAGAACACCAGATTATTACCTATCCTCCTCCTGACTCATGGTACATAGCTGAGGGGTTAGAGCACCCGACTATTACCTTTTACCTATCTTCCTCCTGCCTCATGGAACATAGGCCGTCTCGATCATGATTTCCAATGACCGCGATGGAATCACCTAGAGCTGTGCTGGCGGGAGCCACGTGATCTTGTTAGGGTCACCCACGCATGCAAAACAGGTCGAAGGGTAGAGATCAGACGAAGGGCGACCACACTGGTCCGGGCCGGGCTGAAGGTTGATATCTGTTTATCGTCTCCTGCCCCTCTTTAAACTCGTCTTCTTAATGTTTCCCAGCCCCTTCTAACCCACAGTTTCGCTTTGCAATTTTTTGTCTTTTGGGAAGCAATTGTAAACTATGTTTTTTTCAAGGCAGGAAGGGAATTAGAGCTGTGAATTGAAACTCATGTTAGAACTAAAATATTTTGCTGTTTTGGATCAAAATCTTTGAGTAGGAGTTGTAATTAAGGACCAGGATATTTCATTCAATAATTATTCCGTCGACAACAAAGGATTTAGTGCATCGTAGAATTATATTATGGTGTTCATATTTTAATTTTGACATGGAGTTAAATTTTAATGTCAGTCCACTATTCATCGTCACGTCTTTCATCTTTCCCACTGACCGAACTTCCCATGCATTAAATCACTCCCGGCGGACTTTCAGGTCGGGGAGAAAGCTTGATTAAAAATTGTAAAAAAAAATCTGGCGATAAAAAAATTAATAAACGTCAAATGAACGAGAAAAATATAGTTGGTTAAGTGTACCTATATATTTGTTTTACGAGGTTCAAATACGAGTTCTCATTCTCAAGGTACATAGAACTAGAATCTTCCAATTCGAACTTTCATTTGGTAGGTCCAGATTTTTACATCATTTCAAATTTATCTGAGACCTGAGGATTCTTTTCTTGATGGGAGGAATAGTAGGATGTTTTTTTGTACCTAGTATTGGATTCGCCTTCCAGTAATAAAAAAGTTAATCAGTTTAATCGTGGCATCCTAGGGCTGAACAAGAATAAAACTATTTATAAACGCCTTAAAGGTGATAGCTTACTCGACCTTACGATCAATTATGCCAAAGATCGGCGAATCTCATGGGAAAGACAGTTGCAAAGAATATATATGGAAACAGTAACATTTCACAAGAAACTTACTTCTCAGTTGAACAGCCCGTAAATTCCAAAGCTGTCTACCAGCCTCTTGACCTGACTCAATGGTCTACTTCGAATTCGAGATTACAGGTATATTGGTGATTAAGTAATGCGTATATATACGGTACGACGGTTTTTCTATTGAAAGCTAGTTTTGCCAGAAAAGACATCAACCAACACATGACAGCTTCTAGGCCTTGCTTTGATTGGTACTAACACCAGGCATGGAAACTAGGAAAAACCTTAATAACTACAAGAAACCGAACTCAGTGAAACTATGAATTTTTGGGGGGTCACTCAACAGATGACCCCATGTAGAATGAATGCAGGTTATAGGCACTTAAAAGGAATGCGACTAAGATGAAATTAGCTTCTCTTATAAAAGAGCAGTTAGAGAAATAAAAACAAAATTGCTCCCATTTCTCATTTTTACATGCATTTTCACTCAATGCCCTTTGTTAATGCTTTTGTGTTCAACTTCCATCACATCAGATGTCTATTCACAGTGGCACTACCAGAAGGAAAACTAGACAGCATTTACATTTTATCCTCTCGAGACCAACGATTTGCCTAGCAAGTGAACAGCACTAGATGGTAGACAGAGGTAGACAAAAAGCTTTGTCTTTTAGCTAAACATCCTTTATTAAATACCCTGGTCCTAGAATAACACATACTAAACTAATTAATCAGATAAATTAAATATCAAAGACTATTGGCACCAAATAAATAGTTAGCAGTGTCTGATAAATGAATGACAAAAGATCATTTCACCTTGGAAATTACTCGCAATCCAGCAACGAGTTCTCTTTTGTCAACACAATATCGGCCTTTTCAGCCTCTATCTCTCTCTAAATATTTGGTCAACCGGATTTCACTTGAAAAGGTACATCTCACTTTCCTCTTAAAATTACGTTATTACAAATAAGCAGACTTGCCTTTCTTATAACAAATTTAACCATAAAAGCTATATTTGGAGACCACGCAGGATGCCTAATTAACTAAAAGAAAATGTAGCAGAAGCCTATTCCAATACTTCACTTTTATATGACCAAGCAAACCAGCCTTTCTCCTTTATATTTGGGCATAAAGCTTTTGCACTATTTTGTTTATCGTCGTAAAAAGCGATGTCATAAGTCCATTCTCGTTTATATACTGATAATGAGCATACTTTATAGGCCTCTTCAGCTTGGAACAGATAACACGTTTTGTCTATTTGAAACTATAAGTCGTTCCCTTGAATATTATTTTCATATTTTCACACTTATGTTGCCATCGCAACGATATGCAAGTCGGTTCTTAATTTTTTTTTAAATCATCGCATATCATATACATATATCCCTTTATCTGAAAAGGATTTTTGTCTCTGGGTATCTCACATATATATGTATGTATACATAATGTAAATATGTATAAAAAATATATAATTCGAATGTTGTAGGCATCTCTACTGTGATATAAACTACCTGGGAGCTGTAGAGCACGAGGGAAGCAAGCTCAGTTCTCTACAGCTTCCAGAGTGTTCATATCACAGCTGAGACATAAGCAGGCGTTTTATACTGCTTTCTTAAAAGATTTTTAAAAGATTTTGTGCCAGCGTCTCTGTCCTGCGATATAAACAAGGGAGCCAGCCAAACAGTGCGCGCGTTATATTTCAATTATTTTATATATAAATATACGAGATGATCCTCCCAACTTTTTTCAGACACGGCTTATATATATATATGCATGTATATGTATATAGCGGATGATGCTCATAGTAATATTTGGTACTGACTTCTTTACACTAATTTTGCCAAATGTGCTGCGCGTGCCTTGATAGCGTTAGTAACAGTGCTTCGTTCATTATTTTAATACAGCAAAGTTGTCGACTAATCAGAGTATGGGTATTATCTTAGCTATATGATAAAGTGATATGCTCTACTTCCCCATACCCATAATACTTTGCGGCTTTGGGGGTAACCAAAGGAAAAACGGCATTTATTTTGCCAACGGCTGATCAGACAATGTTGAAGATACCTCGTTTGATAGCCAAAAAAAATAAAAAAATAAAAAAATGAAAGAAGAAAAAAAATGAAAAAGATATAACCTTAAATAAGATTAAGTAAATGTTTCTTTCGTAGGTCAATACATGTTCTGTAACACCAAACCCTCTTGGTGTTCTGTATGCGTAAAATTAACTCAGAAGAAACTGATAATCAGTATTGTACAGATAGATGGGTTATGGGAAAGTAGAGAACAGCGAAGTATTTGAAGCCTGCACCCCTTGCAAAACAAAAAGATGGCAAAATACACATGATAAATTATACATGTCTTTGGTTTCCTCATTGTTTAACTTAATAAGAGGTTACAGCTCAAATTAAAAGTTTGAAGAAAGGGTATGTACTTTTATGTACTTTCTTGCAACTGTTCGTACAAATGTCCGTGTGTAAATGTAAAACTGAGTGTTACGGTTTTGGAGTTCTTGTTAAAACCATTATGTCGAGCTGTTCGAACCTTTTAAGTGAAACAATGGGAGTAAAAAAAAACATGTTTATTATATAGACATTAGTGTTTTACCAAGAAGTACTCCACTCATAATTTTCATACATGAACTACAACTGGGACTTCATTGACATATTTTACATGTTGTCTTCACATGTGAAGATATCGATGTCGACTTTCTCAATGTTTCCCCGCCTACTTCAACAAGTTTTTGTTTGTCAACGTGTCTATATAATAAAAATGAAATTTTATGCAATATTCTCTATATATTCCATCCGGGGGTGGGGGTATTTTAGGTGGGAAATGGGACAACACTTGAGTGATGGTAAGCAAGTAAATTTAAAATACATTTTGCTTGACTATTGAAACTATTGAACGTATTTCATTCAATATAGCCAGGGTGTTATTATTAAAATCAACTTTTCACTGAAATCAAGTAATGATCTTGGCTAACCTCCGTCAGCAGTCCGTTATTTAACTCTTTCTTACTCGATTTTACATTGCAACTACTATGACCGGGGCCACTTGGACAGCGTGAACCAATCAATTGTAGATTAAGAACAATGCATTCCGAGTTTGGGTAATGGAGCCAATCAGAAATCACCAGAAAACGATAGCCTTTCAACATATTTTTCAATACCCATTTTAATTCCTCGAGAAAATGACGATCGCTATCTAGTTGTTTACACGAAACACCAGGGTCAAATTACAATTCTCGTGCAGTTTAGGTTTCTGATTGGTTTTACCACCCAAATTTGGAATGTATTGTTTTCATTCTACATTTGAATTGCTTCTCTTGTCATAGTGGCCCCGGTTACAGTAGTTGCAGTGGGGTACTGTACAGTAGTCCCGCCGCGTTCGGTGTTGTATATGAGTAGAGTTGTTTGTTGGTTCTCTCCCGTGCTTCGAGGGTTTTCCGGGTTCTCCGGTTTTTCTCCCTCCGCCCTCCGCAAAAATCTACTCCCAAATTCCAAATCGATCACAGAATGAGGGCCACAGGTTTGTTAGCCACTGGCTATTAAGTACTACCCTCGTGAAAAAAGGAGGTTACTGTAAAACTTGCTTATCATTAGTGTCACCCAGCTTCTTATCACCGGCCGAATAAATACGTGTTTAATCCTATTTTTAACATCATACTTGTTATATTTTGTTATATATATCTTTTTGTTGGGGTCATTTTAACAATAAAATGAGATAACAACAAAACAGGATAAAAGATTGAATGGGCAGAAACCAAAAGAGAAAAGGGTACTGACCCAAGGTTTCACTGGATTAAATCTTTAAAGCTACAAAAAATTAAATAAATCGCTATAATATTGAACAGTGATATTCAATTTGTCTTTCATTTCAAAGCTGAATGAATAAACAAAGATTACCTAACGAATAAGGTTCCCAAGTGTGACTTGTGACACCTGGTTGCATTTAAGTTAATTGTACACCTTGTGTTGTGGTACTGACACTATTTTGAAGTACCAGTCACTCTGTCACACTAGCTTGCCTGTATTGATCTATGTCCTTCAGCAGCTTACAGTGTCTTATATTTGTCTACATAGTCTGGAACGGGGCTAAAAAACATTAACAATGCATTAACAAAATTTAAACAAAATAATAATAAAATATTAATAATTTTATAGACAATAATGATTATAGTAATAATGAATATAAAATAAAAAATATATGTACAAATTACTTATTTATCGATAAAAATATATTTGCAAAATATAAAAAACATTTAAAAGTTAAGAAAAAGAGAAAAAAGAAATTTTTTTAAATATATTTAAAAGTTAATCTAAGTAAATGACTTAATGGCTCCTTGGACAGTGTCAATGTCAATATCACAGTTATTTACATCAATAATAATAATAATAATAATATAATAATATAATAATATAATAATAATAATAATAATAATAATAATAATACATGTAAAGGCGATATGAAATAATTATAGGCGAAAAGCAATAACTAATACCGAGGTTATTCCAAGATCCAAGAATAGCTGGAATGACTTGTGATTCGGCTTCTTATTCTCGTCATAAACATAGACCTTAGTGATGATTGTATTGAACGAAACCATTCCCATGTCGAAATGAACTATCGCCTATCGCCTTTGGCGATCACAAAGTTTTTTTGAAATAGGTGTATACTTCAAGTGAGTAGTAACTGAGACAAAACTGCTCCATAGAATGGGAAATACATAATAGACGGCATCCTGCCTACGGCTCATTGTAACAATATTTAATTTTTAATATTAATATGCAGGTACCACTTAAAAAGGTTGGGAAGGGTAAGTGTCATGTTGCATACGAAGCTTGAAATGTGTCGTGGATGATATGGAAATTTCAGCAGAGAATGGGAAGTAAAACACGAAACAAAAAAGTGTAGATGTTCAACTTTCATAATTATCGTTGCGACCTTTCAATGACTGTATTCACATTGCCTATAGTGTATTTCGCGCTCAATAGGCAACATGCAACTAAACCTTCACCAACCGTTTTTCAACTAGCTGTAACTTACTTGTTCGCCCTGCTAGACAGTTTACCATCAAAGTCAAAATGTAAAGAAATCTCAGTTTCTCCACCTGCTATGAAAAGTATTGACAATTTGAAAACGCAATAGGATACTGTAAACACATGTAAATGATCAATAGGTAAAAAGGACCTCATGTTTCATCTTTAGCTGAGAAAATGAAATAATAAACACATTACCAACCTCCAAGTTCTTCTGATCGTAGATCCTGCCTGTATATAGAAAAATGATAACATTAACTTCTGATTCAGAAGCTTATTTGAACGTTTTCCATCCAAATTCGAAGAACAGTTATTGGTACTTACTCCATTAAAATCTGTTCCACTATATCATCATTGCCTTTCTTGTCATCTGACGATTTCTGTGAAAAAGTGCTCTAATATTAATGTCATGCTTCTATTCTATAACTGGATATTCTTGTGAGTTCATATAGTAAATCGACACCTTCATCTCAAAGGAGTTTTGTTTCTTTTATATTTATTTCTATTTTGAAAAGGGCATGCACAGTGATTCAAAAAATTAACAAAATAATAAATAAATTAATTCACATGGGTTAGGTAAGTAAATCATTTAAAGCCCGTTTCTGGACTATTGCGACAAATTAATTTTATTATCGTTTTCAACTTATGGTTTGTAAATTTAATTATGATAGGATCACTACCAAAGCGTGCTAATGTTGGTGAGAAGGAAAATTGAATTTCTTTCTAAATGCTACAACGAATGTAATAGCAAAGAGTGGCCTGACATCCTACAGTACTGCAAAGAAAGGATCCTAGAGGCACAACTCCCTCATCATGTTGTGGCACTCTATCTAAGGAGCCCACTGGCGAGTCGACTGATTACCAGAATGAAGAACATTTTAAAGAAAATGTTGCCTTCCCCGATTGAACCAATAGACTCCATGAAGTATGCAGAGAAGAAAACGCCTTCCCAGAGAAGACAAGCAGTGAAGGACAACTTAGAGGGAGAGTATGTGGCGTCATCATCATGCGAGAGCGAGTTTGATGAAAAAGATGACTGTATTGCCGGTACGAACAAGGTATCTAAAAAGAGGAAGGTTAACAATGCAGCAGAAACCCAAGCTGCACATAAGAAAACGTGCGAAAGGCTTTGGAAACGATGAGTAAAGTAGATGCTGTTTTAAGCAAGGTGGAAAAATAGCTAGATAAAAATAACTAAGCTATAAAAAATGGAATCCAATCTTCAATCTCGACTGTTATAGCGGGCTGGTATATCGTCACTTGTACTTAAAGACTTAAATATAACGTTAATAGTTTTGAGCTTTTTAACGTTGAGTTCATTTACATTCCTGGAAATTATGTCAGGTTCACAGAAAGTGCAATTAGACTAACATTTTGAAATTTAATCTTCTTCGCGCAGATTATTTCGGTATAATTTAGCTGGCAGTACGGTACGTAGTTCATTAGCATATTAGCAAACTCATTAGAATTTCCAACCCCGGTTGTTGGAAAACGTTTTACTAAGTAGTATCCTTCAGACCTTGTACTGGTCTTGACTCCCTTCAGGACAGACCTAGTACTGGTCTTGACTCCCTTCAGGACAGACCTAGTACTGGTCTTGACTCCCTTCAGGACAGACCTAGTACTGGTTTTGACTCCCTCCCACTGCACTGCCCAGGAGGGTCTGGGACCAACACTAATGATGGCTGTCTGGAAGAAAATTAAAGTTTACATATTTTAAGAATAGCACTGAAATACTTTGTATTCACTAGTAATTTACCTTCCAACTGTGTTGGGGAGAAGAAATCTTTTTGTTGACCAATGAGGAAGATAAGGTTAGTTCAGAGTCACAAATTCCAGTGTCCTCAGCTAAACGCTGGTCAAGAATCACAGATACAGTATGACAAAATAATATTATATTATGTGTACTGGACAAGAACATTTTAATATGTAGTATTTAATGAAGGCGCAAGGTAGAGCATTTTATTTGTTAATTAAAGCAACACTAGCATAACCAAGTGCTTTTGGACCTGATAAAACATGATCTGTGAGTCTTTTGATCAGCTTCATAAACTCAGGAATAATTCATTAGCCTTTGACCATACACCTTTGATTTTTTACAAAAAATTATTATCAGTTAGAGAACTTACAATTTTAACCCAACCTTCAATGGTTAATCATACTGAAAAAAACATCAACAATAAAAATAGATGACAATGTCCAAAACATCTTTAATAAACAGCAGAATCATTTCAAACAATTCTTTCAATTTGAGTGATACTGTGGGTTTAAATAACAAATTATGAATTATTTGGTACTAAGTACCTATGATATGTATGCAAATAACGTTTATTAGGATACAGCTTGAATGAACTTGATTACTCGTTGAAGGTAAGGATGGTATTCTGAAAAACGAAAAAAAAAAGGAAGTAAAACATTACTACCATTGATAACTGAGCAATGTGACATACCTTTTTAACTCACATTCTATTCTACAACTTAGCAATTGAGTGTCAATCTGAATAAACTAATCACAAAATACATTCTATGGGTGCAGATCAAAAGTCCATAAATAATGATGTATGTTCATTTGGTCAAAATACAGTATATATATAAAATCTACCTCCTATGACCCTCTATGCTTGAGGAAATAGAATGACTGGTTGAATACCCAGAAATTCTTGAATGAAGACTTGAACTGCGGACATGACCAACCAGTGGAGGTTCACTGGAACTTCTTGCATGGCCAGGAATGAAAGGCACCTTGGGACCTCCGAGATTGCCACTACCAGCTCCCTGAAACTCTGGTGAATTGTTACTACTCTGATTTTCTTTTATGCTGATGCTGTCCTCTGTACTTGCTTCACAACTTGACAACTTATTCTGTGGGGCTCGATTCTCTTCTGTTTCTGTTGAAACAGCATGGTGAAGATGAGGAGTTCCAGGTCTATATAAAAGAATGAATACATATATGATACATATATGTAAGCAAGACCCAATTTTAATTGATATCTATTTTAAAAATAATTTAAATGCTGTGTTTGTTGTGAATGACAAACACACTGCTGCATATCCAGTCATAAATTGTTAACGAGTGGTGGCTTGAACAAGACAGGTACAATTGGAGGTTCTTTTGAGCCTAAATCTGAATAGGCCGGGCATACTTTATCTTAGCCTTCTTCACATGTAGACTTACTAATTCTTGAGTTGGATTAAGATCATGCTACTCATTGAATCATCAGCTGTTTTATGTGTCTATTCAATGTCCACATTCGATGATTCTTCTGTACCTAATCTTTGCACCTTATACCCTAAGTGTTTTTCACCCAGGATAAAAGTTCAGTGGTTTGATTTAAAAATCTGAAAGCCACAACTGCTTGCATTGAATTCCCAACATTCAGATAAATGTTTTCGGCAACAAAACATTCAAACTGTTAAGACTGCCTATGGCTATTGTGAACAATCCGCATCATACGGTAAGGTGTCGGTAGTGATTGGTAAATGGTTGGTAAAGTGTCTGTAAGTGGTTGGTAAGTGGTTGGTAAGGTGTTGATAAGTGGTTGGGAAGGTGTCTGTCGGTAAGGTGTTGGTAAGTGGTTGGTAAGGTGTTGGTAAGTGGTTGGTAAGGTGTGGGTAAGTTGTTGGTAAGTGGTTTGGAGGTGTCGGTAAGTGGTTGATAAGGTGTCGGTAAGTGGTTGGTAAGTGGTCTGTAAAGTGTAGGTAAGTGGTTGTTGGTAAAAATAATGTGGTTGGCCAACCACCTACTGACACCTTACTGTACAGCGTGGATTACTCACAATAGCCCTAACATTTACAGTTTTTATTAGAAAATGACTAGAATTAGGCTCAGAATAGTTATTTGCAGAGAGCTTAAAGTGACTGCCTACTTTTGAATGTTCGATTTGAGCTCCAATTGAGCTTTGAATGTTTGACTTAAAAATGCTTGTGCATAGGCTTCCATTAAATGATGATTATCTTGAAAACAAGGTCGGGACACCCAATTTTTCTTTCCAAGTTTAAAAAAAGTTAAAATCCAAAAGTAGGCAGTCACCTTAAGTTGAGACTCCGTCGTCAGCCATCAGTGATAGGTTGTGGCAATTCTACTTTTCGTAAAATTCTGAATTTAGAATCTAAAAATCACAATAAATTCAGCTTTTACAATTTATTTTCTTTCTTACGACGTTAATAATCCTACCCTTTTCATAGATTTTAAGAATAAATTCGAATGATTAGAAAAGGCACCTTTTTAGTTGATAAAAAGGTAGAAAATTTAGTGTTTTATCTATGAGTGGATGTGATGAAATTCCCCACCTTTTTTCAAGTTTCACCCTTTGAAGAAAATTTGAAAAGCAGATAAAAAGGTATCTTTTTTGCCATTTTGGGAGCTGAAAAATGCAAGTACCAAAAGGTACTCTTTTCTATCAAAACTAGTCACCTCGATCAGCATTATTAATTAATTCTAATCGAAAATCCAATGCCAAATGATGCCATCATATGTTTATTTTCCCTTTCATTTCATAAGTACACCTATGCTTCATGCTGAAAAGCCTCTAATGACCTCTGGAAAGGATTGCTTATAGGATTGGCTTATTCGTTGGTATGAGTAGTTTGCATACAGATATATTTCAATTGCTTCAAGGTTGGCTTCTAAAACCTCCATGTTTAACTTCAGCTTATACTAGTAGTTTCCTGTGCAACACCAAACAAACGACCTTATTAAGTTTAAATACAATTAATATGTTATATAATAATTAGAAGTAGTCACATGAACTTTCAGGGGGAAATCATGATTTGGAATTGGCATGAAAAATAGTAATATTGGTTAGGAATAAACATGGGATAGCGTCATTTGGCATTGCGTTTTCAATTATTGAAAGCAATAGTTATGTAGTTAGTGACCGGTGCGTTAGAAAAAGGTACCTTTCAGCACTTGCATTTTTCAACTCGAAAACCGCAAAAAGGTACCTTTTTATCTGCTTTTCGAATTTCCTTTAAAGGGCGAAACTTGAGAAAAGATAGGAAATCTTATCACATCCATTACATAGATAAATCACTAAAGTTCCTACCTTTTTATTGAATAAAAAGTTACCTTTTCTAATCACTTGAATTTATTCTTAAAATCTATGAAAAGGGTAGGATTATTGACGTTGTAAGAAAGAAAAAAATTGTAAAAGCTGAATTTGTGATTTTTAGATTCTAAATTCAGGATTTTACAAGAAAGTAGAATTGCCACATTCAATCTATCACTGATTAATTTCACATGTACCTTTTTTATATGTGGATTTATACTTATTTCAATAAAGTTAGTCACCAAAAACCTAGAAAGCTGTGATCGCTGAGAATCATGGGGAAATGTTTTATATCCAACAAGCTTTTGACACAAACCGCAGCAGTTGAGGATGCTCTGAGGAGGTTAACTTGTAACTCGTCCATCAACAGTTATCAAGCGGTTGAAACCTGTAAAATGTATCTACCCATAATCCTTGTTGGTCTCAGCTTTGTAGCTATTCAGGTGACTAACTTTATTAAAATCAGTGTATAACTTTAAATTATTTATTATTAAGGGTATCAAGTTTCCAGATTTTACATGCAGAGTAATTATTTCATAAAACTAACACTGTTAAAACTAATGGCTTTAGTTTCCAGGTTTCAAATGAAGAATGATTATAAAACTAACTTCATATGAACTTACACTTTAAATAAAGGATCTCCTAAAATCAACTGCATACTTATCTTAACCTAGAAAAGGAAAAAAATAATAACCTTTTCACTCCTAGGCATTTGTGACATTTTTTATTGTTTTTATATTTAAGTTTGGATTGACACTGTCATTGCTTCATGCTAATAAGGGTTTACATTGATCAATGGCATGATTTTCTTGTGCAAAAGGGAAGCATGAAGCCTGTGCAACATTGGTACTGCATAGTATATAACACATTGGCATGTAAAACATCCAACTTCTGCTTTGTATGGCTATTAAATATGTCAAGAAATGCTTTAAAAAATAAGACAGAAAATAGCTAGTCTGTTCCTATTACAAAAGTAGGGATTATTGTTGTATACAGTGAATGTTGGGAACTTACTTCTAATATAGAATTGTCTTGTCTTGATGTTTTGTCATCATATCCTTCAAGTATGTATCTTCTCTTCATCGCACCTGGCCCTGCAAACTCTGCCAAGTTGATGTCAACAAATCCAAGCTATAAAATTAAAAACTTCTTAGATATAAACAATTAACATACAGTACTCTATGTATAGTCAAACTATTTAAATACTTGTCACAATCATATGGACACAAACTAGATCTTTTGACAACCTTTTTTCATGAATAAGAAATTTAATAGATGTTCACTAATTATTTCTCTTTCTCGTCAAGGACACAAATTAAAACACTTTAAGGTGACTGCCTACTTTTGAACGTTTGAATTGAGCCCACTATGAGCGCGCGCTCAAAAACCGCTGAAAAATCTACAATATTTTATTGAAGAACCATACACGTTTTGAGCTTCAACAGGGAAAAACCCTCAAATTTTGCACGGGACTCTCTATTTTTTAATGGCTCATTCGAAAAAACTCCCAAAAATCTATGTTATATCAACATTTAAGAAAACGTTTAAATCAGCAACACATGAAAAAATAGATTTTCGTAGGGATTTTTGTTCGACTTTATGAAATTTTTAAGAGCACCAAAACTACAAAATATGAGAAATCAATTTATCTCTTTGTCTTTTTGTTGAAAATATCCATGTATTATTGTATGATTGACTAGCCTTCATCCGTGCAATCACATAGTCTACAAATAACTATTATCTTATGGATCTTAATTTTTTTCTAATCACTTCCGGTGGCACAATTTTAACTCCGAAAGCTCATGCATAGGCTTCCATTAAATGCTGATTATCTCAAAAACGAGCTCGGGACACCCTATTTTTCTTTCCAGATTTGGAATCAGCATTAAATTTCAATTCGGAAAATTGAAGTTTTAAAAAAAGCTTAAATCAATTTCCAAAAGTAGGCAGTCACCTTAAACAAGACAATGCCAAAATTTTGGATGTACTGTATGAAGAGTTTTGAATAACACTTTTACTTCTGTTTAAGAATAAGCACTGTACAGTTGTAACTCAATTCTTACAGACAATAAATATAACTTTACCTTAATATGAGACTTGCCTCCTTTTGCTTCCTATTAATGATAAAATGGATCGACAATGTGTTAATTTTTGAATGGTTTTCAATCAGTTTCCAATTGTGAAATCTACAGTGTATTTAAATCAATGGGAAAAAGAAATATATTTCTGCATATTAGTGAAAAGCCTTAAGCTTACATGTAAGCCAGATTTATTAGTTTCAATTGCGTTCTAAACAGCAATTTTTAACATGTCATCACTTCATTTAATTCAACAGTTGATTTGTATATCAAAAAGCAAATTTGTTTCAAGGAAAAGGTTAGGTTGAACCTAGTAATTTATTGAAAAAATATTTTGTTCAATCAAGTTGAACAAAGATCCACTCAACAAATACACTAGATGTCATGAAGATTAATGGCCAGCTCTTATATTGATATATTTTGGCATAAATTAAAAACTTTAAATTAAAAAAAAAAGTACTTATTAGGTCATTACCATTCAAAATTTATTGGAAATACACCTTGAACCAATATCACATAGAAATCATTTTATCAGCAGCTGACATTTGCAATTTTTCTAAAAAAAATGAGACTAATGAGAACTGTAAAAATCTAACTTCATAATAAGTATAGGTAACTGTCCAATTATTTTCTTAATTGCACAGGTCTTATTGTTGAATGGGATTAATTAGGCAGCTATATAATTAATAGGTTTAATGGATTTCATGCTCCCCAATCAAGAAATAATTAGACTTGAAAAATTTGTTGACTGCCAAATTGGACTCGGCCTACGGCCTTGTCCAGTTTTGTCAGTCCTCAGACTTTTCCTCATGCAATTATTTCTTAATTGGACAATATGGAGTCCTATGACATATACTTATAGTACACTCAACAAAATTACTCAACTCTGATTGGTCGAGAGGAGTACAATTATAGAGTTGATTGTACTTCGTAGGAGTACCGGATTAAGTCTCTATGACAACACGGCCAAAAAAATGTCAAAAAAAATATCTTCTATTATTTTGTACTAAAAAACATATAAATAAGATATTTGAAGCTGTAAGAACTAATCTTTTTTATGCATGTCAGTTGCTTGATGGACTGAGAATGGGCCACCAAATAGACAAAGATGAACGCCGTCGCTTCGCATTTTTTAATGAAATTTTGTTGAGTGAACTATAAACGAAAAATCGCACGATGTCGAGTACAATTTGGAAATTAATAGACATGAATAATGTTTTTGAATCTTGTTTCCGAGCCTTTAGGCGAGTGCAATTAAAGAACTTTCATAACATTACGAAAGGAGTACAATTATAGCCTCAATTGTACTTCGTAGGAGTACTGAATTAAGTCTCTATGACAACACAGCCAAAAAATGTCTAAACAAATATTTTCTATCATTTTGTACTTAAAAACGTAATCACGATCCTCTTGTACAATTTGGAATTAATAGACACTTGTAATGTTTTGAAAGTTCTTTAATTGTACTCGCCTAAAGGCTCGTGCAATTACAGGAACTTCAAAAACATTACTTGTGTCTAATAATTTCCAAATTGTACTCCAGATTGTGCGATTTTCTATACAAATTTTGGTATCAGGTCATTTCGAGACAGTCGTTTCGAGACACTAAGATACAAGTTCGAGACAGGCATATATCTGTTTCGATACACCTCATACACCGTTCAATATATATCATATATAGAGGATATTACAGGTTCAAAACGATCTCATAAAGATAAGTATTTATTGCTATGTTGAGATACAAGGATACCATACCAAACGTTACCAAGTTTTCCGTAAATTATTGACTCGAAAACTCGTCGACTCGTCAAACTACCTTAATCTACTATCTTATAATCAGAACTCTATGATTTTTTTCCAAAACCTTTATCAGAAACTCAAATCTACTAAACTTTATGAATAATTTTTAGATAAATATGAAAGGGGGATTCAAGTTTAGAGAGAAACACGCAAACGACTATAATGTGGCTCCACTTGGACATCATAGCACACATCTTTTAGTGGGTATGCGAACAGATCTCTGACGTCGTCATGGTGCTGGTGAACGATCAGTCTTTCATATATGACATAGCATGGTCAACATGACATAGCATGGTCAACATTGAATCTTTTACCACAGGAGCATGTTGATGGAAGGTTCTTTGGTGTCCAGCAATATCTAAGGTTGAGGGCATCATAGAACTCTCTCTTATTCAGGATGAAGTTTTCTGACTTTAATGGTAGAAGAGTAGTTACTAAGCCAGCTTGATGCACCCTTCATCCTGCTTAAAGATCTTTTGCTCTGAGTTGTTCTTGATTCATCTTCTCATGAATTTGTTGTAGAATGGTATTCTGATGATCGTCTCTGACTCTGATTATGTTCTTTCTTGTGTTCTTGAGCTGTTCACTATCAATTGGTGATGTGTTACTTTGATCCTTGATGTTTTTGACCAGCTGTTGATTTGCTATACAGAAGTTTGCATACTAGAGATTGGAAACGTTAAAGAAAATTGGTATTGCCAGGCCTCCTTTCTTTACTGGCATGAGAATGCAAAAGTTGTCCATTAGTAGTACAGATATGACGCCTGTAATTGCAGGAATAAACTGGTTATCTGCTCCCTCATCTAATTTCAAAAGGTGCTGCTTGATGTTAGGTGTTATTCTGATGTAGTAAATCATTTTGTGTCTTAAACCAAATGTAAATGTAGCATAGGCAGCTTGTGGCTCTGATCTTGCAATTTTGGACAGGAGAGTCAATTTGTCACACCAAGTATCAACTAGTCATCTAAGTGAAACAGTAATGGCACTGGCACTTTTCGCTGTTCTTGTAAACGTTGTTATACTTGTCCTTACATAGCCTCTCACACTTCTATTGCCAGTCCTAAATCCACTGTTAAAATCACTGACCATTTTGTTTGTACCACTTTTAATGTTGTATATTGTATTTAATGTGCCCGCTGTAATAATCTTTTGTATGTGGGCGAGACTGGCCGCCGTCTTGGTGATCGCATTTGCAATCATCTTTATGATATTCGTCATAACGATCCCACCAAACAAGTTTCCCGCCATTTTAATCTAGCTAACCATTCTCTTTCTGATTTCATTGTTTTCGGTCTTTCTTTGATTAACGGCAACAATGATTGTCGCAAAACCAAAGAAATGCACCTTATTCACCTATTGGACACTCTTAGTCCCAACGGGATTAATGAACGCTTTACTTTCAACTAACCTTTTCTTTTGTCCTTTGATTGTTTGTTTTTGTTTCCTTGCCTATCTTGTTCTCATTGGTTTCTTTTGTCTTATTCTATTATATATACACTCCTTTCTACCTTCTCTTTCTCTTTTACTCCGACTAAGGACTAGCGTCCGAAATGTCAGTAAGTTTTTTCTCTTTTCACAGTGTATATTTTTACCTTTTCATAATGCTACTGTTTCATTAGAAACACCGATGCATTTCACACTAGTTTGTAGCTAGTTATATCTAGTCATCTGAGTGTCTGTTTAGTCTGACCAGCATCACTACCAATGAAACCCTCAACTGAAGGTACTTTCTTTCTTCTGTTGCAATTTGGATTTTGAATTTTTCAAATTCTGCTTCTGGTTTAATGACTAACGATGTCTTTGACACTTTTGGGTAGTAACCTAGTTTAGGGCCTATGCTGTGTTATCCCACCTAGATTACCTGCACCACTCAGGTTTTCTGCAAATGCTACGTTTTATTGTGTATTACTATTACTTTCAGTAGGGGTGTTATTCCTACAGTACAGCTTGCGGGGATGTTAACATGTCCATGCACTGTACATGTATATTATGATAAACTAGCCTGTGAACATGCACATGTTTTATTGTTATCAATTACTTCATGGCTTTACAGTGATTTCAATTAGTTAGCTTAAATTTCCCGAGAGTCTAGATGTTTTCTGAGCTTAATATATCTTTCTCGAGAAAAAAAATCTCAATGAAGCTTGACCTTTTAATGCATTTATATTACAAAAGTGCCATAAGTTATCATTACCAAAAAATGACAAAAAGTTCTAGAAACTTCAAGTCATCCATCGTAATCACGAATTCCTTAACGGCCCACAAGCAGATGCTTCAAAATCTTTTAATTACCTAAAATTCATGACTTATAAAATATCTTAGCCAAAGCAATCTTAATTCATAGTCCTTAATGTATAAGCGTAAGATTGTAATGGAAGAGGTGTCACAGTGTCAAAGCGGACCAACGAGGGAAGTTTATATATTTCCAAATTAACATTTAATGAGAGAATCATATACTGCAAGATTGAATACAGTAGGAAAAACGGGTCCTTTTTGGACTAGTCTTTATTTTCGATAACATCACTTAGAACAAAAAAATTAAAAGTCAAAATGTAATGAAAATGTCAACCACAGGTGGGCCGAGACATGTAAGTACTAACAGAGATTCGTCGACCGAATATTGAAAAGCACAATCACAGTCTTCTACTTTTTTCTTCTACCAGCAATCATAGTGTTTATTGGGATCAAGATGCAATTTAAATGTGAGAAGTAAATCCTATATCACATGTAACTATCATCTAAATATGGTTAGTGCAATATTTTACCTTGCGAACGGAAACACGACAACGGCAAACATCGAGGACTCCATTTGTAGCACTTGCTGTTAGCTTGCACGGAAAGTGGAAGTTTTTACGCCATTTAACAGAATTATTATGAACCTCCTCTCTTAAAAAACAGAACAAAACAAAAACCAAGATATATCAAAAGCTAAAACCTGGATTAAAACAGACGTCGATAAAGAGACTGCTATCATGTGCGATTTTTAGTCTTCAGCCAACTTACCTCGAAGACACTTCATTGAAACTACCTCCGTCTAAGAGTCTAATTTTGGAAAATAATACTCCATTTACAAATGGCACGCTAGATAATTCATTTAAAAAGAAATCTACATTGAATTTAAACTTTTTCTTTTTCATTTTCAAGTGTTTTTATACGAGACTATTGAAGCAAACCTCTTTAACAGCATTTTCTTTTAGCGATAACAACATCTGGTCCATCCACAATGCAAAGCGAAATGTCGGAAGACGTAATAACTTCGTCATATCTGAAGGAATCTGAAAAGAGCAAAAGACTGGGACGAGTCTTGAAATTCACCGTTTTCCATACATTCTAAACATCGGGGGGGGGGGGGGGGGGGGTGTAATAATATATACTTGTCACGCAACATTAGGCTCTATTATATAACAAATGTAATATGACTCTCTCTCTACACACATTGTATCAAGTTAAGCACCAGAATAAGTATACCCAATTATTCGTCATTAAATAAAGCAAGCAATCATAATCAAAGCCTCCACTAAATATCATGACATGGTGTCAGAAGTGGGATGGTTTTTTTGTCTTGTGTCGTATGTTGGTTTGTGAGCTGTTGTGTGGGGGGGTGGGTACTCCCCTTTATTCGCTATACGGGTATGTGCCGCCCGATTTGGTCGTTCCAGTCTAGGATAGGGTAAGGTTTTGGCCGTTTTAATATAATATGACCGAGACGTGAACTACTGTTGAATAATAGCCACTTCCGATCTTTAAACTTAAAATAAAAGAAGGCTTTCATATCAAGCTTAAGAAACCGGAACACAATATTTCAAAACATATGTAGTTGTGTACTTGATGAATATATAAATATATAGATACTCTCCAATGAAAACTGTTTTTTTGCGTTTTTTTTTTGGCTCTGTAGATTTAGTCTGGGATAGGGTGCACATTTTGGGGCCTAGGCTGGGATAGGGTGTACAATTCTTAGTTTTAGCCTGGGGAAGGCGATGTAAAATCAAAATTTTAGGTCTGGGATAGGGTCAGGGTTTTAAGATCCGGGCGGCACACCCCCACCCAAGTTGGGGTGGTAGTACCCCCTTCCCCCCCCCCCCCCATAGAGAGAGTTTTGCACCTGATAAAGCACCTCAGTGCACGTGCTAGTACATCTGTGAAATTTGAACGTGTAAATTTTAGTAAGTAAGTTAGTAACTTATTTTTATATACAAAAATTCAATAAAAACAAACAAACAGAAACTTCTAGTTTGCGGGGCAAATTCACGCAAAGCTTTTAGCAAAACTTTTAGGCCATGCTTCGTTGCCTTTTTAGTATTGATAGGAATGACATTTACTTTCATTTCCTCATCGGGAATTGTAAAACGATTGCCGGCAGTTGCCATTTAGTTTGTTGCCGACTCAATATCGTACGATATTCACCTCCAATTAACCAATGAGCGCGCGCGTACTTAGGAAGTACACAAGTTGGTATATGCTAATGACCCATATACTGCATAACGCGCAGGCTGAACCGCAGCAAAAAAAAAACAAAAAAACAAAAAAAACAAAAACAAAAAAAAAACAACAATAAAAAAAACAACAAAAAAACGGGCAGTTGCATAAAGATTTCTTAAGATAAAAAAGCTTAAAAACACTCGTAGGTATTGTCTTAATACAATGGCCTATTGTTTTGGAACAATACTTTATAACACGGATGCTCTTATCTTAAGAGAGCTTTACGCAACCGGACCCAGGGCCCCTTCATGACAACAAAATTGCGGGTTTTTAATTAAAATTTGTATAAATAAAACATAAAAAGTAATGTCGTTTTGATAATGGCTTTTTTTATGTTGTTTGGCGTTCAGGAGGCTCCGAACAAAATAGCCAATTTTTGAATTTGGGCCTGCCCCGCTTCAGGGAAAATCTTAATAATAGAATAGAAATAGAAATAGAAATAGAAATAGAAATAGAAATAGAAATAGAAATGAAATAGAAATAGAAATAGAAATAGAAATAGAAATAGAAATAGAAATAGAAATAGAAATAGAAATAGAAATAGAAATAGAAATAGAAATAGAAATAGAAATAGAAATAGAAATAGAAATAGAAATAGAAATAGAAATAGAAATAGAAATAGAAATAGAATAGAAATAGAAATAGAAATAGAAATAGAAATAGAAATAGAAATAGAAATAGAAATAGAAATAGAAATAGAAATAGAAATAGAAATAGAAATAGAAATAGAAATAGAAATAGAAATAGAAATAGAAATAGAAATAGAAATAGAAATAGAAATAGAAATAGAAATAGAAATAGAAATAGAAATAGAAATAGAAATAGAAATAGAAATAGAAATAGAAATAGAAATAGAAATAGAAATAGAAATAGAAATAGAAATAGAAATAGAAATAGAAATAGAAATAGAAATAGAAATAGAAATAGAAATAGAAATAGAAATAGAAATAGAAATAGAAATAGAAATAGAAAAAGAAATAGAAATAGAAATAGAAATAGAAATAGAAATAGAATGCTAGGTAGACTCTTCCACAGTCTCTCGCTCGAGAGTCTACATGCTAGGAATGCTAGGTAGACTTCAGACTTTATCCTTTTGTGCGCATACTGTATTGCGCAAACTGCTGAGTACAGCTACGTGTACTTAGTTTCATTTGAAGTATTCGTGCACTGGCATTGTACTACTGAACATAATGAAGACAGTATTAATGGTTGCGGAAAAGCCTTCCCTTGCCCAGTCTATAGCTGCCATCTTATCAAAAGGTAAATACAACTCGAGAAAAGGGTTGAATGGAGCGTGTTCCATTCACGAATACACTGGTATCTTTAAGAATGAGACAGTGAAATTCAAAATGACCTCTGTTTGTGGCCACGTTATGAGCTTAGATTTTCATCGCAAGTATAACAACTGGGATGCAGTTGATCCTCTTGAGTTGTTTACAGCTGCTACCTTTAAAAAAGAGGCAACGGAAAAATTACAAATGCCAAGGTTCTTAAATCAAGAAGCTAAAGGCGTAGATTATCTCGTACTATGGCTGGATTGTGACAAAGAAGGCGAAAACATATGCTTTGAGGTCATGGACTGTGTTACCTCTGTTATGAACAAAAGAAGTGCAGAGCAAACGATCTTTAGAGCTAAGTTTTCTGCTATAACAGAGAAAGATATTTCTCGTGCAATGCAAGCCTTGGGACATCCCAACCAAAATGAATCTTTATCAGTTGATGCCAGACAAGAATTAGACTTGAGGATTGGTTGTGCCTTCACACGATTCCAAACCAAGTATTTTCAAGGAAAATATGGAGATTTGGACAGTGCACTAATTTCCTATGGACCTTGCCAAACACCTACACTTGGATTCTGTGTTGAAAGACATGACCATATACAGTCATTCAAACCTGAAGCTTTCTGGGTTATTAAAGTTCAGGCCACACATCCTTGTGGTAAGATTTTGTCTTTGGACTGGAATAGAGTCAGGTTATTTGATAAAGACATTGCACTAATATTTCAAAACCTGGTTAAAGAATCAAGTGGCGCTAGAGTTGTTGATATTTCTAAAGTTCAGAAAACTAAGAGCCGACCCCAAGCTCTTAATACTGTGGAAATGCTTCGTATTGCCTCTTCTGGATTAGGCATTGGTCCACAGTATACTATGCAGCTTGCAGAGAAGCTTTACACTCAGGGATATATAAGTTACCCCAGAACTGAAACAACTCATTACCCAGAAAGTTTTGACCTTAAAGGAACACTTCGCCTTCAACTCTCAAATCCAAACTGGGGTGAATATGTAAAAGAACTGCTAAATGGGCAAATGACCAAACCAAAAAAGGGCTATGATGCTGGTGACCATCCTCCAATCACACCAATGAAAAGTGCAACTTCATCAGAACTTGGTGGGGATCTCTGGAGATTGTATGACTTTATAACAAGGCATTTTATAGGCACATTGAGTCCGGATTCCAAGTATTTGCAAACCACTGTTAAATTTGCCATTGGAAAAGAGGAATTTAGTTTCTCAGGAAAAGCAGTGATCGATGAAGGTTTCACTTCAGTCATGACCTGGCTGGCAGTTGCCAATGATGAGCAGTTACCACCATGTTCTAAAAATGATGTGTATCAAATTTCTGTTGTGAAGCTAGACGAAAGGCAAACATCACCTCCTGACTTTCTGACAGAGAGTGAACTTATATCTCTGATGGAAAAGCATGGCATTGGTACAGATGCTAGCATTGCAGTTCATATAAATAACATCTGTGAAAGGAACTATGTCCAGGTACAGAGTGGACGCAAACTGGTACCTACTACCTTAGGTATAGTTTTGGTTCATGGATATCAGAAAATTGACCCAGAGTTAGTGCTTCCCACAATGAGATCAGATGTAGAAGCTCAGTTAAATCTTATAGCACATGGCAAAGCTGATTTTCATGCTGTTTTGAATCATGCATCAAATATTTTTATTAAGAAATACATGTATTTTGTCTCAACAATTGGCAGCATGGATGAACTCTTTGAAGTTTCATTTACTCCTCTTGCTAAGACTGGGAAGCCTCTGTCGAGGTGTGGGAAATGTAATCGTTACATGAAGTACATTCATGCAAAGCCCTCCCGCCTCCACTGTGCCAACTGCGATGAAACATACAGTCTCCCACAAAATGGTAGCATCAAGCTGTACAAAGAGATTAAATGCCCTCTTGATGATTTCGAACTAGTACTATGGTCAACTGGTACAAAAGGGAAAAGCACTGCTGTTTGTCCATATTGTTACAATCATCCACCTTTTCCAGATATGCGCAAGGGTATGGGGTGCAATCAGTGTTCACATCCAACATGTCCACATTCGGAAGAAGCCTTAAGTGTAGCAGACTGCACAGAATGTGAAAAGGGAAGTTTGATTTTGGACCCTACTTCAGCTCCAAAATGGCGACTAGCATGTAATAACTGTAATATGCTTATTTACTTGTGTGAGGGTGCATTTCGCATCTCAGTGGCTGATCAAATTTGCAGTTGTAGATCAGCACTTCTTAATATTAACTTTAATAAGTCCAACAGTCCTTTGCCTGAAAACAAGACACAGCACCATGGCTGCCTCTTTTGTGATCCATTATTACTTCCTCTTATGAATATGCAACATGCTGCATCTAAGCACCCTATGTTTAGGGGAGGAAGAGGGAGAGGGAGGGGAGCAAGAGGGAGGGGTCGGAGACGTGGTCGTGGTAGAAGTGAACCTAAAGACAAAATGTCCCGACTTGCAGCTTATTTTGTTTGAAAGAAAATCACTGGGGATTTCATTATGTCAAGGTATTGTAAATAAACAACTTTAGATTGAGCTATTATTGATTAATTACAAGTTGGGACGATATATATAGATTTGGACTTTTACCCAAAGAATTTGTGATAATATATAGTTCACTTATTATTATTTTTTCATTTTCTTATAGAGGTCCTCTAGAAAGAAAATATGCTTTTAAAAACTGTATCCATCAGAATCTATTAAATTTATTAATCAAACAGTTCATAGTACTATAATAGGCTTAAAGAGCAAGTTGAATTGATCTTTAAAGTAGTTATAGTAGTTGCACTGTAAAGGCTGCATTAACTTTACATAATGTAACTGGTTCTCGCAAACTATTTCAGGAGCATAAAGTTTTTACTACTGGTTAACATGAAGGTTATTGCAAATTCGTTTTCTCATAATAATTATTAGTTACGACAGTTAGTATAGGCCAGGGTCAAAACGTCAAACTTTACATTGAGTCGAACCTTAACTGTATTTGTGATTAACTCATAATTAAGCTAAACTGATCGAGTCAAACTTGGAAATCATGTGGAACTTTTAAAAAACCAATAAAACCTTTAATGCTAATGCGGTCAGTAGTCAACCCATCATGACAGCATCCATATGGGAACTCACTGGCTATTTTTGAACCAAGAAAATAAAATATTTCAGAAAAATGCTATGTGATGTTCAACATTTGAGTCCAAATTGATCTACAGTTGCTTTTCCTGACTGACCTATATGTAGTATTGAAGATGGACTTAAAAGGCCCAAATTCAATTTTTGCCCAATTAGGTTAGGCTCACATAAAGTTTGACGTTTGACCTTACCCTTACACTTGAATGTCTTGCATGATAAATATTTTAGAAGTATAATGCTTTATAATTTGAAATTGCACTCTCAAATGAACAAATTTAATATTTCACCATTTAAATATTCACTTCATGCAGAATCAATATTGAGTAGGAGCGGTAAATTGTTGTAGGTGATGGCTATAATTCTCAGTTAATTATGATTATTGAAAAGCATAAATTGAGTTTTAAATAAAGTATGTAAAGTCTCTTTAACTCTTATAAAATGAAGTGTATCATTGTTATTATGAGCTGGAGAAAAACCCTTGTGGGAAGACAATGCATACATGAAATACCTCCATGACGGTTGTCGTAAGCATCATCATTTTCAACATTTTGATGTTTAACAGGTTGAATAGCAGCTAATAATGATAATGATTTATATAGCGCCTTTTAATATGTGGATATAATTAATCAAAGGCGCTTTACATTGAGTTGTGAATGACAGATTGCTTTTATGCAATTTACAAACATGAGAGATGATTAGTATGAAGTGTAGGCACTGAGGGTGGTCACTGCCAGGATTTCTTTTTACGTCCTCAGTGGTTCTTTTATGGCCCCCACTTACTGTAGGTTAGGAAGGGTTGGGGGACAGGGCCAACGGTTTATAGTCCTTGTCCGAGAAGACTTGAAGGTCTAACCATTTGCAGATATTATTACAAAGGCAGCACCTCAGTTATTTTAAGACCCTGAGTATTGGTCCGGCTGAGGCTTTAACCACGACCTCCCACACAACAGACCACCGCTCTTACCAACTGAGCTTACCTGGTGGCTGTTATAAATAGCTAAGGCTAAGAAAGATAACCATCCCTTTGAAATCTTTATTATCTATTACTGAAATTAGCTCATAATTTGCTCATAATTTGCTCTGCTCTGCTCTGCTCTGCTCTGCTCTGCTCTGCTCTGCTCTGCTCTGCTCTGCTCTGCTCTGCTCTGCTCTGCTCTGCTCTGCTCTGCTCTGCTCTGCTCTGCTCTGCTCTGCTCTGCTCTGCTCTGCTCTGCTTTGCTCTGCTCTGAGAGTAGAATCAGAGTAGAATCAGTGTTTTTTTTTTATCTTGGCCCATCATAAAATGATTCTGAAAATGGGAAGACCCAACCCCAGTTCCGATGCAAAATTACAGATGACCCACCCCTAAAAAATCCAAATGCCAAAAGAATTTTCTTGGTGGGACATATCTACCACTTATTGTAACATTGACTGTTTAGGCTTCTTCTTTCTGTCATTGTTTTCCTCACTATCAGTAATTCCTATTTCATGAGTAACAATGTCAGTTTCTTCGCCGCTATCCAAATCTTCAGTATCCTTATTAGTGTCCTCATATGAATTATCATCATCTTCAGTGTCCTCATGTAAAGTACCACCTGCTTCATGCTCTTCCTCTATTGTACTTGTCATAATATTTAAAAGCCAAGACGTCCATAGACAGCCAAGCATTTATTACTTGGGCTTTTTCTCTCTTTTGTACATTTTGAGCTTGAGCAAGTTGTGCTTTTTTAAAAAGAGGTCCAACACTGCGACCCTCTGCTTCTTAAGCATTCCGCTTTCTTGCATGTCTTTCAAGTCATAGTCTTTGTATGCTTTAAGTTTCTCTTCCTTGTTTTTTTCTTGCCCTTTTAATTTTTTTTCATTTATTCAAAATCATTTGACCCCACCCCTGATTTTGCCCCCACCCCTACCCCCTATACTTTATGACCAGTCCCTTTAAGTGCTAAAAAATTGCACGAGTACTTTTTCACTCCCTACTTATTATGACCTATTATGAGACCATTCTCGTACCCAGACTCTTTTCACCCAAAACATCGAAGCTATTCTCTCAGTTTGACTTTTTCCAGTGGACTTCCTGTCATTTTGATTTTCTGGGAATTGACATAGAGGCTATTTCGCGAGACTCAAAACGACATCCCGAAAATGACGTCACCTTCGTGTTCCCGACAAAAGGATTGTAATTGTCTCGATATTGAAGCTACCGGAAATCATTCCGTGTTGAAGCCGTTTGTTGAGTGTTTGAACGTGTAAATAAAGATTAATTTTTAAATAAAAATAAGAATCTCTCAATAATGTTGTACCTTATGTTATCAAAATCGTTTTATAGCTATTAATTGAAAGAAGAAACAATGTCAGCCTGATTCACGCGAAGTAATGTTAACAAACTTATGAACACTATTTCGCGTGAAGGAAATTGACAACCGGAAGTTAATATGATGGATAGTCCTTTTGGCGGGAATTTCAGAAATTTGCCGGGAAATGTGGAAAAAATCTTGATGGAGATGGACTATATATTTTGAATCATTTGAATAACTTCACATCTCTGCAGACAAATTTTGGTTATGTTTCAAATGAGCTTGAAGCCTTAGAGGTGCTTAGACAATTGAAACTGCTACAACAAGTAAATTCTGTGTGTTTTACTGCAAGAATTTTGCAAGAAAAGGTATGTTGGCATTTTTAATAAAAAAACACTAAGCTCTCATCATGATCATTCCTCCTTCCTTCTACCCTCCTCCTCCTCGAGTCCCTGGAAAAAATTCAAGAGAACAATTATTCTAATTTATAAGGTCACAACTATGACTACTGTAGTAATAAATGATTTTTATAGCATATATGCATTAACTTTTTTTATTTATAAGATGTTATGTCATTATATACAAATGGCATGAATCACAGAGACATTCTGTAGTGTTTGTTACTAGCATGTTGTTTAACCTGGAAAATGAAATGGAAAATTCTAAAAAAATTTGCATTATAACAAAGCTGAAAGTTGAATTTGGTGTGAAATGTGATTGTCCGTGTGAGTGTAGTCTTGTTGGTGGAGACTGACATTTACACAACCTGAGTGTAAGTCATCTTCAGAGTCCAATGAGAAAATGAGACATAGTCAATATTATTTTTCTGTAACAAGTAATATAAATAGAATCAATTGAGTGATTTATCAATCTATCTACATGTGATATATATTTATTAATTTTTTTAAATAAAAATAAAACCAAAACAGATGATGGTAAAAACAAAGTGTTCTTTGAAGATGCTAAATCAACAACTTCTAGCAGAATAGAGCTTGATGGCGTACCATTTGTGATAAATGGCAGAAAAGACTATGACTGTCATCGACAAAAGAAACCAATGAGAGCAAGGTTTCTTTTGTCTTATTCTATCATATATACACTCCTTTCTACCACTTCTTTCTCTTTTACTCCGACGAAGGACTAGCGTCCGAAACGTCAGTAAGTTTTTTCATCTATTTCACGGTGTATAATTTACCTTTTCATCATTACTGTTTCATTAGAAACACCGACGCAGCTCACACTAGTTTTAGCTAGTTATACCTTTTTATGACTGTCATCATGGTATTGACAGAAACAAGGCTGATAAAAGGCGATATCTTGGGAAGATGCAGGTACTTAAGTTATGAATAGAAACACGTCAATGCCTTTCTACTATTTCTAAGAAATCTATCTATCTGTTGCAGGACACTGGTGATCATTTTTCATTTAAAAGGCGAAGATTTCTAGTTCAAAATAGTAAAAAAGTTTGGCTGCCCTGCCCAAGTATCATGCGTGAAGTGATGCGATTCCCAGGCTATAACGAAGGTAGTTTTGATACTAGTCATGAAGAAAAATTACCAAATGACATTGTGAAGTACCAGAAACTATCCATGCCCCCCTCCTCACATGTACACATAGGGATGTTGAATTTCTGAGGCGTGGTGCTGGATCAAAGAAAAAAATTTAAGAGTTTGTATGGAAGAAAATTGAAATTTCCAAGGAGTAGGAGGGTGGTCTTTAAAAAATCCTCTACGGGTGTTGGGGGGATGGGGGGTATGGTTAATGGTTAGTATCTCGAACTACACATTATGTAGTAAAAATACAGAGAGAGGAAGGAGATCAGTATCTGAGAAGCTGAGAAAGGATATCGAGAAAGGGTGTGCTAAAGGAGAAACAAGAGTTTATATAGAATTCCTCAAAACTACTGAACATCAGGGTCATCCCACTGGTGAAGTAAGTACAACCTGGAAAAAAAAAAACAAAGCCATTACACTGTACAAATATGCATATTCACTTTATTTATGCTTCTAAGTGTATTGATCATTTTTCTGTAGGCAAGTGGTATCCTGCAACAGATTGATCCAAGACTTATAAACAAAATCCAGAAGCTTGCTACTTCTGAGGGCATAACAAGTGTGAATGAGTTGAAAAGACACCTCAATACCTTTGTAAAACATGAGCTGTTTCAGGAAGATGACACGCCATCAATTCTAAACAGGCACTTCTTTCCATCTAAGACAACAATTAAGAACCATATGTATAGAGCATTCATAAAGGAGCAACTATCCAATTTTGACCAAAAAAATCTAGAAGAAAAAAATAAAATTTGGCAAAAAGAAAATGCAAATGACAAATTTAAATTCAGGCCATACATGGAAGAAAAAGAGAAAGATCCAACTACAGCATGGGATGGTCTAGAAGATGCTGCTGCCGATAATGTCAAAATAGATCTTGGAAAGAGAGGTCTACTTTTTGTCCACCAAACAAAATGGCAACAAGAGCTGATGCTCCACTATGGCAATGAACTGACATTGTTGGGCAGAGATGGCTAGCCCTACGGCCAAACAATCAATAGGCCTTCCCTTTGTTACTTGTTGTGCGTTAGGTAAAACCAAACATGACTCCCCCCGTGTTTGCACCTTTGTCCTCGAT